>OX596076.1:10329901-10942401 GCA_951394005.1 Protophormia terraenovae | reverse complement strand
TAATTTGAGAAGCGGATGTCATTTAAACTCCGGAACGAATGTAGCATTCTACAGGCTGAACTAATGGCTATCAATAAGGCAACTAATTGGCTAAGGTATTATAAGATATACTATAAAGATATCGTAATATTTACTGATAGTCAAACTGCTATAAAGTCCCTGACAGTTACGTTTTCCACCTCAAATATGGTCCATGAATATCGGACGTCCCTAAATGATATGTCGAAACATACGAACATCGCACTGATATGGGTGCGTGAGCATGGAACGAGACGAACTGGCAAAGGATAAAAGTATAGATTATTTCTGTGGCATCCTTCTCAACGCCTATAAGCAGCCTATCGACGCTGCAATGTATGAACTGGCACAGCAAAGATGGGAAAATTAACCTACGTGCATGATAACGAGAATGTTATGGCCTAAGTTGGACAAGCAAAGGTCATCGTTATTATTACAACTACCTAGGACACTACTTAGTAACATAACAGCATCAATCTCAGGTCACTGAAAATTTGGAACTTATAACGTGGTTTTGTCGTCGGCTGAGATAACTTAGTCGCCTCTAGGATCTACTTACGGATCCACAAACTTTAAGTAATAAGACGTTTGATTTACCCTTTCTGGCGGTTAAAATAATTTAACCTTTATTGAGTATTTATTTAATTTCAAATACAAAATATTTAATACGAGAGAATAACTACGATAACGTTGAATCGGATCGGCTTTATCTAGGATTGTTTCAACGTTCCTTCTTCTTCAACTAGGCTTATTACGGTTATTCGGCTTATAATATAATCGGTTGGGTTATTCGGCTTGTAAGAGGATCAGTTCGGTTTATATCAGGATCGATCGTTTATTTGTCTTGTAACAAGCTCGGTTCAGTTGTTCGGTTTATAGTTGGCTCAGTTCAGTAACAGAATTGGAATCGGTTTTGAGCTTTCGGCTTCGACACACTCGGCTGTCAAACTGGTTCGGGTTTACGGCTGGATCGGCGTCTGGTTCAGGTGGTAGCTTCGGGGGTCGAAGATCGTATATTTTTCTACAATACGTACAATGGTTTCTTAAAACTAATGTCTAGCTACTTCTCAAACTACTGTTACCATACGGGTTAATATTCTACTAGAATAAGCGACGAGAGGTCACTTGTGGGAACAGCCAACCGAAGTTTTCTATGAGAACGAGCAACCGAAATCACTCGTGAGAACAGCTAACCGAAGTCAACAGTGTTAACAAGCAATCGAAGTCACTCGAGGGAACAGCCAACCGAAGTTTAGTGTGAAATTTATTTGAGGTCAAGAGTCCTGAATTCTACTAATTTTACTTTCGCAAAATAAAGTCGGCTGTTCAATTATATATAATAATTTCCGAGACTTATATGGCGTGTTCTTGTCTTGTTTGAATTGCTCCGACTGTAACCAAACCTTGTTTACTTATACTTATTCATGTATAAACTGAATGAGAATTATATCAACTGGACAACTAAACCAGTTATTACAAGTGTGTGTATGTGTATATATGGTGTTTACAGTAGGGCGTTCAATGCAATTACTTATTACTAATATTTAATTCAATATTTTAGTACAAAAATAATTAATATTAATAAAAACAATGGAAAATAAACTAATGCATTAAATAAATCGCTTAAGAAATATGTACGTGAAAATAGTAATGTTGAGTGTACTGTTTCCACGTTACAAACTCATGTCACAAGTTTGGGACTTCAGTCTAATGATTTTTGCAGAAGCTATCACAATGAAGAGGAGGTATTCATTCATCATTACTACTGTAACTGCCCTGCACTAAAAGATCTCCGTTCAAGACACTTAGGACAGAGATATTACAACAGCCTCGAGGAACTAAACAATATCAGAATAGCGGGCGTTAGCGCCTTTGTAAGGGAATGAGGATGATTCCGCCTCAACTATTATTATCTCCCCCTCTCTCTATCTACTTGCAGGTAATACAAAGAGACCCGAAGGACCCAAGGGAGCCGAAACAATCATGTTGAAGGTCACCTGTCTAACTAACTAACTAAACTAAGGCCAGGAAAGGCTTTTAGGTGGAATTTTAGTCTCCAATAAACTTTAAAATAATTTAAATTTTAAGTATTTTTAAATGAGAAAATAAAAAAATTAAAATTAAATTAAATCCCTAAAATATGCTGCAAGTTTTTATTCTTACAAATTACTTTAAATTATAATATAAATTTAATTTAAAAAACATTTTCTATCTTTAACAAAAAAGTTTAAATCATTTTTCAAATAGATTTTTAAATGAGAAAATATGTTAAATTTAAAAATTAAATCCCTAAAGCATGCTGCAAGTTTGTATTATAACAAAATACTTTAAATTATAAAACAAATTTAATTTAAATAAATATTTTCTATCTTTAATAAAAGAGTTAAATGATTTTTAAAATTATTTAATACAATTAAATAATTTTAAAAATCAAATTAAATCTCTAAAATATGCTGCAAATTTTTACTCTAATAAAACACCTAAAAATATGCTACAAATTTTAGTTAAAAATATTTCCATCTGTAACTAAAAAATTATAATTTTATTAATTCTTAAAACTTTATTTAAACTTTTCCTTTCTTGATTCAATTTTCTTCAATGTTTTAGTTTTAATTTTATTATTGTCACCATTAAAATCATGGTAACATCGTTGTCATCATAATTATTATCACAAATTCCAAAAACAATACACAAAATAATATAATAAAAAAAAGAAATAAATTAAATTAAAACTGACACAATGACAGTTAGGATACTAAGTTGTTCCTCTACCTTTTAGCACTAACAAAACCTAAACTAAAGCATAACTTTAGGAGCTAAAAAAACTCTAATTTCATTTAAGTTTAAAACACTGGCTACTAACATCATTTTCATTGTCATCCTCGTCATCATCATCACCGTTCATGGCAGTTAAATTTAATTTGATTTTTATGCCAGCAAGTATGCTATACATTTTGCAACATTTATTTGTTTTTGTCCAGGTTGTTATTGGGGGTTTTTTGTTTGGTATTTTTTATTGTTAAAAATAAAAATTAATAATTCATATTGAATACTTTTAACAAAGGATGTAAAAAGCGGAAAGAACAATAATATTTTTTCTTAAATAAGATTAAAACAAAACCAAAAACATTTATAATTTTTAAAGTTTAAGTTAAAAGAAATGGAAAGAAACATATAATTTTTAAAATTTTAAATATTTTTAAAAATTAAATATTTATTTATTTATTTATTTATTTATTTATTTATTTATTTATTTATTTATTTATTTATTTATTTATTTATTTATTTATTTATTTATTTATTTATTTATTTATTTATTTATTTATTTATTTATTTATTTATTTATTTATTTATTTATTTATTTATTTATTTATTTATTTATTTATTTATTTATTTATTTATTTATTTATTTATTTATTTATTTATTTATTTATTTATTTATTTATTTATTTATTTATTTATTTATTTATTTATTTATTTATTTATTTATTTATTTATTTATTTATTTATTTATTTATTTATTTATTTATTTATTTATTTATTTATTTATTTATTTATTTATTTATTTATTTATTTATTTATTTATTTATTTATTTATTTATTTATTTATTTATTTATTTATTTATTTATTTATTTATTTATTTATTTATTTATTTATTTATTTATTTATTTATTTATTTATTTATTTATTTATTTATTTATTTATTTATTTATTTATTTATTTATTTATTTATTTATTTATTTATTTATTTATTTATTTATTTATTTATTTATTTATTTATTTATTTATTTATTTATTTATTTATTTATTTATTTATTTATTTATTTATTTATTTATTTATTTATTTATTTATTTATTTATTTATTTATTTATTTATTTATTTATTTATTTATTTATTTATTTATTTATTTATTTATTTATTTATTTATTTATTTATTTATTTATTTATTTATTTATTTATTTATTTATTTATTTATTTATTTATTTATTTATTTATTTATTTATTTATTTATTTATTTATTTATTTATTTATTTATTTATTTATTTATTTATTTATTTATTTATTTATTTATTTATTTATTTATTTATTTATTTATTTATTTATTTATTTATTTATTTATTTATTTATTTATTTATTTATTTATTTATTTATTTATTTATTTATTTATTTATTTATTTATTTATTTATTTATTTATTTATTTATTTATTTATTTATTTATTTATTTATTTATTTATTTATTTATTTATTTATTTATTTATTTATTTATTTATTTATTTATTTATTTATTTATTTATTTATTTATTTATTTATTTATTTATTTATTTATTTATTTATTTATTTATTTATTTATTTATTTATTTATTTATTTATTTATTTATTTATTTATTTATTTATTTATTTATTTATTTATTTATTTATTTATTTATTTATTTATTTATTTATTTATTTATTTATTTATTTATTTATTTATTTATTTATTTATTTATTTATTTATTTATTTATTTATTTATTTATTTATTCATTTATTTATTTATTTATTTATTTATTTATTTATTCATTTATTTATTTATTTATTTATTTATTTATTTATTTATTTATTTATTTATTTATTTATTTATTTATTTATTTATTTATTTATTTATCTATTTATTTATTTATTTATTTATTTATTTATTTATTTATTTATTTATTTATTTATTTATTTATTTATTTATTTATTTATTTATTTATTTATTTATTTATTTATTTATTTATTTATTTATTTATTTATTTATTTATTTATTTATTTATTTATTTATTTATTTATTTATTTATTTATTTATTTATTTATTTATTTATTTATTTATTTATTTATTTATTTATTTATTTATTTATTTATTTATTTATTTATTTATTTATTTATTTATTTATTTATTTATTTATTTATTTATTTATTTATTTATTTATTTATTTATTTATTTATTTATTTATTTATTTATTTATTTATTTATTTATTTATTTATTTATTTATTTATTTATTTATTTATTTATTTATTTATTTATTTATTTATTTATTTATTTATTTATTTATTTATTTATTTATTTATTTATTTATTTATTTATTTATTTATTTATTTATTTATTTATTTATTTATTTATTTATTTATTTATTTATTTATTTATTTATTTATTTATTTATTTATTTATTTATTTATTTATTTATTTATTTATTTATTTATTTATTTATTTATTTATTTATTTATTTATTTATTTATTTATTTATTTATTTATTTATTTATTTATTTATTTATTTATTTATTTATTTATTTATTTATTTATTTATTTATTTATTTATTTATTTATTTATTTATTTATTTATTTATTTATTTATTTATTTATTTATTTATTTATTTATTTATTTATTTATTTATTTATTTATTTATTTATTTATTTATTTATTTATTTATTTATTTATTTATTTATTTATTTATTTATTTATTTATTTATTTATTTATTTATTTATTTATTTATTTATTTATTTATTTATTTATTTATTTATTTATTTATTTATTTATTTATTTATTTATTTATTTATTTATTTATTTATTTATTTATTTATTTATTTATTTATTTATTTATTTATTTATTTATTTATTTATTTATTTATTTATTTATTTATTTATTTATTTATTTATTTATTTATTTATTTATTTATTTATTTATTTATTTATTTATTTATTTATTTATTTATTTATTTATTTATTTATTTATTTATTTATTTATTTATTTATTTATTTATTTATTTATTTATTTATTTATTTATTTATTTATTTATTTATTTATTTATTTATTTATTTATTTATTTATTTATTTATTTATTTATTTATTTATTTATTTATTTATTTATTTTTATATTTTTATATTTTTATAAAACTTTAGAAACTTTCATTTAAAGCTAATTTAATGCTTTTTAAAGTGCTAGACATGAAACTACAATTAATGCTAATTTCAAACATAAAAACTATTAATATTAAAATCGTTTTAGTCCCAAACAAAAACCCAAAATTGAGCCAATTTATTATGTTTTAAAGTCCATAGTTTTTTAGAACTTTAAATGCAGATGCAATTAATGCTAATATAAGACATATGAAAGGCCTTAGATTAAAGCGTACTGAAGACCTCAAAATATATCAATAAATGAGGTATAATTTTGAACATTTGCCTTAAAATTAAATAAGAAAATTTATTATAAAAAAACGTTCATTATTTCTGATTTAAATTCCATGCCAAGCCTCTATTATACAAGAGAAAAAAATCCATTTTTTCTTACTTTCTCTCAATTTGTTGAAATTCCTCCAAAAAGAAATATATACTATGAAACTTATTTATGAAAATGGCATTTACAAATTAAAATAGTTGCCATTAAATGTAGTATGTAGTATATAATATAAATATTTTTTCTATATAAAATGATGCTTACAGCAGCAAACATCCACAAATACTTATAATACTCATACCTAAAAAAACAAGTCTAGCAGCCAAAAAATATGCAATAATAATGGTAACTAGCAAACAACACAATACCTACAATACAATACCACTATAATAACAACAAAAAGTATGCAATTGAAAGCAAACCAGCAGAATTTTAAACAATATTTTCAGAAAATTTTTTACTAAAAGAAAAAAATCTATACATAAAGAAGAAAAGAAAAGGGAAAAGATTTTAAATAATAAAATATTGCTTAAATAAATGGTTTTGTCAACTAGAAACTTTTTTAATTGGCCAAAAATATGTTTTGTACTCTTACAAGCCTAAAAGTAGTCTAGCATTTACACCACAAAATAAATAAATACAATTACTTTCTACCCTCTGCAGCTGCTGCTGAATAATTTTCCAAAAAAAAAGAGAAACACAAAAAATAAATAAGGTAATAATTTTATGTTTTACAAATGTTTTATAAATGTTAATAAGCCTCCATTCTCCTCTGGAAAAATATTATTTAAATGTCATTTAAAAGCTTAAACAAAACACTTTTATACTGCTGCTTTTGCTAAAGTTATAAAACTGTAGCAGCTTTAGAATTATTTGTATTTATGTTGATATATTTTCATAACTTTTATTTTACTTAAGAGATTTATAACGTTGGCAAAAATGAAAATTGAAAATTTATAGACAGACAGACAGACAAACCAACATTCATTCACGTTCATTTTCATGTATATTTGCGTCTTCAAATTTTAGCTAAAGTTATTAAACCATATGCTGCAACGTTTGCTACTAAAGAAAATTCATTTAATTCTATGATTTTATGGAAATAAAACAAAAGCGTCTCTTAATACTCTCAAATAAACTGAGAAATAATAAGATGAAAAAACAAAAAACTTAATGAAATTCAAAATGCGTCTTGTGAAAACGAAAATTTTATGACTTTTTCTAGTTCTGTTGAAGATTTATGAAAATTTTTGCTTGAGAATAAATAGGGAACCTAATAGGAAATATTGAAAACAAATTATAGACTAAAGTGTAGACTATAGTCTATTCTATATTTAGAACTATAGTCTAGTGTATAGTCTGGACTATAGTCTAGTTTATAGCCCAGTCAGTAGCCTTGACTATAGTCTAGCAAAGAGTCTAGGTCATAATCTAGTCTATGGTCTGGACTATATTCTAGTTTATAGTTTGGACTATAGTCTAGTTTATAGTCTGGACTATATCCTAGTTTATACTCTGGACTATAGTCTAGTTTATAGTCTGGATTATAGTCTAGTTTATAGTCTGGACTATAGTCTAGTTTATACTCTGGACTATAGTCTAGTTTATACTCTGGACTATAGTCTAGTTTATAGTATGGACTATAGTCTAGTATGGACTATAGTCTAGTTTGGACTATAGTCTAGTTTATAGTCTGGATTAAAGTCTAGTTTATAGTCTGGATTAAAGTCTAATTTATAGTCTGCAATATAGTCTAGTTTATAGTCTGGACTATAGTCTAGTTTATAGTCTGGACTATAGTCTAGTTAATAGTCTGGACTATAGTCTAGTTTGTAGTCTGGACTATAGTCTAGTATGGACTATAGTCTAGTTTGGACTATAGTCTGTTTAATAGTCTGGACTATAGTCGAGTTTATAGTCTGGACTATAGTCTGGACTATAGTCTGTTTTATAGTCTGGACTATAGTCTAGTTTATAGTCTGGACTATAGTCTGTTTAATAGTCTGGACTATATTCTAGTTTATAGTCTGGACTATAGTCTGTTTAATAGTCTGGACTATAGTCTATTGTATAGTCTGGACTATAGTCTATTTTATAGTCTGGACTATAGTCTATTTTATAGTCTGGACTGTAGTCCATTTTATAGTCTGTACTATAGTCTAGTTTATAGTCTGAACTGTATATAGTTTATAGCCTTGACTATAGTCTAGTAAATAGTCTGGATTACAGTCTAGTTTATAGTCTAAACTATACTCCAGTTTATAATCTGTACTATAGTGTAGTTTATAGTCTGGACTATTTTCTAGCTTATAGTCTTTACTATAGTCTAGGCTATAGTGTAGTTTATAGTCTGGACTATAGTCTAGTAAATAGTCTGGACTATAGTCTAGTTTATAGTCCTTACTATAGTCTAGTTAATAGTACAAACTATAGTCCAGTTTATAGTCCGGGCTATAGTCCAGTTTATAGACTAATTTATAGTGTAGACTATAGCCTAGTTTATAGTCTGGACTATAGTCTAGTCTATAGTTTTGACCGTATTCTGGTCTATAGTCTTAACTACAGTCATTAGACTGGGCTACAGTCTAGCTGTTTTCTTTTTCCCTTAATTTCCCACTGGTTCTTTTATTTTTTGCAAAACCATTTAAACATTTCAATATAAATTTGAAAAATTGTGTGTTCAAAACGTTTTACTTGCTATATATGTCTTTGACACATTCTTCAACAAAAAAAAAAAAAAAAAAAAATTAAATGTTTTTATGTCTAACATAACTTAAACACATTCACATTTTATATTTATAGTCTTTACTAACTAAAACTCCTTAATTTGCAGCTATAAAATATTAAATAATTATGATTGCTAAAAAAGAAAATTGCCAGCTAGAGATTTGAAAAGAACATATACGAGCAAATTTTAAACAAGAACTTAAATAAAATTTTATATAAAAAACAAAACATAAGATTATTTTTTATAGCATAATGTTAGGCTGCCGGCAATTACTAGCTCTCTTTTTGTGCAAATACCTGTGGTTTGGTGTTTATAGTTCTAAAACTAATTCTTGGCTTTTGCCTTCTAAGACTTAAAACTTAATTAGTTAAAATAATAATTTTACTAAGATTTTATTATGTTTTTGTGCATGTGAGTAGTTAGTGCATGCATAAGCAGGCAAGTTGAATTTTGGTGTTTGTTTACTGCTTTTGGGTTTTAGATAATAAAATGAAGTTTTTGCTTAATGATAATAATATTTGTATAATTAAGTCTATTATATAATTATGTGGTTAAAGATAATATAGTTTAGTATGAGAATTTTTGTTGTAGCATACTTTTATGAGGAGAAAATTGTAGAGAAAGGAAATATAGTTTTAGGCTAAATAAAAACTAAACAACAGATGTTTTATAAAAAAATATTAAAGCAGAAGTAAACAGAATTAAAATAGATTTTTAAAAGACATTTTGAGCTTTCTGGTGACTTTCTTGAGTCTTAAAGTAGCAAAGAAGTAGCAAGAAGAAACGTAAATTCCTTTTGATTTTATAAACATATGTTTTATTTTATTACTTCTTCTTTATTATAATAAATCATTAATAGTTCTTCACATTTTTCTTTCAACTTCTTTTGACACAAATCCTAACCTTTGTACTACAAAGCAAAAAATAATCCTTTCACAATTCTTTCTTTTTAAAGCTATAACACAAAAATCTTTGCCTTAAAAGCAACAACAAAAAATTACTTCCTTATCCCTACTTCCAATCATCCTTCTCCTTCAAAGCAGCTTAAATTGAAGACTGCGGCTTTTATTCCATGTTTGCAAGAAAAATCTTTATGTATGTTTCTGATTGCCCTCTTCAAAAGTTATGACAAAGTCTATCAAGAAACCATTTCTCTGGTTAATTTTATATCATAACGGTGGATGAATAAATGGAGACAAGAAAAAAAAGAGAAAAAAACTATCGTTATAAGTAGTAGTAAATAAGTAACATTCAAGTGCAGACACACACATCTAGTGGTACTTGAAATATTACCATTGCCACCATTATCAACATCCTCCATGTCTGTAAAAAAACACACACAAACAGAACACAGAAATATTTCATATACAACATTTTTATGCCACATGATTCGCCACCAACGTCTTTAAGTACTTAAACAGCTTCTTTTGGCTGTTTGTTAGCTGCTGCTGTTGTTATTTGCTATTTTATCGCTGCATCCAAATATCGTTAATATTTTGTTGTTTCTTATATTGTTCCCTCTAAAGACATTATTCAAGTAGTTATTTTATAAGTGTGGAGAAGTAGAGTGATAAAACTGTGTTTCCTATAACTCTACTACTTTTAACAAAATCTATTCAAGTGCTGAAAATTAGTTGCCAAACACAAAGAAGAAAACATTTGAAGAGAACTAGTTATTAAGGAAATCTTTTAAAGTAATTTTAGGGGAAATTAAAAAAAATATATATAATCTTAAAGTTCCTAAAAGTATGCTACTACAAAATAGCTCTTAAAAACCTTCTTAAATATTTTGAAAATGTAATTATCTTAAAGTCTTCTTTAATCATCTCTATACCTTTTAAAGACACATTCAGATTTAATTTTCTTCTTTAATTTTTTTTTTTAATTTTCAATTTACTTGTAGCTTTTTTTTTATTATCCTCAAAAGTCAATTTCCATTACATTAAATCAAAAATATGTTCTCAAAACTCAAGGAAAACAATATTTACAACTAAAAACACCACATAAAGAAAGACAAAGGACTAACAACTTTGGAAAAATTTTAAATCCTAAAGAGTATTAAAAAAAACAGCACCTAAAGGTATGCAAAGCAAAAATAAACTATTATCCTAACTACAGTCTTAACTATAGCCATCACTACAGTATAATTAAGAATAGTCTAGTCAATAGTTTACACTATAGTCTAGTCCATAGTTTACTTTATAGTCGAGACTACAATCTAGTCTTCAGTTTAGACTATAGTCGAGAATGAAATCTAGTCCTGAATTCACATTATAGTCTAGTCTATAGTATTGACTGTGGTCAGTCAATATTTTACACTATAGTCATGTCTATTTCGTAGTCTGAACTACAGTCTAGTCTATAGTCTTGACTATAGTCTCTATTATGGTCTTAACTATAGACTATTTTATAGTCCTGACTATAGTATATTTTATAGTATTGACCATAGTCTATTTTATAGTAGTGACTATAGTATATTTTATAGTCTTAACTACAGTTCATTTTATAGTCTTAACTATAGTCCAGTATATAGTCTTGACTAAAGTCTATTTTATAGTCTTAACTATAGTCTAGTTTATAGTCTTGACTATAGTCTATTTCATAGACTTGACTATATTATATTTTATTATCTTAACTACAGTCTATTTTATAGTCTTAACTATAGTCCAGTATATTACCTAGACTATAGTCTATTTTATAGCCTATTTCATAGTCTTGCCTATAGTATATTTTATAGTCTTGACTAAAGTCTATTTCATAGTCTTGACTATAGTATATTTTATAATCTTAACTATAGTCCATTGTATAGTCTTAACTATAGTCCAGTTTATAGTATTGACTATAGCCTATTTTATAGCCTTAACTATAGTCTATTTTATAGTCTTAACTATAGCCCATTTTATAGTCTTAATTATAGTCAAGTTTATAGTCTCAACTATAGTCCAGTTTGCAGTCTTGACTTTTGTCTATTTTATAGTATATTTTACAGTCTTGACTATAGTCTATTTCATAGTCTTAACTATAGACTATTTTATAGTATATTTTATAGTCTTAACTATAGTCTATTTTATAGTCTATTTTATAATCTTACCTATAGTCCAATTTATAGTATTGACTATAGTCTGTTTTATGGTCTTAACTATAGTCTATATTTAGTCTATTTTATAGTCTTAACTATAGTCCATTTTATAGTATATTATATAGTCTTGACTATAGTTATTTATAGTCTTGACTATGGTCTATTTTATAGTCTTAACTATAGTCTATTTTATATTCCTAACTATAGTCTATTTTATAGTCTTAACTATAGTCCAGTTTATAGTCTTGACTATAGTCTATTTTATAGTCTTAACTATAGACTATTTTATAGTCTTAACTATAGTCCAGTTTATAGTCTTGACTATAGTCCAGTTTATAGTCTTGACTTTAGTCTATTTTATAGTATATTTTAAAGTCTTGACTATAGTCTATTTTATAGTCTTAACTATAGTCTATTTAATAGTCTTAACTATAGTCTATTTTATAGTCTTAACTATAGTCCAGTTTATAGTATATTTTATGATCTTAACTATAGTCAATTTTGTAGCCTTAACTTTAGTCTATTTTATGGTCTTGACTATAGTCTATTTTATAGTCTTAACTATAGTCTATTTTATAGTCTATTTTATAAATTTAACTATAGTCGAGTTTATAGTATATTATATAGTCTTAACTATAATCTATTTTATAGTCTTTTTTATGGTCTTGACTATAGTCTATTTTATAGTCTTGACCATAGTCTATTTTATAGTCTTGACCATAGTCTATTTTATAGTCTTGACTACAGCATATTTTATAGTTTCGACCACAGTTTATTTTATAGTCTTGACTTTAGTCTATTTCATAGTCTTGACTATAGTCCAGTGTATATAGTCTATTTTATAGTTTTGACTATAGTCTAGTTTATAGTCTTGACTATAGTCCAATTTATAGTCTTACCTATAGTCTATTTTATAATCTTGACTATATTCTACGTTATAGTCTAGTTCATATTTTTGGCTATAGTTTAGATTATGGTCGTTTTGTAGTCTTGTCTAAAGACTAGTTTATAGTCTTAACTATAGTCCTGTTTATCTTGACTATAGTTTAGTTTATAGTCCAGTTTACAGTCTTGACTATAGTCTACAAAATAACCTTTACTATAGTTTTGTCTTTAGTCTGTTATTTTATATATTATGTTATGTATTAATTTTTTTGGCAATTATGTTCTAATTTGTTTTTCTTTTGCTTTACTTTTTGCTGTATTTTCAACATATATATTTGTTGTACAAAGAACTCCTTAAAATATGCTACATATATATAAGTCTCCTTTGCCTAATGTCATTGTATTGATAATGACTTTTCTTTACAAATATTTGTTGAATTCTATTAAACTTTGATTAAAATGTTATTATTATTATTAAACAAACAATAAACAAAAAGTGACTTTTGTTTCGTTTGTTTACAAGAGCATCAACCGCTTTTATACACCCACTCTTTGATTTGATAGTCATAAATATTATGAAAACTGTGTACGTATGTGTGTGTATGTATAAGTAAATATGTAGTTGTAAAGACAAAAATTGTGGACAATTGTATGTGAAAGTAAACATAGAATGCCATAAGCAAACAAATAAATTAGACAGAGACTCCCTAACGTATGCAATAAAAATTCTTAAATTAGAAAAAGAAAAGAAAAATGTAACAAACTAAGTATGCTATAGAAAGTTAAAATAATATTTTTATTATTGGAGTATGTTTATAAATGGTTTTTGGAAATTTTGTAGAAAATCTATGATGACATTTAAGTAGGTACTTAAAATAATTTTAAGCACATGTGATAGTGTATGTTAGAGTATGCTTTGCGGCATACTTTTAGGGATACATGTAAACGAAGGACCAAAGAAAATCTCTATTAAGTTTCTGATATTTTTGAAGAAAAAACAAAACCAACTGCATGTGATAATTCATGGAATGGATATTAGAAATATAGTTGGTCTTATTATTAGTTCAAACTATACTTTAACTTTTCTAATATTTTATTGTTTGTCAATATTGTTGCAGTTAAGAAAATGTGTGTTTGTGTTAAAGAAAATGGTTTCTAGTTTAGGTTACAGTTTACTGCTAAGTGTTCGTTTAGTATTTTGATAATGAATTGCTTGGACATTCATAATTTATTACATAAAATCACACACATTTACGTACATATTTTGGAAATGTTTTGTATTGTTTTACAGGGCTCTTAGTACACTAATGTACAATATCAAGAGTGTTTGTCTAAAGATATAATAAAACACAAACACAGACACTTAGTCACTCACTGGAGATTGAACAATTGTGTCTCCATTGTTAGTATTAGTAATGGAGTACACATATCAAGTTGTATGTATCAATCACTTTAAAAGGATGGCAAATATTTGCAAAACCCTTATGAGGAAATTAAAGTTATTGGAAGAAAAATATCTTCAATTATTTTTATTCATAATAATACTAATTAAAAGTAAAAAAACAGCATTAGAAATAATGATTAATTAAAACTAAAAGCCTATCTAAAAGCATTATCTAAAGTAAAGCCTACTTTTAGTTTACCCCCAAACACTTAAATTTAGAGCACTAAAATTATTACAAAAATTTAAAAATTATTTCAATAATTTTTTTAAAAAACTCATCATTACAAAAATTACTTTTAAAAATTCATAGCCTACTTTTAGGCCTAAACAAATATTTAATAAAATCTTATTTTATAACTTTTTTATAACCAAAAATTATTTCTTAAAGTAAACCTTCATCAATTATTACTTATTTTCAATTTCCCGGAAATAAATACTTTGTTTATCTTACACCTTTTCCTCTCTCTATTAAAAAACACTCTGTTAACTGGCTTTTAACTACTCCCTTTTCCATCATACCTCCTAACCCTTGTCCTTCTTTATTTCTTATTTCTTTTTTTTAAACATTCACCAACCGTGAGCTAACATTTTATACCAAATAAATGTTTTTCATCAGAAAATTAAATTTTGAACGCATATTACATGGCGTAAAGTAGTCTGAAAAAGAAGTAAGAAATACAAAAAAAGGTCGTCACAACAGGATACACCAGGATACCTTATCATTTTAATTTTGTTCCTTTACTTTTTTTGGATACATTTTACCTTTCTATCTATTTCCTGTAATCAGTATTATGATGATGATGAAGCTATTTAAAAGCAGAATTTTGTTCTTATGTATTATTTTTTGTAAATACTAGCTGTATTTTGTTTTTGCATTTAATAGCTGGTAATTAAAGTTAATGGATATTGGGATGAATAAAGGTTTTTTTTTGTTGAAGGGAACAAATAACGAATTTCATTTTAAACAGTTTTAAATAATGTGTTTAAAGCTTAATTAAGAAAAATGTATAATAGTACAGACTATAAACTAAAGATAAGACGATTGATTAGAACAAAGTACAAACTATAGTCCAGGATACAAACTATAGCCCAGACTACAACTATAGTTCTGATCTTCTGATTACGATGTCATTA
The DNA here is from genome assembly GCA_951394005.1 of Protophormia terraenovae. Lineage (NCBI taxonomy): Eukaryota > Metazoa > Arthropoda > Insecta > Diptera > Calliphoridae > Protophormia > Protophormia terraenovae. The sequence continues at coordinate 10,926,914 of OX596076.1, read as the reverse complement.
TTGGAGGAGATTTCAACAGCAAATCACCAGAATGGAATTCAACCACCCTAGACAATAGAGGGATAACAGTGTGTGAATTGATTGCAAGTCAAGGTCTAACAGTGTTCAATAATGGTCACAAGTTAACGTTTAGGAGGGGAAATGGAGGCAGTATTATAGACATAACCTTCGGAACAACTTCGTTATATAACGAGTACATGAACTGGACTTTCAAAATTGGCGAAAAGCACACGGGTCCACCACATAACGTAAACTTACCGAAATGGAATGTTAGGAAATTAAACGCCAAAAAACTCTTGCAATATTTAAGTCAGCTTAAAGAAAAAAGAGCACATAACCAACCAGAAATGGAAACACCACGTGAACACGTTAAAGCACTAAATTTGATATTGAGTAAAGCTTGTAATATGTCCATGCCAAAGTCGAAGCCATACAACAACAAATCACCAGTATACTGGTGGAACGATGACATAAGAGACTTAAGGAGTAAATGCCATGCGGCACGTAGAGCAACAACACGGAACTACAACGACATTGTGTTAAAAATCAACTTTAAAAAAAGCCCGAAAAGCGCTCAAAATAGCTATACGAGATAGCAAAAAAAGATGCTGGTCACGAATGTGTGCAGAAATTGATTCAGATCCGTGGGGAAAGCCCTACAAAATTGTTATGAAAAAATTAGGAACAATGAAACCAATACCAGGAATTAAAGAGCCAATCTGGGCAAAAGAAATAGTAGAACACCTTTTCCCTTATGAAGGAGACCAGTTTGCCAAAATTCAGAGATTGCCAATTGGAGACTTTAACAGGCTAAGTGTGGAAGAGATAAAATTTAGTTGCACAAATCTCAAAAACAATAAAAGCCCTGGACCTGATGGTGTCCCAAACGAGGTACTACAAGTCTTAGGTAACATCTGGCCAGAGTTAATACGTAATACATTCAATACCTGTCTGGAGCATGGAATCTTCCCAACAAAATGGAAAATACAAAATCTTGTACTACTGCGTAAAGGAGACAAACCACTGGACCAACCTAGTTCATACCGACCACTATGTATGCTAGACTCAATTGGAAAACTATTTGAGAGAGTAATTCTTAAAAGACTTGAGAACAAAATAGAAGAACTAGGGGTTTTATCCCCAAGACAATATGGTTTTTGTAAAGGCAAAAGCACGATAGATGCCATCTCTTTTGCGCAATCATTACATTAGACGTGAAAAATGCATTTAACAGCGTAAAATGGAATGTTGTTAAAGATGCATTTAAAAACAAAGGAGTAAATGGCTACCTCTACAACATAATAGATAACTATCTACACAATAGAACACTACTATATGAAACAACACATGGCATAAAGGAACATCAGATAACGGTAGGCGTTCCACAAGGATCTGTATTAGGTCCTTTCCTGTGGAATGTTATGTATGATGGGCTATTAAATATGGAGTTGCAACAAGGTGCAAAAATAATTGGCTATGCAGATGATATTGCGCTGGTCATAGAGCAGCAAACGGTCGAACTTCTGCAGATAGTAGGAAACGATAGTTTAAGAAGATGTAACAATTGGCTGGAGAAAAATGGCCTACAACTAGCAGCAGCTAAAACAGAGGCGATACTGGTAACAGATAAAAGGAAATTTATCCCTCCAAAACTTCGACTTCGAGATACTTATATTCACTATACTCGAAGTCTATGCTATCTGGGAGTACAATTAGATGACAAACTTAAATTCTGCCAACACATAAAGAATATAAGAAATAAAGCTATGAAAACGGCTACATCACTTGCCCGTATAATGCCAAATAACGGGGGACCTAAGCCTCACACTAGAAAGTTGATTAATAGCGTAGTGCATTCTCAACTTCTCTACGCTGCACCAACCTTTGCATCAATTGTGAAGATAAAAAGCAGAACAAAGGAGTTGCAGAAACCTCAAAGAATATGTGCTCTTAGGATCATATCTGCTTATCGAACAGTATCCACGGCAGCAGCCTTGGTACTAGCAGGTATACCACCTATCGATCTACTAGTCCTAGAAAGAGAGGAAATATATTCACATACAAAATGTATTGAACAGTATACAAACACAACGGAGAGGAAAACTATTTTAACAGAAATAAGAATAAATGCCAGAGCAAACCTTATGAATAAATGGCAAGAAAGATGGCAACAGGAAGAAAGAGGCCGATGGACATACCATTTAATTCCCAATATAAAAAATTGGTTAGAAAGGAATCATGGTAACATGAATTTTTATCTGACCCAGGTCATGACGAACCATGGTGATTTAAATCAATATTTGCATAGATATAAGATAAAAAGTTCACCTATGTGTGACATATGTACGACAGAACCAGAAACAGCAGGTCATATGCTTTTCGACTGTTCTAGGTGGGTCATACAAAGACAACATCTGAACAGCAAGGTAAACGCTATTGTCACTGCTGAAAACCTTCTGCAGATAATGCTTAGATCTCAGGAATCCTGGACGCATTGTGAAAGCTACATAAACAGTATTTTGAGAACCAAGTCTATAAATTTCCGAACCTCCTAGAGTAAAAAGAGGGACGTAGGAATGTAACACGAGAGTAGAGACGAATTCGCATTGAACCAGTCATCCTGAAGAAATGCCACAGCAGAACCAGGTTGATATGGAGGAGTTATCGTGGGGCCACTAGATGATAGCGCACTATCACTACGTCCATTAAAAAAAAAAAAAAGTCTATAGTCTGGACTATAGTCTATACGCTGGACTATAGTCTATAGTCTGGACTATAGTCTATAGTCCGGACTATAGTCTATAGTCTAGACTATAGTCTATAGTCCTGACTATAGTCTATAGTCTGGACTATAGTCTATAGTCTAGACTATAGTCTATATTCTGGACTATAGTCTATAGTCTGGACTATAGTCTATAGTCTGGACTATAGTCAATAGTCTGGACTATAGTCAATAGTCTGGACTATAGTCTATAGTCTGGACTATAGTCATTAGTCTGGACTATAGTCTATAGTCTGGACTATAGTCTATAGTCTGGACTATAGTCTATAGTCTGGACTATAGTCTATAGTCTGGACTATAGTCTATAGTCTGAACTATAGTCAATAGTCTGAACTGTAGTCTATAGTCTGGACTATAGTCAATAGTCTGGACTATAGTCTATACTATAGTCTATGGTCTGGACTATAGTCTATAGTCTGAACTATAATCTATAGTCTGGGCTATAGTCAATAGTCTGGACTATAGTCTATAGTCTAGAATATAATCTATGTTCTGGACTATAGTCTATAGTCTGGACTATAATCTATAGTCAGGACTATAGTCAATAGTCTGGACTATTGACTATAGTCAATAGTCTGGACTATAATCTATAGTCAGGACTATAGATTATATTCTAGACTATAGACTATAGTCCAGACCATAGACTATAGTATAGACTATAGTCCAGACTATTGACTACAGTCCAGACTATAGACTATAGTCCAGACTATAGATTATAGTCTAGACTATAGACTATAGTCCAGACTATTGACTATAGTCCAGACTATAGACCAGACTATGGACTATAGTCCAGACTATAGAATGTAGCCCAGACTATTGACTATAATCCAGACTATAAACTTTAATCCAGACTACAGAATATAGTCCAAACTATAATCCAGACCATAGATTATATTCTAGACTATAGACTATAGTCCAGACCATAGACTATAGTATAGACTATAGTCCAGACTATTGACTATAGTCCAAACTATAGACTATAGTCCAGACTATAGATTATAGTCTAGACTATAGACTATAGTCCAGACTATTGACTATAGTCCAGAATATAGTCCAGACTATAGTCCAGACTATAGACTATAGTCCAGACTATAGATTATAGTCTAGACTATAGACTATAGTCCAGACTATTGACTATAGTCCAGACTATAGACCAGACTATGGACTATAGTCCAGACTATAGAATGTAGCCCAGACTATTGACTATAATCCAGACTATAAACTTTAATCCAGACTACAGACTATAGTCCAGACTATAAACTATAATCCAGACTACAGTCCAAACTTTTGACTATAGTCCAGTTTATTAACTAACTATAGTCCATACAATAGAGACTTAACTTTAGTCAAGGTTATAGACGTTTCATTAACTTTATTATCGCCCAGTTTTTCTTTTGAAGGACATTTTTACAATTTTTCATTTCTCCACCATTTCTTTTCATATTAACTTGCCCACAACCATCATTATTCTTATTTTCCCTATTTGGCCCTAAGATAAATTTTCAAATAAAACAAAACAAATAAAGAAAATTATTATTAAACATAAACCCCAAGAAAACAAATCCTTTTTAGTTTACATTTAAAAACAAATTTAGATTGGCCTGAAGGCCAATATGTTTATACGTAATTTATTTGCATTACGGAAATGTAAATAAATAAAACTTTCTATTGTTTTAACAAAATTACAAATTACTAACAAATTAAGGATAACAATTGAATTTATTGTCAAATCATAAAAAAAGAAGAAGAAAACATGAAGTTTTCACAATAGGAAAATGAAGTGAAAATACACAGAAAGAAATATTCGATAAAGAAAAAGAAATAATTAAATAGTGAAAGTTTAAAAAAGAGTACAATAAAGTGAGGTTAAGAAAATTTGAGTAGAATTAAGTGTTATTAAGAGGGATTGGGTTTTAAATATTTTTTATTGTAATTAATTTTTTAGAGTGTAAATTTTAATATTGTGTTTCTCTCAGGAATTTGATTAAAATTGACATAAATGATTATTTATAAATGTTTTGGTTAGTTTAAATGTAACCCAGAAAAATACTTATGTTTACAATTAGTTTGTATAACTTTCAAGTTTATGTCTGGTCTGGTTTCAAACCAACATCATGTTCATCATAATTGTGTCTGAATCTTTAGAAATGAATCAATAGCATTGGGGAATTTGTTTAGTATAAGTTATGGCAATATTGAAGTAGTTGCTGTTACTTCTTTAATGAAACATAAATTGAGTTTATGCTTGAAAAGATTATGATCTGTTTTCTTTTTGTATACATATATATGTTCTTTTTAATATTTGTACATAGAGACATTTAAGAAAATGCCAGACATGTCATTTTCAAATGTCAATAACATTGACCATAAAAACCCCTTGTCAAAATAACGAATAATAAACTAATGTATCAAATATGGTTTGATTTTCAATAATTTCCTTTAAAATCTATCTACTTACAAAAGGGATTTATGGCATCTAACGGACAAAGTGGCCAACCAACCACCACCACCATAGCTAACAATCTGACTATAGTTTTAACAAGATATACAGCAATGACTGGACCCTAATTTTCTGCTTAGACAGGCACTACATAAATTTATGTGTTTTATACATTTTTTTTTTCTCCTTAACCCTTTTTTTCTTATCAGTTTCCTTTATATTTATATCTAAGCTAAAGCCTTAAAGGAAGAAACTTAACCCCCTTTTTATTTCATAGGAAAAAATAAATAAATAAACCAAACGCAGCTAGATTTAGATAAACAAGAGTTAAAATTGACAGTATATAAATTCCAACACCAATTCCTATCAAAGTAAATTCCTTAATTTTCTTTAACTCTTTTTTTTTTTTTTTTTTCTTTTTAAGCGAAAAAAAAAGAAATTTATTGACCCCTTGTTTCAAAAAAGAAAAAAGTTTTAAAAGTCTTAAATATTTAAGATTAATAGGATGTGTTACGCTATTAAGGCGTTTTTTTAATATCAATTAAGTGGCAATATTATATTTTTCTTTACTCAAAGCTTTTGTAAACAAATGTCATTGAGATGGATTTATGGCAGCAGGTAAAATTAAATAAAAAGAAAAAAGGTTTAGGAAAATTGTATCCATATAAGAAAATAATTTTCATAAAAATAAAAACCTTTTATTTTCAATAATTACAATCCTCGCAAAAAAAATAAACAGTATACAAATTATTTATAAAAATGTCAAAGAGATTTGGTCATTTGCTTTAAATTTGAAAGTTCATTTTTACAGCTGGACACAGTGGATATTTCTTAGACATCAATGAGACACATGAATTCAATTTTCAATATGATCTCAAACAAATGGGCTTTGGTCTTTATTAATTCGACATATGCAAGAACTTTTTTGCAAACTAAAAGTTGGCGCATTTTGCATTGATATTAGGAGTTCTACTCATACAAGATTTAAAAGATCCTAAAGATCAAAATTAAATACTATTAAAAAAGCTATTTGTTCCCTTTGGACTTAAATTTCTGCCCAAAAATCTTGATTAGTAGCGTGAAATATTTTTAAAAAATTTCACTTTTATTATCCGACATCATAAATTGATAATCTGTAATTAATCACATGAAAAGATTTTTTATCGATAAAAATTGACTCCTAAATTTTTTTTTTTTTTTTTTTTTGCAAAAAAATCATCGAAATATATTTATGACACATATTCTAGTCCAAGAGACAAAAGTAAAAAAACCCCAATCTACAAGCATAAATCGTTTACAATGTTTTCCCAGAACACCTCAACAGAGGCCAAGGTGTAAACATCGCCTTCTATATAAGGCTCCATTTACCGATATTGACGCTAGAGACCAATACCTCGAAGCCCTAGATTTAGCTGTCAAATAATTACAGTTGTCCCGATATCAGAGCCCTCTTAGACGGAAATATGGTTGATTCTTAGGGACCTTAATGCTCACCATTTGCTCTGGAACTGCATCATACGGGAAGAATTAGAGAATTGGCGAAATTAAGTGGTCAATCTTTTGCACACTCTAAACGCCCTACTTACGTCAGAAAGTGAGCTAACGCTTTCCTCTCTTCTTTTTATTTATTTGTTTGTTTGTTTGTTTGTTTGGGCGCAATAGGGCGGTAGATCTTTGTTTGTTATTCTATTTTTTCATATTTCTCTTCTTTTCTTGGTCTCATCTTTCCTCTTCGCTTTCAATCTTCTACTTCTATCACTCCTACGAAGGGACTCACAATAAACCTCTAGGTCTACCTTGTTTGTTTGTTTATTTAAAATAACGTTTCATCACTGCTCAAAAGGTTGGCTACACTTTTTCCTTTAAAATCAAAAAAGCTCCATCTGGCATCACTTTCTTGCTCTCCTCTACACAAACAGCTGTAAATTGCAAATGCCGTGAACAAAACAAAAACTGACATTTCATTGATAATTTTCTTTCGTTTCTAGCTCCCCAATTTCTTCTTTTATCCAATTAGAATAAACACAGTTGTTGAATAAAGAAAAAAATAAGAGACGGGGGCGAGTATAACATCAGCAAAGAAGTCCAATGGTTTTTATTATACACACACGCATAATTTTGTAGAAGAAAAACGAAGAAATTTTATTTCGCAAAACAAAATTCGAACAAATAAAAAGTTTTAAAGAAAAAACTATAATAATTTACTAATAAATTGTTTTGTTGTGGAAAAGCAAAATTAACAAAGTGTCGCATAGTGAGAAAATTAAACCGAAACAACGTTTTAAGGTTTATGATACGTTCATGCTAAGGGCGATTTTAGGGTCGGATTCGACCGATTCTCAGGAGGACCCAGGAGCAGCAGCAGCGGGGGCGTCTAGTGGCAGTGGCAATAGTAGTGTTGGTGGATCTGGAAATAGTGGTGGTGGCAAAAATTCGAATAGTCCGGCTGCTGGCTCGCAGGGTACTAATACAAAAGGTGGAGCCGGCAGTGGTACGGGCAGATTGGCTAGTTCTTTTTGTCGTGGTGGATGCAGTCGTTCCATATCTTCAAGTGCGGTTTTAAACAATTCCAATTACGATTACGGCACCCCAGCCACTGTAGCTCCTTCTACTTCTACGCATTCGGGCAGTGGGTGTATAGCATGCGAAGCTGATAAACAATATCAGCAACATCATTCAGAAGCGGGAGAACGTAAAAGTAGACGTAGTTTTGCCACACGCAGTAGTTGCAGCAAGATGTCACATTCCAGTTCTAGTTCTATGCGTAGCAGTTCACGTAGCTGTATGTCTAATAACTCCAAATCCGTTTCACCGGGTAGCTATAGTTGTAATGCTTTAAATGTGGATTTTAGCACCTATACGGCCACTCATCAATGGACGAAAATGTTAGAGTGTGCTGAGTTTGTGGGAGCCAAGTAGTTATTACTACAATAAGTTCTATTTTTATGGAAAAAATTATATAATTTATATTTTTCAGACGTTCCAAACACACTGTAGTAGCCTATAAGGATGCCATGTATGTTTTTGGTGGCGATAATGGCAAGACCATGCTTAACGATTTGATACGTTTCGGTGTTAAAGATAAATCTTGGGGTCGTGCCTGTGCTACCGGCACTCCTCCAGCTCCCCGTTATCATCATTCTGCCGTAGTGTTTGGCAATTCTATGTTTATTTTTGGTGGTTATACGGGAGATATCCATAGTAATTCAAATCTTACGAATAAAAATGATTTGTTTGAATATGAATTTCAGCGAGCCATGTGGGTGGAATGGAAATTTTCAGGAAAGTAAGTGGTTGAGGGGAAATTGTTTTAAGTTTTAAAATGATTTTTAAAATTTTTGTTTTATGTTAGAATGCCGGTAGCTCGTTCGGCTCACGGGGCAGCAGTTTATGATAATAAAATGTGGATTTATGCAGGATATGACGGCAATGCTCGTTTAAATGATATGTGGACTTTAAATTTAACGGTAAATATAGTAAATATATTAATAAATAAAGCAAATATATCTGAAATTAAAAGGAAAAAAAATTACTAGTCTTTTATATGGTCTATAGACTTATGTATTAGACTATTCTCCCAAGTTTTACTGATTTCAAATTTTTTCATCATAACCTCAAAAGTATTTTTTTTTTTTTTTTTATTTTAAAGTTTTCTGAAAAATGTTATATCGTTTCTCCTTAATTTAGAAACAATTCTTGGTATTAATTATTCCAAAATGTTCATTATTTAAAAATTTGTTCAACCTAACCTAAAAAGTTAATTTTTGAATTAAAATATTTTATGGACAAAATTTAATTCCATTTCGTTTCTCTTTAATTTGAAAACAATAGTTAGTTTCTATTTATCAAAAATTCTAATTATTACAAATATTTTTCCACCTAACCTCAATATTTAATTTTTAAAAATTTCATTTTTTTTTTTTTAATATTAATTGCTTTTTGCCTTATTAATATTTTTTTAATTTTAAACTCCCAAATTTTGATTATTTGACTTTTTTTTCAACCTAACCTAAAAATTTAATTTTGAATTTCAAGGTTTTCTGGAAAAGTTCTAATGCTATATTGTTAATCTTTAATTTAAAAACAATTTTTGGTATTATTTATTTAAAAATTTTTATTATTTTTTCAACATAACCTAAAAATTTAATTTTCGAATTAAAAGGTTTTATTGAATAATTTTAATAATAAGTTTATCTTAAAATTAAAAACATTTTCAAGTTAAAAATTTGGAAAATAATAATTATTTAAAAAAAAAGTCAACCTAACCTCAAATATAATTTTTAAATTCAGTGTTTGTTTTTTGCCTTGTTAATATTTGCTGGTTTAAATTTCTTAAAAATTTTAATTATTTAAATTTTTTTATTGATAAATTTTAATGCCATATCGTATGCCTTTAATTTAAAAACAGTTTTCAGTTTAATTTTTTTTTTTTTAAATTTTAACTATTAAAATTATTTTAACATAACCTCAAAATTTAACCTTTGAATTTAATGGTTTTTATGAACAATTTTTTTCTAGGGTGAAAATCATCAATGGGAGGAAATCGAACAAAAGGGTGAACGTCCCCCCACTTGCTGTAATTTCCCCGTAGCGGTGGCTCGTGATTGTATGTATGTGTTTTCGGGACAAAGTGGTATGCAAATAACGAATTCTTTATTTGAATTTAATTTTAAAACTAAAACGTAAGTAGACCAGCAAAAGAAATCAGAAATAATGTTCAATAACAAACCAAATTTATCCTTAAATTATAAATTCCCAATAAACTTTAATAGCTGGCGTCGTATTGGCAACGAACATGTTTTAAGAGGCGTAGCCTCACAACCTCCCTCTAGACGCTATGGTCACACTATGGTTCATCATGATCGCTTTTTATATGTCTTCGGTGGCTCTGCTGATTCTACATTACCTAATGATTTACATTGTTATGATCTAGACTCTCAAGTCTGGTCAATAATACAACCCGAAGCCAATTCAGATGTACCTTCCGGCCGGGTATTTCATGCCAGTGCTGTTATTAGTGATGCCATGTATATATTTGGTGGTACAGTAGACAACAGCGTCAGACGTGGAGATACCTATCGTTTTCAATTCTCTAGCTATCCCAAATGTACATTACGTGATGATTATGGTAAATTTTTCAATGAAAAACAATTCTGCGATATACAATTTATAGTAGGGCCTGAAGAAATTAAAATAATGGCTCATATAGCCTTTGTGGCAGCTAGATCAAAATATTTAAGAACTAAAATATTAGCAGCACGTGATGCTAGACAGCAACAAATGGAAAAAGTGTTTGGTTCAGCTTGTGTGGTGGTACGCAATTGCCCTCAAGGTGCTAATCAAGAACCTTTATTAGAAGTTAGATTACCAAATGCTAATCCTGAGGCCTTTGAAATTATTTTGAATTACATCTATACGGATCGTATTGATTTAAAGGAATCTTATAATAAGAATATAATAATTTTAATAACCGATATTTATCAATTGGCGGGTTTGTTTCAAATGCCACGTTTGGCTCAGGGTTGTATACAATATTTGGACTTTAAAATAAATAAACAAAATGTTTTGGAGGCTTTATATAATGCAGATAAAAAGAAGTAAGTTTTTGACGAAAATCAAAAAGGATTTTTAATAAATTTTCTTTTTTTATCAGAATACAAATTGTCAAGGATCATTGCATGCATTTTTTGGTTAAAGAAGAAAACTTTACTGATGTGGTAATGTCTAATGAATTTAGTGATTTGGACAAACCTTTGCTAGTGGAGATTATACGTAAAAAATTAAATCCTAGTAAAATAGTAGCTGATCCTAATATGGATAAGAATGTGGGTAAGTAAAGGGAAAATGATTAAGCAAATTGTGAAATGTTTATTAATTTTATATTATCTTTTATAAGGTACAACTTTGGAGAGTGATATGGCGGTCTTTTTGGAATCCACGGGCAAAGATTTTTGCGATATTAGTTTGGTTTTGGATGGTCAGGTCATTATGGCTCATAAATCTATATTATCAGCAAGAACACAATATTTTCAGGCCATGTTTCGTTCATTTATGCCACCGGATAATACGGTTAATGTAAGTTTTTTATTTGTAAACATTCAAATTTTAAACTAAAGATGATAGTGAAGACGAAACAAAAGTCTATAGAATATTGCCAACCAAGACTAGACTGTAGTCCAGGCTATAAACTATACTATAGTTCAGTCTATAAACTAGACTGTAGCCTAGTATTTAAACTATAGTCCAGACTATAAACTAGATTATAGTCTAAACTAATGACTATAGTCCAGACTGTAAACTAGACTATAGTCCAGACTATAAACTAGACTATAGTTCTGACTATAAACTAGACTATAACCCAGGCTATAAGCTGGACTATAGTCCAGGCTATAAGCTGCACTATAGTCCAGCCTATAAGCTATAAACTCCACGCTTAAGACTAAACTATAGTTCAGACTATAAATCAGACTATACTACAGGCTAAAAACTAGTCCATGCTATAAACTAGACTATAGTCAAGACTATAAATTAGACTATAGTCCAAATTAAAGACTAAATTATAGACTATAAACAAGATTATAATAGTCCAGGCTATAAACTAGTCTGGAGCCTATAGACTAGACTATAGTCTAGTCTGTAGTAGACTATAGTCCACACTAGAGTCTAGACTATACTCTTATTTATATTTTTTATTTATTTCTACCTTTCTTTTCCTTTCAGATTTCCATTGGCGACATTTTACCCTCCGTTGAAGCCTTCCAATCTCTATTACGCTACATTTATTACGGCGAAACCAAATTACCACCACAAGATGCACTCTATCTCTTTCAGGCACCTCATTTTTATGGTCTCTCCAATAATCGTTTACATTCATTTTGCAAATATTCCCTAGAACACAATATAACCTACGAAAATGTCCTACAAACTCTAGAAGCTTCAGATTATACGAAAATTTTCGATATTAAAGAACATGCCTTAAAATTAATTGTTAAGGATTTTGCAAGAGTAGCACGTTTACCCAAAATATCTGGTTTATCACGTGAACTTCTATTAGAAATAATAAGAGCTGTAGCTGATTCACATGGTGAATTTTTAACACGTATTAGTATTAATACAGATATCTGAAAATTGGTGTTATTACAGCCTGCTTTACAATTCCTATTGGCCTGGCTGCAAAAGGGCAACAATATAAGTTGCAACAACAATGCTGTTTGACACCTTAAAGTAAAAATATTTAAACAAGAACGTTCATATGCATACATAAATATAATTTGTGTTTTTTATTATATTTTATATAAATATTTATTATCTAAAAGAAAATAATAGTTAATTGAAAATATTCTTTAGAACAAAATATATAAAAAAATTTAAATGTATCTCTTATGCTATATAACTCTTTAAATAATCTTTATAAGTGTTATTTACTTATGTGTAAATGTGAGAAATTCTCGAAAATTTTAAAATACTCTCTCCACTATCTCTTACTTTTTTATTTTAATATATAATTCAATGATCTTTATATGTTTTAATTTCTTATTATTAACTTAAAACTTTCTGTGTATTTAATCTAATGATATTTATAATATTTAAGATTTTATTAATGTATTCTTTAAAGCTTCAAGCATGTTTATTTGTTTTTAAGTGTTTTTATAATTTTCTCTTAATATTTTTAATTTGAAAATTTTTAAATAATCTTTTTGTTTTATATTAAATATACATACAAAAAGATTCCATTAAAATAAATCTTAAAAAAAATATATAAATATGTTTTTTATTTTTTAATAAAGGAATTAGGATAGGAAGCTAACTATAGAATAGGCTATACACTAGTATACAGTTTTAACAAAATTTCTTGCAAAATATTTCTGCTTTCAATATTTTTTTTAAGAATTTCCAAAATTCAAATTTAATTCTTAACTTAATTTTCAAAAGTTCGAATTTTTTTTCAATTAAGAAATTTAAACTTAAAGAACAATAATTCAGGAAAAATATACATTTTCGAAATTCGAATATAATTTTGAATAAGACAATTAATGTAAAAAGGTATTAAATTTGATCAAATTACAGATATTTTTCATATTAAAATGAGATTTCTTGTAAAATTTTACTAAATTATTGATTTTTTAAATTTTCGAAAATTCGAACTTAATTTCGAATTTAGAAATTAACGTTACTACTATGAAATTTGCATAAATATTTTTTTTTTTAAACGAAATAATATATTTTCTTAGAAATTGTTGGCATTTTCAACAATTTTTTGCATTTTCGGAAATTCGAACTAAATTTCGAATATATTTTTTAGACCAAAAATGATAAAACTTGTTTAATAATTTAATATTTTTGAAAAGTAAATATATTTTTTTAATAAAATATCTCAACTTTTGAAGGTTTTAAGCAATTTCGAAAATTCAAAGATAATTTCGAATTAGAAAATTAGTATAAAAAGAGTACATAATTTAGTTAAATTACACATATTTTTATTTAAAAAAGAAATCGCTTGTAAAATATAACCAAATTGTTTGATTTTTACAATTTAATAAAGTTCGAACTTAACTTCGAATATAGAAATTAGCGCTGAAACTATGAAATTTGCATAAATATTATTTGTTTAAACAAAATAAATGAAATTTCTTAAAAATAATCTGCATTTTAACGATTTTAAGCATTTTCGAAAATTTGAACATAATTTCGATAACAGATTTTACTCCAAAAAGAGCTCCAAATTGCATAATAATTAAATATTTTTCCAAACCAAATACATTTTTTTAATAAAATATCTCAAGTTTTAAAGGTATTTTCGTATTTTAGAAATTCGAAAATAATTTCGAATAGAAAAAAGTTACAGATATTTTTAATATCAAAAAGAGATTGCTTGTAAAATATAACCAAATTGCTTGCTTTTTAGCATTTTCGGAAATTCGAATTTAATTTTGAATATAGAAATTAGTGCTGAAACTATGAAATTTGCACAAATATTAACTGTTTAAACAAAATAATTAAATTATTTTGCAAAATATCACAAATTTTAAAGATTTATGATATATTCGAAAATTCAAACTTAATTTTGAAATAAAATTTTTCAGCATAAACTTGTGAATTTTAATAGAAATTTCTTACTTTTTCAAAATAAATATGATATTCTCTAAAAAGGTCATATTTAAATATTTTAAGCAACTTCGAAAAATATATATTTGTAAACAACCCAGGAAAAATTTTGGAACATGTTCTAAAATCATTAGTTCTAGAACTGGTGTAATCAGAACCACTTCAGATTCTTTAACAACATCCTCAGAACTAGTGGTAACACAACCAACTCTGACACTAATGGAGTAGAACTTTATTGCTAAATTCGTTTTAATGAATGCTTTAGAGAACTAGTGCTTAAGAATTAATACTGTATGACTTCTACATCACTTCTAAGAACAAATTATTGGTTCTCGAATAACTTCCTAGAACTGTTTAAAACACTTGTATAAAAAATTTAAAAAATTAGAAAAATTAAAAAAAATAAAAAAGAGTATTCAGGTATGTGATGAAAAACGATTTCGAAAACGAATCGATTTTAAATCGAAAAAATGTGTGATGTACTTATATTTTCGTTTTTGATATTGATAAAAATTATATTTAAATTACTTTCTATTAGATTTTATTAAATAATTTTTTTATATTTCCCTAAAATTAATTGTTATCTTTCACATGAGCTGTGTATCCTTAATGGAAAATAGATCATTGTTGAAAAATGATTTTTGAAATCGATCGAAATTCATCACAACTTTTCAAACCGATTCGTTTTGAAAACGATCGGTTTTCATCACATACCTGATTTACAAAATTAAATTGATTTAAAAGAGGCCTTTAAGAAAAAGCCCATTAGAATAAAAGAAACACGTTCTCTTACGCTTCTATAAAACTAGTTCTGAATGTGACAATTTCGAACAAAAATCATTGATTAAAGAACTAGTTCTAGAACAGTTCCATAGAATGGGTACTGGCTAGCTAATACTTCCACAGAACTAGTTCTGGAGGTGACAATTTCAAACAAAAATCATTGGTCGTAACGCCAAAGTAGAACAAGTACAGGCTATTTTCATGTGTTCTGGAACTAGTTGTAGAACTAATATAATTTTTCCTGGGAATATATATTTTTTAATAAATAATAAATAAAAAAATTATTTTTCGAAAAAAAAAAAAAAAAAAGAATATAAAAAAAACTTAAAAACTTATGATTGTTCATAAATTTTACTTATTTATAGGGAATTAATAATTTTTTCTTACAAATAATTTCAAGAATTTTTGACATTTTCAAAAATTCGAACTCAAATTCGAATATAAATTTTACCTCAAAAATAATAAAATTGTTTTAAATATTACTATATAATAGTATATAGTAAAAAAATTAATTTTCTTGTGGAATATCACACATTTAAAAGAATTTTAATATTTTCGAAAATTCGAAATATAGATTTTAGACCCGAAATTATAAATTTTATATAAATATTGCTTATTTACACATTAAAAATGCATATTCTTACAAAATAACTCAGATTTTAAAAATTTCTGGTATATTCGATAATTCAAATTTAATTTCAAAATTTAGTTAATATCATAAATGCGTAAATATTGTCCAAAATTACTTATTTTCTTAAAATTGAATATATTTTAGGAATTTCGAACTTAATTTCAAAAATTTGAAATTAGATTCGAATAAAGATTTTAGCCCAGCACCCATTGAATTTTCACAAATTATACTTGTTTTCAGTTTAAATAAAATTGAGAACTTTCTAGTGATTCTATTATGGTTCAAATCATAGATTATAACATAGATATGAACCTTAAAAAAATCAATCGAAAAAAAATTACTCAAAATGGCACACGTACAACAGTTGTTTTTGTTTTCAATGAAATTTTTTACTAACACATTTTTAGACTTAGGTTTTTTTGACAACCGACTTAGGTTTTTGAAAAAGGAACTTCATATCTATGTTATAATCTATGGTTCAAATTATAAAGATTTCTATTATTGTAAAAAATTCTAACTTTATTTAAAATTTAAGGCAACAAAATTTGGAAATTTTTTTTCGATTCCAGTTCAAAACAATATTAGTTTGGCGTACGAAGTCCCATTTTTATTTCCAGGCTTTGTGGAAAGTCTTTCATGTGAACTTTTTTTATACAAAGATAAACATTTAATTCATTTTATGCTCTTGAAATCCATTACATCATTTTGTATTTATTTTAGACATATAAATTTTAATTTTTATAGTTATAAATTTATAATAAAGTTAAAAAATCAAAAAACTTATAAAAATCTTACCAATTTATCAATTATTTGCTAATACTTATTTCTTTATCTATAAAATTATCAGACATTTACTTCCTTTTCTCTTCCCCCTCGTATTTATTCCAGCATTTTATTTTCAGCTTCATCAGTTTGCCCACTCGTACCAGTTTCTAATTTCATTAAATCCACTGATTGTTCTAAACATTTCATTTGTTCTTCCAAAGCCTGTTGCTGGGAACGTAGAGCCAAATTATAGGGACGTATTCGTTGGGCAGCATCTTGTATAGTCTCTAAAGTTTCCAATAAATCCATAATTTTGGTTTGGGAGTCACCAAAATCCTCTAAGGTGCGAGGATCTATGGATTCTTCATATTCGCAGAGTTGTTTATAAATGCTATCAACACGGCGATTGATACTTTCCACCTGGAAGTTTTAAAGGTGTAAATATTTGTTTTCAATTTTTTTTCTTAGATATTAAAGAATTTACCAATTTGATATGATCTTGTGTTATAGAATCTTGTAATTCACTCATTTTGTTTAAATTTCAATAAGAATTATGTGAAATTTGTGAAATAAAAAGCAAATAAAATACGTTTGTTGAAAGTGAATTTAAATTGTTTATGTTTTTTTCGGCAGCAAATGTCAAATTCCAGCTGTGAAGTAAATATAAATACAGGGTTGTATTTTTAGTATTGTTACGGAAAATAGTTGGTAACGCCAAAAACTTAACGGTCATTTGTTTAGTTTTGTAAACCAACTATGAATAACACACATTTTTTGATATTATAGTTTTTGTAAATATTTATTAAGAAAAACTTTTAAATTTACTTTAAAAAT
This sequence comes from Protophormia terraenovae, assembly GCA_951394005.1. Classification (NCBI taxonomy): domain Eukaryota; kingdom Metazoa; phylum Arthropoda; class Insecta; order Diptera; family Calliphoridae; genus Protophormia; species Protophormia terraenovae. The sequence goes on along the minus strand of OX596076.1, from coordinate 10,909,574 downwards.
TATTTTTCATAGGTTATTATTCTCTTTGCCTTTATCCCTTTTACATTTTTTTCTAAGTGTTCAAAAGAGCGATTGGCAACTTTTTTGTTTACCTTTCACAGCTGTTCCTAGAAAAAAAACTGGCGGTTAATTTTTTTTTTTTTAGAATTTTAAAATTTCCTAGAAGAACGCATACTTTTTCCATTTAAATTAAAATAAAATGCGCTTTTTAAACCTTTTAAAATCCGGAGTTTCTGTCAAGGTTATCTATACTCTTCCAAATAATCTCAAAAATTTCTTTAAAAGACAAACTTTTTTTGTATTTCCTAGAATGTGGCCCTGGAATTTGTTCAGACTCTACTAAAAAAATCTTGGCAAGAAAATGAATTAAGTCTAGAATTATCCTGTGACTTTGTTAATGATCTACTAAACTCCATTGGTTTGGAGACTTTTATAACACCCGAACAAATTAATGCTGGCGGCACGTATGATTGGCCTTTGGAACAAATACAAATTTACAATTTTCACTATGTTGAAATGGATTTTAATAGGGTAGAGGAATTCCTGCGAGAACTGTGCTCTTTAGTGCATTTACAACAAGAAATATTCATTAATGATTTGAAAGATTTACATGATGATGATGATTTTGAAAGTCCGGTGGAATTTTTAATGCAATTGATGGCTGTTTGGTGTAATGTTTTCAAGCAATTACAAAAGTTAAAGGAATTGCAGGCAAACAAAAGATTTGAGGAGCCATTGGCTAGGATAAGTAAGCAAGAGATGGTCGAGGAAGAACTTATGAGAGGTATGTATGTGATATCTTTTCTTGTTACAGATTTCCATTTGTTGATGGGCATGCATGAGCTGCGTAAAGCATATCGTTCGGATTTACATTTGCTGGATGCTATATGTAATCGTTTGTACTGGAGTGCGGTGCAGGGATTGTTGTAAGTAAATAAAAATAAAATATGATTGGCTATGGACTAAATAATAGAGAATACTAGAATGTCTGCGAGATTAGAAACTTTAAGATACATTATAGACTAAACGCTACAATATATTAGTATAGACCTGACTATTGATTATACTATAGTATGGACTAGACCAATGAGAAGACTAGGCTGTAAACTCGAATTCGGAATAGACTACAGATCAGACTATATACAAACTTTCGAAAATTCGAACTTAATTTTCAAATTTTTTTTTTTTTTTTTTTATTTTATTCATTCAAGTAATATAAAGCCTTCAAGGCCAATAAACACATATTACTTAGTACTAATGCCTAAGCATAAAATATATGTAATAATTTTAACAATTCAAATTACAATTATTATTAAGTTTTAATTCTTCTAATGGTTCCCCAACCATAATGCAAAACAAAGATAAAAAGGAAGTTATTTAAAAAAGCAGATTTTGTAAATGGTCCAAATTAATAGCAACCCTGTCTTTTTTGTCGTTAAAATACAACTATGTGAAAATGACTCCATTTTCAATTAGTTAAAACTTTTCAAGACGAAGTTATATAATTGAAATTAAAATTTTGTTGTGCTTCTTAAGAAATAAAAATTAGTATTTTATTTCCAATTCAAATACTAATTGGATTAAATGTATACATATGCCTGTGTGTATGCAAAATAAAACCTGTGCGTGTGTGTGTTTTTCATTTATTCTGTCAAATGTTTACTCATTTGAATAAAAATTTAAAAGTTTTTTTCGAAAGGCGTTATTTGAGTGCGAAAAAATACGAAGCTCAAGTGGTAAATAATTCCAAACCCGAGCTACACGGATTAAAAACGATCGTTCATAAAAAGTGTTAATAATTCTGGGAATAACAATTTGGGGATTCCTAATTGAGCGACTAAAAGTAAAACCGTTAAGTAGGGGTAATGGAAAACCTGTACCCATAGCCCTGTAAAAGTGAATTAAGCAACGTAGCTTGAGGAAATTTGGAAAGGAACATCCCAGAAACCGTTCAACATAAAGAGAGATATGATCTCTTCGCCTTACATTGTAAACAAAACGAACAATCGTGTTAACAATACGATTAAGCCTTGATAAGTTCGTAGAAACAGTGCCCGAAATTACTTCAAGTCCATAAAAAACTTGAGACATAAGTAAAGAGTATGCCAACCTATATCTAACATGGTGTGGATAAAATACATTTGTTGAATGTATTTTTCTCAAGGTTTGGTATATTTTAATTATCGAAAATTCGAAATTAGATTTTAACTGAAAAATTATTGAATTTGAATAGAAATTCCTTACCGTACATAATTAAATCAAATTTGTAAAATATCGTAATATTTGACTTTTTATGCAATTTCGAAAATTCAAACTGAATTTCATAATTGGATATTGAATATTGGATAAATTTTAAAAGAAAGTTTTTAGTTAGTTAGTTTTTGCAATCTAAATAAATTTAGTTGTAAAAGATTTTTTGTTTTTAAAGATTTTTTGAAATTTTGAAAATTCGAACTTAATTTCGAATATAGATTTTAGTTCAAAATGTGATAAATTTAAAGAGAAATATATAATTTTTCCAAATTGTAATAAATATTGTTATGAAATACATTAATTTTATAGGTTTTTTGGCAATTTCGAAAATTCGAACTTAATTTCGAATATAGATTTTTGGCCTAAAACTTATGAAATTCGATAAAAATTGTATAGATGTTTATATCTTTCATATAAATAAAATATTTCATCAAACAAATTTGAATTTAAAACTTTTTCTTTTTTGATTTTGTAATCTTGTTCTTAATTCCGAATTTAAATTATTTTTCCTTAATTTCTAGCTACAAACAAACCCATGATATGATTTTCTCTGGTTTACTTGATATATTTTCCAAAGATTTCGATTTATTTTATGCGAATTCAGCACAAACTATGAATTTCTTTTATGAAGCCATATCAGTAGAGGTAATTTTTTTGCAAAATAAAAAATTAAAACCAAATAAAATTTTATACCTCTTTCTTTTAGATTAACAACTTAACTCCTTTAAAGCTGTATCAGGCTCTACAGCAAATGCTACAGGAAGTAGATACTACTTATAAAACAAATATTTTAATTAACTTCCTTATTGAACCATTTATGTTGCAAGTATATTTTAATACATTTTTGACCAAAAAATATAAATGGTATAATAAAATTACTACGAAAAATATAGAAAAAATACAACAAGAAGCCGTGAAATTTTTAAATATATTGCAAAGGTATTTTTGGCTTAATTTATATAACAAATTTTGAAATGAAAATTTTTAAATTTTCTCTAATTTTGTTTTTAGTAAACTTATATCGTTGGATTGTTTTTCTCGAGAATTTATGGAATCTATATTAAATTTAATATTTAAATCAGATACTTTAACTTCAAATTTAGCTTGTAATTTGTATATAACCAAGATGAAGCGAAAATTTTCAGAACAAATGATTTTAAAACATATTATGGATTTTTATGTGGCTCATGTGGTATGTAATTTTTTAATCTAATATTATAGATGTTTTTAAATAATTTACTTTTTATTTAGGGTTCCATTGCTCCTTTGAAATCTTATATATTTGCTTTGTATAACAGTTTTGAATTTCTATTGAATTTTAATAATTTATTGGAGATAATAACAGACACTAATACTAACGATATAATACGTTTATTAAGTGCTCATATTTTGGTTATAGTTTTTGAATTAAAGGTGGAGAAAAAGGGTTAGTATGAGGTTGTTTTTGCTTTTAAAATAAAATTCTCTTCATTTTTTTCTTTTTAGATTCTTCCACCAAACAAGAACTTAAACATTTATTAGAAATTTTACCAGAAATATTTGAAAATTTACATTGTCAAAAAACCGAGGGTATCTTATTAAAAGTTTTCACCATTATACCCATAGAAAAATTACAGAAACCGGTAGGTTTATTAAAAAAAAAATACATGTGAAATTTTGTTCTTTAATATTATTATTTTTTTTTTTAACCTAAGACCCTGGATAATTTAATACACTATGCTGTAGGCATATTTACCCATATTGACAACAATTTGGAATATCCTTTGTTAATGAATATTTTCCAAATATTCCATAAATGTTTAAATTTCAATCAAGAATGGCAACATTTGGAATTATTAAGTGAACATTTATTACATAAATATCGGGAAATGTTAAAGGACCTTAAATCCAAAGAGGAAAAACAAGAAAAGGTAAATTTTAACCTTAAAGTTAAAAAAATATAACATTATTTTTTTATTTATTTCAGTTGATATCAAAACTCTCCCTGGAGCATTATAATAATCTTCTCAAACGTTTAAATATCATATTAAAAACTAAATATGATTTATTGGATAATAATTATTTATTAATCATACGCCACCTGTTTCACTATTTTCTCTATTATGAGGAATTAAAACATTTCATAGCCCAAGAAAAATCCTTTATAGATTTATATGTTTTAGAAATAATAATATCGTGCATATTAAAACTACTTAAAGTGGAAAATGAAAATAATCAACATTATACATTTTTCCCAGAAGCTTTAGATTTATTTAAATATTTATGGCAGCTGGTGAAAAATCTAGAAGACTTATCAAAACTTCCCATAATAAGAATAAAAACGGTAATTAATAGCATTTAAATTTTAAAATTAATTTAATAATTTTATTTATTTTTAATATTTGCTTGCAGTATTTTTATTGTTTGCTGCATTTATTTAGTTTTTTACCTTTAAAGCTAGATAATCATGTTTATCAACAGTTGGTGCAAATTTTAATTGTAGTTAATTTTAAAACGAAAGTAATAAATAGAAAAGATGGTAAAGAAATGCAACAATTACATCCTTTACAGACGTTGGAATATCAACGTTTAATGTTAAGACAATTTACGGAAATGCATAAATATCAAAGGGTAGAAATTCATAGTAATACGGTATGGAAATTGTGTATATATTATGGCATGGTAAGTTTACAATTTAATTTAAATTCTTAAAATTTTAGATATTTATGAACTAAATTTATTTAAAATTATAAAACTTTATTTCTAATTAAATTTATTAATTTTAAAGCTAAAATCGAATTGCGAAATGAAGTTAAAATTTCGATCATCTATATAATGTGATATGTTTAATAAGAAAAGTAATTTATTCTATGAAAAAAAAGTAATATTTTTGAAATTTCCCTAATTTAATGATTAAAATCTATATTTAAACTATGTTCGAATTTTTGAAATTGAAAAAAAAATATTTATTTCCAAAATATTAACCAAAAAATAATTTTTATAAAAATTAAGTATTTTTCAACAAAATTTACCAAAAAATAATAATTTCGAAATTAAGTTCGAATTTTCGAAAATGCTAAAAATGTTTGAAATAATAAAAAAATAAGTTATTTTTAACTAAATTTACAAGATTTTGCGTAAATTCAATTTCGAAATTAAATTCGAATTTTCCAAAATGTTAAAAAATTATTTAAAACTGAATAAATTTTTTAAGAAATTTATTATTTTATTGTAAAATACTCATATTTCTTAGTTTTCAAGCTTAATTCCATATTCGAAATTAAGTTAGAATTTTCAAAATATTGAAAACTCTATTTTTTTGTATGAAAATTTATTTATTTTGTATATACATATAACTGGTATTTAAGCAATTTTCATAGATTTTGAGCTAAAATATAATTTCGAAATTAACTTCGAATTTTCGAAATAGTTGAAAAGCTATCAAGCTATCGTTACAAAGAATATTATTTATATTTAAAACAATAAGTAACTTTTAATAAAATTTTTAATTTTTTGCTGAAAATTTAATCTTCGAAATTAAATTCGAATTTCCAAAATGTTGAAAACTACATTTTTTTGTAAGAAAATTTATTTATTTTGTATAAATACGTAGTATTCAAGAAATTTTCATGATTTTTGACCAAGATCTTCATTCGAAATTATGTTCGAATTTTCGAAATTGTTAAAAAATATTCAAACGGATCGTTTTTACAAATAAATATTTATTTTATTATTAAAATAACTAATATTTAATACAATTTCTAAGCTTTTGGTGAAAAATTTTAATTTCGAAATTATGTTCGAATTTTTAAAATGTTGAAAACTACGATATTTTGTAAGAAAAAAAATATTTATTTGTGGTATTTTGGAATTTTCGTAGTTTTTGAGCTAAAATCTAATTTCGAAAATAACTTCGAATTTTCGAAATTGTTAAGACTTTCAAATTTGTATTTTGTTATAAAAAATATTATTTGTATTAGAAAAATAAGTAATTTTTTATAAAATTTCTAATTTTTTGCTGGAAATTTAAACTTCGAAATTAAGTTCGAATTTCCAAAATGTTAAAAACTACATCCATTTGTAAGAAAATTTATTTATTTTGCTTATATAAGTGGTATTTAAGCAATTTTCTTAGTTTTCGGTCGAAAATGTAGTTTCGAAAATAACTTCGAATATTCGAAATTGTTAAAAAAATATCAAATCAAAGTTTTTGCAAAAAAAAATATATTAATAATAGAAAAATAATAAATTTAAAATAAAATTTCAAAGCTTTTGGTGAAAAATTTTAATTTCGAAATTATGTTCGAATTTTAAAATGTTGAAAACTATATTATTTTGTACGAAAATTTATTTATTTTGTATATAAATGTTATTTAAGCAATTTTCATGGTTTTTGAGCTAAAATCTAATTTTGAAAATAACTTCGAATTTTCGAAATTGTAAAAAGGCTTTCAAATTTGCATTTTGTTACAAAAATATTATTTGTATTATTTATATTATTAATATAAGTAATTTTTAATAAAATTTCAAAATTTTTGAAAGAAAATTAAATTTCGAAATTAAGTTCAAATTTTGGAAATGTTAAAAAAAGTTAAAACCTGCTTTATTTTGTAAGAAAATTAATTTCTTGTATATAAACAATAATTTTTATATAAATTTTATAATTTTAGAAGAAAAAATCTGCATTCGAAATTATGTTCGAATTTTCGAAATTGCAGATTTTGAAAAGCTCAAATTAGTCTCAATCGTAGATTTATTTTTAATAAAATTTTTTCTTAAATTTATTTTTATTTTTTTTTTTATTTTTTTTTTTTTTTCAGTTCAAACACAATTTCCAAGAAGAATTAAAATCTCTCCTCATTACTTTGGCCAACTATCGTTTAAAAATCTACAAACACATAATGTCAGTATTAATTTACAATCTATACAATCAAACCCCCAATCTCAAGCATATGACCATAGTGGTAACTAAGTCTTTTTAGTTTTTTCTTCAAATTACTTTATTTTATTTTTCTTTTTATTTATTTAAAGTCTATACTAAAACAACATAAACATTTAATTGATAATGACATAAAAGTTGAATCAACACAATTGCTAAAAGTCCATATAGTATTAATGGTATTACAAATATTGGAAAAGGCCTTAAGTGTTCAACGTTTAAAGGTGGGCCATAATCGTTTAGAGGCTTTAAGGCATTTAAACATTTTCATCGAAGACTTAGATTTAAATCAATTACAAGCAAAACAATTAATGTGAGTAAGTGAAATAATTAATAATTTAACAAGCTCTATAAAATATGTCTTTTGTTATAGGCAAGAACAATTGGAAAAAATGTTGAAACATTTAATAAATGCTGAAGAACGTAAATTTTTGGATAATTTTCAAATGCTATTAATGCATGAACAGGTATCTTAGATAGTTAAGCTAAAGAAAAAAAAATACCTAAAGTTTTGTTTTTATAATTATTTTATATTTTATTTAAATTACTCGCCAGACTATAATGTGCCTTTTTTTATTTTATTTAATTTCTTTTCATTTGTATATTTATGAATTTATTTTATTACTTTTGTGTTTTTTTGTTTTTATTATTTATTTTATTTAAAAAAGAAAATAAACGTCAGAGCTTTTTGACGCTTTTAAATGTTTAAAATAAATTTCCGTTGTTTCTATCAGCCATCAACCCAACACCAATCAACTAACTAGCCTTTAAACTAAACATTAATTATTATTTTATGACAATTATCTTATTTAGCTAAACTAGATAATAAGATAATTCCGAAAACATTTCTTTTTATTTTCATTATTTTACCCCATAGTCTTTTTGTTTTAATTTTATTACGACAAATTTTGTCTAGATTCCCCTAACACACCTCAATTCAAATACATAAGTACAAAATGTGGAAAATTTGTCAATTATTTATTTTGTTTTAATGCAAAAAAAAGATTGAGTCACATGTAAATGTCTTCGTTTTAAGCAAGATTTATTAGGTTGGAAAAAAGGTGGCCAGGAGATGATATTTTTATAGGGTGTTTTAAAAGCCTAGAATTAGCTTCCCCTTTAAGACTTTTAAAAGTTTCAAATTAGTTTCAACTTAATTAATTTAAAATTTTAATCAAATAAATAAATAATAGATAAATCATATAAATATAAGAGAGACTGTTTGTTTGTTATTCTTTCACGGCAAAACTACATGAAATTTGACACACAGATTGTTTGTTTTCGGAAAAGAACTATAGGCTATGTCGGATCCAAATTGGACGCCACGCACCTTTTTACGTCTACTTTTTGTAAAAATAATAGTATATTACCCTTTCCCAGGATTGATTCACTCAAAATTTGGAACACAAAAATAGTTCCCTACAAAAATACTAAATGATCTATTTACTGGATGCCACGCCCCTTTTAACGCCCACTTTTTGCAAAAATTATATCCTATAGAGATAATGTTATTCTTTCACGGCAAAACTACTGAATCGATTTTCATGAAATTTAGCACACAGATGGTTCGTTTTCGGGAAGGAATTATAGGCTATGGCGGATCCAAATTAGAAGCCACGCGCCGTTTTATGTCCACTTTTTGTAAAAATTATATTTTAATTAGTTTTAAGCCTTTCCCTGGATTGATTCATGCAAAATTTGGCATACAAAAAAATTTCCCAAGAACGAATACTTAAACGACCTGTTCACTGGATGCCACGCCCATTTTCATGTCCACTTTTTTTATGCGTAAAAATTATATTTTAGTTTACATACAAAAGACACTATTTTTTTGTTATTCCTTCACGGCAAATTTGACGCACAAGTAGTTCATTTTCGGGAACTTATAGGCTAAGTCGGATCCTGATTGGAAGCCACGCCCCTTTTAACGCCCACTTTTGTGAAAAATTTTATTTGACCTGAATAAAATGTATTCGTTATCCTAGCATTAATTTTCGTAAATTTAGTACACTTATAATTCAGAAATAAGATAGACTTATAAGAGCTATTTATTGGATGTAAGGCCCCTTTTTGTGCCTACTTTTTATAAATAAGTACTTTTCTTAATTTTACCAAATGTACGGCCCTACTACTACTAAACAGCTTTACATGAAATTTGATAAACATATAGTTATAAATAAACTACAGTTTATACTATTTATTTGTTTTATACCATGCCCCTTTTTACGTCCATTTTTTCCTGATTTGTCTTATTTTTAAACCAATTCCTTGATTGAATTGATTCACCTGAAATTTGATACACATACCGTTCAGAGGGATCTTAAACTTATAAGACTTATCTATTGGATGTCACGCACTTTTTACGCCCATTTTTTTACAAAATATTCTACTTGATTTTTCTAAATTTTTGACAAAACCACTTTATCAGTGCAAAGGACTAACTTATACAGCTTATGACTCTCATAGTGTGGAAGTAATACATGCTTTACAACCATTTCCGCCGCAAAGTTTTGGGATTTATTTGCCATATTTGAGACAACGTCACGTTAAAACTACTACGGAAATGCTAATTATATTTGACACAAATATATTACTCTTAAGCGTTACCAAATCCTATTTATTTAAGTACCTTTTTTAAAGAAATGTTTTACTTAAATTTTAACACAAAAATGTATACAACTTTTCTCTTGAATGTCAGGCCCTTTTTTTGTTAACGTTACTGATCCGATACATATGTATAAAATTTATCACATTAAAAGTAGATTTCACGAGGGGTTATATACACATCATTTTAACGCCACTTTTTATACAAACTATATTAAATATTTTCAAGAATGATATTTATTAAAAATAGTTTAAAATTAGTAATTTTTTATAAATTACACTGGTCGACAAAAAAATCCTACCCCAAAGAAAGATGTGCTAAACAAGTGATACACCAATAGATGCGTACTAAAAAGATCTTCAAATCAAAATCAAGTGTCCAAAAAAAATCTTTTACATGCAAAATTTTAGATTTTTTTTTTTTTTTTTTTTTTTTTCATTAAAATTTCTTTTAATAAATGAAAACATCACAAATGTTTCAGTTTATCATCTTTATCTTAAAGCTAGTAATGCTGCGAATAAAATAAGGCATGTTCATCTTCAAAATTGGTGCACAATTTTTAATTTTATTCACAGTTAAGTAAAAATACCCATGTTACATACAATTGAGTAGAAATACAGTAGTTTGCAAAAATAATTTTTTTTTTTTTTTTTTTTTCTTGAAACAAAATGGATGGTTGATTAGATGGATTTTGACGAGTTAAACAATAATCTGCATTCACTTTTTTTCTATCACGTACTGATTCAGCGGTCACTCTATAAAACTCGAGAATGGTTTGTCAAATTTAGACTATAACTCAAGAACCGTGCACACGAAAGTTGACTTCTAGATATGTTAACAAAATTTTTTATTGACTAAAGAATTTCAGAGTTATGGATCAAAATTTTCACGATTTTTAAAATTTTGTTTTTAATTTTTTTTTTTTTTTTTTGCTACTAATTACCAAACTACTACGGAAATACTAACTGAACAAACAATTATGTAAATTCAGATCAAAGATAATTTAAATCACTATCTATTGAAGTTTAATTTATCTTAATTGGACAAACCCTTTTCGAGTAATACAAGTGTGACTGCCTAAAGGCGGGGTCAAAGTAGTCATGCCCATAAAAAAATCATTGCGTGATAGAAAAAAGTAAAAGCTGATTCTTATTTAGCACGTGAAATTCCATCTTATCCACCTATTTTTTATTTAAGATGAAAAAAAAAAAATAATTTTATGCTTGGTATGCTTGGGTATCCTAACTTAACTGTGAATGCAAGCAAGATTTGTGTATCGATTTGTATGATACTTTACTTTATTTACTCTTAGTTTTACCAGCTTTGAGATAATGATGATAAACTTTTTTTGATGTTTTCACTTTTAAAAAGAAATTTTAGTAAAAAAAAGAAATCTTGAATTTAACATGAAAAAATTTTTTTCGGACACTTATTTCGAAATATCTCCTAAATCATTGAGCGGATAAATTGTTAGTAAATCGACTTAAAGCCAGTTTTATTCCACATATTTTGGTGTATTATTTGTATAAATCTAGCATACCGTTATCGAGTTATAGTGAGATATACTCGAGTAATCGGCTTTATTAGGACGCAATATTAGTCACGTTATCGATGCTTATTAAAAATTGATTAAGAGACAAATCCATTCGCTACTGTGATATAATTCTTATACACGATTGTATTCGCTTAATTTTGAATTAAAGTAAACCATTTGATTTAATTTTTAAAGAGAAATACTATCATTGATATAGTTGCTTTGATAAGTAATAATCTAATATAATAATTCAATGCATCTAAGTCCACTCCTAATCTGACCAGTAGTTTAGGAGATACAGATTTATTACCAAACAATTTGCGTTTGACCCCACTGTGTGTGTCTATTTCATTAATTTATTTATTTACTTATTTATTTCAAACTAATAATCATAAAGCCTCTGGGGCCAAAATTGATTATAAAGATAAAAATTAAATTAATTTATGTTCAAAATTGCGACCTGTAATTTGATTACAATATTTTTGGGTGTTACAAACATCAGCACAAACGCATAATACTCTCCCCCACCTATGCTGGTGTAGGGTATAAAAAGTATCATTAGAAAAATGAAAAAATAACACAAAATCCCTCCTTGTGAATTCTTACCCACATAGAACCATGTATCTTTAATTTTATATTTCTAGGTTCAATATAGTAGAGAATTCAAAAAGTACCATTAGAAGAGCGAAAAAGTACTACAAACCCCCTTTTATGGATTCTGTTTCACTAAGGACTACATGTACTTAAGTTTATGTTTCTAGGTTTAATACATAGTATAATTATAAAGTATACTCGTAAGAACAGCTGTTTTACAATTTTTTCATTGGCAAACCTCGCGGTACTGTCAAATTGTTTTTGTATTCATATGTAAAATTTTTTTCGAGTGTTTTTACTCTTGCTCTCCTTCATTCTCTCATTTTTCCGTACAAAGCATTTTGACATTGTGGGCAGTAGTTTTACACTAACAAAATACAAGCAATTGTTGTTTTTGTAGATGTGCGAGTACTTTATTATTATACTATGGTTTAATATAATAGAAAATTCATTATTGAATTTGAATTAAATATATTTTCCCAATTTTACCCCCTTTTTTGGTACTTTTTCCCCCATGAATATAACAAAAAATGTATTTCAATTTGTTCTACATTTAAAAATATATTTTTATTAAAATTGTGCTAAAAAATGTTGAAAATAATGAAATCTTATAAGATTTATTAGAATACGAACAAAATGGTTACTCTCTTCTGCCAGCGAATTTGACACTCTCTGTAACATAGTGTCTACATTACGGGTAGTCAACACTAGAGATGATGTTTAAACATCATGTTAAAATTATCTGCTCAAATTTCAATGTTTTCAATATGGCGTACATGCATTCATGTTAATTTCTTGTTTGCTCATTGCATTCTACGCACATGCAACAATTTCTTTGTGTGTGTTAGTAAAAAACATTGTGTGTGATGCTTGGTGTTTAAACATAGTTCTTTTAACATTTGCTTTAACAACCGTGTTTAAACATCGAAAAAATTAACATTAATATCAAGTTGAACGGTCTACATTTACCATTAACATGATGTTATTGTTAATGTTAAATATTTTATGTTAGGTGAGGACCACAAGTTACACATTTTTATCAAGATATAAAACAGTATCAAATTAGCTTCATATGAAGACTTATAAAATTGTCAATCTTAGGCCTCTTTAAGGAGGCTTTAAATGTCTTCTAATAGTGTTTTAAATTCGCTAACTGCCATCTTGGATTTTTTAAAACCCCAAAGTAAATCTTTTTGAAGTTCTAAATCATCTACCAAAAATGACAATACTTATACCTACTTGTTAGTTGTCTTTTATACTTAAGCTTTAAACCAGAAAATTGTTATTTTAACCGTTTATTTTATCTAAAATTTATTATTTTTTTATTTAACTGGTCACCTTAATTTCTTGCCCAATTTTAAAATCGTGTATTTTTTTAAATTAAAGCAAACAAATTTTGTTAAATTTTAATTTCATTTAAACGCCCTTAAACTGCTAAACTGTTACATTTTGTTTTGTTTTATTGCTCTTATTTTTTTATTATTTTGCTAGTTATTTTATTTAGAATGATTTAATTTAAACAACATTTACAAGCTAATTAACATAATATTGTTAAATGAACAATAATAAAATTATTTTAAAAATGTATAATAATAAAGACAAAATCAATATAAAACAACTTAAATTGTAGTTAGCGGACATTTTTGTTAAATGTCTTTTAAGAAAACAAAGAAAGAAAATGTTATTGAAATAAGATTTATAAAAAAATAGATGAATAGCTAGATAATTAGCCCTGACAGCTGTTAAAAGATAAAAGGAAATATTTAATTAAATATGTAAGATTTTTTTTTTTTAAATAGAATAAATAGAATTCCTTTATTTGCACGTTTTAAATTATTATTACGTGAGCTTACATTAGAAAAACAAAACTATCATTTAAAGTTTATATTTTAGTATAATTTTGTTTAACAATCTTACCTTTTTTTTTTGTGTTTAGTTTTTTCCAGTATAAAACCATATGCTTTGTCTTTTTCCCAAATAAATTAGTGGCGTCGTAAAATTTTTGAAAATTTTGTTTAATCATTTAAATAAATATTTATGAATTTTTATTTATTAGTTATTAATCATTAAATTGTAATTAATTATAAATTATCATTAAATAAGCAGTCGATAAAGTTTTTAAACTCATAAAATTAGCCTTTATTGACATAAAATTTGACAAGGGGTTATCAATAATAAAAAGGAAAATTGATTTGAATTTAAATAAATAATCATACAAAATTACTCATTAAAGCGTAAAATATAACTAAAATATTATGAAAAATTTTTAGGGCAACATAATAAAGTAAAAAAATGTAAAAAAAGGATTAAAATTTCAAACTGAAAGCTTGTAAAGATTTTAGTGGGCTTCAGGTCTTTATATATCAAACCAAATTACTGACCGTCATAGATATTTAGATATGAACTCAAATTAGTCTTTATAAGTTAATTAATCTCAATTTAATGACTTTAAGTAGCCCTAAATAAGCTTCAATTTTAGGTCTTTATTTTTACCTAAGAAGCTTTTAAATAGTGCCAAATTACGTTTAATCGTATGACTTTATTTCACCTTTATATAGCTTTAATTATAGTTCTTTTAACAAATTGAAATTAATTTAATCGTCTAGCTTTATTAATCTGAAATAGCTTTAATTTTAAGTGTCCATAGCGCCCCAAATTATTTTCCATTGTAGAACTTTTAATAGTCCCTAATTAGTTTCAGTCGTAGGACTTTATAACGCCTGCATTTATAATTAAATATTGGCTTTTATATAGACCCAATTTAGCTTCAATCGTAGGTTTTTTGCTCATACTTTATTAGTTTCAATCCTAGTCCATTAAATACTTTAAAATTAGTTTAATCGTTGGTCCTTTAATGCCGCTCTAAATTAGCTTGAAATTTAGATCTTTATAGAATCCTAAGCTATTCTCAATTGTAGTCCAATATTAGCTTCAATCTTAGGTCTTTTATAAACCCAAACAGGGCTTTAAATACTATTCAATTAACTTAAATTTTTAAATTTAACTTACAAAGCCCAAATTATGCTCAACTTTTAAATTTAATATAGTCCAGCTTAGGGTAATTATTACTCTTAATTAGTTCCAAATTGTTATCAGTTTTAGGCCTTTAGGATCAAACTAACACGTAGGTATGAGGATTGGAGCAGCTACAGGGAAAGTTTCAATAGGTATAAGGCAGATATAAAGAGAGCTAAGAGGGACTCATAAAGGAACTACTATGAGTCCATCGACTCTGTCAATGAGTTGTCTAGATTGAGGCGAATATTATCCAAGGATCCAAGTGCTTCTGGATATATTCAGCGCAAGGACAACTCGTGGACGGAGTCCAGCTCTGAGTTTACTTATGGAAACTCATTTTCCAGGCTGTAGGAACATAGAAGCTGATACACAGGCAGGGGGAATCTAAATGGTAAATCTGTGGAGAGTGCGCTGCATGATATGGTGAGTTATATTGAACGAGGCTTACAGTATAGGGAATATACTTTGGCAGCGTTACTAGATATAGAAGGAGCTTTCAATAATATTAAGATTGAGGCCATTAGAGAATCACTATGCATACGAAACTTCCTAATCGAATGGATTATCTTGATGCTTAATAACAGGATAATCAATTCGAACTTGGGAGATGCGTGCATAAGGAGGCTAGTGAGCTAGGAAGGAATGTCATTTAAAGACAATTTGACGCAAGGGGACGAAAAATCATTGCCTACGCTGATGACGTTGTTATATTGGTAACAGGAAAATTTCTTCCCACGATCAGCGACGTCATGCAGTCTGATCTCAACGAACTGTCCTCAAGGGCTACTAGTAAAGGTTTTAGGGATTAACCCGAAGAAAACGGAGTTAGTTCTTTTCACCAGAAGGTACAAGATTGTTCAGTTTAGGCTACCGGCACTAGGGGGAATTGAACTGAAACTGGCGAACGAAGCCAAATATCTTGGAGTGTTTCTTGATAGTCGGCTATCTTGGAAGAGTAATACACAGGAAAGGCTTAAAAGAGGTCTCAACGCCTACTAAACATGCAGAAACGCCATAGGTAAGAATTGGGGCCTCAAACCGATGGTGGTAAACTGGATTTACGTATCAGTAGTGATACCAATTCTAACGTATGGGTGTTTAGTATGGTGGGAGGCAATGAGAATAGAAAGTCGTAAGAATCTTCTGTCTAAAGCTCAGAGATGTGCTTCGATTGGCATCACAGGTGCCATAAGAAGCACCCCTCAGACGGCACTTGACGTCATTCTGCATCTCTTACGCATTGAAGAGTACGTGATGGGAATGGCTGCAAGGAGTCTGCTTAGACTTAGTGAACTAGGGCTAATGGGATCAATTAGAAACATTTAGAAACTATTTAGTGGAGTATCGGTATTCACTGATGGATCCAAAATGGATATAGGCACCGGTGCAGGTGTTTATCTTCTTGAGAAGAACGTTAGGAAATTATATAGGCTCTAGGATAGTTGTAGCGTGTTCAGGCGGAAATTCTAGGTATTCTTAAGGCCACGGAATTGATAGCAAGGAACGTTAAAAAGAATACGGAAGTAACTCTGTATGTAGATAGCCAGGCGGCGCTAAAGGCTCTGAATGGACATTTTGTCTTGGCTAGTTAGCGACTGTAGGAAGCGTATGAGCGATTATCATATTAAACTCTGCTGGGTACCGGTTCATTGCGAGATAGCTGGCAATGAAATAGCTGATGAATTAGTTAGGAACGGTTCGGCTTTGGATGGAGCTGAAAGTGGTGTGAAACCACCCCTAGGCTTTTACTTCAGGTTAATTAGAGAGTGGATTGGGAAGAGAACAATTCATGCATAGAATAGCAGAACGGACTGCAAAATATCAAGGGTTCTATGGCCGAAACTTCATATGGCAGATACAAATCTACTATTAGGCATGAAAAGGGGAGACCTGAAAACCATGATAAGTATTTTGACAGGTAATTGCCCAATAGGAAAAATTACATACAATTGGATATTATGTTCCTCCGGTCTTTGCAGAATGTGCGAAGATAATGAGGAAATAGAGACAGTGGAGCATATTATATGTCACTGTCCATGTCTTCAACTGAGTAGGCAGAAATGGCTAGGCAGTCGATTCGTCGACGAATTGGAAAGTGTATCAAAAATCGATCTAGGAAACTTGATAGGATTAGTCATGGGAATATGTTGGCTAAGGGAATGCTGTTTGCTATCCAAATTTTTCATATCTCCTTTTCTTTTCTTGGTCTCATCTTTCCTCTTCGCTCTTAATACTTCTTTCACTACTTCTACTCTATCACTCCTACAAAGGTACTCACAAGGTACCTCTAGGTCTCCGAGTGAATATACAGATACTCATTTGAGTACTTGTGTAACCCTTCTCTACCTACCTACCTACCTACCTACCTATCTAGGCCTTTAAGTAGTCCCAAAGTTGTCTCTAATTTTAGCGCTTTATAACGCCTTAATTTACACTCAATCATATGGTTTTAGTAGTTAAATCAGAGGCTTTTAAATAATTTAAAATAAATTTAATCGTAGGCCATTTATTGACCTAAATTAGTTACAAGTTTAGGTTTTTAAACGTCCCAAATTATATTTAATTGTGGACTTTAAATGTCCCGGAATTAGCTTCAATTATTAGGTCTTTATAACGCCCCAATTAACAATCATCTGTAGGCCTTTAAATAGTCCTAAATTACTTTAACCTTAGATATTTCTTTCTCTCCATGCTAGCTTCAATCCTAAACGATTATATAATTTAAAATTAGTTTTATTTTCGTTTAAATAATTAAAGGTAACAAAAGAACCTCAGAATTATTTAAACTTCAGGTCTTCATAAAGCCCAAAAAGTTAAACGTATAACCAAGGCAAATTCAAATAGCTGAAGAACTATTAAACTCCATAAAAACATAATTTTGTTTATCTATAAAACAAACTAATGAATCGCCGTATTATTGTTTTTGTAGTACTGCTGCCACTTGTTTTATTTCGTCATGTATAACTTTATTAACCCCCAAATTATCGCCAATCACCGGGTTTTGAATAAACCCTAATTAACCTCTAATTTAGGTCTCCATAACATATGTTAATCGTTTAACCAAGGCGAATTCAAACAGGCGAACTCACTTAATCAGCTGATTATTTTTACTATATATATTTTTTTTTTTTTTTTTTTTTGTACTTAGAACTGTCAAACTCCATATAAACACAATTTTGTTTACCTATAAAACAAATTAATGAATTCGCCGTATTATTGTTTATAACTTTGTATACCTCCAAATTATCGTCAATCGTAGGTCTTTTAATAGCCCCAAAGTATCTTTGGGGCTATTAATTAAGATGTATACAAAATCCGGTGATTTTGTATACATCTTAATTAACCTCTAGTTTAGGTCTCCATAACATCTGTTAATCGTATAACCAAGGCGAATTCAAGCAGGTGACTTCACATAATCTGCTAATTATTATTATTTTAACACACAATTTTTGTTTATTCGCTGAATTATCAATCAATATTCATGTATAAAACAAATTCATGAATTCGCTATATTATTTTGTTTTTGTAGTACTGCCACCTGTTTCATTTCGCTATGCGTATAACTTTATTTACCTCCAAATTATAGTCAATCGTAGGCCTTTAAATCGTGCCAAATCAACTTCAATCTTAGACTTTGCATAAAATTTTCCTCAAACTTTGTTTATGTTATAGTTTTTGCTTTATTAGCACCTTTTTTTTTGCAGCCATTTAATTACAATTGTCGATAGTTTACTCACATATGTGGACATAAATAATTTAGGCTTCATATAACACCATCATGAATGTATTTATTTAGTAGACATTTTAAAAAGTTAACGAATATTTATATTTGTTTATACTCTGACGCCATAAAAACAATTTAAAATGTTAATAATTTCTTAAAAAAAAAAAAAATAACCAAAAAATACTAAAGATTTCGTAGGTCAAAACCTAAAACATCATATAAGCCTAAACAAATAAAAATATCAAAATTAATCCAGAACTAACCTGCACCAAGATAGCAACGAATTTAAAAATTGCACAATGGCAACACTTTTTTGCATGTTTTTTTAAACAATTTTGCTTGATATTATGTTTTGCAATCTGGTCAGTCCCAAAATACTATTCATGTGTAAAACGAAAAAATACTGTTTAGAAATTATTAAAAACATTCCGTGGAAAAATGCCCAAACCATTTTTGAGAAATCTGAGTTTCTTCATCTTGCCCATAGATCCTGTTACATCTCTCCTAAACGCAACCGAGCAAACACGTTTAAAGAAATCTGTATTCCTCAATTCCATCTGATACGAAGACTCTTGAGGCCCTTCTTCTCAGCCAGCTGATCTGTCACCTACCAGCATTTCGTCAATAGCATGGATTCCGTGACGCCACTCTATTTCAGATTATTCTGTTGCCCACAATACCAAACTACGCGAAGAAAGACTATACTATATTATATGAAGACTATACACTATCGTGTTAAATATAAAGTTATATACGCGGGCTATAGAATAGAATTTTTCTTTTATACAATTAAGAAAGAGTTCTTTTAGCATTTTAATTTCTATTATTATTATTTTTTAATAATCTCTTTTTCCTTGTTTGCTATTATACAACATTCCATAGTTTAAATTAAGTTGTTCAACTTTTGTTGTTGTCAATTGTAAAAAAATATATATCTCACACAAATTTTCCTCTAGAAATTAAATTATGAATTTAAATTGTTAAAAAAGCATTTAATAGTTTGTAATAAAATAGATAAAGAAGAAGTGATTATAGCTATTGTAATGTTATAAACACTATAGAGTGTAGGTGTAAATTATAATAAAGGCAGTTAAATTAGAGTGATGCAGTGGAAATATGTTTAAGGTGGCCAGATAAAAAAATTAAATGTTGAAAAGAAAAAAGAGAATTTTGGAGGAAAAATAAAGAATTTCACCTTTAAATGATCCTACCGTTTTAAGCCCAATAATGGACAAAATGATGTTGTTGATTGCTCTGCGTAGTTAGCGATCAAACTTGAAAAATGTGATTTTGTCAAAATTAAATAAACTACATACTTTGCAATGTAAAATCTAAGTCTAGTACCCGTTTTCTATAATTATTGAAAAGTTTTCGAAACGAAAACAATTTTAAAACTAACAGAATGATTCATATAATTCATATTTGAAGTAAACACATTTAATGTCAACAAAAAAATATTTATTATTAATCACCCTGTTCGTATAAGATACACTGAGCACTTATCTACAGATTGGAAATTCGATTTTGCTAAAATTTTACACTTTTTTATTGCTTGTATTTATTTACATTCTCCCTATTTGATCATTTTAGGTATTTTTATTATACATGGATTAATATTTTAGATTAATTTAAGAATACAAGATTAACAGATCCAATTCGATGAATTAGAAAATTTCCAAACTATAATAAACAATTCATTAGCCGGAAATATACGGGGTCCAAAAAAAAACAAGGGTTTCTTATTTTAATTAATTAACCATGGTTTCTTCAATTATTCGGAATTGAAAAAGAGAAACACATTTATTTTCGTGTACCTTGTTGGGATATAAGGTGTTTATATGGAAAACTAAAAAAATACTTTAATTATCCAGAAATATTATTCATAAGAAATGTTTCCGGTTCCAAATATACCTAACAATCGATGCTTGTCTTTATTGCACAATTTTGAGGATTTTGCTACAATAGCGGGGAGAAAAGGTACATTAAGAACTGACATCCATCCTATGAGAGGCTAAAATGCAGTCAATCCATGAAAATGATTTGATATACATATAAATATATTATTTTCTTGTCAAAATTAGTTATTACAATGATCTAACATTTTCCCCAGATGTAGTCAGAGCACTTCAGTGCAATTCAGTCGAAATACAAATATATTTTAAAAAAATGCCCATTGGTTTAGTTTCTATAAGCAGATTTGTATACACGGATTTTTTCGTGCGCAGTCCTTACTTTGTAATACTGAAATTTTAGGTGATGATATCGATAATAAAAGTGGGGATCTAAATGATGCTCATTGATATGCGAAATTAGATTCGAGCGACAGGTCAAATGTCGGTGACAACATATAATGATGGAAATATGAATCAGAATTTTGGCTTTGAAATTAAATGACTAGTTATTACGCTATATTGCCAGGGTATCACACAATGGAAGTTTCCTTCGAAAACTGCCGCCGATCTATACCTTCGTATAGAAAGTAAGAATTGCCGAATTCAGCTCCTGAGTTTAATGGCCTCCATCAATATCAGTCCTGAGTTTGTTAGTTATTTTTTTTATTAATTCACGAATAGATTAAAATTTATTCAATCTATTTAAATTTTTTTATTAAATTTATATTTTTGTTTCATTTAAACAGTTGCATTTATACTTTACTCTTTAAGCCCAAATTACAATAGCGCGTAGTCAGCAGCAGTGTGTGCTGCCATAATCAGCTGATTATTTAGAATGCACTGTTTGTTAAGCCCAAATTACAATTGCGCGTAGTCAGCAGCAGTGAGTGCTGACATAATCAGCTGATAATTTAGAAAGCACTGTCTATTATGGTGTTGATTACATTTGGTCAGCAGCAGTTTGCAGTGCTGTTTCATTTAGCCCTGTTTCTAAATTCACAGCGCTGCTTTCAGATTGAGAGCGAGACAAAGAGAGTGAGCAAATAAATGAGAGGCTAAAATACACAAGTAGAATAAAGTAATATGGTGGTTGTAAATTGTGGCTGCCTACGCTGAATTGTAATTATAACGGCAGCAACATGCTGTACTGACAGTGAACTGCTGATAATTTTTGCTGATACTGTTGCTGACTACGCGCTATTGTAATTTGGGCTTTATGTTGTTGATTACATTTAGTCAGCAGCAGTTTGCAGTGCTGTTTCATTTAGCCCTGTTTCTAAATTCACAGCGCTGCTTTCAGATTGAGAGCGAGACAAAGAGAGTGAGCAAATAAATGAGAGGCTAAAATACACAAGTAGAATAAAGTAATATGGTGGTTGTAAATTGTGGCTGCCTACGCTGAATTGTAATTATAAAGGCAGCAACATGCTGTGTTGACAGTGATCAGCTGATAATTTTTGCTGATACTGTTGCTGACTACGCGCTATTGTAATTTGGGCTTTAACCTATATTAACTTACACTAATTTAACTTAAATTTTACTATATTTATTATTTTAAATTATTAAACTTTAATTTGGTGACATATTTAAACTATGATTAGATTATTTACTTGTTGTTTAATAACTAAGCTTTCTTTGTTTAAATAAATTACATTTTGTAATATGAATATTTAAATAATTACTTTTTACTTTTCGCGAAACATTTAAATCAGATAGAATCGTAATAGGTTATTTAGAAATTTTAAAGAATAACATAGGTCATGGGCGGGTTAAGAGCAGAAAAGGAAGTCAACAACTTAGACCTTTTTGCATATACAGTGTCTTACATAAGTTAGTGAATTTTAATTTTTAACTAAAAAAATTAGTTATTTTTAGTTATAAAAGTAGGTAAATAAAAAATAATGTTTTTTTATAAATGGGATTTTTTTTGCCTGAGTTGTCTTCTACCAAATGCTGCAAAAAGTAGCTCAAAATGTTGAATCGTTTCCGAGAAATTGATAAAAATAACACGTGCAGTCATTTCAGGTACCTCACAAAAGTATTTGAATTTTTTAATTTTTTATATTTGAAGATACTCAAAATACGAAAAAGGCAAAAAAAAGATATGTTTTTTATATTAATTGTTATTAAGTTAGCATTTACTAACTCTTTTTAAAAATTTGGGGGTAAGATTTTAGGGAAATTAAGCGAAGTTTTTTTACATGTATCCTACAAAAGAGAAAATTGGAATAATCGGGTAATTTTTCCTAAATTATGTCTTAAATTTAATTTGTTATTTGAAAATATACATTGACTTTATCATGTCTTCGAAAAATAGTTTTTACTGCAAAATATCTAAATAATGACATTCCAAGCGGCGTACATATTTTCATTATGTTGTTAAAAATTAAAAATCTTCAACATTGAGCCTATTTTACTGAAGTATTAGTTCACATATTTTATCAAAACTTTCAGATTGTGTTTCTGTAGGTATTAGCTGTTATTAAATGGGAGATTTAGGTACCGGCTCCAAAAATACAGAGAAATTGGAGCCATAGTGTAAATCGCAACAAAAGGCATATTTTAAGATACATAACTATATGACTTTCAAGGTATACGGGAAACTATAAAAAGGTAAAAATACCCGAAAAAGTTAACTATTATGTTAATTTTACTTATGTTGATGAAAATAAAGTTGAAAATTTTTCGCTCCAACATTTCTGGACTGCAAGTTATTGATCTAAAAGTAATATGGCTAAGTAATTAAAAAAATAAACCCAAGTACAATTATGTCGGGGTGTATTTTGGAGCTATATCATAAAGTCAGGTATTTTAGCCTTCAAATTTATAATTAGCTATATATCGGGAAGATATTTCCCAACATTTTTAAATAAATTTTTGATACGTAGGATACCCAAATGGGCTTAATATTTAAGGTATTCTATTTTTAATGGTGCCATGCCTCATAATTATCGACTTGGACCCTTCGGATATGGGGTTTTAACAAAAAAACTCATATGGAACTAAAACCTTATTATTTTTTTACTGTAATGACAAAAAAAATATTGTTTTGGTCATTTATAAAGGAAAAATAGGCGTGTTCTTCCAAAATCAACCTTCTAAGTCCATTAAATATAAAATTGGACCAAAAATCCCCCAAAATTTTACTCCAAATTGGGGAAATAAATTAGTAAACATTTAATTGTGATTCCTATGACCTATTATTAATAAAAAAATACATGAATTTCACCAATTTGTATTTTGTATGACATTTTTAAACACAAGGGTGATAAAAATTCAAATACTTTTGTGAGGTAAATTCGATGAATTTTCATACTCTTTCTGGAATAACTTGGATACAATGAAATATTTTTGATTGCAGTTTTTTGCATTATAAAGTTTACAAATAGACAAACACAATTTAGTTAATAAATCTAGAATTCATTTTTTAAAATCACGTAATTAAACCGTTTTAATTATTAATTAAAAAAATTCAAATACTTTAGTGAGACACTGTATATTTGCATCCTAGTTTTCTTTTTCTTTTTAAACCTAAGTTTAAATTTTATTGTAATGTAATAAATAGAGTCCCAGTTAAGCGTTCGTTACAAGTTGCATGTGACAAAAGAGAAGCCTCGAAAACTGTAAAGATACAGTTGAGCGAAGCGAAACCCTTTGCCAATGCGAAAGTGAGACGCAAAAAAGCCAAACAACAAACATCGGTGTGGTTGCACTTAAGACGCGAGAGTTGTTCCCCAACCAAGAGTTTCTTTATGACTCAATAAAACCGTTAAATTATTCCATGTCCTCAAATTATGAAGTACTACAATTGTCACATGGGTAGAATTGAATTAATGAATAGTTCAACGAGTCTTTATAAAATTCTAAACAAAAGTCAAAGTTGGACATGTAAAGTATCTATTGTATATAACAATTTTTAATTACTGGTAATTATACAAAAGGATATGGATTTAAACCCATGCGAATGAATGATTTTATATTAGAAAATGCTAATACATTATTATCCTGCAATGCACAACAACCTCTCCAAAAATAACGTCCACGTCTTGAAGCAGAAATAAGAAAAAATCAAAAACTTACTAACAAAATATACTTATTGTACGCCCGCAAGATACCAGATTAGACAGAATTTATTACAAAATAAATTCTTTTTTTAATTCAAAAAGTACCTAATTGTTTTCATAAATATCATACTTATTGAATTTTTGTTAATCATAGATTAAAATATATTTATTTAGGAAACTTATGTTTCATTTTATACTACAATTTATAAAGCTACTTCTGCTGTTTACCAAGTTTTCTTAACAATTTATTTATAAACTAAAAACGTAGTTTTTTTTTCAACATTCTACATAAAATATATTTTTTCATAAAAATCGCTGACCTTGGGCATTTAAGGGTTAAGGTTTTCATATTTATTAGTCTTTTTTATTATTAATTTTTACAAAATTGATGTTTTATTAATTAATTATTATTTTTTTTTTTTTTTTTTTTTTGTTTATGTATTTTTTTTTTTTACTTATTTCTTAACATCTGGCCACCTTATCACAAAGTTCATCATATAAAAACTGCATTAACTACTACAGGGTGCAACTAATACATAAAAATTTGATGTAAACAACAAAACAAAATGTCAACAAACATAAAAAACCGTTATTTGAATAAAAATTTTTAACGACAACATTTGTTTTTATACTTTAAAAATTTACATGTATTAGTGAGTTTAAATTTTGTTCAAGCTCTTACGGTATTATTTTTAACTGTGTTAGTGCACATAAGTGCTATTGTAAGTATATGAGTTGCTGTATGTATATTGGGTTGCTTAAACTAAAGCTTCTTTTGCTAATTTGTTGTTATATTTTTTTAAACAAATTGTAATAACAGAAAATAAGTATGTATTTGTTATTTATTTTTTTGAGTGTGAAATTTTAACAACAACAAGTACATCTACTACACATGTTTATGTCTGTCCGTCCAACTGACTGTCTCATCATTATTGTCATCATCGACAATAATGCCGCATAGTCGTCAATCGTTTTGTAGTACATATAGAGGAACAACAAATATAAAATAAACAAATCACAACAACTTTACTCACTGTCTTCTTACTAGTAGTACTAATACTACTACTATTTGTTGTTTAATAAACACACTACTAAATACAACAACAATTGTTTCTTTTATTAAAAAAAATAAAAATGTGAAAATTATTTAATGTTCGTAGAATTTGCCCGTTAAACGCCAGTCAGATGACGAACTTCAAAACGATCGTACACTTGTAAAATAAAAAAATAACAAAATCCGGATAGAAAATAAAGCGCGAAAAGCAATCTTAAAAAAAAATAACGGTATTTTAAAAAGAAACATAAAATTTTAAAATGTTTTCAAATATTAATGAATAAAAGTGTTTTGAAACGAAAAAATAAAAATATTTGAAATAAAAACATAATTTTGAAATGAAAAACAAAGTTTTAAAATCTTAAAATAAAAAAGTTAAAAAGAATTGTTAAATTTCAAGAATATTTTTAAAAAGAAAATAAAGGAAAAATATTTATTGCAAAAAAAAAAAAAAAAATGTTGCAAAAAAAAGGAAAAACATAAAAATGAATAAATTTTGAAAAAAAAAATGAGAAAAATATGTATTTTTTTTATAAAAGTTATTAAAAAAAAATAAATATTGCCATATAAAATAAAATTTTAAGAAACTGTTAATTAAAAAATAACAATATAAAATAAACCCATAATTTTGGATTAAAAAAAAAATAATAATAAAAACTGTGTTATTTTTATATCGAAAAATAATAGAAATAAATTATTTTAAAATTTTTATTTATTTTATTTAAAACATACTTTAGCATTTGTTAAGAAATTATAAAAATATTTTGAACTTTTTTTTTCCTTCAATCTCATTTTTTCATCTTTATTAAATCATAAATAAAATGAAAATGTTTGAAATGTTTTATTTATTTATTTTTTTTTTTTTTTTTTTGTATTTATTTTTTTTTTAAGAAAATGTGTTAATTGAATTTAAATTTATTGATAATTAAATTATTTTTAAAACCTGACCATAGCAGGTTATATTTAATTAAAAAAAAATCCACCAGTTATATGTATATATTTTGAAATTTGTAATTTTTGTTATATTTATGATGTAGCTATTTTTTTTTCTTCGTTAAATTATTAATTAATTCTATTTTGCTTTTTATTTTCATTAGGAATTTTTATTTTTTTAAATTAGAGATTTTGGTAAAATATTTTTAAGTATTTTATTTATTTATTTTTTTTCTAAAAGTAATATTTAAATAAATTTTATTAAAAAATATTTTTAATTATTAATAATATTTTTTTATTTATTTTTTTTTTTTTATTTTATTTTTTTATTTTATTTTTGAATTTAGCGTTTTTATTATCTTTTATGATTTTAGCGATTTTTATTTTTGTAAAAATAATGTTATTTTCGTATTACAAAATGTATAAACATATATTTTTAAAATAATTTTTATTTTTATGATATTAGCGATTTTTGTTTTCTTGTAATTGTTTTAATTTTTATTTTTTACAAAGTTATAATCTACAAAAAAAAATAGCTTTTTTCATCATCGAATTTTAAGTTAATTTATTGTTCCTTGGAAAATTTTAGGTATTTCGACAATTGATTTTTTTGTGAAATTATCGTTTTTTTTATTATTTTTGGAAACTGTTATTTTTCTTATATATTGGCTTTTTTATACCCACCATCAAATAGATGTTGGGTATATTGATTTTGTCATTCCGTGTGTAACATGTCGAAGGAATCATTTAAGACCGTAGCGGGCCAGAAAATGCATTACATTCTGCTAGTGTCTGAATAAACTTTTTCAACAAATTTATTCTTCAATAATTATTACATTAGAATGAACTCGAGTCTAAATAAAATCTAACTTGGTTATTTTCTTACTATAAAATATATAAATAAAATCTTAAACAAATATTTTTAAAGAAATTAAGATTTTTGTGATATAGGCGATTTTTTATCGTTTTCTTATAATTATTAATTAATTTAATTTTTATTTTATACAAAGTTTTTGTTTAAAGGAACATTTTTCTTTTTTCATTATCTAAATTTAAAGTTTTTCTTTGCAAAATTTGGAGTACTTCTGCAATTGTTTTTTTTTTTTTTTTTTTTGGTGGGGAAATTTGCGTTTTTTTATACATTTTATACATTATTTTTTTTATCCAACTCTTTTAAAATTTTTAGTTTCCGAATTTATTTTGATTCTCGAACTACCTGTATAAAATTTCGTAGTCGTACATGCGTTTGTTTAAGAGATATCAACGGAAAAATATGAAATGAATCTCTATCCTACTTTCAACAGACAGACAGATGGACGGACATAGCTAGATCAACTCAGAATCTAACGACGACCCAGAAAGTACATATATGCTTTATATATACACCTTTTTGATGGTGGGTATAACAATATTTGATTTAGAAAAAATAAAGAAAAATTAAAAATCGCTAATATATAAAAAAACAAATATTTTTATTTAAAATCGCTAAAATACAAAAAAAAAATCAACAATAAAAATACTAAAAATCACCAAATTAAAAAAAATGGATAAAATACCATTTGCAATTTTAGAAAAAAAAAGAATATAAAATAATTTACAATACAAATTTTAATGCAAATTACGAAAAAGTAGCCAAATTACCAAAATCGCAATTTTTTACATTAATGTTATGGTGAATTAAACCATAATAAATCGATTCATTTAAGTTAAATTTCTTGGATTCTCGTAAATCGATTCATTTAAGTTATTATTTGATTAGAGCATTTATTCGACCCTAGTACGCAATTAAAAATATCTCGATATAAAAATTTTGCGTATAAACGGTGAGTTAGCAATTTATTTGCGAGTTAGTAAATCACGAAAACTAATCGTGATTAGTGCAATTAATTGCAAATAATGAGTATGGCGTTCCTTTTACGCTCAAAGAATTATCTATGAAAATAGTTGTATTTTTTCCATCTGGCACAATAAAAAGGAAAATATATTTCTGCAGTTTGCGTATAAACGCTGAGTTAATTATTTGCCTGTTATTTTTATTTGCAATAATTGTGCGTATAAACTTAATATATAAATACATATTTAGTTTTTATTAAAATAATTTTTTTAAAATACAGTAAGACCTCGATTATCCGTAATGGTCGGCACCTACTGTACTTTTTTTGAATTCGATTTCATTTTATAAAATAAAAACGATTTTTTAACTAAATTTAATTTGCTTTTAATTACCTTCTTTCCTTCTTTTGATTTAAGCTTTTAATTCTGTCCCATTTTCCCTTCCCTATTTTTAACCACACTGGCAACCCCGATTTTTTAACTGTTCATTTCACGTTCAATGGCCAATATTTTTTATAAGTTATGGCCATATTTAAACAAAAATATATTTCGAACATAATTTATTATTAAAAGAAAAGTGAAAAAGTTTTTTTTTATATTAATTAATATGCCAAACACAAATAAATAGTTTCGTTCTTAAATATCAGTAGCTAAAGTAAAAAATCATAGTGAAAGAGAATTTTACACTTATTTTATTTTAATGTGTGTAGCCAAAAGTAAAAAAAAAAAATGGAAAATATCACGCAGTAATAAAATTAAAGCAAACAGTTTAAAATTACAATTTATATATTTATTATGTAATTTTTAAATATAATATTTTCAAGTTATTTTTGTTGATATACAAAAGTAATTTGACACAGTTGTTTACTGGCAAAAATATTTTGAAAAAGAATCTTAAAAATTTCAGTTTTTGTAGCCAGGGATGATAAATTTATTTCATTTACTAAATTTATTTTTTATTTAAATATTAAACAATTAATTTCTTTTATAAATTACTTTATTTAAAAATCTTATTTTTTAAATTTCTTGGATTCTCGTAAAACATTTCATATAACCTTTGAATTAACACTTTCAATTTGCTAAAAAAAAATACCCTGTTTTTCGTAATAAATCTAATACTTATTAATATAGCTAATAAATCTTAGCAAACATATATTTAATTTATAGAGTTTAAATTATTAAACAGTAAAAAAAAAAAAATAATGATAACAAATAAATCAAAATAGACAAAATGATGAAATAAAAAATGATAATAAAAATAAAAATGTTTAAAGAAAAATGCCTAATTTGCTAAGATTCCTAAATAAAGTTTTCTAATAAAAAAAATAAAATCTATATAAAATTTCTAAACAAAATTTTCTTAATTTGTATAGAAAATTTGCTTAATATGTAAACAACTTTTCGATAGAATTTTCTTAATTTATAAGCAATTTTTTATAGAACATGTTTAATTTGCAAGCAATTTTTCTATAGAAAATCAACATAATTTTTAAGCATTTTTTCTATAGAAAATTGTATTAATTTGTAAGCAATTTCTCTCTACAAGATTTGCTTAATTTATTTGCATTTTTTCTATAGAAAATTTGCTCAATTTGTAAGCAATTTTTTATAAATAATTTGCTTAATTTATAAGCCTTTTTTCTATAGAAAATTTGCTTAATATGTAAACAATTTTTCTACAGAAAATTTGTTTAATATGTAAACATTTTTTTCTATAGAAAATTTGCTTAATTTGTAAACAACTTTTCTAGAAAATCGTTGTGACATCCTTTAATCTGGCAGCTTTGTTTTTCAACTGTCTCTTTTAATAACGGTATTATGTAAAGGTGTTTCAACTGTTTCTTTTACCATGATTAGGTCACATGGCGCTTTTTTGTTTTCTTTTTATCATTATAATACATTTCTTTGTTAAATTAATTTAAATTATTACCTGACAATTGTATACATAATTAAAAGTAAAACTAAAGACATTTAATCTAAATGTCTTTTAAACAAATTCTATTAGTAATACTTGTATTTCATATGTGTGGAAAATATGAAATTTATACTTTATACTTAAATAAACAATGGGTATTAATTAAATAATGATTGTATTTTGTTTTCGTAAATAAGTATGTTAGTTAGTATATGTTATTAAAAATTCTTATAATTAATGATTTATTTACAAGAAGATTTTAGTACTTTTGTTTATTAATAAAGACTTAATATTTCAATAAAGATTTTAAAAATAAATTAAAGCAAAAAGTTGATAGTAAATAAATTACCCTCACATGATAGGGAAATGACGCAGAGTAAAAAAAATTAAAGAGAAGGAGTTTTATAATAAACTTACATTTTTCTAGAATCTAAAATTTGATTCACCCCTAATAATGGACTTTCTCTTATGACTAATAATATTTCGGTTGTCAAGTTTTTTTTTTTTTTTTTTCTTCCGTCTGGTCAATTTATTTTATAACCTATAATAACCCTAATTATTTGATAATTTTTATTTCTCCTTTTTAATAGCCCAAAAAAAAAAAAAAAAAAAAATATGATATTAGACGCCGTTTAATTCTTCCCCCAAATTATGTATTTTCATATCAATTTCTTTCTAAATACTACCATTTAATCACAATTTAATAGTGATATTTTAAGAATTTTTCTTTAACTTTAAACACTCAATCAATAAATCACAGTAATTTCATGAAAAAATTCAATTATTATTAATACCCCCTCATATATTTTTAATAAAAAAAAATTATGTCAAAGCAACAGTTGAACATAAAAATTTACAACCATGTTATCTTCTATTTTGTGTTTTATTTCTTGTGAAAAGAAAATTAAAAGAAGGTCTAGTACTAAATCATTTTTGGAACACTTATTTCAAATAACAATAAACCTAAAAGACAATGATAAATATAGGAATTTTGATAAATTATTAAATTAAAATAAATTTAAAAATTTAGGTGATTTTTCTTTCTAAACAAAACATATTTATATTAATAAAATAAGTACAACAAATTGTTTTCGTAATAAATAATAATATATATTAAATATTTTTGCACTTTTTTAATTGATAACTTGACTTTTATTTGTATATAATTTATTTATTTTAAATAAAAAATTACAAAACTAAGTGTTAATGATAAGAAAAATATATAGGAGATTGTATTATTATTTTTTTGCAGTTGCAGCGTTTTTAAGTGTGAATTAACTAACCTTGTTATTAAACTTAATAAACAGCACTTAAACCCAACAGTGATGACATTTTTTTTATCTATCTCGCTCTCTCTGTACCTCTCTAATATTCCTTTTCTCTTTTGAAGTATTTGAAATGAGAAAATGTTTGCCTTTTGTTTATGTTTGCATTAAAATAACGGTTTTTTATTTTATTACAAATTAATAGAGATGCCCACTAATTGTAAATAACTTTTGTGAAAAAGTTCCAATTTTGTCAAAAATAAAAAAGTTAAAGGACTAATTTCACAAATATAAGTTGAAATAACTACAAAAGCTTTTTCTTATATTTATTGCATTCTACATTCTACAACATTGTAATAATGTAGAATACAATGAATATAAGAAAAAGCTTTTGTAGTTATTTCAACTTAATACTTAAGAATTTAAAATATGTAAAGTGATGAAGTTACATATTGTAATTCTTCAAAAGTGTGAGTTAAATGAAAGATCTTTACGATTAGTACTAAAGGCTCAACTACATAGAATATTTTCGCTTCAACTGCGACTGACAGCTACGCAAAGCATAAATGATATTAACCCAGTCGTTGCATTATTTTGTTATTAAAATTTTATATTATAAAATATAAAAATGTAAAAATTAAATCATGTTCTCAGTTGAAATAATGAATTGCAAATTAAAATTTCCGATTCAACGAAAAAATTTTGAAATAAGAATAAAACAACCGACAAAATGTATTTACGTACTTCGGCACTTCAAAGTTGAACATTTTTCATCTTTGAAGTACTTCACGCAGAAGTTTGGCGTACTGATTTGGTTCCGTTCCATATAAATTCATGTATCTTACTGCAGCTGTCAGTCGCAGTAGAAGCAAAAGTATTGTATGTAGTTGGGCCTTAAAGGCACAAATGGGTGCTGATGACCATCGTAGCGGATCAGAAAATACATTCCATCTTACTAGTGTCTAATAAATCTTTTTATGTATTCTACAAAAATTATTACAATAATGAACTTGTAAAAGTTGGAAATAATATTCATCATTTGCAAATATTTTAATTAAAGCAACAAAATTTGTCATTGTTTGCTTCATCGCTGGCTAAAGCTAAGATTTAAAAAAAAATAAAAACAAAATACAATTATTGCTTAATGTGTTTGCTATTACACTGCATTAAACATTTTTTCTTTATGCGAGTTGAGTTTTGTCCAAAAAAAAAGTGGTCTGTCGGATCTATGTGCATTACTTTTTTTAAATCTTTTTTTTAAAAATTTTGAATTTTTTTCTTAAACTTTAAGCAATATTGCAATTTTAGTTACGAGAAGAAGAAGATATTTAATTCTAAAAATATTTAATTTTAAGAGCAAATCATTTACTTTGAACTTTACTTTAATAAAATATTATACCAATAGCCATCAAAAATATACCTTAAAGTGATTTTAAACGAAAACATTATATTTCAAGGCGAATTAAAATAGGTGACCTCATTTAATCAGTCGATTATTTTCTTCAGTACTTAGAACTGTCATAAAAGCACAATTTTTGTTTAACCGTTTAAGTATGAATTCACCGCATTGTTTTTTTTTTTTTTTTTTTTTTTTGCAGAATTGCTGGCACCTGTTTCATTTCGCCAAATCCTTTTTTTTTATTAAATAATTGTTTTATAATATTGTTTTTTATTATTTTGTTTGTAAAAAAATCGTTTAACTTTGAGTCTACATTAGAGAAATTTGTATCAAGACAAACGTCAAATTTTTGTTTGAGTTGCAGATAATTTTTTATCTTTATCAATTATAGGGGAAAACGTATGCCATAATAAACCATGCAAAAAGTAGCAACAACAATCAAGATGGCGACTTTTACTAAGCATTATCAAGACAAAGTTGTCAGAGTTCGAGCGCTGACAATTTTCTTTTAACGCTGCAATAATACTGACAAATTCAGTCTACATTAGACAAATCTTTATCATGATAAAATTTTGACGTTTGTCTTGATAAAAATTTGTCTAATGTAGACTCAAAGTAAAGATTGTGTTAAAAACATTAAATACCTGTTCCATTTCGCCATGTTCTAATAAAACTGAAATAATTGTTTTATTACGTTGTTTTTTTTTTTAATATTTTGTTTGTAAAAAAAATCATTTAAAGATCGCTCAATAAAAAATACTCCAACGTTAAAAAGAAAAATTACTAAAAACAAAAGAAAAAAAATTCGTAATGCCTAAATTCTTAAATAGATAATAAAACAAAATTATTTAGTGATTTTTAGTAATTCGAGATTAAGAAATATGTAGAATCGTTTCCTAAAAAAGCTAGAACAAAATATATAAAATATGAATTTTGTGTTTTGGGTAAAATTTTCTTTTTTAAAACTATTTTCCATTTACAAACAAAAAAATTGCTAAAATATATCAAAATTCTCCAAATTATGAAGCAAAAAATCAAATACATAAAGTTAACAAACTTCAAAATAATTTGCAAAAATCTACAAAATACAAAAATATTAAAAAAATAAAATCGCAAAAAAATAATAATTACAAAAAAGTTTTTAGCAAATTTTTTTTTAATTTAGCGATTAGTAAAACAAAGCCTCGAAATTTATTTCCAAAAGAATCTCCAAATTATACAAAATCTTTAAAATTTATATAAAATTGTTAAATTACAAAAAAAAAAAAAAAGGTTTCTTACACATAATTTGAAAAGATTTTTTGGAAAAAGTTATTTTTGTGGCTACCAGAGGTCGCTTAAGTCAGAGAATTTACAGCAAATATTAACCAAAAAGCTGGTTTTAAATTGTTTCAAGAAAAAAATTTTCAAAAATTAATTTTTTGATGAAATGCGTCACAGTTTTGTTTTTTCAATACTTCAGAATATTTTTAAATTAAAACTATTATTATTTTTAAAATATACTGTTTCGGATATACATATTTATATTATTGCTCAAATTTACACATATTTTTTACTTAAAATCTAAAAATTCATTAAATTTGATGAAGCATATAAACGAATTATAAATAATTATAAAATTTTTAAAAAATAATTATAAAATAATTATAACCTATTTTTTTCCACAACTTAAAAAAAGTTAAATTAATTTTCTGTTTATACTTCAATTTCAAAGAGTTCTCAATGTTAACGTCATTTATTTTGCTAAATTAAAACAAAGAAATTATAAAAAATATTTCGAAATTTTAAAAACAACTAAGGAATGGAAAAACATATTTTTTGGACCCAATATATTACTTTAAAAATCCTCCAGATGGCGCTAATTATAGAGCATTTTTAAATTTTAATACAAAAATTACATGAGTTTGATGGAATATTAAAAAAAAAATTAAAAAATGTAAAATTTTTTTGCTTGATTCTGTAATTTAATGTGTAAAAGAAAAATTATTTCCTTCTTTTTGCCACAACTAAAAAAATAATTCAAACAATTTCTAAATTTCGACATTGCATTAAAATTTAATACATTGAGACCACGATTATTCATAATGGTCGGGACCGGAAGCATTCTGGATAATCAATTTGCCCGGTTAATTGAGTAAAAATTTTGAGTAGTATTTTTAACATTTTTTTGTTTATATAATTCAATTATTGAGGGATTTGATAAAAATGTAAAATGTAATAAGGAAAAAATAATAATATTGGAAAAAAAAAAACGGTGAACAATACATAAGGGTTTAATTTTACGTAGTTTCTTAAAAAAATCATATAATGTTGTTTGTTTCTTCTTTTCTTAATTTATATTTTCGTTAACTAGCTTTTCATAAATGCAGTAAACTTGGATTTTACCTTGCTCTGACTCATCTTATTTAAACGAGGGAATTCCCCTTTTTTTTGTTTTATTCACATTGTGTTTGATTGTTCAAAGGCAATCGAAAAAAATTATGCTTACAATCCAGGATATCACGGTTAATCGATGCCAAAAAAAATTAAATGGATAGAAAAAAAAAAAGAAAACAATTAAAAATTGTCTTTCCCGGATAATCGACGTTGCCCGTTAATCGAATCACGGATAATCGAGGCCCCACTGTACAATATTGAAAACTAAAAAAACAAAAATGTTGGACAGGAATTCGGACGAAATTAGGCAAATTAATAAGTTACAGAAGATAAAATGTGGGAGCAGAAATTAAAACAATATTAGAAAATTATAGGGCTTGGGCGGTAAAGTGGCGGACTACGTCCATTTTTTGTTTCCGAGTTTACATTGGTCCTTAAACTATTTGTACAAAATTTCGTTCAAGTTTCACCTTATATGGCAGGTGGGCGGACCACGCCTATTTTTAATTTCCAAGTTTATATCGACTCTCGCACTATCTGTACAAAATTTCGTTATCGTACATGCTTTTGTTAAAGAGATATCAGCAGAAAAGTATGAAATGAAGCTACTACGGACACCCTGTGTTTCTAGTATTTTGCTCATAACTTTTTTGTTTATTAACCGATTTTGCTCATTTTCAATACCAAACAAATCTTATATAAGATAAATATTTGAGCCAAATTTCGCCCTATCCTGCTTTCAACAGACAGATGGGTCTAACCAGGACCCAGAAAATATATACTTTATGGGGTCTTAAATGATTCCTTTGACATGTTATACACGGAATGACAAAATCAATATACCCCCATCTTTTTGATGGTGGGTATAAAAATTAGTTTTTAAAGTATTTCTTAACAAAATTTGAGATCATTTCTATTTCATGATATCAAGTTTTCTTATTTTTTTTCTCGAATAAAATATTATTGCTCTCTTAGATTTATTTAGTTTATTTTTTACAAATATAAAAGTCTTATCAGATCTATAGAAAATAAAACAACATCATTAAACAACTGTTTAATATTATCAATAATAAAGCATTTAAAAGAAAATAATTTTAAAATAATCGTCTGCGTTTACTTTTATGCAATCTATTTAGCCTTAAAAGTTGCACTTGCAATAATGAAATTATTATAATTTGTATGCAATTGATAAGAGTTTAATAAAATGTTTAAAGGTTATGAAAAAAATAATAATAATTAAACGTTGAAAAACGAGTATTAAAACATGTTATGACAACATTTGTTTAGGAGAGACAGCAATTTAAACAAAAGGAGTAAAACTGAGTTGCCAATTTTAAAAGGAAAAGAAACGTTAATTTCTTTGAACGTGCTGTTTGGCAGCTCTGCAAATTAAAAACAAAAGAAGTTCTGCAGAAATTAACCGTTATTTGAGATATTATGAAGTTTTTTTTTTTTTTTTTTTGAGGATTACTTTAATATTTTAATTATAAATTAGGAAATAATTATATAAAACACAGAAGTGGAATATTTTAATGTTTAAAGTAATAAAATTATTGTTTTTCCTATTCACTTTAAACTTCAACATTTTAGTGTAGTTTCTTAATGTCTTAATTAATAATATAATTTTTTTTACGTCACTGTTAAATATCTTGGTGAAATTTCTTCAATTTAGTCAAGTCTACCAAATTTTATTAATCATTTTTATTTTGTTTTTGTACTAATTCCAATACCACAAAGTCTGCAACGTAATTATTAATATTTTGGCTAAAAATAAAAATTATGTTTTATCAAAAAAAGAAATAACCTATTGATTTTTTTTTTTTTTTTTACTTGTAATTTTAAACTTACGTTTCATTTGTTTCTATTTTTTTTTTGTTATTAGCTTTTTTTAAATCAGTCTGATTAGGTAGTTAATTGTTTTTTTTTTTTTATTATTTTTATAGGCTTTATTCTTGAAAACAAGTGAAATAATCATAAGTAATTTTTAATTTAATGATTGTGATTACTTTTTTTTTTTTTTTTGGTAGTAGCGAATTTAAACTTTGATTTATGACGTTATTGTGGTTCTTTTAGTTGAAATGAAAAGAAAACGTGATCGTTAATAAGTTTATTAACTTCTTTCATCAGGCGATTAATAAAATTTAAATTTATGTTAGCAACAAAAATAGAACAAATGTTATAATAACATCAAACAAAAA
The DNA here is from genome assembly GCA_951394005.1 of Protophormia terraenovae. NCBI lineage: Eukaryota > Metazoa > Arthropoda > Insecta > Diptera > Calliphoridae > Protophormia > Protophormia terraenovae. The sequence goes on along the minus strand of OX596076.1, from coordinate 10,871,999 downwards.
ATTAAACCAAATTAAAAGGAAAAAAACAAAGATACAATTTTTTCTCTCCCTTTTAAATTTCACATATAAGGCTACCATATTTTAAATAACTAATTTGCCTATAAGGATGCCATGATGTAATTTTTTGTTTACATTGAAATGAAAATGTCACAAAGTTTAAAATAGGATATAATATGAATATAAATAGTAAATATCTAATAAAAATAACTATGAATTAAACTAAAAAAAGAAAAAAAATATTTTTATTAACTAAACTATATTTATTTAATAATTTCCTTTTAACTTTAGTAAGCGTGAGAAATGTGCATTGGTTGTATTTTTTTAATATTTAGTTAAAACAAGTTCTCTATTTTTTATAGCATTTAAATGACACTCGAATAGATAATTTCCTTTTTCTTTTTATACTAAATTTCAAATATTCCTATTGATAACTTGTTTTTTTTTTTTTTTTTTTTTGTCATTATTTAAAACCACTTAAGATAATTATGGTCTAACATATGTAATAATAAATTATCAAAATTAAAAGAATTTTTTTAAATTTATTAAATGAAATTATAAATCAATAATGATAAACTTTTATTTTTTCTCTTTGAGGTTTATTAAAATTTTTTGGGTTTGTCATCTGCTTTTCTTTAATAAATATTTATTTTATAATTATTATCATTTACTTTTTTTATGAACCAAGTTATTTTTTCGGGGATTGTCTGCGGAAACGTTAAACAGTTTCTACGTCATAGCGGTATAATGAATTGTTGGCTAAACTAATTTCAGCAGAAAAAAATTTTGTCATTTGGTTTATTAGCAATAATTTATATTTTTACTAATAACTTAAACAAATATTTGTAAACAATATATTTTGAGGGGGGAAAAATAAAGTATTTTATGATTAAAAGAAGATATAGAGCGTGTTAAAAGGAAAATTTAAAAAGAAGTTTAAAAAACAAGATTAAAATATAGTCCACAGTAAAATACAGTATAGTCAAGACTAAAAAATAAACTATAGTCTAGACCATAGACTAGACAATAGTCTAGACTGTATACTAGACCATAGTCTAGTCTGTAAACTAAACAATAGTCTAGACTATATGCAAGACTATAGTCCAGACTATATACTACACTTTAATACAGACTTTAGACTAGACTATTGTTCATACTATAGACTAGACTAAATACTATATGCTAGACTATAGTTCTGACTACAAACTAAACCACAGTCCAAAATGTAGGCTAGAATTAAACCCATACTAATTAGTATAAAATCCAATAAAAGAAAGTACTTTAAATTAAAATTCAATATGGCAGCACTATTTAAGTTTATCCTGAAGGATGCCATATTAACATACAAAAAGTTGGCAGCACTTTATTTTTCCTATTGACAATTTTGCCATATGACATATTGCGTTTTAAATATTTACCGTTATATGACAATAACCCCATAAACATTATTGCTTGCACTTCACACTAAAAAACAAATCTAATTTCATCAATCTCTTTTATTTTTAATAAAAATAAAAAGTACCATAAAATAAATTCCCTTAATTTATAACGTCATTAAAAATGTTAACAAAATTGATGAGTTTTATTTTTATTCTATTTATTTTTTATTTTTACTTATAAAAAGTCCAAGTACATGCATATTTGATAAAGATTAAGATTTGTTTGGTTATATTCGAAACAATGTCGTATTTTTGTTTGCTACTAAACTAATAATTTTTTAATTGGCATTTTGTATTTTATTGTCAGATAACTGAAAATATTGATATGATTACACGATGTTTTTTTTTTTAATTTTAACTAAAACAATTCTTAAGAAATAAAACAATATTAAACACTTTTTTCTATTGAAAATAAGTATTTCAAAAAATAACTAATTCAGTTAGTCAACGGCAGTTAAACCGAGAAAAACGTGATTTTTTGCTAGAAATAGAAATTACAAATTAACTACAAACATTTCAAATATTCTCTTTAAAATTTCTTAACAAATGCTAAACATTTAAATAAAACAAAAATAAAAAGATAAATATGGTTAATATATTTTTACCTTTTACCCGCAATCCTAGAGCACCCGCGATCTTAACTTCACAATCACGTTGTGATTGTGTTGAAAAATCCGGTAAACAAAGTGCAAACAAACAACAAATAAATAATCCTAAACAAATACAACAATTTGCTGAGTGTTCCCAGCATACCAATGCTAGTGTAAACGGTAAAAAGGAACATAGAATGATGTCACCTAAACGCTGGATTTTATTATTAATTTTTTATATCTCATATTTAATGTTTGGTGCTAGTATTTATTATCATATTGAACATCGTTTGGAAGCAGAACAAATACAAGAAGATCAAAAGGAACGTGCTAGAATTCATTGTAAGTTGGGTGGAAAATAAAAGATTTAATAAAAAATTTCATTTTAAGAAAATACTGTTTGTGAGAATAATATAGACTGTAAAATATACTATAAAATAAACTATTGACTTTACTATATAATATACAATAGAATAGACTATAGTCAAGACTACAGACTAGACTATAGTCAATAATATAGACTACAGTCAAGACTATAGATTAGACTATTGGCTAGACTATAGAGTTGACTATTGACTAGACTATTGACTATAGAGTAGACCAGATATGCGCAATTTTCAAATTTCCCGACTCGCGAGTCTAGACTACAAATGCTGCTTACGCAACGCTGCTTCACACGTACACTATAAACTACTTCGTTCGACTGCTGCTCTCTCATTAATGTCAATGCAAATCAAGCAGAGTTTTTTGCTGCTTCACATACACAAGCGCAAATGTATAGTAGAGTGTGCGCACCACTGGAGTAGACTATTGATTAGAATATAGTTAAGAGTATAGTCAAGACTATAGTTTATAGACTACAGTATAGACTAGACTATAGTCAAGACTACGTACTAGACTATCGTCAATACTATAGTCAATACTATAGACTAGACTATAGTTAATATTATAGCAACGATTTTGGACTATATTCAATAATATGGCCAAGGCAATAGTCAATACTAAAGACTAGACTATAGTCAAGACTATAGACTATTGTCAATACTACAGTCATGACTATAAATAAGACTATAGTTAAGAGTATAATCAACACAATAGACTAGACTATAGTCAAGACTATTGACTAGACTATAGTCAAGACTACGGACTAGACTATAGTCAATACTTTAGTCCAGACTAAAGACTAGACTATAGTTAAAATTATTGTCATGTCTATGAACTAGACTATAGTCAAGACTAAGTCAATACTGTGACTGGACTACAGTCAAGACTATAGACTAGACTATAGTCAAGACTATAGATTATACAATAGCCAGGACTAGACTATAGTCAAGACTCTAGAATAATATAGTCAACACCACTACAGTCAAGACTATAGAATAGACTTAAAACATCACTGTATAATAGATTGTAGTCAAGATTATATAAAGATCATTGCGAAATGAAACAGGTGGCAGCAGGTCTACAAAAATCACAATATGGCAAATACATTAATCTTTTCTTTATACATGAAGTTTGACAACTTGACAGTTCTAAGTATTAAAAAATAAATAACTAATTATGTGAAGTCACCTGTTTGAATTCGCCTTGAGTAAGGACTTCAGATTAATATTTGATGTGGCAACTTTGTTTTTTGTTTATATTTTCCTGTGCTACCATATTTTTGTTGAAGATAAAAATCTTTTACTTTAAACGAAAATTTCCTAAATCAATTAACGCTTTATCTGATAAAATTTATTTAAATCATTGTTTTATTTTTGTTTAATTATAATTGATTTCAACGTAAAAATGACGTTTATTTTAAATAATAAAAATGCTAAAATAAAGGCCACACAAAAAAATGTTAATTAAACTAAAAAATTTACACATTTATTTAGTTTAACTTAATTTTTTTCTACAAATTTTCTTACTCACATGTTAAGCTTGTGTATAAATGTTTAAACTTAGGCTTTAAGCTTTTGGCTCAATATTTATTTTATTATTTTCTTTGTTTGTTGACGTTTGTAAATATTTATAAAATTGTATTAATTATAAAAAGCTAGGAGTTTTCTAATAAGATATTTAAAAATAAAAAAATAAACATGTGATTTAAATAAAATGTTCATTCTTTTTTATTTAATTTTTATTTAAATCGTGCGTTCATTTTAACATTTTTTTTATTTTAAATATAAACAATTATTGAGCTATTTTTTCTGGTAAACGAACGTAAATGTTGGATAATTGTTATTTTAAAATTTTGTTAATTTCTTTCAAATATTTTATGTTTTTTTTTTTATTTAAAGCTTTATAAAGTAAGTGTTAATTTTAATAATAAATAAACTATAAAGGATCTAATTAATAACGCAAGTTAGTAAATTGCTAAAAAGCAACAACACAATAAAAGAAAATATATTAAGAAAAATGGCAACTCTTTAATACAAACACTGAAAGAAAAAAGTGTAAAATATAAGAAAAAATAATTGTCTTATATTTTTATCAAAATTCTTACTATTATTATTCATAATTACATATCTTTAACTGACACTATTTCCTTTTTAATCATATTTCCATAATTGATTATTAATTTTTAATTCATTTTCAAGTTATGTCGTGCTGTCGCTTGTTATTTCTCACATTCCATTGCTGCTAGCGTCATAATAATTGATTATCGAAAAGCTCTTGAATTTTAAGACAAGATAATTTTATTTATTATCGTTATTGTTTTGACAACATACATGCTTATTCCAGCTGTTCACAATCCAAATTCATCCAGTTTCACAATATTTTGTAAAATATACAAACCACTTTCTAAGTAATCTTCTAAAGTTAAGCAGCGATAAGTTTAAATTATTCCATGTGAATCAAATAAAAATTAAGGACAATATTTATTATCAACTAATAGTAGGGTAGGTTCGGCTAATTGATAAAAAAAATCGGTATCAGTTAATCTATTGACTCATTAAGTCTCATTATCTAAAATTTTTCCATTCTTATTTATTGGCCATGGAAAATAAATGTTTGTTCTTAAATTCGTTAAAATGTTTAGAAACAAATTGGACTTTTGATATTAATGAAGGTGTGACTATTGTTTTGGCAGTTGAACTAATGTCTATATTATAAACATTAATATTTTTTACAATAATAGAGTCTATAATCTTATATTGTAGTCTTCATTATAGTCTATCACTTATATAGTCTTGGATACAGTATATTCTATAGTCTTGATTTCAGACTATATTTTAGTCTTGACAACATTTTTTTCTATAATCTTTGCTATAGTCTACTCTGTTTTCTGGACTATATTTCATTCTATAGTATTGACTATATTTTATTCAATAGCCTTGACTATAATCTATTCAATAACCCTGACTATAGTCATGACTAAAATCTATTTTATAGCCTTGCTTAAAGTCTATTCTATAGTCTTGACTTGACTATAATCTGTTCTACAGGCCTGACTATATTCTATTATATAGTCTTGACTACAGTATATTCTATAGTCTTGACTTTAGTTTGTTTTATAATCTGGACTAAAACCTATTCTATAGTCCAGACTATTTTCTATTTTGTAGGCTTGACTATAGTATTAAATATAGTCTATTTTATAGTATATTATATAGTCTTGACTATAGTCTTAACTCTAGTCTATTCTATAGTCTTAACTAACGTCTATTCTGTAGTTTATATTTATAAGTTTTTGTCTAAAAATGTTATTGTTTCTAGCTAATTTTTTTTTTTTTTTTTTTTTTTTTTTGTTCTTTCTAGAAATGTTAATTCATTTGTTTAATTAATTAAAAGATACCGCTTTAAACAAAATTTTTAAATAATTGAATTTTAACATGCTGCTTTATAATTTTTCTTAATAATAAAGAGAAACTTTACTACAGAGATTTAGCTAAATCTCAGTTAAAATAAATAAATAAATAAATAATTAGTCATAATTCAAGAGCATTTAAAATAAAATTTCAAATAAAAAATACGTCTTAAGCATGGATTTTGATTTCTTTTTTTTTTCGTTTTCTGTCTGATTCCAAAAATGAAAGAAAGAAAAAAATTATCATGTCTCTTAAAAAGCTAACAATGTGTTTTAAATTTCACACATTTATTTAACTTTGACTGGTGAAATGATCTTCAATCAAGCATGAAAATACTTTTTTTTTTTTTGTGCATACATACTTATATGTACAACAAAATCATTAAAAAAAAAATTAAATTAATTTAACAAACACTCTAGATAAATAGATTCGTCAGCCACATAAACACAGCCTCAATATCATAGAATTCTTGTATTAAAATAAAAAAAATAAAAAATAATCCGGAAATTAAAGCAAGTGACACAGACAGTAATAACAAAAATAAAAAACAAACAGAATGCCAAAAATCCCGCTGTCATGTAACGGGTCAAGTTTCAATTTCCAAACAAAATTTGTTCAATGGATTAAACGCCAGCCGGGCCATTTAATTTGAATGTCAATGATTTTGTGGGTATTATAAATGTTTCTGTTTTGTTTACTTTTTTATTTTTTGTCACTAGTATTTTATTTTTTATTTTTTGACATTGTTTAGTTAAATAGGTTTTACATTAATTGGTTGATCTATGAAATTGATCTTGTTTGATGGAGAGATAAGAGTAATTGTAAAAATTAGGTGTGTTTTGCCTACAAATTAATTGTTTTTTGTTTAATTTATACATTTTTGATGTAATACGGTTTATAAAGAAAATAATTGTTGTTTTATTTATAGGAAATAAATATTTTTGACCAAAAGTTTTGCAATACCAAGAAATTTAAGCTAAAACTGCTAAATTTTATTTATATTACTTTACTTAGTACTAAATTTCCCTACCCTGGACTTTAAAGTCCTTTTCATATTGTTTATAATATGGCAGCTCTATAACTGATACTTTATAGAGTAGCCATATTGCTATAACAGTTTTTGTATGAACCAAAACACAATGACAACGTAAACGACAAAGTTGAATATTAAACATTAAAAAATATGAAAATTATAGAATTTTTTAAAATAAAACTATTTAATCTTAATAAAGACAATTATTTAAATTATTAACTAGAAGAAATGTTTCTATTTATACAACATAAAATAAATTTTTTTACTTTTTTCTCTCTCTTTTAAGCTTATTTAATTGATCAACTAGAAGATAAAAATGTTACAACACAAAATGAAATTTTGGAACGTATTACCGATTATTGTGGTAAACCGGTAACAGATGCCTCTAAAGATGATTCAGAGCCCTATTATAAATGGACTTTTTATCATGCATTTTTCTTTGCCTTTACGGTATGTTCCACCGTAGGTTATGGTAATATATCACCTACCACCACTTTGGGACGCATGATTATGATAGTGTATTCGGTAATAGGTATACCAGTTAATGGTATATTATTTGCTGGTTTAGGTGAATATTTTGGAAAGACGGTAAGTTTTTAAAACTTAATACAAATGTAAAAAAAAATGTTTAATATATTTTATTTTTCTTTAGTTTCAATCCATTTATCATCGTTATAAAAAGTACAAAATGTCCAATGACAAACATTATGTGCCACCACAATTAAGTTTAATCTCTACCATATTAATAGCTTTAGTACCGGGTATAGCATTATTTTTACTAATACCTTCATGGGTATTTTCCTATTTTGAGGGATGGTCATATTCTTTGTCATTTTATTATTCCTATGTTACCACAACGACTATAGGGTTTGGTGATTATGTGCCTACCTTTCAGCCACAACAGGTAATTGTTGAAAACCCTTTTTTTCTTCGCTACAAGAATTTTATTTAGATTTTTTATTATAATTTTATTTAATTTTTGAAGTATAATTTTTTAATATGTTTATTTTTTATTTCTTTGTTTTTTTTTTTTTTTTTTATAGCCTAAAGAGTTTGGTGGTTGGTTTGTGGTTTATCAAATATTTGTTATAGTTTGGTTTATATTCTCATTGGGTTATCTTTTAATGATAATGACATTCATAACTAGGTGAGTCCAAAAGAAAATATAATTTTTATTAAAAACAAGGGCTTAGCAACTGGTTATATTAAAAGCACGTGAATATAATGTGATCATATAGTTATTAGAAATTAATTAACACGAGGAGATTGTAAATAATGTAAAATAATCTTATAACTTATTTTTTATTTTTGTGTATATTTAAATTGAAATTTTTAACTATTTATGATCTAAATATATAAATTTTATATAGAACATAAGTTTATAGTCAACTGTATAATGTTATTTGCAGTCTAGTCTACAGTTTAGTTTAGCTTTTACAATTTGAATATAGTTTTTGCTTCAATTTCAAAGCGTAAACTTAATTTTTATGTTATTTTAAAAATAAATTAAAAATTTTCAGTCACTTTTTAACAAATATTCCATACACTCCTATTTATTTTTATTTAATATTCTAATATTATAAAAATTAATCTGTCTTGAAAATATTCAATTAAAACATTCTTTCTCATTTTCTCTCTCACCTTCAACATATAATTTTCGTTTAAATGGAAAATATGGAAATTTATTTTTACTAAAGTCAATTTTACTTAATTTTGAATTTAAATAAAATATTATATATGAAATTAACTAAATATCCTTTAATATTTCGCAAAAATCATTAACATTTACTTACATAAATAAATAAACTTGTTTTAAAAACTCTCTTTTCTCACTTTCTCTCACCTTTGATGGCCTCCATACATTTTATTTCCAGTTTAATGCAAAATATTCCAATTCATTTTTACAAAATTTATTTTCACTAAATATTTTCTTCAATAAACAAATTTACCTAAATGTTTCTTTATAATTTCCTTAAAAATACATTTAAACTACTTAAAATGAGAAATTACCTGCTAAAACTCTCTTTCTCAATCTCTCATTTCCTTCTTATATGTAACTTCCGGCAAAATTTGAATTGTCGCTTTATTAAACATATTTTTACTTAATATTTATTTAATATAAAACATTTTCTTCAATAGGACAACTCTAATTACTTCAACTTCTTTTAAAATTTAATTAAAAATCATAACAATTACTTGAAATTTCTAATTTTCAGCTAAAAACTATCTTTTCTCAATCTCTCACTTTAATGGCTTCCTTAGATTTAACTTCCGACATAAAGCAAAAAATATGGCCACACCTGAACTACTTAGGGCAACTATGCAATATGGCATCTTGTTTTTTGTTGATATTAATAAACAGAGAGTTGCCAGTGTTATTAAGTAAAAGATAAAGGTTAAAAATTAAAATTTCTTTAACAAAATTATATTTTTAATTAAATTGTAAATAAAAACTATGGAAAAAATCTTAAAATATTATATAAACAAAAAATAAATGTGATTTTTTATATAATTCTAAATGTTAACGGTTAAAAAAAAACTATTCAACTTATAATTTTTCCTAATTTAAATTCAGTAAATTTAACTTTAATGTAAAATAAATTTTGTGGAAACTGCAAATTTTAGGTTTAAAAATAAAAATTATTTACAATCTCTAAAGTTTAATACATTTAATATTTTTTTTAGTTTGAAGGAGTTTTAAACTAAAATTTATTTTTTGCACTTTATAACTGTGGGGAAATAATATTTCTGAATTTAAGGGGAATAATATATTTGCACCTTAAACGCCTTAAATATAATACAATTTTAATTTTATAATTGTTTAATAAGACAAATTTTTCATATTTTATTAAGGTTTAAGAAATTTGATTATAGCTATGGTATTTAAAACAAGCACCCGAAAACGTTTTATTTTTATTTTTCAATCAAAATAAATATCTTTAATGTTCAAAATATTTTTTCATTTGTTGAAAAAAATATGTGAGGGATTTTTATTTTTAAAATAAATATCCATCAATGATGAAAAAAATAAATATCTTTAACGATAAATATCTTTAACGATAAATATCAGTTCGAAAAAAATTTAAAATGATTGTTTTTTTTATTCATGCTTTTGTTTTGTTTTCAAAATATTTTTTTATTCAAATGAAATTGTTGTTGTTTAGAATTTTTTCCATCCGATGAAAAAAGTTCAAAATAATTTTCAACTTTTGAAATAAATATCACAAAAGATATTTATATTTTTATTTTCATCATGATGAAAAAAAATTAAAATATTGATGAAAATAATAAAAATCATGATGGATTTTTATTATTTTTTGAACATTAAAGATTGTTTTTCGATTGAAATAAAAATAAAATGATTGTTTTTTTAGTATTAAAATCCGGTCTCTGATTTAAAATTTATAAAAATATTTATAAACAACAAATTGTCTAGGGGAATTTTATTATTTTATTAAAAAGCTAAAAGTAGATTTTATATTAAAAATATATTTTTACACTGTAAAAATTTATAAAATACTTCAGTTGTAATAAAAAATAAAAATTTTTTCTATAAACAATTTTAAAAATCGTTACTGTGGTTTTTTAAATATAATACTAGTAATAAGCAATATGACAACCTTATTTATCAACTGTCTGTTTCTTTCGCAAAATTGAAAACATCCTTTAACCAAATAGAGTTGCCAGCTTGTAATTTTTAAATGGAATGGTATAAATTTTAAGGGGAATTATTAATTAAACTAATTAAAAAAAAATCAAAGCAATAAAATATAACAAAATATAAAAAACTATTATTATTTTTAATAACTAATAATTATTTTGAAGAAAATATTTAAATATTAAAAACGTAAATTAGTTTTAAATACAAAATATTGATGGTTTTGCTGATTTTATTCTTCATTTCTTATTCTGTTTATATATATATATATATATATATATATATATATATATATATGTATATATATATATATATATATATATATATATATATATATATATATATATATATATGTATATATATATATATATATATATATATATATATATATATATATATATATATATATATATATATATATATATATATATATATATATATATATATATATATATATATATATAATTTAATTTCAAACATTTTTTATTGCTTTATTTTCTTAATATTATTGGGTTCTAACATTTTTATTTTTCTAAATATTTAGTTTATGGTTATTTTATTATATTGTTTTTTTAATTAATTTTTAATAAAATTCTCCCTTTTACCCAATACAATATTTTTATATTTTTCTTTTTCCCTTCCTCTCTTTTTTTCTCTCCTCCCACAAACATTTCAGAGGCTTACAAAGTAAAAAATTATCACAATTGGAGCAACAATTATCATCGAATATTAAAGCCACCCAGCAACGTATATGGGGTGGTGTTACCAAAGATGTGGGCTATTTGAGGCGTATATTAAATGAATTATACATAATGAAATTTAAGGTAAACTTTTATACAAAGAAAATTTTTAAAATAATTTTTAAAGAAATATTTAATATTTTTAATATTTTTTTATTAAATAATTATGTTTTTCTTAAAATGAGGGTATTTATAATAATCACTGTAATATTATTTATTAAATATTTATGTTTTTTTTAACAATTTTGGGTGGTAAATTTTGCAAATTTATATTTTTTTATTTACTATTAAATATTATTGTTTTTCAAGAGAATTTTGATTTGTAAATTTTTGAAAATTAATAATTATTATATATATATTAAATTTTTTGTTTTTTTACACATTTGGGGATTTCGCAATTTTAATGTTTTGCACTTTTTTTATTATTTCGGCACTATTTTTAGTGTGTTATTTCCAATTGGGTTTTTATTAATAAAATTTTACATTTCTAAGAAAAGATTATTTAACAAATTCTTATACTTACTCTTAGATTTTTTACTAGCAAAATCGTTAAGGAAGGATCTTATTGTGTAAGTATTGATTTATATAAACAAATCAATATAATTCAAACACACAACAGAAAAATCCCTACACCAAAAAAATCTAAAAAAAATATAATAATTTTGATACAAATAAAACTTCCCCAAAAACTTTTTTTCAAATTTTATAAAAATTATTTAAAATAAAAAATATTTTGCAAAATATTAATTTTAAAATTTTCCCAAAACTTTTTAATATTTATAAAAGTTATTTAAACTAAAAAATATTTTACAGAATTAAGCATAATTTTGTAAAAACCTAAAATTTCTTGAAATAGCAGATAAAATTTCTTTATTATTTAAAATAAAAATGTTGTATATAAAATAGAAATCTTATAAAAAAATTAAATTAAATTTTCTTTTAAAAATTTTTAAATATTTAGAAATTTTTGACAAAATCTACAAAAATGTTCTTAAAAATAAATACAAATCTTTAAGACCTTTAAAAATCGTTTAAACACACATATAATTGAAATTTTTAATTTATTTCATATTGTATTATACAATTCTTAAAAATTATTTTAAATTATTTTCACTAAAACTATTCAAAATCTGCTTAACACAACAAATAAAGGCAACTCTGTATTACATTTCCGTTTAAATTCAAAGTATTGCCACTTTTCAACTTAATATGATAAGTAAACAATGTGGCAACTTGTTATTGCATTGTTTTGTTAAAAACAGTGTTGCCAGTTTAATTTTAAAGAATAAAAACGTTAAAATGGATATTTTTAAATAAAAATTATAAAAATGAAATAAGTGATGTATTTAAACAAGTAAATGTAAAATAAATAGCAAAAAAAAATATTGGAAATATATTGTATATATTTTTAATATTTGTAATTTTTAAGAAATTTTATAATCATAGGCAGAAAAAATGAAAATTTTCAATGTAATATTAATTTATTTAGGAAAACTCATTGTTTTTAAGGGTATTCTTGTTTTTTAATAAAACTATTTAATGAATTTAAAAGAATTTAAATTGTATTTTATAAAATCTTGGCATGCTTTGTTGTTTTGAAGGTTTTATATTTATTCTGCCTTTTAAGGTTATTTTAAGTCTTAAAATAACTGCAATTAAAAGGTCCTTTTAAGGTGTGAAGTTAGTTAAGTTTTAAGCCAATTTTAAAGTCTTAATTTAGCTTCATTTGAATAACTTTATGAAGTGTCAAATTAAACTTATTGAAAGTTTTGCTTGAGGAAATGTTTTTATTATTCTATAAGCCTTAGCATAACTTCAATTGTTTCACAGGAAGACTTTGTAGAGTCTCGAGTTAACTTCATTTAAAGTGTGAAAATTGTTTCATTCGAAGATTTTTTTATTTGTAGATCCTTTTATAAAGTTAATTTAACTTAATTTTAAAGAACTTATTAAAGTTTGAAATCACTTTGATTTGAAGGTCATTCTAAAGTTCAAAATTAGCGTCATTTACAGCCTTTCGAAAGTCTCAAATTAGCACCATTTAAATGCCTTTTGAAAGTCTCAAGTTTGCTTCATTTGTATATATTTTTTAAACTTAAAATTTTGCTTCATTAGAGATTCTTCTTTAAGGAGATTTTTCGCTTCAATTGTAGGTCAGTTTAAGGTTTAAATTTGCAACATATAAGTGTCATTTGCAAGTGCGTTTTACTGCTTCAAATAAACTTTTTTCGAATTCAAATTTCAACGTCTCAATTAAATTAACTTCCAATGAAGGACATTTTATAGGCTAATTTTTTGCTTAAAACATAATTCTTTTCAAAATCTAAATTTGTTTCATTAAAATGTAGTTTTAAAGCCTTTATGAGCGGTTTTTTTATTGTCCTTTTATTTGTCTTTTAATATATTTAAAATAATTGCTAATTCCTTCTTCTCTCACTCCCTCTTTCTTTTCTTTCTAGCCCGTGTATACCGATGAAGAAGAGTACGAACGCTCTTTACATCGTTCCAATTCTTGCCCTGAACTCACCATGTATCGTGTTGATCCTATACCCATACCCAGCCGTAAACGTGCCTTCTCCGAGTGCTATGATGTGGTTGAGGCCCGTGCTGAGGGTACGCCCTTTATGGTACATGCCTCCTCGGATACTGAACTTACACGTATCGATCGGCAGAAATCCTTTGAAACTGCTGAAGCATTTAGACAAACTACCGGTCTATTGGCTAAAGTGGTGGGTGCTTTAGCTGCCGTCAAACCACCCCTCGAAGAAGAGGATACTACATTGGGAGCCTCTAGTATGTACGGTGGCTATCATGGTTTCTCAGACTCTCAAATCTTGGCTAGTGAATGGTCATTCCCGGGATCCAATGAAATACCCAAACCTAGGGGACGCGCTTGCTCTGACTTTAATCTCAATCCTAAGCCAAGGATAAGACGCACCACTGTAGCTGGTCATAATGAATGGACTTGGAGTGGTGACAATGATCAAATACAAGAGGCTATTAATGTTAGAAGTCGTCAAATGGATCGTGATAGAGAGAATCTGTATCGCAGTAGTTTCGGTTTACCTACCTTGGACTATATGGAAGATGAGGAGACTGAAGAAATTAAACGCAAACCCAGTAGAATTAAGAAATTCTCTATGCCCGATGGTTTTCGTAAAATGTTTCCCTTTAAGAAGCGATCGTCACAGGCTGAATTTTCTGGTGCAGATATTGAAAAAGCTAATGGACGTAAATTCTCCGTGGTTAGTGTGCCGGAAATTATGCAACATCAGGGTACCAATGTGGATTATTATAGCACAGTGACAGCCAATGCTAGTCCCACCTTCTTCCGCAATGGAAAACCTTTGCCGGTCTCTCAACTGCATCCTTCACAAGGTAGTTTGAATAAACAATCTACATTAACGAATGGTCATTTGCCGGACTCCAATGTTATCTCCAATACTTCTTACCAAAGAAATGCGGCAGCAGCAGGAGCCCGTAGACGTAGAGAATCTATATTTGCCCAAAATCCTGCTTTGGCCCATCGCAAAGGCAGCTTATATCCTCCATCTGCTGCGGCTCTGGGTCAAAGACGAGGCAGTCTCTTTACTACCGAACGTAGGGGCAGCACAGCTTCAGCATTTGGTTTGCCTCCACCACGTAGAGGCAGTCTTTTCCCCGCAGCCGCTAATGCCAATAGAAGACCCAGTATTTTGTCTTCCACTTCCCAAGATGAAATGGAAGTTTTGGAAAACACTACTCTGGCTGATTTAATAAGAGCCTTGGAAGTGGTACATACCCAGGCAGTATTGGATGAGGCGGCTGAAGCTTCGCAGGCGGCCAATCAAACGAGCAGTGGTCTTTCGGGCTTATTCCGTACAGATAAAAAGAAACGTAAGGCCAGCACTAGTGCCTTAGAGCCACCACCTTTTCCTCCCATTTTATCGCTATTTGGAAATGATAGTGCTACCCTAAAGGCAGCAGCAGCCAATCGTTTATATGCTCGTAGATCCACTATAGTGGGTACTTTGCCTCAAACCAGCCAGCAATTGCAGCAAACTTCCATAACCAGCAATAATTCAAACAATATATTAAATCGTAGAAGAATGTCTACCGTACAAATCCAAGAGCCACCACCAAGTTACACCGAACAGCCTACAACAACATTAGCCACCGCACCAACACCCACACAAAGTAAATTCAAAAGACGTTTTAGTGTTAGACCCACAGCTTTACAAATACCTCCGGGCAAGGCACCACCGCCAGGAGTTACTATTAATGCAGCTGCCGAGGTAGTAGCTACACCTTCTCAGACCGTATTACAAAGACGTTTGTCACTGAGGCCCTCACCTTTGGCCACTACCCCCAATATAACCACCACAGCCCCTGATGGTTCCCCTACTAGTCCCACCGCCACCTCTTCCTCTTCTCCCAGTAGCACTACACGTTTGCTACCTATGCCGGCTAGACCTTCAAATACTAGTACTCATTCGCCTCTTTCACGTATAGTGCAAATATCACAAGCTCAACGTAAATCTAGTATGCCAGATGGCTTCGCAGCACGTAAACCCGATAAATAAGCGCATTAAATGAATATTTTCACTGTGAATGTTTGATGATATTTGCTGCTTTGTAATATTTTTAAAAAGCAATCAACCAGTTCACTGTGAATGTTAGGCATTCAAAACATTTAATGAAAGTCACTTTAAGTGAATGACATTATAATATAAATTTTTTTAGATAAATTAATATTTTTTATAGTGTTATTAAGCCTAGATTTGTAAAATACAAATTATTTAAATATAATATAAATGTTTTATTGTGAATGTTTGATGATATTTGCTGCTTTGTAATATTTTTAAAGAGCAATCAACCAGTTCACTGTGAATGTTAGGCATTCAAAACATTTAATGAAAGTCACTTTAAGTGAATGACATTATAATACAAATTTTTTTAGATAAATTGATATTTTTTATAGTGTAATTAAACCTAGATTTGTAAAATACAAATTATTTAAATATAATATAAATGTTTTATTGTTTTAGCTTTAAGTTTTAATATTTGTTTCCTGAAAATTGCCAAATATATTTTTAAAATAAAAGACAATATTAGTTTGTAGGTACTATACATATATATATTTTAATTATTTAAGTGTAGCAAAATGTATTAAATATATTTATTAAAATATTATGTTATGATAAACGAGCAAATATGAACAAATTTTTTAATAAAAAATTTTAAGAAATATTTGAAAAAATAAAAATAAAATAAACGTTTTTTAATTAAAGGTAATAAAAGAAAACGATAAAGTTTTATATGAAGATATATGAAAACCTTAACACAAAGCTATAAATAAAACTCTAGAATACCCAGAAAAAAAACTAAACACTTATACAATTTTTCATTATTTTAGATTTAATATGCTTTATTTATAATAAATAAATTACAGAGAAACTTAAAAATTTTCTATATTACCGATTTCAAATGTATATTTTTTGAAAATTATTTTGTAATTTCTTACAAATTTTAATAAATTTAGCTTAAAACTTTAAAATATGCATTTCCGCCGAAAACAACCCATATCCGGTTTCCAATATCCGTTTCCTGTAAAAATCATGTAAACAAAAAACAGTTTGATTATCTTAACACAGTTTGGAAGCCACTTGTAAACAGTTTCGTTTGAAAAATGCTGCCAACTGATTTATTTATTTATTTATTTAATTATTAATTTATTTATTTATAACTATTTTAATAGTTACGTACCGTCTATACTAGCCTTTTTCTTGTTCGCACAAGAACAAAACGTCGGCAGAGCAACACACACAATTTTTTCCCTTTTGTTTTAAGTGGGCAGAACATTTGTCGAACAAATCATAATTTTTTGTTTGCCGTCAGTGTCACTTCGATACTTTTACATGCAGCGCCTCTTCTTCCGTAAACAAAATGACGTTTGATGGCAGACATAGTTGCTCGAACAATTGTGCGGACAAGAACAAAACATGAACAACTTGGGTCTACACTATCCAAATGCATATGCGCACAACATTTTCTTCAATGTGCGAGCATGAAAAAGGCTCGTGTGGACGGCAAATTACAGTTACAGGATGCCAGATAACACAGATGTTCTTAACACATGATTTTTTTATATCATAATATGTAACAGAGAGTGTCAAATCCGCTCTCTGAGAGAATTATCTCACGTGTAGTATTATAAGAAATATTACATTGGGTCTCCACATGATTTTTTTATATCATAATATGTAACAGAGAGTGTCAAATCCGCTCTCTGACAGAATTATCTCAGGTGTAGACTAAAATATTAGTATTATAAGAAACATTATGAGACTGTTGTGATAAGATTTTTTTTCACCATAACAAACAGTGCTTTCTAAATTATCAGCTGATTATGTCAGCACACACTGCTGCTGACTACGCGCAATTGTAATTTTGGGCTAAAATACACAAGTAGAACAAAGCTAGATGGTGGTTGTAAATTGTGGCTGTCTACGCTGAATTGTAATTATAACGGCAGCAACATGTTGTGCTGACAGTGATCAGCTGATAATTTTTGCTGATACTGTTGCTGACTACGCGCTGTTGTAATTTGGGCTTGATTATTAACATTTCTAAACTTTTTTATAGAAATTTATCACATTTTAGCGATTTTCATTATTTTCAATAATTAGCAACTCTTTTGAAAAAATGTAAACAATAACAGCTGTTCAAAACAACAACAAAACATTTAATAAACATTAAAGTTACTTAAAATATGTTGAACGCCGTCAAACTAAAATAAACACTTGTTGCTTTTTAAATAATATACGTAATAAAAATATTAAAATTATGTTATATATTACAAAAAGAGATCCAATAATTATGTATATTTATTATGTTATTCGGGTTTTGTTGTTTAAATTTATTAATTTTTTATCAATAATTTTTTCTTTATTTATTATTAACGCCTTTATTTTCTTTTCCTTTGCCGACTTTGTAGTAGAGTGTTGGCTTTCGGGCACGTTGTTGCTGTTTTGCGGAGTTTTTGTTTTATTGTGAAATTATTTTTTTCCTCTGGAGCTTTTTTTAACAATTTCACAATTTTCTTTTATAATATTAACTAAAATAATATTTCCAAAAACTCCCAGGTGTTCAGTTTAGCGGCAATAACTAAAAATGGATGAAGATTCTCAACGTTTGATAGACGATTGTTTTTTACGACCCGTTAGCGATGCCCGAACAACGTAAGCAAAAATTTTGATTAATTTTTGAACGAATTTTTGTTATTTTTACATTTTAATATTTATTTACGGTAGGAATAAGCCGGTGCAAGTGGCGGCCCCTAAGGTGGCTTTGAAAACTGAAATGCAGGTTTTACGTTTGACCGATGAATCGCAAAAAATGTGCATGGAAACCTTAAAATCTATACACGGCGAAGATTTTCGTTTGGATGATGCTAGCAAATATAAAGATCGTGGTGGGAGAATGAAAAAAACTTATTGGGAAGATCGTGGCACTTTAATTGTTCAATCTGTGACAAATTTCTCCACAATACCTGCTCCTTCGGCAGATGGCTCAAATACCATGGAAGATCCCGAACAGCGTTTGAGACGTTATGCTTTATTGAAACTAGAGAATTATGGTTTTGCTTTGCCCCACTGTGTGGAAGCCTATGATCATTGTGAGGGCGATAGTGATAAGGCATTATTGCTGCTATTTCGCAAATACATGCGCTTGCCGGATCATGAGGAAGGTAATATTTCCGAATCTTTGCCGGCTGATATAACCGAACAAGAATTGCTGGATATGAGAAATGATGAAAAAGAAGCTTTAGAATCTATATATGACAAACAATTTGAGGAAAAAGAAAAACATAAAGTATGGAGTTTAAAATTTAAAATCGATCATTTGCTTCAACACAGTCCCTCAGAAGTGCGTAAGGCCAGGGAGGCCGCTAAAAAAGCCGAAGAAGAAGCTAAGGCTAAGGCCAATATGAAAAAACCCAAAGAACCCCCTAGATGTCGAAATTTCGATAAAGATGGTACTTGCAAATTTGGTAATAAATGTCGTTTTGCTCACATACGACCAGAGCCAGAAATTGACAGTGAAGAAAAAGTCACAAAAAAAGAAAAACCCAAAGAAAATGATAATTGTTTCTATTTGGAAATTAGATTCCCACCACAAACCAAATATCCCTATGAGGCACCTTATATCTATTTAAAAACCACCTGCCATGATATACCCACCGAGGTGAGATTGAGAATAGCTAGGAAATTATATAGAGAAGCTAAAGAATCATGTAGGGATGGTATACCTTGTGTCTTTAGCATATCAGAACTTTTACAAATGGATGAAAGTTTATCACAAACTATAGATTTACATAGTGAACCTTTTCCTTCAGCAGATAAGTCGTTATTTTATGTTGAAGATACTTTGGGTGAAGAAAAGGATATTCAAGTTTTAACTCCTTTGCCTACACACTATGAAAAAGGTATGACCTCAAGGGGAGACAATTATAAAAAAGATTTAGAATCTTTGGAAAAAGAAGATCGTTTGTTACTCAAAAAGTTTATGGAAAAACGTAAAGATGAACGTTATAAGAAAATGCTGGCAAGTCGACAAAATCTACCCGCCTTTTCCAAAATGTTGGATATATTAAATTTACTAGAGACTTCTCAAATCTTAGTGATATCAGGAGAAACGGGTTGTGGTAAATCTACCCAAGTGCCACAATTTATTTTGGACAATTGGTTCTTTAAGGCTTCCCAACTAGATAACTCACAAAAAATGACTCACGTCGAGGTAATATGTACACAACCTAGACGTCTTTCAGCCATAGGTGTTGCCGAGAGAGTGGCTGATGAAAGAGCCGAAAGAATAGGACAAACTGTAGGCTATCAAATTAGATTGGAAAATAAAATATCTTCCGCCACTCGTTTGACTTTTTGTACCACTGGCATATTACTACGCCGCTTGGCCTCTGAACCTCTACTCGAATCAGTTACCCACATTATAGTCGATGAGGTACATGAAAGAAGTGAAGAATCTGATTTCTTGTTAATGATTCTCAAACGTATTTTACCTTTAAGGTCGGATCTTAAGGTAATACTCATGTCTGCCACTTTAAATGCTAAACTATTTTCCGATTATTTTGGTAATATACCAGTATTGGATATACCCGGTAGAACATTTCCCGTGGAACAGCTTTTCTTAGAGGATATTTTAGAACGCTGTGATTTTGTTATGGAATGTGATTCTCAATATAGTCGTAAGGTAAATAAAAAGGAGGAAGAAGAGCTAATGCGTGAAATGGAATATGCTGATATTAAGGCAGAAAATGTAGCTCCTCCCTCTAAAATAAAAGATGAGAAATTAAATTTATCAGCCATGTATGCCAGATATAGTGGTAAGTTTTATTAAAACAATTTTAATTAATTTATTACATTCAAATAAATTTGTTTTCTTACGAAAGATTATTCCAAGAAGACTTGTAAATCTATTTATTTAATGGAACCCATGAAAGTTAATCCTGAATTAATAGAATCTGTACTTAAGTATATTGTGGAGGGTGAGCATGATTGGCCCCGTGAAGGTACCATTTTGATTTTCTTGCCCGGTTTACAGGAAATACAAAGTGTTCATGAGGCTTTATTAGATAGTGCTATGTTTGGACCCAGGTAAGTTAGAATTTTAACTAAAAATGTATTACAAAATCTTATTTTGCTTTATAACCCCCCAGATCTAATAACTATGTACTGGTTCCTCTCCACTCTACACTCTCCAGTGAAGAACAAGCTGCTGTCTTCCGTCCAGCCCCTAAGGGCAAACGTAAAATTGTCTTAAGCACAAATATTGCCGAAACTTCGGTAACCATAGATGATTGTGTTTTTGTTATTGATTATGGCCTCATGAAAGAAAAACGTTTTGATTCCAATCGTAATATGGAATCGTTAGAACTTGTTTATGTTTCTCGTGCTAATGCTAATCAACGTAAAGGTCGCGCTGGTCGTGTTATGCCTGGTGTTTGTATACATCTCTACACTCAACATCGTTTTAAATATAATTTCCTGGCTCAACCAGTACCCGAAATACATAGGGTTCCTTTGGAACAATTAGTTTTACGCATAAAAACTCTACGCAATTTTGAGGGTCTTAATGTCGTAGAAGTTTTGGGTCAGACTTTAGAACCACCCACCGAAGAAAATATTATAGCGGCTGTAACACGTCTACAAGATGTAGGCGCTTTAGATGAAGAACAACAATTAACTCCATTGGGTCATCATTTATCTGCTTTGCCTGTAGATGTTAGAATAGGAAAATTAATGTTATTTGGTGCTATTTTCCAATGTTTAGATAGTATTCTAACCATAGCTGCCTGTTTGTCTCACAAATCACCTTTTGTTAGCCCCTTTAATAAAAGAGCTGAAGCTGAAAGACGTAAAAGGGAATTTGCTTTATGTAATAGTGATCATTTAACCTGTTTATTGGCTTATAAGGTAAATATAATTAATAATTGAAATTAAATGTTTAAAAATAAATTTAATTTGTTTTATTATTAATTTATTTTTAGAAATGGTTGGATGTTTCAAAACGTAACTTTTTTGCCAGTCGCAATTATGCCGATGAACATTTTTTGTCCTTAAAAACTTTACAAACTATATCGGAAGTTAAATATCAATTTTTGGAATTATTAGTTTCAATAGGATTTGTACCCATAAATGTGCCTAGAAAAAGGAAAAATGCTACAGATAATATTTTGGAATTAACGGGTATGTTTAACAAGTATTTCAAGAGAAAAAGTAAAACTAACAACAACTTATATAAATGAAAGGAAAAAGACTTCATTTCATATAGAAATTAAGAAAAAATGTAACCAGTTCTTATGGAATCTAATGAATATTAGATTAGATTTTAGACAGTACACAGGTAAGTTAAATAACCTCAGCAAAGAAGCCCGAAGACTCTTAAAACACATAACACCACAAAAAAGTCACAAATTATATTTTCCAACTACCAGCGCCTCCACCAGGAGTTGACATATATCCTATGCGGACAACTGTAAAATTACGACGATGGGCCAAAATGTTGATGCGGTTATCTCAGTGAAATCCACAATTTCATTACTGCGCTTAGCTTGAAATTGTCACCAGCGAAGTCGACAGCAACACTATTTACCACCTGGACGAAGGAGGTAAAAATGAACCTAGGCGTTGTAGTCGATGGAGTCCAAATTTCGACTGAGAACCTTTCGAAGATCCTGGGGGCACCTTCGATAGCCTTTTTACCTCCTCAGCTCACGCCACTGCAATCACGAATAAATTGCGAAGTAGAAATAAGGTCCTCAAAGCGATAGTCGTCAGCACTTGGGGTATGGATATTTGCTACATATGTATAAGATGATTGGCTACATATGTATAAGACGGTCGGTCAGTGGTAAATTATGCTGCTCCAGTGTGGACTCCTTCGCTGAATGATACCCAGTGGAGAAATATTCAAAGCTGCCAAAATGCAGCCCTAAGAACCTTAACAGGCTGCTTACAAATCACTTCATCACACCACCTACACTAGGAAATAAAGGTTCGTCCAGTTAAGGAACACAACGTGATGCTAAGTCAGCAGTTCCTCCTGGGATGTCATAGGAGGGGTCATCCAAACTTCGACATCACATAGTTGGAGACTCCCCCGAGTCATGTCAGAAAAGACCTTCGCATATACGAGGAGAACATACAGAGGTATGTGCAGGATCGCACCTCGTATATGACAGCTTTAAACGACATTTTTATATCCTTCACCAAAGGTGTAAAGGGTATATATAAGTTTGTCATTCCGTTTGTAATTTCTACAATATTCGTCTAAGACCCCAAAAAGTATATATATTCTGGATCCTTATTGATAGGGGAGTCGATATAAAGATGTCCGTCTGTCTGTTGAAATCAGTTTTTAGAAAGCCCCAGTTATCGGATATATATGTTTTATATATCAAATTGTTAGAAATATTCCTTAGAAAATCGCTAATAAAAACGAGCAAAATCGGTTGATAAATAACTGAGATATCGGCAAAAAACCGAAGATACTCCCGAAAAATCGTGTTTGCAGTCGGCTTTTCTCGGCTCCTATAAAATATAGCGATTTCGTTTTTGCACGAAAAATTCAAAATCTTTCTTAGTTTTTTTTTTTTTTTTTTTTGTGAAAAAAAATAGGTCCACTATATTCCAGATATCGGCCAAAACGCGTTTTATTGACTTTTTGAAGCTCCTATATAAGCTACGGCTTTCGCGTTTAAACGGGTTGGTCATAATTATTTTTATAAAATTTCAATTTTTTACAGAAAGTTAATTTGTTCATAAACAACAGTTATGGACCAAAAACTAAAAAAAAATTTAATAAGTAAATACACAGAAAAATGTTTATATTAAACATACATACATACATACATAAAATAAAAATATATAACTATTCAATTGTTGTTGTTTATATTTTTAAATCAATGCTTGCTATGACTTTCTTTTTCGTATTCAAATGTTCGTAGTTAAAAAAAAATTAGGCATTAAGGCGAAATTTTTATTATTTGTGGGTAAGATGTTAATATGGTATTAAGTAACATGGTGAAGGGTATCAAAGATTCGGCACGGCCGAATCTTTTTTCAATTTCATTGTAATTGTAGCTGTTACAAAACCAACAACGAATAGTCGATTCGTGTTATACAAATCCTAACGCTAAACGTTCTCAAAAGTTTAAAAATAAACTAAACGGCTGGGCAATGAAAGATCATGTCAAGAGTTCGCAGATTCCACCGTTTGTTAGATTAAGTGACATACAATGGGGAAGCTCAAATCCCTAGAGAACGAAAGAGATTCTGAAACTAAATTAGCCAACACTTAAGAGACTAGTAGGTGTGCAAACTATAAACCCGATTATTGAACAGACTATAGACAAGATTATAAACTATGGACAAAACTATAGGGTGGTAGTCTTTAGACTACATATTAGAATAAACAAAAAAAAAAAATATATACTTTTCATTACAAATTAATCTCCATTTTCTACTTGCAGGTTCCGATCTCAATATCAATGGTGACAATAATCGTCTGCTAATATCTCTCCTCTGTGCTTCACTCTATCCCAACATTGTTAAAATCCTAACACCCGAAAGAAGCTACATACAAACTGCCGGTGGTGCCATGCCCAAACTGGCTACTGCCAAAGATTTACGCTTTAAAACTCGTGAAGATGGCTATGTAGCCATTCATCCTTCCTCCGTTAACTCTGATGTGGGCAATTTTCAATCACCCTTCTTAGTATATCAGGAAAAAGTTAAAACTTCTCGCATCTTTATAAGAGAATGCAGCATGTTGCCTTTGGTGCCTTTAGTTTTATTTGCGGGTTCCGATTTGAAAATTGAATTGCATGATGGTGATTTTCTATTTCTTTTGGAAGATGGTTGGATTATTATAAAAGCACACAATCATGAAACTGCTGAAATGATACAATGTTTACGTATTGAACTATTGAAATTGTTGGAGGAGAAAATACGTGATCCCTGTTTGAATTTGTTAAATCATGAGAATGGACGTAAAATTATACAAAATATTGTTTATTTAATTGGTAATAATAATTGAGGAGGAGGTGAGAAAAGTTTAGATAAAAATGTTTATGTTTAAAATATGAATGTTTTTTGTTTTTGTAAGAGAAGTGAGATTATTTAAGTAATAAGATTATTTAAAAATGTTTGATATGAAATGTCGATTGGCTAAACTATAGTTTGAACTATAATCTGGACAATATTTTAGACTATAGTCTAGATTATAGCTGAGACTAAGGCCTGTGCTATAGTTAAGACTATAGTCTGGGCTATAATTCAGATTGTAGTCTGGATTATAGTTTGAGCTATAGTCTGGTTTATAATCTAGTCTATAGCCTGGTTTATAGTCTAGTTTAAAGTCTGGTCTATAGCCTAGTCTAGTCTATACTCTGGACTATAGTCTAGTCTATAATCTGGATTATAATCTAGTCAATAGTCTGGGCTATAGTCTAGTCTATAGTCCATATTATAGATGTAATAGATTTTTTTATTTCTGTTTCCTAAAGAAATTTATTTTTTGTTTATTTTTAATTTAGGAAATTTATACATTTATTTTAATAATTATATGTATGTACTTTGTATATAAAATATTTGATTAAATATAAAAAAATTAAATACTAACAATTAAGTAAATCATGAGCTATGGTATTGATTTCTTGCATTTTCTATCTGTAAATTTAATAATTCTAGTTTTTTCTTTTTTATCTCCAGCTCATACATTAAACGTTTATCATGTAATTCTTTTTCCCATAAGTGACGTTCCGCCGCTCGAGCTTCTTCATTTTGAAAGAATTTCAACTTTGCTTTATCCGCTAGCATACTGATATTATTACTCAATGAAGGTAATTTAGAGTATTTTGTATAGAATTTACGACAAGGAAGAGAATTTTTGTTCTTTAATGGAAAAATAAATAGAAGTTATATTTCCCTTGTTATATTAAAGAAAAAATTTAAACTAACCTTTTCTTCCTCTATAGCAGTTTGTGAATTATTAGATAATTTTACTTCAGCCTCTAGTTCACTGCTATTATTATTCAATGGCGGAGATTTAGAAGATATTGTATTTGCAGGATGCCAGGAAAAAGAGTTTTTGTTCTTTAATATAAGATAATAGAAATTCAATTTTAAATATACCTTTAAACAAAAACTAAACTTACCTCTCCTTCTTCATCTGCTGTTATGTGTAACTCATCATCCGCTGTTATATGCAACTCATCGTTTTGTATATTATTTGTACTATTATTATCCTCTAGCTTTATTTCTTCAATTTCATATTTAATTTCAGTTTCACTATAATTTTCATTACTTATTTCTTCACTTGTATTGTCCTCAAAATAGTTAAAATTGTTAGATTTCTTTAAATTTAGATTTCCTGATTTAGTTAGTATCGCCGACATACGATTTGTTATAGATGAACGTAATTGTGTACTATGACTATCTTCCGTGGCACTATGGACATTATGATTTTGGGAGTTTATTATTTGTCTTGTTTTTACTTTTATTTGATCATATTTTTCTTTTAACATTTTGGTAGTCCTATAAGTATCTGCAAGGGCACAAAATTTTTCTCCAATTATTTGCCAAGTTATTTGTTTCTGTTTACAGGTTTCTCTATCGGTTTGTTTCGACTCAACTATATCTTGAAATCTTTCCACCAACGAAACCAGAATATCTTCTTCATAGACGGTGAAATTTTGGCTACTAAAAGTTAGATAAAAATGTCAAATACGTAAATCACTAATAGTCTTTATAATTACTTACCGTGCACGTTTTTCTGCACGCTCCATTTGTTTGGAAATGTAAGAAAAAAATATAAAAAAATTATTTTATTTTTAATATGTTTTGCTTTTAATATTTTCTAAAAAAATAAAACAAATAAATAATAAATAAAAGAGGAGTTTACAAAGAAAGAATGCCCTTGATCTTAGAGGAGGCGGAACTTTAACAGAGATGCGGGTCTTAGTGATTTTGCGTTTTTCCTGGGTCGTAGGGAAGTAAATTTGTAATCAACTCTATTAATATTATATGAGAAAATATTTATAAAAAATTCCAAGAGTCATAAGTATTTGTGTGATGTTTGCTCGAGCCTTAGCTAAACAGAGGTAGCACCAATTTTAAAAAGATTAAAAAAATTAGAAACTTCCCTACAGTTATCTTGTTTTCTACAACAAAATGTTTAGCAAAACATTTCTATTTTTTTATTTGGAAATATTCAAAGAACATTCGAAAATCGATTTTCGCGAAACTCCAAATATTCGACCTCCCTACGAACCATGGCGGATTTAATGATTTATAAGAGCCTAGGCACGCACCTTCAACTAGGACAAGGTGTTCCTATAATATTCAAAAATGTTTTCATATGGAAACACAGAAAGTGTTTCTAAGCGTAATATTATACTATATGGAAGAGATTTAATTATTTATACAAACCTTTTTCGATATTGACGTTTCTTTTGTTTCCTTATATGAAGAGTTTTCTTCTGAGTCACTGGGTACATCCTCATAGTTAAATAGATCTGATTTTGTGTCATCTAGTTCCACCTGGAAAGCAAAGCATATGAAATTAAATAAATTAAAATTTAATAATTATTACAAATACATATCGTCACCGAAAATGCAAAACAACGTAACATCAAAATTTTCAAATTTGTGTTTTTGATGAAATATAGTTTATTATCCCTAAATACGTGTGATCACAAATTTTCAGACTTGTAGCTCAAAAAATGACGATTATATTAACGAAAGAAATAATTTTCTTAAGTCAAAATAACGTAACATCACATTTGTTAAAAAATAACAAAAAAATTGTTTTTCTTTTTTTTACGAATTCAGATTACAAATATAATGGCTATTAAAATTTTGGAGTAAAAGTTCTCAGAAATCGTTTTAATTACAATTTTTCTAAAATTTGTATTGATGTTACGTTGTTTTGGCTTCCGAAAATTGAAATCTTGAAAAACGTAAACCACATAACTTAAAAAGTATTTAATACAAATAAAAATATTCATCATCAATATATTAGGCAGTAGTTAAGGATGTAATAACCCAAAAATCTTGGTTGTAGGACAATTCGTTTAGATTTTAGAAAGTTTTTCGTGCCTCCTGTTAAGTTATGAAAAGTGATGATACGTTGTTTTGCATTTTCGATAACGATATAAATTGTTATCCAGCAAAAAAGGAACTGAAAAAGTCATGAATTTAACATTGTGTTGTCATTGGAAGGAAGTACTTCGCTGCAGAAGTTCTTTTAACACATGGTTGTCATTGGTAGAATGCTCTTCTTTTATACTTCTTGTTAATTTCTTTTGAAGTACTTTCCTTAAAACTATGTTTATACAATTTTTTAACAAAAATTTTGTTTAAGCCATATTAAAATATAATAAAAATTTTTTAAAATTGAAGTTTTTCCTCCTAAAAATTCATTTATTTTCACTTTCTTGAAAGTAATTATTAAAAACTACCAAAAAAGTTTAAAATATGTGCTTTATTCTACTTTTAAAGTGGTAAAAATGTTCTTTTTTGGAATCTATTGATCGTTTTTTTGCTGGTTAATTTTATGCAGATCTAATAAATACTTGATGTTTGTGTATATATTAATTAGTTTTGTTCGCTTATATTTTAAATAAAAAAAAATACTTACTTTTTTAAAGGTGGAATCCGAATCAAATTCATTATAGTCTCCCACGTATTCATTTGGTAGCCAAGCACAAATATCATCGCTGGACACGTTTATTTCTGATGGTTTTGAATTGCCACCATTCTTTGCAACTTGCTTACGTTGTTCTGCTTGTTGTTTTCGAGCAAAAACTTTTATAGCCACCCATTGGTTTTTAAGCTGTGTTAAATTGCGTCTACCACCTGTGCATAATTTGTTGAAACTTAACAAGAAATTTTGATTTATTATTATTTTAATTACATATCACATTAAAATAAAAAACATACATACTTCTCTTCTATGTCCATCCAAGCTTCTTTTTTAGCTTGATTAGTGTCTGAATCCGTGTTTTTATTCTCAATATACTTAACTCGTTCCCTTACCAGCTCCTTCAGAAGCATCTACATGTAAAATGGATTTTGGGTAACATTACAAAGGAAAAAGGATTCGTCAATATAAAAATACTTACTTTATCTCCTTCGATCCAGTTTTCTGATCTTTTTCGTTTCGATTCCTCCTTTTTATCCATTATATTATAATTTTTTGTTATTTAAATTTAAAATAATAAAAGAACACTTTTCACCACCAGAGAACCAGGTCGAGACAAATTTATAGACGACGGCTGCACGGCATATTTTGGTCGGCGGCGGCTGCTTTTTCACAACAGTATCGGCACATTATAAAATACCATGGCACAAGTATTATAAGGTATATGCAAATCGGCAACAACTACAACAACGTAACTCTGCCAGTGTAACACAACGTCAAAAACAACTGATTTTTGTTTGTAAACATTTTATTGCGCTTCTTGCTTTATTATATTTTTCGTTCTAAAAATTTAAATATATTTGAGAAAGTAAAAAAAAAAAGTTGTGTATTTTACAGAGACCGGATTTTAATACTAAAAAAACAATCTTTTTATATTTATTTCAATCGAAAAACAATCTTTAATGTTAAAAAAATTATAAAAATCCATCATGATTTTTTTTATTTTCATCAATATTTTAATTTTTTTTCATCATGATGGAAATAAAAATATAAATATCTTTTGTGATATTTATTTCAAAAGTTGAAAATTATTTTGAACTTTTTTCATCGGATGGAAAAAATTCTAAACAACAACAATTTCATTTGAATAAAAAAATATTTTGAAAACAAAACAAAAGTATGAATAAAAAAAAACAATCATTTGAACTTTTTTTCGAACTGATATTTATCGTAAAAGATATTTATCGTAAAAGATATTTATTTTTTTCATCATTGATGGATATTTATTTTAAAAATAAAAATCCCTCACATATTTTTTTCAACAAATGAAAAAATATTTTGAACATTAAAGATATTTATTTTGATTGAAAAATAAAAATAAAACGTTTTCGGGTGCTTGGTATTTTACAACTTATATTCGTCTTTTTAGTGGCAGTTTATATTTGTAACGCAATTTTTATCATTAAACAATCCAAGTTACTTCGAATTATTAAAGCTCTCAAATGCACAATTATATAAAATATTAATGTGTTTGTATAAAACTTGTATATTTTATTTCTTTTTGCTTTTTATAACACAAAACACACGAAATATAACAAAAAATAGTTTATTAATAACAACACAAATATATTTTAGTATTATAACACAGGAATTGTATTATAAAATTATTTACTTTTCTTGGAAACAAACAAATGTAAACAAATTTTGACAAGATAGTCTGCTTTGAAACAACGAGCAAAAAATAATCAGCTGATCTTATAAGGTTACCTTATTTAAAATGGTTGTACCATGATAAAATACAAAATAGTAATAGTGTTCTACAAGGATGTTTTACACCGAAAAATATGTATTCTTGAATATATTTTGACAGAAAAAATATTATTTAACTCAAAAATGGCTCTGAAGTCCGAAAAAATGTTTAAATTTTTTTCTCTATATAAAAAATATTTGTTATTTAAATTATTTGGTTGTACGTTGTGTTGTCTAAGAGATATTTATTTTTTTTAACCAAATTTATGTGATAATAATATTAATTTTTTTTATTTTAATAAAAATATTTTAAAATTTATTATTTTTTTTTAATATTTCTATTAATTGATTTTTAAAGCGTTAATTTATATTTTTTAATTCTCATTTTTTAATACTATCAATTTTTAAATTAACGATTTTTTTCTAACTAGCTTAAAATTATCATCTGGCAGCTCTTCATATACAAACGTACTTAACAATGTTGCCAGTTAATTAAATTTGTTAGGATTGTAGTAAAATTGAAATTTTAATTGCGTAAAACTGTATAAAGAAAAATAGTAAGATTTGTAAATTATAATACAAATGTTCTTATAATATTTATTGGATTATTTTATTAATTCTCACCAAAAGCAAATCTGGCATCATTGCACTAACTAAATGGGGAGAAAAATGTAGAGAGTGTGAGTATAAAAGATGTTTACATAAATATGCACATATGTATGTACATACAAAGTTTTTGTTTATGGCATGATAAAATTATAGAAGGTAGAATCCATAGAATAGATCTAGAAGTTTATGTGAGAGCCACCCTATACTAAATTTTCAAAAAATTTACTCATTTTTTTGAAAATACAAAAACAAAATATATGTGACTACATGTATTTTGTTTTTGTTTGAATTAGGTTTCTGACAATTGAATTAGGTTTTTTTCTCTCACATAAATATCTAGTTGTTAATCTATGGTAGAATCATTAGAAAGTGTGCTCTCAATTTATTTTACCCTGAATTGTCAAACAATTAAAAATGAAAACAAAATGTAAAAAAATTGAAATAAAATATCAAAAAACTGAAAAATAAATAAATAAAAAAAAAATGTTTTAAAGATTTTTTTCAACAAATATATTATCTTCGTGGACCGATTCTACGTTAACTACCAACAACTCTGAAGCCAAGTATATTCCTTGTTATTGGTAACTGCTGGACTAGCCGGAACATCTATTTGCAGCTCCAGTAAACGTTCTTTTGCGATAACTCCATGGCAGGATATAGATGGCATCATTGGAAGTTGTTGGTGGTGAGGTGGTAGCCGGTGGCATTATGTTTTATATGCATATTGTAGTCTACACAACTTTTTTTCCAGATAGATTGCACAAAAAAAGTTTCAATAAAAAAACAAAATTAAAATGTTAACAAAAACGTTTTTAAATTTTTTTTTTGTTTTTTATTTTTCTGTTATTTGACATAACAAGAATTAAAATTGAAAACTCTAATGATTCTACCTTCTGTTATTCTATTATGGTTTAGGGTGTTTTATTTTTATTGTAAAATAGAAAAAATAATTACATAAATATATTAAATTTGTGGAATTTTATGACAGTGATATTTATTTGATCACAATTGTGTGTTTATTTATATATGTAAATACAAATGTATATGTACATAGTTACATACATATGTATGTATGTATGTGTGGATGTATCTACAATTTTTCTAGTTCCGGTTGTTTATAAATTTCAAAATTAATGTTAATTTATTATTAATTTCTTGTTATCATTTATAAATAAAAATCACGTTTATTTTAAGAAAAAATGTGGTAGTAAACAAAATATACATACATAAGCACATTTTTAAAGTATTACATTTACTTGCATGTGTACATATATTGTATTTAGATATGTACATATGTAGGTATGTACATACAATACGTATGTATGTATGCATGTATATATGAATGTAAAGATAATGTGAACAATAGGGAGGTAACTAAAACTTTGGAATTTCTTAATTTTTACACAATTAATATTATTAATTAAAATATAAAAAAAAATATTATTTTTTACAGAAAATTATATATTACGTTTATACGCGCGATTATTGCAAATAAAAATAATTCATGTTTATACGCAAATTGCACAAATAAATATATTTTCTTATTTGTCGTGCCAGATGGGAAAAATTAAACTATTATCAACGAAAATTATATGAACGTAAAAGGAAGTGGCAACGCTATACGTTTTATTTGCAATTAGCTTCACTAATCACGATTATTTTTCGTGAGTTACTAACTTACAAATATAGTACTAACTCACTGTTTATGCAGCAAAATTTTCATATCGCAATATTTTTAATTGCGAGTAAATGGTGCGTATAAACATAATAATAATTTCACAATTAAATGTAATTTTAAGAAACAAAAAGGAAATTCCAGATCTAATAATTTTTTAATTTTACATTTATTAACCCTTGAATAACTATATACATATGTTGTATGTAGTTTTTATTAGCATCATTTGGGTATAAATAAGCGCATTTCTAATTTTATTTTTTTATTAGATCAAGTTAATTATAAGATTTATTTGTAAATATTCTCCTAAATTATTTATTACCTGATATTTTTATACCTTTTAACCAAAACCAAATAATCCCTTAATCTGGCAACACATACCTTTCTCTATCTTTATACATACAAACATATGTATATATACATGTAGATATATAGAAATAAAAAACGCAAAACAATAACAAGAAACAACAGAATTGCATTTGCTACGCCGCCGCTGCCGTCGAAGCCATCTGCGTACAAGTAAAAACAAAAAACGAAGGCGTTATTTTAGCTGGCAACCAGATAAATGTCTCATTCAAGTTGAAATTGTTGAATTGTTAACACATGTTAAATATAATATCAAAAGAAAAAGTTGGATTTGTAATCATTTTTAAAGTATATAACAAAAAAATATCAAAAACAAAGTAAAAGAGAAAAGAAGTCTTTATATATACCCTAAGTAATAATCTACTACTATTATACATATTTTTTGTATAAGACCACCTTTTTATATTATTTATACATTTGTACATTATTATATATTTTTAATATAAAACTAATTGATTGATAGCTGCAATTAATTATATAATTATTTTCATATTTCTTTGGGCAAAAAGAATATGAAAAAAAGAAAAAACAGCAAATGAAATAAAAATCAATTCTTTGCTTGAAAAGGCAAAAAATTTGATTTTTTCACACAAACTTCTAGACAAAATGTACATGTATGTATGGATGTATGGGTACAACCCAAAAATTACAGTTTAAAAAGGCCTTAAGATTATATGAGACAGAAAGAGATAGCTGTTGTAATACTTTGTTTTCTCCTTTTGTAGCAAAAGTATACAAGGCAAGAGAAAACGTAAAAAAATCATAATTACGCGTTGAAATTTTCTTTTGATTGTAAAATTAATAGAAAATTACTATGTTTTTTTTTTTGGAAAAATCATAATAAATTCCTTAAAGAAAAAGCATAGGCTTTTGGTAAGGAAATAATTTTTGCAAGAAAAAAAACTAATTTCTGAATGAGAAGAGTGTATGAGTAAGATAGAAAGAGAGAGAGGAGGGGAGCTTGAACAATTGATGAACGAACAAAGTGTTTTTTAAATTATTGAATGTATGCAAAACCTGAAAAAAGTGTTACGTGTTTTTCTCAAGGTAATAAAATTAGCAAAACAAGATTTATTAATTAAAATTAGAAAAAATTACTATTTATATAAAACATCTCTCCCCCCACCACACCAATGAGAGAAAAAATACGTCATTGATTTTGTATGTATGCATAACAGCAGCCAGTGTTGCCACTTAAATAAACAAATGAAAAAGTGTTGAATCATATGCAAAAAGTCCGGAGTGTTATTCGTAGAAACCGAAATCTATATACCCTTCTGGTATAAAAGAAACTATTTTCCATTTTTGAATATAAATTTAATGAAGAAAATTTTTTTAAAATATATTTTTATGAAAATATTTATTTTGATATTTTGAAAAATTAAGATTTTTGGAAAAATTATTAAAAAATTAAATTATTTTTTTTTTAAATTTTAATTTTTTATAAAAAGAAATTTTGGTACTCATTTACCTCCCTAATTCACTTAAAATCGTAAATATTTTCTATACTATTTATCCGATTGCAAAGATTAAGGTGTCAATTAAAAGCTCTTAAGGTTGCATTTACAAAAATAAAATAAAAATAATATAAAAGTTTCATAAACACAACTTTTGAAGTATTTTATAATTTCTTGTGGAAAAAAAAAAAAATTTTTTTGTGGAAATAATTTTTCTTAATAGGGCGGAAGGGTTTTTAACTCTGTGGTATGTCCAAAAGCGGCTTCGCTAACGAAATTCTTTCTTTTTACCCAACTTTTTTTATAACGAAAATTTTTTGATACGAGTTTCTTAGGAAAATTCGATTTTCAAAGCCCTATAACTTCCAAAATATTTATTTGCGGCCAAAAATTATTACATCATTATATTCACCGTTAAAAGTACTATCAATGGCAAACAAATCAAATAAATCGGAGCTGAATTAGAGTGGTCTATTTATACCGAAATTTTTCTACAAAATTTAATTTTTAAAATAAAATTTTAGAAAAATTAAAAATTCTTTTGAAATATTAAAAATTCTTTAGAAACGTTCAAAATATATTGAAAATTTTGTAATTTTTTATATACTAAATTTTCATAAAAATAATTCAAAATAAATTTAAATTTTTTTGTTTACATTTTAAATTTTCATAAAAATACATTTTTTGGAAAATAATGTATTATTTTGAATAAAATACTTTTTTAGGATAATAATTTTCACAAAAATTGTGGTTTAAAAAATTTTTTTCAAAGTGTAAAAGAATAAGAAAATCAAAAAATATACTGAAAAAAGTAATTTAAAAAACATCGCGAGTTATTTTCTAAAATTCGTATGAAATTATTTTTGTTTATAATTAGTTTTAAATTTTTCTTAAATATGTACATATGCATTTTTTAGATAATGTTCTTAAAAAAGGCAAAAATATATTTCCTTAAAAAGATTATTTTATTTAATCTCAAAAATGCCTCCAAAACAAATATGAGTATTTCTACATTTCAAAATAACCATGAATAGTAAAAACCAACCAATTGGCAACTCTCTTTGTTAACAATTATAATTGTTTTTTAATTTTTGTGTTTCCACTCTCTTGATTTTGCTCAGTTTCTAACCTCTGCTTGATGCATATACCATAGAATACGACGCATATACAAACTAACATTCATAACAATAAAGTATGGCCGCTGTTTTCAAGTGTTTGTGTAAATGTTGATGGCAATGTCATTAAAAACACACAAAAAACTGCTGATTTTTTTTATTGCAAATATTTTAAAGATAATTCATTGTTTTTTTTGCAACAAAAATTCCTAAAGTATGTTTTATTAATAAATTGTATTTATTTTTATAAAAATGTTAAACAAATATTAAACAAACAAAAATGAAAGCCGAGTTGTAGCAGAATTTGCTGCATCTCTGCAGCGGCTGCTCAAAGGAAAAAAAAAAAAAACTTGTTATATGACCCAGAAGTTGTTATAATTTTAATATAGTGTTTTTAAAGTGTTCTTATAAATTTTAATTAATTAATAGTTAAGTGTTTTGTTATTTAATCTTGTTTTATTTTTTCTTAATAAAATTTTTTTTGTTTCATG
This sequence comes from Protophormia terraenovae, assembly GCA_951394005.1. Classification (NCBI taxonomy): domain Eukaryota; kingdom Metazoa; phylum Arthropoda; class Insecta; order Diptera; family Calliphoridae; genus Protophormia; species Protophormia terraenovae. The sequence continues at coordinate 10,836,084 of OX596076.1, read as the reverse complement.
TAATGTGTAAGATTTATGTCTTAGCTAATGTTCGCACCAATGAAAATGTTCATATTTGTTGTTTTTTCATTTTAACAGCTACATTTTTTTGTTTTAGCGTTTTTTTTAACAGATTTATGTAATTGTAACATTTCAAGGCTGGGAATATGGAATTGTTTTTTTTTATAATAAAAATTCAAGGAAATTAGTATGATATTGAATTGAATGTTGAATTTATTTTTTAATTAATTTAATTGAAAAAAGAATAAGATTCAGATTTTCAAATTGCTTTTAAATTGAAAAATAACTAAATTTTAATATTTTTTTTTTTTTTTTAATTATTTTTTTTATTGTTTCGGTTTAAATGTTTTTAACATGTTAATTTAGTGCCAATTTAATTCTATTAAAATTTGTGGTAAATTATAAAATTATTTTTTTAATTTTTCAATATTTTCAAAAAGATTTCCTGAATAAAAATATATAATTGCTTCAAAAATAGTCTAAAAATTTAATTAAAAAACCATTTTACGATTTTCTTCACAATATTTTCAAAATTTCAAATTAAAAACTAATAAATAATTTAGAAAATTTATTTTTAATAAGATTTATATATTAAAAATCCAATAAAAAAAATAATTTAAAATTTGATATTTTTAAAAGTTTTAAATAAATATTTTCCGTATCTTTATTATATATTTTTTACAAATTTATTTCATCATTTTTCGAAAACATAAAAAAATAAAAAAATTGCTTTTTTAAAATTTTAAATTTTTATGTACATTTTCAAATTAATTTTTATACATACAATTATTTTTTATTTTAAAATTTATTTAAAAAAAATCGAAATAAGAATTTTTCGTAAATTTTGTTTATTTTTCGTACTTCAAATCAAAAATAAATCTAGGCAATTAATTAAAGCAAGAATTGCTGAAGTAAAATTTTGAGTGTGAACATAAATGCAAGTTCAAAAGAAAACATAGAACAATTTCAGAAAGAAAAATTGCTGTGTGTAAACTTAGACTAATTCAAAATTTTATGAAAAAAATTGTGTAGCAATAATGAGAAATAGAAAACTAATTACAGTTCGAGCTCGATTTGCGCAACTACTTGTTATTGCAGCAACTTTTTCACATTACAGGGTTTATAATTGCAACTTTTTTCCAAACTAAGAAAAGTATCGATAAGTGTAACTATTGATATTTATAATATCGCATCAATTGTTTGTAAAATTTTTTCATATTCCAAAATGTAATGATCTGTAGATATATTTAAACACATTGGATTTCTTCCAATCAAAATTACAATGAATCCGGATTCTTTTTTGAGTTAAAAAATATTGATTCCGAAATTTAAATATTGAAATATCTCATTTGTTTATTATGTTTTTTATTAAAAAAATATAATGAAGCGCTATAATATTCAATAATCAGTCTCATTGGCATTTTTCCGATAATTACAACAACCCAGGTTTTATATAGGTTGTGCAAATAGAGCTCTTACTATATTTTATTATTAAAATTAAAAAAAAAAAAAAAAAATTGAAATTATTTTTTGAATTTTTATATATATATATATATTATTTTTAATTTTTTATAAAATATAATTTTAAAATTATTTCATAATTTTATAAAAAAATAAAAACTGAGTTTAAAATTAAAAAAAAAAAAAAAAAAATCTAAATATTTAGTAATAAGAAAAGTACATACATGTTTTGCCTAATTTATTATTTTTTTTTTTAATTTAATTTAAAGTTACTTGCAAAAAAATTAATTTATCTTTAATTTTCAAATTTCTAAAAAATAATTTCTGCAAATTTTATTAGTTTTTTAAATAACAAAACGAAGTATATTTCGCATTATTTAAATTAAAATTTATAAAAAATTACCCTTATTTTTATATTTTCACCTAGAATGTGGAGATTTTAAAATTGCTAAAAATGTATAAAGTAAAATTCTAAATAGTTGTTTTTTTTTATTTTATTAACAGTTTGTAGATTTTTAAATTAATTCCCGTATTATGAATTTTAGGACTAACGAAAAACTATAGCAAAACAAATTTAAAAAACCAATTCTTATTAAAAAACTTAATTTTTTTATCAATTTGTCATTGTCTTGCTATGTTATTAATTAATTTAATATTTTAATTTTATTTTCTTTTTATACTTTACATATTAAATTTTGTTTATTTTTTAATACTCTATTTTTTTTTTTTTTTTTTAATTTTGAGTTTTAAATTAATTTTTTTTCTGATTTCTATTATTTTTATTTTTAATTTTTTTTTATATTTATTAATGTTTTAAAATTTTTATTAATATATTAATTTGTATGACAATTTTTAATTAAAGAATTCCTTTATTATATATTATATTTATATCCCTTTAATATTAAAATTTTAACTTTCCAAGTTTTCGTTTAAAAAACGCTTAAATACCACTTTTTCATTTTAACGCCGTTGTTTTCTTGGTAATTTGTCAACTTTGTAGTTTCTTATAGTTGTTTTTGTGCTCTGAGAACTTTTAAGAACTTGTCACTCAAAGAGTTGCCATATTTTAATATTGGTCAATTTTTGTTTGTTTACATTTGTAAACCAGGGGAAATGTAAAAATAAAGGGGAAATTATTTACTTTTGTTAATTTTATATTAAAATGAAAACAATTAAATTGTTTATTAAATAAAATAAATACTTCTTATGTATTATTTATGTAATTAAAAAATTCATTATTTAAATTTTTAATAAAAAGTTTTAATAATATATAATAAACGATTCTAAACATGCAAAATAAATGTAAAAATATGTAACAATATTACATATTTTAAGATTTGTTAAATTGCAATTTTTATATAAAAATATTACGTATTTTTTTTTAATAGGAAAATATTTACATATTTTAATTCCCGTAAAAAAAATTCATACTTTTTAATACAAAAAAATAGAGTTTTTTATGTTTCTATTTGATAAAATAACCACAATTATTTAAAAATTTGAAAATTAAATTTTAATTAAATATTTTTGTGTAAGTTTTCGTTATATTACCATTAACCACATCAATTTGCCGGCTTTATAATTATCATTTAATTTTTTTTTTTAATTTATATAAAATTTATTTATTAATACTCATTCTCACATATTCACTGAAAAATTCATTTAATTTGTTTGAAGGCTGCTTAAAATTGTTTTATCGTACATTATTTTTGGTGACTAAAAGCAATGACTTATAATTTTAGTTTTTGTTAAATTGTTAAAGACTTTCGAGTATGTGTAACATTTTATTGAAATTCTAAACTAGTGCTTGAAATTTAAATATACCTATTATATTAAAATATTATATACTGGCATAAATGTGAATTATGGTAATTTATTTTCCATTTAATTGTTTTATTTTTGGAATGTTTACCTTATTATGCTTGGTATTAAATAAATATTTACATTAATAATTAATTAACCTTTAATTATTTTTATTGCAGCAATGAATGTTTGATTTTATGACTACCCCTTTTTATAAATTTTTTAACAGGGGCTTTTATGATAAAAAAAGGAAAAATAATTTTCCTTAGAAAGAAACTCTTTAAATGAGCCTCATTATGTATGTATTTCGAAATTCAATTCTTATTATGTATTTAATTTACATAAAAAAAAAAAAAAAAAACATTATTTTGTAAAACATTTAATCTCACTTTGAAAATTTTTTAAAATAAAAATTTTTATTTTTTTAAAAATTTGTATTGCAAAATTTTCAAAATAAGGTAGTAAAACAATTTTATCTTGTTTTGAAAAATTGTATTAAATTGGTACTATTTTGTACATTTGAAAACTTTTTTTTTAATTATTTTTTCCCAAAATTTTTTCGGCTATGTGATGAGAATCGCATATCGCATAAAATTGGCGATTACGATTTCAAATCGCACAATAGGTGTGATGTGGTTCACAATCACAAGAAAATATGCGATTTCAAATCGCATGCTTATATCAAAGTGAAGTTGTCTATTTTGCTTAAACATGGCTTCAAAAAACAATAAATATAGCGTACAAATAAAATTTAATATGTTTTCTTTTCATTTAGGTAAAAACGAGTAATATTTTCTACCAATTTTAAGTAAAAATATGAAATTTAAAATTTAATCCATTATTCTCTTTCTTATTTGTTTTCACGTACATAAGCGATTTAATAGAAACAGCTGATCAAATTGAGAGAAATCGAACAAGTAAAACGCGTTGTTCGCAGCAGCACATGCTGAAATAAATTTGGCGATTTTCAAAACGCATGTGAAATGACAATCGTGTGATTTCCATAACATAGGCGTTTAAATGTTTTAAAAATTGGTAGTTCATTTGTTTAGTTACGATTTTACTTCATAGTCCTAGTGTTTCTGACCCTCAATTTCTTCTATTTTTTTTTTGGTTTCTTAGCCCCGTATTCTGAATTTTGGTATAATAATGACAATTGTATATATTTCACTTCATATTCCCGATCTGGAATCAAGAAATCTTTATGGATTGTGGTCGAAGACTTCGTTATAATATGAACAGTTGTATCCTTATTTATCGAAAGTAGTAACAATTTTAATATAATTTTTAATATAATTAAATATTAAAATTAAGCATTTCTAAACCATGATCCTTAAATTAAAAAATTAGTAGTGTCACTTTATTCTGTCGCACAAAATTCACGACTAATCCAACACTTTTACCCCAAACACGAAATACAAATAATTTAGAAACTTCTTTGGCTCATTAATTTAAACAATAAGGGTTTTCATTCAACCGGATAAATCTATAGAACTCGTAAATTTATACGTATTACTTACATGTTTCATGAACGCCCCTTGTAAATAATTGGTATTCTCTTATTAATTCTTCGGAAATTTTGGCAATTAAAATAAGTTTTTATTTTTATGCTTTGTTTTTTTTTTATCCATTCGAATATAAAAAATTTAAAATTCATATTTTTTTTAAATCTGACTTTTCAAACATAACCCAATAAGCATTTTTGCTGGAATTCAAATTGAAACCAAATGTATTTCAAGCCTTGAATCCAGTACCAAGCATTGAATTAAAATTGTATTACACTTTAATTCAATAGCATTCTCCAGTGAAAAGGAAATTTAAATTCCAGTCAAATTTGTTTTACTTGAAAAATTTTATTTTTTTCAATAATATTTCATGTTTAAACAATTTTAATATTTGAATTCATGTCGGACTCCAGCAAAATTTTCCAAGGCTTGAATTTTTGAAATTTATGTGCTTATTGGGAAAAGTTTACGAATTCGTTTACACATTGAAATTGTAAACATTTATAAGTTGTGTAAATAATTTTTCAAACAAAGTTTGACAAATTTTTTACGAGCTTGTATATTTATCATATTTATGAGCTTTACGACGCATATCAGTGATTGAATGAAAACCCCTAATATAAGACGACAAATACATCGACACCAAAAAAGTTGCCCATAATACATCTGGAAGACAATTATTGTGAATTAAATAGCAGGAGTACACTTTATTTTGTCCGACAGTGTATATGTTGAAGACAGTCTCGATGATGGGTCCATGATTTGTCGTACAACACAATGACGACAGATTCCTACAAATTTTGACAACTTTTTTGAACAAAGGGCATAGAAATTCTGCACAATAAGCAGAGCAACATTATCATCAGTCATATAAAAAAAAGTAGTTAGGTGCTGGTAAGGAACGAGACCAGGCCACGAACATCATTTTCCCAAGTAAATCCTGTGGTTTTTAAATGGAGTAACATTCCAACATAAGTAGATGACATTTGTTGTCAAACTTGTCCTCAATATGCTTTTTATTTTTAAAATTTCGTTACAAAAAATTTTGTATGAAAGAAGTTTGACACTTAGCCAGTTAAGGGATTATTTTTTCGCGTAGTAAAAGTAAACATTTTTCAAATATTCCCTTAATGCAAAAATAGATAAATCATAAAACAACTTTTAAATAAAATATTTCGTAAATGGGACAAATTTTACAACTGTTTCGTTTATGAAGTTAATCTTTCTTTTGAGTTTTATCAATATTGATGTAATCTTTGAAGATATGAACATGCAATTTTTTCTGTAGATGTAGTTTGGGTCAGTACATTCACATGTACTAACATTTGATTTTTCAGTGGTTACTTTTGCATTTTAGTTGATGATATAAATATATGTATAAATAAGAATATCTATATTAGAGTGTCCTGAGGAAAGCCTTTTTCGAGATTTCGATGTAGGAAGGCCCCTCAAACTATACGTAAAAATTTGCTTAATACGAACAAATTGTTAAAATTGGTGTTCAGTTCCCTGCCAGCGATTGAAAAGTCATGGGTCCCATACATTTTGGTAAAAAAAATGTTTCGAAATCTATGCGAACATTTTTTTAAATATTTTTTTTTATAATTGGAAAAAAAAATAACGAATTGATACCCATTTCAAGACAAAACTCAAAACTATTTTTTGGGCGAAAAATTTTTTTCTCTTTATAGCTATGCAACTTATGTTGGAGTTGAAATTATTTAATTATAATAATAATTTTGATAGATTTAGTCTCATTTTTTTACTCTTTTAATAAATATTATATGTATTTTTTTTTTTGTTGAGTAGAATATGAATCATATTTGGCCCATGTGGGCTTGATTCTCAATTTATGAATTAAAATAAAAAATAAATAAAAATAAAGTAAAATGTACTAGGCCCGTGACTTTCAATCGTTTTTTTAATATTTTTCCTGTATTAAGCTAGTTTTTACGCATCGCACTATGGTTTCAATGACCACTTTTTTTGGCCAAAACTATCAAAAAACGGAAAAAAACAAATTATCATATTTGAAATATGATTTAAATGAAAATCAAAACAATTTAATGTATTTATTTTATATTTCAAAAATTCAATTAATTTTTACACTTTTTATGCGTCAGAAGTACAGTCATTCCAAAGGAAGTTTACAAATATTTCACTTATAACTCAACCTAAAGGCGTGAATTTTGCTTTAGCAGCATTTATTTTGATACACAACTATATTTTAGCAATATCTGCTATTTTATTTTATATCCTGGCATTTTTGTTCATTGGTTAGACCTTTGTAAATGATAAGAATTTCCAATGCTAATTTATACGGAAAAGTAAACTTATTTAAAAAATTGTTGTACTCAATAATTATAAATTAATGAAAACCGTTGAAAAAAGGCACCTTTTTTATACATATTTTAAATTTGCTTAAGAAACTAAACTTTGACCTATTGTATTATGAAGACAAATTAGTAAAAGTAGCAAAAAAACTTAATTTTCTGGAGTTTTGAAGTGTTTGCTACAAAACTACGATAATTAAAACACAAATATAAAATATTACCAAAATTAGTTTTGGCCAAGAAAAGTGGTCCGCGAAACCATAGTGCATCGTTTGAGGGGTCTTCCTACAAAATTTATGTATACGGGACACTCTAATGTATATCTATAGGTTAATTCATTACAATTAATCTTGAATATTGAAATAAAAAGATAAAGCATTGAATTACCTCTTGTAAAAAAAAATATTACGTACCATATCCCATAGGCGGACATCTCTGTTAATGGACCAAATCAGCGCGACGATACTTAATTTTGAAAATTGTACTTAAATCCTTTTTTGGAAATAAGTACTTTTTTATATAGATTTTTCGATATTTTTGATTAGTTTGTAATGGCCTTTGGTCTCAAACCAACAATTAACACTTTGTGGTATACACAAAACGCCCAGGGAATCAAAGAAGTTTATATGGGATTTACATTTTATAGCAATTATGATATTAAACACTTTTTTCATTGCATTCTTCAATTCATTCATATTATCAGCATGTGCTCGTTTAAACTCGTAAAAAAAAACACTGGTTTTATTAGCCTTTCATTTATTATTATTCTAGTAATCCATGAAAATACTTGCATATAATTTTTTTAAGTTATCAATCAAATTTATTTAAAATTAAAAAATGTTTACAATTTTGTTAAAAAAAAAAAGAAATTTGAAAAATAAAACATTTGCTGATTTTCTCAAATTTTTCTTCAATTATTTACAGGATTCCTTTTGTTTTTAATTAACACATTTTAACTGGGTAAATGTAAAAACACAAATTACACAAATTTGTTGCTAACACCAGAAATATGCCCTTGAATTTGTAAAAAAGTTTTTCTCCCACACAACAAATTATTATAAAAAATAAAAAAAAGACTCTCCCAAAAACATGTCACAGTCGGAAGAAAATAAATCTGAGGTAATACCCGTCGATGATGAAGATCTCGAAGATGGTGAAATCGATGATAGTGATGAAGAGCAAACAAAAGATGAAGATGTTATTATAGTGGCAAATAGTAAGGCTGATGAATCGCCTGCTAAATCCAAAATCATAAATGATAATAATGCTAATAAATTATTAAGTAATAATGAAAATGTGGTTACTGTTATTGATTCATCCAGTGATACAGCACCCACACCACCTCCCTCTACGGTAAATCCAATAAAATCAAAAAAACCTTTGCCTGTAGAGGATGATCATGCGAGTAGCATTGAAAATGCCATTGCTATGGCTTTAAAGAAAAAAGGTATTGAACCTACAATACCTAAAGTATTGGAAAGTAAATTACAACATAATGAAGAAAAAGATGAAATACCTGCACCGGGTCAGGGTCAAAGTAAAAGTAGTCGTCGTCGTAAACGTAAAAAGCAAAGAGAAGAAAAGGAAAAAGAAAAAGAGAGAAAGGAAAAGGTAATTATTGATACTTTTTTTAATGTTTTAAGGGAAATTATTTAACAAATCTATACTATAGATTAGTCTATGCTAGACTATTGGTTAGTCTATAGCATAAATTATAGACTAGTCTATAGCATAGACTATAGTCTAGTCTATAGCATATACGATACTCTAGTATATAGCATATGCATATTTTTAAAAATTATGCAAAAATATATGTACCAAATAGAAGAGTAAACGAATACAAATTAAATATAATTAAAAAAGTAGCTAGAATTGTACGAAAAATTCTGCTAAATAATGGCAATGAATTTATAAAATTAAATCATTATTTAATGATTTTATATTTTTTTAAATAATTATTAATGAAAAGATATCATTAAAAAACATTACCATTATTTAAAATAATGGCAATGAAAAAAATTATAAGTACCATTGTTCAATTTAATGGTAATGCAATCGGCAGTTCATTAGTCGATTTAATGAATTACTCTCATGTATGGTATAGCCTATAGTCTAGTCTATAGCATAGACTATTGTCTAGTCTATAGCATATACTTTATATTAAAGACTATAGTCTATTCTATAGTATGTTATATGGTATTGTCTATAGTCTATTCTATAGCATAGACTAGACATTTTTTAATTGATTTTTGCATTAACATTTTATACATTTATTAATAAAATCTTACCACTATCATTTTTTTCCTCCTCCCCCTAGAAAAAACGTTATGATACCTCTGATCCTTTGGGTCCACCGCCCCTAGACGATGAAGAAGATATGGACGAATATGAAATGTTAAATGTGCGAGGCGGTAGTCCTCCCCCTATGGCAGCGCTACCTCCACCTCCTCCTCAAGCCAGCATGCATCTATATAAAGATCAATACGATTCTGAAGATGATACAGGAGCCTCTTCATACGATAGTTATGACAGTGATGGCGATGATAGTAATAGTGAGCGTCGTAGACGTAAACGCAAAAAAGAATCACGTAAACGTAAAGAAAAACGTCAGCGTGAAGAAGATAAACGTCACGATAAACGTAGTCGTCGTGATTCTATGGATCATCGTAATGAACCTCGAAAATTGGAATTGTGTAAATTTTATCTTATGGAATGTTGTGCTAAAAAAGATAAATGTTCATATATGCATGCCGATTTCCCTTGTAAATATTATTATTTGGGTATGGAATGTGTACAAAAAGAAGATTGTAAATTCTCTCATGGTCAACCTTTATCAGAAGAATTGAGAAACATATTGTTAAAACATTTAGAAACAGCACCCAAAGAGATTTTAGGAAATTTTAAACGTTTTTCTAGAGAAACAGCTTTGGCTATGGTGACCAAACGTCATGAGGAATTATGTCGCACGTTTAATGTACAAAATGTATGGGCACCCTGTACGGCCAGTTCATTGCCTATACATAGTAATCGTCGTAATAATAATAATAATAAAAATAATAATAATGAACAACAGCATCTAAAGTCTCAACAACAACAGCAGCAGCAACAACAACAAAATACCAATAATAGTGGTATACCTTCACTCTTAGATTTAGTGTTAAATCCTCCGCCTCATATGGATGGAGCTGCTGGTGGTAATAATAAATCATTACAGCCTGAACAAAATAAACGTAAATCTAGATGGGCTGATAATACCAATAACTCTAATACTCCTGCAAATAATAATGCCAATCAAATGTCTATACAACCTCCTTCTAAATCAGCTCCTGCATATTTGGATTTGAAAAATCTTCATGGTATTTTAAGTGCTGAACATATTGATAAATTAGAACAGTTGGGTATAGTAAATTTGGAACAGGTTAATCAATTGACTTTTGGTCAATTAAATCAAATTGGTTTAACTATAGCGGAAATAACAGAAATTCAATTAAATGCCATGAATATGGCTAAATTGGGTGTAACAACGGGTGGTATTAAAGCGCCAGCAACAACTGTTGTCAGTGGCACACAGAGTCTAATGAAAACAAATAAAACGGTGGACAGTGTGGCTGCGATAGGCAAGGAAAATAGGTAAATTAAAGTTTAAAACTAAACTCAAACAAAAATTTTTAATTGATGATATTTTCCTCTTTTAGTTCCTCTAGCAATGGTGATGTTGATATGCGTTTCCTTCCCAGTGTACCCTCTACCACAACAGCTAACACCGCCAGCTCTTCATCACCTTCAACTACAGTTGGTGGTCCTGATAAAGATGTTTTAACGTCTTCCAATTCGAATAGTAGTAGTGGCGTGGTTATGGTGGATTATTCACAATATTTGAAAGACTCAAATATCTCCTTCGATAGAGGAGATATATGTAAGTTGTTGAGAGATTGTGTGCAAAGTTTCAATTTGTATTAAATGTTTTTTTATTTTTTATTTTCTTATAGATGATGATGAAAAAGATGAAGAACAATTAGTTATCGATGATGATAATACCGATAATGAAGAACAACATCAAAAAACCACTGAAGTGTCAGCTCAAGAAAAACAGGAAGAAGTAAGTTGGGATAAAAATATATAAAATAGAATTAGATAAGGAAAGAGAATGGAAACTAAAAAAAAAACTAACTAGAACTAAACTAAAATTGGACTATATCTGACTTAGAACGAATCACAAATTGAATTATGACAGAACTACAACTAAAATCGAACTGAACAAGAATTTATCTGGAGCTGAGATGGAATTAATCCGTAGCTGAATTGAAAATGATCCAGAAATTAACTAAAAGTCATGTAGAACTCATCCAGTACTGAAATGGTACTGATCGAGAACTGAAGTAGAAATTATCCAGAATTAAATTAGAATTGATTCAGAACTGAGCTGACAATGATCCAGAACAGAAGTAGAACTTAATTAGGAAGGAACTAGAATTGATCTAAAACTGATATAAAACTCATCTAGAAATGAAGTAGAACTCATCCAGGAATGAACTGGAGTTGATCCAAAATTGAACTAGAAATGACCCAGAAATGAACTAGAATTGATCCCAAACTGAATTATAACTCATTTAGAATTGAAGTAAAACTAATCCAGAACAGTAGTAGAACACATCAAGAAATGAAGTAGAACTCACCCAGCAATGAACAGGAATTGATCCAAAATTAAACTAGAAATGATCCAGAACTGAGACAGAACTCATCCAGAACTTAAGTAGAACCCATCCAGAACTAAAGTAGAACTCATCCAGAAATAAACTAGAATTTATCCAAAACTCTAGAAATGAACTATAATAGATACAGAACTAAATTAGAATAGAGAACTGATGTAGAACTCATTCAGGAAAGAACAGGAATTTATCTAAAACTGAACTAGAATTGATCAAGAACTGTACCGGAATTAATACTGAACTTAAGTAGAACTCATTCAGAATTGAAGTTGAACCCATCCAGAAATGAACTTGAATTGTTCCAGAATTGAACTAGAACTCATGCAGAAATGAACTAGAAATGATCCGTAACTGAAGTAGAATTGATCGAGAACTGAAGTAGAACTCATCCAGGAAATAATAGGAATTGATCTAAAAGTGAACTAGGATTGATCGAGAACTGGATTTGATCCAGAACTGAAGTAGAGTTCATCCGGAACTGAACTGGAAATGATTTAGAACTGGACTAGAAATGATCCAGAACTGAACTAGAAGTGATCCAGAACTGAAGAAGAATCGATCCAGAATTAAACTGAAATTGATCCAGAACTAAACTAGAAAAGATCTAGAAACAAATTGGACTGATCTGTAATTGATCTACAACTGAAAGAGGGATTGGTTTGAAACAGATTCCGATTTGATCTTAAACTGAAATAGAACTAAACCAGACCTGAAATTAAGATGCTACAGAACTATACTGGAACTAAAAGAGATCCAGAATTAAACTGATCCCAAAATTGAAACCCGAACTGAACATTAATAGAACTGATCATCAAATACAAAAGAACTAAACCAAGACTGAACTAGAACTGTTACCGAAATAAATCTGATCAAGATTTTATATAGAACTAAAGTACAATTTTAATAGTTTTTTTCTCAACTCAAACCCCCATTTTTTCTTCTTTACAGAAACCTCCCGCCTCTGATTCCTATGACAATGGTTTTGCTCCAAAACTTCCCACAATGGCCAGTTTAGCGCAGACTTTCCGTAATCCCTTTAAAACAGCCAATATCTATGGTACCGATAATTTAGAACAACATGAAGAAAATGAAAAATCCCCTAGACGGAGAGAAATCAGCCCTGAGGGAGATCGCCATCATGAGGCTGGATTTTATAGCTCAACTTCGTCCGCCAGAAGATATTCACGAGAAAGTCGTTCTAGATCTAGGACACCCACTCGTTCGCAATCAAATACTCCCGAGGCATCACAATCACCACAACCTTTACAAATGTCTGGTGGATTGGCAGAAGAAAGCAGTTGTTTTAAGGAGGTGGTCTACGAAAGATCAACCATGTATGATTTTAGTTCTCGTCTGGCCGAGGAAGATGAACAGAGAGCTTTAAAGACTAAAATGGATAAAGATATGAGATTTTTACCTGGAGGTTTAGGTTCGGATGCTACTGCCAGTGATATTGATTTGCGTTTGCCTTTTCAACCAATGACCAATTACACACCGGCCACTGAAATTGATGGTTCAATAACGTCACATTTGCCTATTACCTATAAAGTGTATGAGGTAGATGTACCAAGACCGGTATACGTAGAACTGAGACAACATTTTAAGTCAGATCATACCACCGATCCCAGACTGAGAAGAATTTTGGGTTTGCCCGAGTTGTCGCAATCGAAAACTTCGGCGGCCTTAAGTCGTAAGGTGCGAAAGACCAGTCATAGCAGTAGTATAGCCTCACCTTCAGAATCAGAGGAAGCTTCACCCAAATATTATACTCCACCATCTAATACAGCGACAGAGGAGAAAGTAAAAAGCCGTGTTGACCCCAGAGGGGATCCTAGAGGCGCAGATCCTAGATCAGAGTCTAGAACTGATCCTCGTTCTGATCCACGCTCTGATCCCAGACGTCAAGATCCCCGCAGTGCAGCTGCTGCCAATAATGCCACTTCTTCCGCCTCCTCCTCTAACAGCTCAAATACTTTATCAACCGCCAATTCAGCGGGCGGACAAAAACAAAATGTAGAAATACGTAATCTTTTACAAAAATCTGAATGGTATAAGAATCTTAATTCGAAATTTAAAATAATGGTCAATCAACAGTTGGCTTTGGTGTCCACGGAATTGAAAAAGTTCCATCAAGATCCTTCGCCCAATAAAATCTTTGACATTTCCTTTATAGTCAACAATCAAACGCTGCAACAGATCTTAACTAATTTGGGTATATTTATCGATGACAATGGTGAGGTGGCTCACATAGACAACGATAATGAAGAGTTAAACGACAATGCAGGAGGTCAAGATCTTGGTGGTGGAAATCTTAAATCTAATATTAATCTTCCCAATCTTTCTCAACCTCCTCCCAATGTAAATGGACCTTTACAACCAAATAACCCGGCTATGGATTTCTTAAGAGCACCTCCCCCCAACTTGGTAAATCAGGGACCTCCTCCCATAGCCTTGGGACCCATGTTTCAAAGACCTCCCATACAAGTTCAACCTTTTGGAAGACCCTCTCTCTTGGGTTTGCCTCCAGGAGCCCCAGGAAATCCTTTAAATCCCTTTGCTAATCCTTTGAATATTAATCCTAATTTTTTGGCTGCTAATCCAAATCTTTTAGGACCTTTTGGTCCTAATTTTGGTCCCGGCATGGGTCTACAGGGAAATATGCAGCAACAACGTAATTTTAATAATAATCAACGTAATAATCAGCGTAATCAGAATAGAAGGAAAATTTAGCATACGGAGAATGCTAGCAGCAAAACTACACCTGATCCTGCCCCCCCTCCACTTCCACCTCCTCCTGTTCCTACTTCTGCTGCTGCTATGGCTTCTAATGCTTCAGCAGGCGTTGCTTTAGATGTTAAAGCAACAACAACGTCTAAGTAGTTAATAAACTTTGTATAAATTTATAATATTTAACGTTAAGACTTGTTTTTTCTATTTTCTTTTTTTTTTCAGTAGACTTTAGTATAGTTTTAAATTATTATTATTACATTTTGTTTCTTTTTCTCTTTTTTTTTTTTTTTCTTAGTTGTAAATTTAATTAAAAGTTTTGCATTCATTCAACAAAAAAAAAAAAAAAGAAAGATTCTTCTTGTAAATTAATTCATTTATTGTTTTTTTCTTATTTCTTTTTCTACATTATTTAATAAGTAATATTTAATAAATGTGTGAGAAAATAAAACTTGATTTTAAAAGTTAAAATAAGTAATTTAAAAAAAGAAATACTTAAAATTTTCCATACAATTTAAAATAAGAGTTTTCAATACACTTAAAAAAATGAAAATAATAAAATAAAAAAGATAAATTAAAAAAAAAAATACAAAGCGTTTTTTATTGGTAAATAATACAAGCACTTAAGAGACAAAAATGGGAACGCGGCCTAAAGGGCGCTTTTACTAATACAATTTTTTGTTAGGAAATCTAGTTATTCCACGGAAGTTTTCCAAAAGATGCTAACTGCGTTAAAAGAAAGAGAAAAAATGTGTTAATTTTTTTTACATTTTTATGTTTATTTTCATTAAAATTCAATGGTAATCAAGAAAAAAAAAAAAGGCCAATAAATATATATTATAATGATTTACTCCTGAATAAGGATATATTGACTATTAAATAAAAACTATAAAAATCAAATTCATATTCAATACTCCAATTCAAACGGCTCTTCAGCCAGAATATATAATAATATATCAAAAAGCATAAAGTTACTTAGTCCCATAAGTAGTATAAAGATCAAAAAGAAATTCATACAATTGCGAACCTTTTAGCGTAAAAATATGCTATACAATAGCCAATTAAAAGTTTCAAACGAAATGTATTGTTCCATTGAGAAAATAAACGAATCACAAGTGGCAATCCTTACAATAAATGATCGCTCAAAAACAGAGGCTCTAATTCTAGCAATAATAATTTGGGGATTCCTAGAAGAATGTGAAAAGGTGAACCAAGGCATATTAACTATAAGGTAGTGTTGAAAACACAGCGGACTTTTTTTCTTGCCTGTCTTTACTGTCAAATGTTGTTTTTTGTGTTTGTTTAAATTTTTTATTGCATCTTTGTTATAGTTTCAATGAACAAAATTTGACATTTATGATCAGCAATTGAGAGAAAGAATCGCTGTTATTTCTGTATTGTTGTAGAATTACTCTAACCTTAAAGTAAATAAGCCTTGAGGTGAACTCTGACCGAAGCTGAAATGTACACGCAGTTTTAATAACTTGGAAATACATCATCATATTACGATATGAAATAAAACTCTTAAAAGAACCCAACAATTGTTTCATATATTCTGAGATATGCGTTCGAAGAGAAACATCCCTGCGGAAAATTTGTAGCAATTGCACTAATGGACCGGTGCCTCAGTACCGGTTGAGTACCAATTGACACCTAATTCATCACTAAAGTTCCAGTTGAGAACTAGTTGACATCACCACACTCACTACATATCAGTTGAGAGTCGATTTTTAACAGGCATGTTAAGTGCGCAATTAGCTGCTCGCGCAAAATAACAATCTGTGGCTGAGTGATTAGAGTTGAAGACAATAAAACTTAAGATACGTCAGAAGAACGTGGGTTCGATTCGGGGTGCCGCCATCGACATTAACGGAAAATTATAAAATAAAAAAATAAATATAACCCAGGAAAAATTTTAGAACATGTTCTAAAATCATTAGTTCTAGAACTGGTGTAGTCAGAACCACTTTAGATTCTTTAATAACATCCTAACACTAATGGAGTAGAACCTTATTCTGATTCTAAATTTGTTTTAAGGAATGAGAACTAGTGCTTAAGAACTAATTCTGTATGACTTCTATATCACTTCTGAAAACAAATTACTGGTTATCGAATGACTTCCTAGAACTTTTTAAAATACTTGCATAAAAATTCTAAAAATTAAAAAAACAGTATTTACAAAGTTAAATTTATTTTAATAGTGGCCTTTAGGAAATAGCCCATTAGAATAAAAAAAAAACTAATTTTGAAACCGTTCCTTAACACTTTTATGGAACTAGTTCCGAGTGTGACAATTTCGAACAAAAATCACTAATTAAAGAACTAGTTCTAGAACCGTTCCATAGAATGGGTACTGGCTAGCTAACACTTCTACAGAACTAGTTCTGGAGGTGACAATTTCAAACAAAAATCATTGGTCGTAACGCCAAAGTAGAACAAGTACAGGCTATTTTCATGTGTTTTGGAACTATTTGTAGAACTAATACAATTTTTCCTGGGAATTTAATAAAAATAAATCATAAGAAATAAAAAATAATAAAAAAGAGTAAAAAGTAAAGATTTTTCTTCAAATTTTCATTATATTAATAGATTTTGAACATGTCTTCGTTCCTCCGGAACTGGAACCGGTCACTAGCCCTGAGAACCTGTCACGTGACTAGTTTTGAACTGGTTCTCTTTCCTCTAGGAATTTTATGCACAGTCAAACATATGAGGAGCGCTATTATTTCTTCTGCGTGATATCAAGTCATATATGATTGGATGCAATTGTTTTCTTCTTTAGACACATCCAAAAACTTAAAAAGCTAAATTAAGTGGAAGAATCTAAAGATATTTTCTTTAATAAAAGTATGACATTTCAGGGATAATCAAATCCATGGCCAGCAAGTGTTGGAAATACGACAGAGTATAAAATACTTTCGCCCTGCTAAAAGTCAGAGATGTATTTTAATATTTTTTAAAGTTACTACTTTATTTAAAAGAAAATAAATTTGTATACAGATATAGCTTTGCTTTCTCCATCTCCATCCTATATAAAATGTGGGGCATTAGTAATGCATTAGCTAAACGGAATTTAACCCATAAAGGTAAGTAAATATTGGTCGAATAAATTCTACGCAAACTAAAAGAAACCGTCGGTTGAATAAATGCAATATGAGACTCAAAATTAAGTTGACTGTCAATGCCCACACCCAGCCATCTATGGTGACTGACGAGCTCAATCGTACAATCTGAAATCCTAATATTTATATTAGATATATACCAAAAACCATGGAATTTGTCTTCACGGGGTTAATGGCCTGAGAATTAATTGATGATCTAACGCAAAATATTCTCGATACAAAAGTTAACATTACATTCCAACACATCAAAAAATTCAATTTCAGTATTAAACAACAACATAATGTCATCAGCAAAGATGAATGGCTTGTAGATACAGTTTAAAACTTCCGGAAGATAATTAATATAAAGTACAAACAGTAGCAGACCCAAAACAAATACCTGCAGGACACCAGATCTCAAAATAAGATTGCTAGAGAAGGTACCATTCAAATTAACAAACTACTGTTTCCCATTCAAAAAAGATATTAACATATAAAGAGAATCCAAATTTATCCCTTAACTTAACTAACATAGTAGAGTAGCGGATAGAATTAAAAGCCTTAGTTAAGTCAAGGGAGACAAGAAGCGACAGTTTACCATCATTTTCATTAGATCTAATATCATATGTCAAGGAAAGCAGCAAAGAAGTGGTACTGAACCCACTACGAAACGCATATACGACAAAATCTGATTCTTAATTAAATGCCCAACGACTTTGGATAAAGCGGCCAAAATGAAGATAAGCCTAAGGTCATCGAGCCCTCTGATTTCCAAATAGGTACTATCCTAGCTGTCTTCCAAGCCGTTGGAAAAGAAGAAGTTGTTAAAATTGTGTTAACTAAATTTAATGTAATGTTGGAAATAAGAGGATAAATAATCTTAAAAAATTTTATAGGAATACTGTCTATTTCTACAGATTTAGATTTAACCTTATTAAATACCAAAACCAACACTACGAAAGAAATCATTAAAATTAACCTGTCGCCGCTTAACACAAGCACCTCTAACAAAATATGCATTCAAATCTCCAGCATCCTCATAACAAATCATACCCTCCGTTGAAACATAAGCAGAACCCTTAAGAACCCTCCACATACCACAATTATTTAAACCCCAGAATAAATTATCATAATATCTTCTCTTCACACGTCGAATAACCGATTTAGCTCTGTTCCGAAATTTGCAAAATATTCTCCAAGTTTGCGTATTAGGTTCAGACTTATAATCGGCAAAAGCTAAATCGCGCAATGATCTGGCTAACCTTACTGGAACAAACGAATACAGGATCTCCAAAAGAGAAGAAAAAAGGCTATATTTATCATACACATCTACCGAATCAAAGAAACGCGCAAAATCAAAACCCGACAAATACGCTTGCAATTTAGTCCAATCAATCGAATGAAAATTACCATAAGATATACACTTTATTAATTTATGCAGCTTTATATTAGACATTTTCTTAATTTGTTTCATTATTTTTTTTATTTTTAATATTTTAAAATCTCACCACAAGTTCCCCCCAATCAGTTTAATTTTAAAAAATAATACAAATATTTTTAACTTCCACTAAGAAAAAAAAAGTCCATTATTTATTTATTATTTTTTTTTTTTTGTTTCTTTGTTATTTAGTCTTTTCTTATTTTTTAAGAAAAATCCTTTTCCTTTTTTACTTTTTTTTTTTTTTTTGAATTTTGGGCATTCATCATGTTTTACATTTAAATTAAGTTTACGTTTTTTGTGTGTAAATATATATATTAAATTAAGTGTTATATTAAAGATTAAAATATAATCCAGCATCATATTTTTATTATATTTTTGTAACTAAAATCATCTTTTGAAAGCCATAGTAAAATATTAAGAATGTTTGCAAGTTTTTTTCTTTTTTCTCTTACTTTGTTTTTGTTTAATTAAATTCATTATTCTCTTTAGATTTTGGAAAGCAAAAAAAAAAAACAGGTTTTGTAATAATAGTAATAATAAAGATTAAAAATTATAAAAGAAAAACATTTTGTTAACAATTTAATATTCAATTTTAAAACGAAATTTATTATTTATTTAACTCACATACATTGTGCAGCCATATCATCAGCATCAATACCCAACATAGCCAAATCATCTAATTCTTCTTGTCGACGATTTTTTTCACTTTCTGTGGGTGAGGGTGGTGGCTGAGGAATATCGGCTAAATCAATGTCTGTGTTAAGATCCATAAGTTGTTGGGGGCTATGATCCTTTTGTGGTTCTTGTTCTTGAGGAATATCTTTTGTGTTTTCGTCTTTGTTGTTAACATCAGTAGGTATGGGAATATTGTCAGTTTCTAAAGTTTCTACCACTTGTTCTTCAACCGGCATTGGAATTTCAGGACTAGGAGGATTTATTTCTTTTTCATCTGACATTTGTATTTGTTGAGGAGAGGACGGTAGTTCTATTTGTGTTGGTGGTGGAGGTGGTACTTTGTCGATATTTAAATCTATATTATGTTCTGAATTGGCATCTTCTATTTCCATATCTGTGGTGGTATTGGTAATTGTAGCCGTTGCAATGGGAGGATTAGAGGGAGGTCTATTGAATATTAAGGGCTCATTCATGGACATTTGAGATGCCTCGTCTAGGCCTAGTTGGGAAGTCTCTTCGAATGTTACTAAATGTATGCCATCTTTGGCTAATTCTTCGGGTTGCATAACAGGCTCGTCATTGATTATTTGAGTTTCTCCTAAAAAGTAAAAGAGGAGAAATGAAATTTTATTTCGATAACAGGACTTTTTTCTATAGAAAAAAATTTGTTATCAATAACTTTTTTCTATATAAAAAAATATTGTTATCGATTACAGGACTTTTTTCTATAGAAAACATTTTGTTATCGATAACAAAACTTTTTTCTATAGAAAACATTTTTTGTCGATAACAGGACTTTTTTCTATAGACAAAATTTTGTTATCGATAACAGAACTTTTTTCTATAGACAAAATTTTGTTATCGATAACAGGACTTTTTTCTATAGAAAAAATTTTGTTATCGATAACAGGACTTTTTTCTATAGAAAAAAATTTTTTACCGATAACAGGACTTTTTTCTATAGAAAAAATTTTGTTATCGATAACAGGACTTTTTTCTATAGAAAAAAATTTGTTATCGGTAACACGACTTTTCTTTTATCTATAAAAAATTCAATTATCGATAGCTAAACTTTAGCAGAGTCTAATCGGTTCATAGTTAAGACTATAGATTTTTTTTAATTAAAAAACTTCCTCACCTTTAGCTTTATTCTTATCCATTTCTCCGCCTTCCTCATCGTCACTCTCATCGCCAGGTTTCTTTTCGCCCGGGAATATAATATTCAAAGCATCTTCCAAATCTTTAGGCAAAGGTCCTTTACCTGGTGGTGGCGCTTCTGTTATCGGTTTGGGAACAAATTCCTCCGATTCTTCTACATCTATGCCTGGTGGTAGCATATCTTTGTCATCTTCAGTAGCTTGTGGTGGTGGCGGCGGTGGTGCTTGACCCATTATATTAACAAATTGCACAGGATCTGGCATTAGATCATCATAGTCAACCATCATACCAGCATCAGGATGGAAGGGTGGTGCATTGCCGTAGGCATCTTCCATCATAGCCATTTGTATTTGAGCTGCAGTGGGTGCTGGTGGCCGGCTAAAAGCGTTAGTGGGATCCATGGTATACATAAATGCTCCTGCCTGTTGTTGAGGTTGTTGGGCATCATTTCCTTTTTCACCAGTTTCACCAGGAGCTCCAGAATTTTGTTTTTTAAATACCGGCATTTTACCTATAAAAGGTAACTTTTTGCCTGCTGCATTTGCAGCAGTTGTACTAGATGAAGTTGTCGCTTTTGGTTTAGCTTTATCTTTTTTGTCTTTGTTGTCATTGGATTTTTTATCTTTTTCCTTTTCTTTCTCTGGGACTCGAGGTCTAAATTCTGCAGGTCTAACTATAGGTTTTTCTATACGTGTGCCTCCACGACTATTGGATCGTGAACGTGAGCGGGATGATCCACGTCTGCGACGATCATAGGGAGAACGTGAACGCCGTCGTGGTGAACGAGTACGTGAGCGATCATTACGTCTATTGCGATTACGCCAGCCTCGGGGAGACATGCGACCACGAGAGCGTGAACGTGAACGTCTCACATTACGTCTGTAGTCACGACCCCTACTACGACTGCGAGTAGGACTACGTGTGCGTGAACGTCTTGAAATACGTCTGTCACGATCATCTCTACCTCGTATGCCTAAATCTCTATCGCGTCTATCAAGACGTTCTCCCCGCTCACTGCCTCTATCCTTATCACGTTCTCTATCTCTGTCTCTATCTCTTTCACGTTCACGATTTTCTTTTTCATTTTCTGGTCTTTGTGTAGTTGAACTTCTGGTTTGTTGTTCATCTTTAGATTTATTTTTCAATTTACCCTTTAATTGCTCCAATAGCTTCTTTTCACTTTCACTTATTACCGGCTGCACTGTATTCCATTGTTGTATAATAGAATCATCGGTATCCTTTTCACCTTCTTTGTTGCGTACTCCTTCTTGCACCACTGTCCACTTGCCAGCAGCTGGCTGTTGTAGTGTGGGGGAATTTTGTTTCACTTTTAGCTGGGGTGGTGGTGGCGGTACATCTTCATCATTTTTAACATTTTCCTGTTTGCGCATAGACAAACGTATAGATACTGCAGGATTTGGATTATCCAAATCTTTAATTTCTACTGTGGGGATTTTTTTCTTTTTCGGTTCATCACTATCCGAGGAAGATGAGGAATCACTGCTAGATGATGAACTAGAATCACTATCCTTTTTACGTTTCTTATTCGACTTCTTTTTCTTCTTTTTTTGTTTTTTATCACTTTTCTTTTTACGTTTTTTATTTAATTTATCATCATCTTTTTTGGTTTTCTTACGTTCAGCTGCTGTAGTGGAAACAGAAGTGATTTGTTGTGGTAGAGGTGTAGATTTTTGTTCATTTAAAACAATTTGACGATCAGCCAACCAATTGACCTCATAGTGCGGATTCTCCTCCAAGAAGGCCTGTTACAAACAAATATTCAAATAAAAATACAACTAATAAAAATTCATCAATGCAACTTACATTATAACGATTAGCATGTAATTGTGATTTTAAATGAGTCGAAGCACAATGCAAATCACCCATCCATATATTACACAGTTTACAAAACCAAGCAGTGGCTGGTACAAAAAATGTTAATCCCCTAATAGGAGTGCGTTTTGTGGGAGCATTTTCATAAGTAGGGAATTGCTAAAATTAAAAAAAATTCCTTCTTAAATTTCTTATATTTATTAAAATTGTTTTTATAACACTTACATCCGTTACCATATCTGTATGCCAGGGTGTTTCAATACTCTCCCGATCCATATGATTTTTGGTATGCAAATGATTGAGATAATCTTTAGCAGTTTTAGGAAAAACATTACATGTTTGACACCAATGCATTTCCGGGTCATAGAAAACATAATTAAAACGTTCTTTTTTGCTGGGTCTGCAAAGGAATTTTAATTTTTTTGTATTAGTTTATACGGGGAAACTATTTTAAAATACTTTCCGCTTTTCAGTTCTTTAAGGAACTTAAAATAGTTACATTTGCTTGAGAGCTATGCAAATAAAATACTTAATGAAAAATATAAATTTAATACCTTCAAAAATATATAAATATTTATTTAAACAATTTAAAAATGTTATAAAATATTTTTTTATTAATTTCGAAAGTTCGTGAAAAAAACTTATAGTGGTTTTTTAAGGATTATGTGGTATTCACACTTGTTCACATCTAAAATCTTCCAACTATTTTACAAGATGTTAACGTCTTCCAGTATGAATTGCTTAGGGCTCAAAACTCAACATCTTTCAACATTTTTAAAAGAGGTTCTATCTTTAAAAGATGTTTTAGCAAACGAAAAAATGTATAGGATTACAATAACAACAAAGTATGTATTAAAACTTAAAATACAAATATTAAAATAAAAAAAGTATTTAAATTTCCTTATCTTACTAATACCTGTAATGTAATTATATTTTTTTTATTTTTCTCTATACTAATGATAGCTATTTTATAAGAGATTTGTATTTTTAGATTAAATAATTTATTTTGTGATCATTTCAACTTTAATACTTCCATTTATTTGGTTCCTCGCCAATTCTACTTAAATTTTTATATTTAGAGTAGTGCAATTTTTTGGGTTAGCTTAAAGTATAGCATATCAATTGTCAGAGTATTCGTCCGTCTTTGGTAAATTGTAAATTTGATGAATTGAAGATTTCCGAGACGTGGCTTACAGCTAATGTGACTTTCAGGTCTGTTGGTATTCCTGGGTATAAGCTTGTTAGGAATGACTGCTTGTATGCCAGGGGTGGAGATGTTGCAGTTTTTATTTCTGATTTTATAAGATTTATGGGGACTTAGATTTATTTGAATCTTTTCATTTTGAATTATTTTCGAGGTACCGGGAAATTATTATTACTAGTGACTTCAACTTCAATATGTTTGACATTTTGAAAGCTATCCGTATGCGTTCAATGTGTGTAAGGTGCAATTTGCGTGATTCTCATTTTTTTGATGTGGCCCATGGTTCTACGTCCCTATTAAATATTTGGTTAGTGAGTGATTCCTCTTTAAAATTCCGTTGCCGCTAAATACCCTTACGGAAATAATTCAAAATACCTTTTCGAATACCTTGGTTTTTTCGTTTAATAATTTTTTCAACGGCGATTTTTTTCGTTAACGATTTTCCCCGGTATTTTTTTCACGAAGGTTTTTTCCGTTTACGTTTTATTTTTTATTGTTTTGATGTTTTCCCGTTTTTTATGTTAAAGATTTTTTTTTTTTTTTAATTTAGCGTTTTTTTTTTTTTTTTTTTTTTGTAGATTTTTTCGCTTTACCGTTTTTTTTTTTTCACTTTGATTTTTCTTTTATTTTTTTATATGTATTGTTCATTTTGGTGATTTTACTTCCGTGTTAGTATGTGATGTTCCGTGGGAGTTTTTCTGCTACATTTACTCCTATCGGACGCGTCCCCAGGTGGCGGATCGGGGGGATTGGATATAAGGCACATGATATGAACACTCTATCATATGGTGCATTCTGGCCCATTGCTTGATGGTTCGTATCATGGGTATTATATCCGGTCCTAGGACTTCTTAAGTCTCTCGCGGACCAAATAAATGTAGCGCACTTTAAGGTCAAGGTGGTAGGTAGTAGTGCTGAGGACCTGAATGGTTAGTTGGTGCCTAAACAAACTAACAGTTAACAGCTCCCCTCCAACGCCCATGGCACGGGTTGGTTGTAATCTCTAGCCTAGTCCGCGCACGCCGTCACTGCGCGAGATGGTCTTTCCCTTTACTGGCATACTCGTGGGACGAAAATAGACTCTTTAAATAAAAATACAAATCGGACGGAAGATGACGAACGGTCGCAGGGCGACAGTACGGTAACGGACATGTTAACGGACGACGAAACTGTGATGATGGGGGTTCAACGAGACATTCTGATACAGGAAAGTCAGTTGTTGGACCAGCTATCAGGGACGGATGATCTTCCTGATTATTCGACCGATGCCTTCGCTGGGACCGGTGCCTCGGAAAAACTCGGGGATCTTACCCTTGGCTCTGAAGATGAGCTTGAGATCACTGTAATCTCAACTCGCGCTCAGAGTCAAGAGAAGAACCAGGGTATTGAGGTCAGGTCGGAGCGGAAGGATTGCTCGAGTGATCAGGGGGATCACACGCCCGGCAGTACTTTGGTTCGACAAGATGCGGTAATGCTTAATGCGACAACCGCTGATAATTGCCGAACCAAAGAGGAGAAAGCGCAAAGTGGCGCAAGAGCCTCTCTTATCTATCTGCATAGGATAGCTAAGAGAGACCCTTCGACACTTTCAGGCAAGGATAAGTACCTTACCAAGAAGCACAGAAGGAACGTTAAAAGATTCGAACGGATCTACGGACCTGTCTGCGACTCCTTGGGAATGTCTTATCCTGAAGGATCAGATGTGGATGCAGACCGTACTCCAGAGGTGTCCCGTGAGGACACAGGAGGAAAGTCTACATGCTCATCGATCCCAGCCGGAGCTAGTAGGGACGGTAGAGGCGAACCTGCTAAACCTGCAACCCTTATGGAACAGCGGGTTACAGCAGGCAAACCAAAATCTACCAAAGTTAAGGCTGATCATGTACCATCCAGCAAATCTGGTAAACCACAAAAGGTTATCAGGGGTGCTAGGCCTGGGGATGATCAGCCCTCAACCAGCAGGATGGCGACATGCCAGAAGTCTACCAACTCCACCGGTGTAACCCGTAAGGACAATACTGGTGTAGTTGCCAAAACTTCTGACATGAGGTCATCTTCACCGAAGAGTGTTGGCCAGAATCCATCCGTCACTCTTAAGGGCTCCCAAAAGGGAGTCATTAAGAGGGCCAGGTCTGGGGACGACCAACAAACTTCTGTGGCAAAGAAGGCTGTCCATACGCCCTGTAGCTCGCTTAGGGGCCCCCATAAGGAGGTAACTAATAGAGCTGGTTCGGGTAATGAACAGCCATCCACATCGAAAAAGGCGAGGGAATCAGTGATGCAAGATTGTATTCAAGCTGCTGTCATTGACAAAGCTGATCCAGATGGGAGGATCAGCGTTGAGCAATGGCGACAGATTGAGCACAGGCTCATTGAGGAAATCGCTCTCGTGAAAGGAAGGCCGGATGAGGTAGCATTCAGAGGCGCAGACTGGATGAAGGGTGTCAAAACTATCAACTGCGGAAATAAGAAATCTTTTGAATTTCTTAGAAACGCAGTTGCTAAGTGCGACACACTCTATCCAGAGGCGAAACTCGAGGTGATACTGGCATCCGAGTTGTCCCTTCGTCCAATAGTGACAGCATGGTTCCCACCACCCATTCTAGAGGTTGGAACCATTCTGACAGTATTGGAGAACCAGAACGAAGGTCTTCTTACAGGTCAATGGAAGCTTGTCAACACCTTGATCTGTAAGGAGAACCAAGGTAGGGACTTCAGATTTGCTGTGGATCGGGAGTCTCTAAAGAAACTGGAGTCACTAGGGGGAGTTGTCAATTTCGGGTTTGGGGTTATCAGATTTAGATACTCTAAGTCTGATAAAACCAAAGAGGACAACAGTGGTGCAAATTAATTTGCACCATTGTGAGGCAGCCTCAACCGAATTGACAAAACTCCTTATTGACTCCAATGTGGATGTAGCTCTTATCCAGGAACCTTGGATTAACAACACCAGGGTATGTGGTTTAAGGGCTATAGGCTACAATCTGTTCATACCATCCACATTGGAAAAGGTACGAACATGTATAATGGTTAGGAAAGATTTAAATGTTAATCTTCTTCATTCTTTCAGTAATGGGGACCTAACGGTTGTACAATGGGAAGCTACTGGAAACAGGAAGCTAGTTTTGGCATCAGTGTACATGCCTTATGAGGCGGCCGATCCACCAGGCATCGCTCTGCAGCAATTGGCGGAGCACTGCAGGAGGAGAGGACTGTACATGATCCTAGGATGTGATGCGAACGCTCACCATTATCAATGGGGAAGCAGGGACGTCAATAAAAGGGGTGAGTTAGTTTTTAATTTTATAACTGATTATGATCTTCATATCTGTAATAGGGGGAGTCAACCCACGTTCAGAACGAAAGATAGGGAAACAGTTATAGATATAACGCTAGCAAACCGGAGGGGCGATTTCGTTAGGGACTGGAGGGTAAACATGGACTACTCCTTTTCGGATCATAGCATGATATCCTTCAGTTTGGATCTTGTAGGATCGAAGGGAAAGCCCTATAGGAACTCTAGGAAGACAGATTGGAAGTCTTTTAGTGAGTTAATGAGTAGGGATTTAAGGGATACTGATGGCTGGAAGAATTCGGCTGAGGGTATCGAGGCAGTAGTGAATGATCTCACGAATGTGGTCAGGAATAGTTTTGAGCTCAGCTGTCCGTTAGTATATCCGGGCAAACGTAAACAGCCAAGATGGTGGACCAGGGAACTTAGGGACCAGCGGTCTACAGTTAGAAGGTTGTTTAATAGGGCCAAGCTATCAGGTAACGAAAGTGATTGGGGCAGCTATAGGGATAGTTTTGCAAGGTATAAGAAGGACATAAGGAGAGCGAAACGGACATCATGGGTAAGTTTCTGTGAGTCCGTGGACTCTGTGAACGAGTTGTCTAGATTTAGACGGGTATTATCCAAGGACCCTGTGGCACCTGGATATATACAACGCGCGGACAATTCGTGGACAGAGTCTAGCTCAGAGTCCCTCAGTTTACTTATGGAGACACATTTCCCAGGCTGTACTGATATTGAGTCTGGGCCGCGATCTGGTAGTGTCAGTGAAAACCTACATCTATCCGGCTCGGATGAGAGGGAAAACGACACAATTAGGGAGATGGTTACTAGAGACAAAGTAACATGGGCGGTGAGTACATTTGAGCCTTATAAATCACCGGGCCCAGATGGAATCTTTCCGGCTATGTTGCAGAATGTCAATGACAGGGTCATCTTACTACTCGTGGATATATTTAGGGAGTGCCTTAGGTTAGGATACATTCCCAGGGGGTGGAGAGAGGTTAGAGTCATCTTCATACCCAAAGCGGGTAAACCGACTCACTCGAAACCCAAGGATTACAGGCCAATCAGCCTATCGTCTTTCTTACTGAAGACAATGGAGAGACTGATTGATCTGCATCTTAGAAATAGATTGGGAACTCACTTAATCAGTGACGCTCAACACGCCTACCTAAAGGGTAAGTCTGTAGAGAGTGCTTTACATGATGTAGTGAGTTACATAGAGCGAGGTTTGTTGCATAGGGAGTATACCATGGCAGCTTTCCTCGACATTGAGGGGGCCTTTAATAATATTAGAATTGAGGCGATCAAGGAGGCACTGGTTTCAATCAACGCAAGTGAATTCCTAATTGAGTGGATAACAATAATGCTGAGCACTAGAGTTATCAACTCGAATATGGGAGACACTTGTGTGAGGAAGCTTGTGACAAGGGGCACACCGCAAGGAGGGGTCCTTTCTCCGTTACTATGGCTCTTGGCCGTGAACGTCATCCTGAGACAGTTCGATGCTAGGGGACGGAAAATTGTAGCCTACGCAGATGACGTGGTTATACTGGTCTCTGGTAAATTTCTACCAACGATCAGTGAGGTCATGCAATCAGGTCTACGGGATTTGTCTCTTTGGGCTGATAGTAAAGGATTAGGAGTTAACCCAGGGAAGACCGAGTTAGTCTTGTTCACCAGGAGATATAAGGTTGAGCCTTTTAGCTTACCAGTATTGAATGGTTTGGAGCTTGAATTGTCAAGTGAGGCCAAATACCTGGGTGTTTACCTGGACAGCAAATTGTCTTGGAGAAGGAACACTCAGGAGAGGGTCAAAAGGGGACTTAATGCCTATTACACCTGCAGGAACTCTATTGGTAAGAATTGGGGACTTAGACCGTTAGTGGTATCTTGGATATACACTTCGGTTGTAAGACCAATTCTTACTTATGGCTGTTCAGTGTGGTGGAAGGTGTTAAGTAAGATAACCTACAGGAACCTTTTATCTAAAGTTCAGAGGTGTGCTTCAACTGGCATCTCTGGCGCTATGAGAAGTACACCTCAGGCGGCACTGGACATCATTCTCCACTTACTTCCAATTGAGGAGTTCGTGAAGGGAATGGCTGTTCGTAGTCTCTTTAGATTGAAGGAGCTAGGATTATTGAGGAACTTCAGAGCGGGGCATGCTAGCATACTCGATATGGTTCAATTTAATGGTCGGACACTATCCGTAACTGAACCTACGGATCATGTCGGAACCATAATTGACTTCGGGGCTACTCCCACTATTGAAATACCTGAAAGGGACTTCTGGGTTGGAGTAGAAAAGCTCCACGGAGGTTGTGCTGTCTTTACAGACGGCTCGAAGATGGATGTAGGCACCGGTGCAGGGGTTTACTTTCTGGGAACTGATATCAGACGGTCATATAAATTGTCTGACAGTTGTAGCGTTTTCCAAGCGGAAATTCTGGGCATCTATAAAGCCCTAGGGTTGCTGGAGGAAAATGTAGAAAGGAATTCTGAGGTCACTATATACGTTGACAGTCAGGCAGCATTATTGGCCCTGAAAAGTCACTATGTTAGATCCAGATTGGTCTTTGAGTGTAAGAGGGAATTGAGAAGACTAATGAATGTTTATAAGATAAGACTCTGTTGGGTTCCGGGTCACTGCGACATTCTCGGCAATGAAATAGCTGATGAGCTGGCTCGCATTGGCTCGGGACTGGATAGGTCTTTCGTGGAGACATTCGTTAGAATTCCAATTGGGTCCTACTTTAGGGCCATAAGGGAATGGATTCTTGACAACACGAATCGTGCCTGGAGGAACAGAACGGACTGCAGGATATCTAGAGCATTATGGCCTAGTCTTAAACTGTCAGATTCGAAACAACTTCTGGGTATGAGTCGTAGTAATATAAGAATCATGGTAGGAATTATTACTGGTCACTTCTCACTAGGGAATATGATGAGTAAATGGGACATTGGCACGACAGATTTTTGCAGGTCGTGCGATGATGTAGACGAGCTAGAGACAGTGGAGCACATTCTCTGTCATTGCGTAGGACTTCAGCGGCGTAGGCTGAAGTGGTTTGGAAGCCACACACTGCATGAACTAGATGAGGTTACGAGCAACGGGCTTACTAATCTTATAGGGTTTGTAATGGGGATAGGATGGCTTAGGGGCAATCAGAACTAATTGCTAGGGTTTAGGTTCCACTCCTCTTCTTCTTCTTTATCTAAGTTTTCTATTCTCTTATTCTGTTTTCAACTTCTCTCTATTTCTCAAAGGGATCACAATGGACCTTTTTGGTCTCTGGGTGAAGGCGTGAATACGCCACCCTTTTCAACCTAACCTAACCTAGTATGTGATGTGCTTTTATGAAAAATTGTCAACGAATGAAAATTTATTTTTTCTTTTGAAATAAATTGTACAATTAAAATATAAACTATATTGATTAAATTCACAACAACTTTTAATATTAACAAAGTTCATTCTCATTCTTCAACACCCCCTCTAGAATCAACGCTGCACAGTGGTCCCAAAACGAAATTTTTTGGAAATAATTCTGTAACTTTACAACTGCTGGATGTATTTGAATTGAATTTCACATGGACAATCCTGAGGTGTATGCCAATTGATTTAGAGGAGGACAGGTTCTTAGCAAGTCTGGGGGACGGGGGGTGGACCTCCAAAGTTGGTCACCTCGGGTATGAGAATTTTTAAAAAAATCGCCAAAATTTCATTTATGATTTTATTGAAAAAAAATATAGTCCTTATAATTCTCTACAAAAAATATCCTTACATGTGTGGGTTATCCCTTTTACTTTAAGAGATATTTGGACCAAAATAAAATTTTGACCCATTTTTGACCATGTTTTTTTTAGTTTTTTTAACTTGGCGGGCTCAATTTGAGTCTTACAATTTTTCTAGAATATTTTTTGGATTCTATACAAACTGGTCAACTCTTTTAATTATTTCTTATATAATATCCGAGGTGACCCATTTCGGCGGTCCTTCTCCCTGTCCCAAGACCACCTAGAAACTTGTGCTCCTCCAAAACATTTGAAAACTATCTCAGTAATAATTGTGTGAAATTTCATTGAAATATATTTATCCGTTCAAAAGATACAGAAAGTTATTTAAAAAAACACGTTGAAACTGCTGTGCACTTATGTGTATAGAATGCTTCAACACACATTTACCATAGAAATTGAAGGGAAATATGCAAATTTTGCCGAAGGGGGTAAAGTTTCAGTTAGTTTTTAAACGATTGTGTAAAGTATTTATGCAAGTATTTGGTATCGTTGGAAAGGTTGTTACTTAAAAAATAATAATATATAAATAATAAGGTATTCGAACTAAATTTTTTTATTGAATTGATAAAAAAACGAAAATTTTTTGTTTTTAGTGTTATTTTTCAAAAAAGAAATAATATTTGAACTTAAATAAAATCTACATTAATAAAGCTATCATTGTGAAATTTTAGTATAATACAAAAAAAAAAAAAATATGTCATTAAAAGAAGAAAATAAATAGATTCGCATTTTCTTACTCTGAAATATCCAAAATTCCTCTTCGGGGAAAACTTGCTTCAAAAATTTACTTTTTTCAGTAAAATGGTCACCCTGTCGTTATAAGAGGCGTGGCTTATTAAATATTTTTTGTGTGATTAGCTAACATATGGAGGTAAGTTTCCAAGGTATTTTTATTTTAATATCAGCTTTGACAATTTTGTGCTCCACAAAAAACTAAAAACACAAAAATTAAAATTAACAAAATTCTGATAGGGCTAGCGGGGAGACTGTTACCCCAACTGCCCTCGGATTTGTCTTACATGCATTTATGTTAAGTAATCTTTTAGAAACATGAAAAAAATGTATGGTCCGGAGGAAAATAACGGATTTTAAAGTGAAAAAATGTTACCACCTTTTTGAAAAAAAATCACAAAAAATCTATTTTTTTTTTCAAATTTTCAACTTCAAAAACTCAAAAAAGCCCGCCAAGTTAAAAAACTAAAAAAAAAAAAAAAATGGTCAAAAATGGGTCAAAATTTTAATTCGGTCCAAATATCTCTTAAAGTAAAAGAGATAACCCACACATGTAAGGATATTTTTTGTAGAGAATTATAAGAACTATGTGCAAAATCTTTTTTCAATCAAATCATAAATGAAATTTTGGCGATTTTTTTTAAAAATTGTCATACCCGAGGTGACCAAATTTGGAGGTCCACCCACCGTCCCCCAGACTTGCCAAATCAATTGGCACACACCTCAGGCTTGTCCATGTGAAGTTTCATTCAAATACATCCAGCAGTTCTAAAGTTACAGAATTTTTTCCAAAAAATTTCGTTCTGGGACCACTGTGCGCCTATATTCATAAGTTTGTAACAGGGTAAATGCTTCGGACTAGTTAGAGATTTTGTTAAGACATCAGCTGCCATATCTTCAGTATTCAAATATTTAAAAATGATCTTTTCATTAACAAGTTCTCTTAAAAAGTGATGTCTTATATCAATGTGCTTTGAAAGAGCATGATACGTGTTGTTGTGAGACAAATTTATAGCACTCTTATTATTACAACTAATTGTATGTTTTTCTTTTCTTCAATTTCTTCTTTTGATTGAGGACACATTTCTTTGAAAACTTTTGGATTGATGTCCAAAGAAGTTGAAATAGGTTTGCAATCATCCATGTTAAATTTCTTCTTGATCTAGTCATAATTTTACATTCGATCGGCCTCTTGTAATTTTCATTCCCAAGATGTAATTAGCTTCTTCGATGTCTTTCATTTTAAAATTGTTTGTCAAATTTTTCTTTAATTACTTTTTCTTTCAAGATTGTTTGTAAAAATCAAAATATCATCAACGTAAATAGAAATAAAGGTTATTTCACTATCATTTACTCATTTTTTGACTGCGATAGACCCATATTTTTTAAAGTACGGTCTAAATTTATGTTCCACATTCTACTTGCTCGCATTTCTTTCGTTTTGTCGATTTTTTTACATTGTCGTTTTTTTATTTTGTAGTTTTTTATTTTGGCCGTTCTTCCCGTATTTTCTACCTGTTTTTCTTTTTATAGATTGTTTTTCATTATGTATAAGACTCATAAGATAAACCAATCAATTTAAAGTATTTATTTTTCTATTTCGTTTATCACGCTTCTCTTACAACTCTCGCAATAAAAAGTGGAAAAAATGCTGCTGTTATGTACGTATATCATTGAACGAAAATTTATTCTACAGGTCTATGATAAAATACATTTTAAAATAGATTGCAGTACACAATTTGCCTATGAATTATATCGAAAAATTCTCAAAAAATATGCTTTGAAAAAAGCTTTCTCTCGTGCGAATATGACATGATGGAATTAACAAATTTCGTTCTAGTTAACCATGGATTCAGTGATATATTTATACTTACTACTTTGAGTTACAAAGCCTTTGTAAAAAATCAATTGAAAACTTACCCCTTTTGTTCCTGTTTACTGCGTACCACATCTTTATCCTTATTCTTCATAGATTCAATAACCTTTTTCTTTAAACGTTCCGGTGAACTATCATCATCATCGTCCTCTTTATTGCCAGCAGTCTGTTCAGTTTCTGAAGAAGACGATGAATCTGAAGAAGAAGATGAAGAACTACCCGATGAACTATCCGATGATGAAGAAGAACTACGTGTCTTTTTCTTTTGACTGGGAGCTAAAGTATTCGATATTTGTTGAGATCGTTCATTGCTAGTGCCTTTTTGTAATGAAGATAAAGCAGCTTCTTTAAGTATATCATCATCCTCCAATTGATCATCATCTTTATCGAGATTTTCTTCGCCTATAATACCCGTCAACATATCAATGACATTTTCTATGGTACTTAATTTCTTTTGGATTTGATTCTAAAATTGTATAAAAGAAACAAGAGAGAAAAAGAAATAGATTAATTTCTTAAAACTTGGGAGGAGAAGAAATATATAATATTTATTTATGCTTGTTGGTGTTGGTTGGATTTTTTTTGTATAATTGTGGTTTGTTGCTCAGAACAAAGACGTGGTCATTGGGTGTTTTTAAGAAAATCATCCTTAGAAGCCTTTCAACTTGGGGGAGAATAAGCCAGCCTCCAGTTTCTTCTTCTTCTGCTTTATACAAGCGCTTTTCGCTTTTCGCCGGGATGTTTTTAACTTATGATTTAATTTACAATTTTTTGAATATTTACTTAATATTAATTTTAAAAAACCTAATTTACAATTTTGGTTTTTTAGTTTACAATAAAAACAAAAATATATAAAAACAAAACATTTTAACAATTTTTATAAAACAAGTACATTTTTTATCTTGGTGTTGCCTTTTTTTGGTAGCTTAGTGTTGTAAGTGAAGATAGGAGGATAGGACCCGGATTATTTAACCTTTTTCGCATTTGCCTTATGCCGGCCACCAATCAATCAGTTGTTTCATTTGTTACTTTTCTTAAGCATTTTTACTTTTGTTTTCTTTTTTTTTAATAAATTTCTAGGGTGTATGCATACATTACAACAACATTTGTAGATTCAATAAGCTAAAGAAAAATTTAATTATTTATTCACTAGATTCAATAGGATTTTGATAAATTGTATTTTTGTTTGTTTAATTTTTATCATTAAGTTTAAGTCGTAAGAAAATAAAACAAAATTTAATATAAATTCAAAAAAATTATGTGAATAACAAGTTCAAAGAAAATAAAAGCTTAAATAAACTCATAAACTGCTTGACTGTAAGGCTTGAGAGACCTTTAGAGATTCAACATACCTGTAATTTTTCATTTTCATCGATAAATCCTTTGGTAGTGGGTGAAGGTGGAGCACCGCCTGAATGTAAATCTTTGCGTTGTTCTTTCAACATTTTTAGTTCTTTTTTCAAAACTGCTGTCTTCTTGAGATAACTGGTGCGTTGTTTTTTCAATTCATCACGTTGATTTTCTGCCTCTTGAGCCACCGCTATAGAAATTGGGTATTAAGCAAATGAAGAGAAAAAACATTAATTAACAAAACTGTTAATACAAATAAATTGTATTAAATCAAACTCATTTACAAAGTTTATTTTCTAAAACTTCCAATAATATAAGTTTTAAGTGCATCCTTTTTGGGGGTCCTGTTTTAAGCTGTTTATTTTTATTTTTTCATTATTATATTCAATAATTAAAATGGGATTTTTTGCAAAGAAGTTTTAACAAAAACTTACGATCATGCTGGGGATTGGGTTCCAAAGTGCCAGGAGCTTCATCACTTAACATGTTTGAATGTTTATTGGCTACAGCTGCCGTAGATGGTGCAGCAGGTGGCGGTACATTTGTGGCAACCTGTTGTCCTGTAGGTTGTACAACTAAATTAGGTGGGGGCTGTTGTTGTTGGGGTGGTGGTGGCATTTGTTGCATTTGTGCTGGAGGCGGCATCCATTGTTGTTGACCATAAGCATCTAAGTTAAAAGAAAATTAATGGAAAACTGCCTTACGTATTGAAAATAAACTTTAAGCTACTTACCTACTCCCCAGGCTCCTGGTGGTGGATAGGCTGTATTAAATCCTGCTCCTTGGGCCTGCATGGCGGCATAGGCATCATTAGGCTGGACAAAACCTGTTTGTGGAGGTGGTACACCATATTGATTGTAACCGGGAGGTGGTCCATAAGCTTCACCATATATTTGTGGTGGTGGGGGAGCCATAACACCATATTGAGGTGGAGGCTGATTAGCTGTGGGTGGTGGTTGCGACAATTGTCGTGGTAAATTTGGAGGAGGTTGCTGTTGAGGTGGTGTGTTTGGTTTCTTTTTGGGAGACCAACGACCACCTCCTCCGCCCCCACCACGTCTAGGAGGTGTAGGACTACGACTTATAGAACGGCTGGAACTGCGACCCCTACCACGATAACGATCACGGCCACCACCACGTCTAGGGGGTGAACGGCGGCGATCAGGTGAACGTCTACCACCATAACGGGGTCTACGGTCAGGTGAATAATCACGATAACGACTACGTCTGGGTGAAGGAGAACGTCGTCCACGGCCACGGGCAGGAGGTGAAGGTGATCGCCTGCCACGTGAGGGAGACTTGCGTTTTCTTGGTGGCGGACTACCCGAGGGGGAACGTCTTCTAGAAGAACGTTCGGAAACAGAGTTTTCCTTTTCTATAATTGGAGGCTTAGGTGGAGCATTTTTGCTATCTATAAATTATATTAAAGAATTTCACCATTTTTTTTTTTTTTTAATTATCTGCCTTAACTTACCAAAATCCACTGTATCAAATTCAGCTCCCGGCGGACCTGGTGGCAAAGTATTATTATCTCCCAAACGTCTATCACTAGGTTGTTTTAATATTAATTCCTCTTCCATATTAATGGCTTGTCCAAAAAAGGCAGCAGTTCCTTTTTTTTTAACTATTTGAGACTTCTCTGCCTAAGCCGGCAGATGTTGTGGTTTTCCTGTTTTTTTAACACGTTTTTTGCTAATTTATTTTTTGTTTATTGGCAAAATCTTATAATAAACTTTTTAGTCAATAGTTTAAAATAATGTTTTAGTATTTAAACTTCAAAAATAGTTAATTTTTTAACAATTAAATTAAAATTTTTGCCAACGCCATAAAATTCTCATTAAAAAATTTTCAGCTTTTTGCAATAATCAAGTGAAGTTGGCTGCAGTTGAAAAAACAATAAAGAGATGCCACCACAATGTGATGAATGGATCTCTGTGAAGAAATCAAGCCCGTGTATGGTTGTTTACAAACAAAAAAAATTTAAACAAAAACTGACAAATTTTTAATATATTTAAATTAAAAGAAAAAAAGCTTTTAATGCTAAAAATTAATTCCAATAGGAATCAAAAAATCTCCCGTCACTTCCGAAAATTAAAGATGTTAGGAGACATCCCAAAGCAAACTTTAGAAAATGGTGAATTTAAAATATTTAATAAAATCTAAAGTTTTCGGTAAGCGTTAAAACCGAAAACGGGGTTCGATAGAGAAAATCAAAGGAATCAGGAAATATGACTGTCAATTGATTGATATAAAAAGTAAAAAAATAACAGCTTGTAACATTTTTTTACTTTGTCTTTTATTTAGAAAATAGTTTTTAAATTAATATTTGTTACGAACCTAATTTTTCCTCTGATTATGGTCAAGTGACCCGCCAGCTCTGCGGCACTCTCATGGGGGTGTTCTCAACCCTTTAAATTGACCGAGGTTCATAAACAAGAAAAAAAAACAACATATTTACAATAATTCAATTTGAATACACTTCTATAAATAAAAAAAAAAGATATTAGAAAAAATTATTTTTAAGTATTTTTATGGTAGTGAATTAAGTATTTTAAGAAAAATAAATATATTAACAATAAACTATGTATTGATTTAGAAAAAAAGATAAATGAAATCTGAGTAGAAGTTATTACTTTTGGGGATAGTTGAGGTTGAAGAAGGCGGCGAAGACGGATGTAAGGGACCATAAGAAAATATAGCATGGATGTATCATGGTCATGGTTGGGAATGGGCGATTGGAGGTCAACACCTGCCTCCCTATTGTCTGGTGTTCTATCTAAAAGTAAGTTTTTGTGTTTCCAGTTGTTCTTGTTTTTTCAGTTTTTATTTTCTTGTTTATGAACCTCGGTCAATTTAAAGGGTTGAGAACACCCCCATGAGAGTGCCGCAGAGCTGGCGGGTCACTTGACCATAATCAGAGGAAAAATTAGGTTCGTAACAGAATGGCGCCCAATCAGAAATAAGGAAAATATTTAGTGTTTTAGACCTACACACTAAACAATATACCACTAAATATATCTAAAATAGCCCAACGTAAATTTTTCCTAAAAGAAACTCGATAAAGCTACAAATATCCGTATCCGTTTTTGTTTGCATATTCAAAAAGTCTGTTGTATGAGATGATAGCGATATCTAGTGTCAGGAAATATACGAAAAATTCACGCAAGAAACGGGGAGTCCTTAGCATCGACAAATTCGTAGATCTAAACGTTCACCCGAGCTTGTTTCTCTCAGTAAATTTATAGTCTCAGTCTAAATTTTTTTTGAACGTTAAGCAGTATGAATGAAAAGCGACAGCCGCTTGAACTTGATGTTTAAGGTCCGTTGTGTCGACAAGCATTGAATACTGCCCTCTAACAATAAAGTTGTTGAGAGTGTGTACAAACAATATTGTATTTTTTTTTTGTTTGACATAGGAATACCACAATAGCTCTAAAGAAAAGAGAATCAAAAAATATCAACCGTCGTACCGCCACTTATCAACGATCCCCAAAGAAAAGAAAATATATTTTGAATTCAATAATCATTTTTAATCTTATTTATTTGATTTTTTAGTTATTTCTTTATTTATTTGTTTATATATATTTATTTATTTGCTTAATTATTTAATTAATTTATTGGTTCATTTATTTAACTAATTATTCAGAGTATATATTAATATTTCTATAGAAAGTTGATATTTATTTATATATATATATATATATATATATATATATATATATATATATATATATATATATATATATATATATATATATATATATATTTCTTTTACCTTATTACTGAATATTAATTTATTTTTTTGTTTTTGTGTTTATGTTTATAAGTATTTTATTTATTATTTATTTTTTTTATTAGATAGTTTTATATTCTAATATTTATTTCTTTTTATTCACTTGCATATATCGTTATTTTAAAATTTTAAGTCTTTATTGCGCTTTAGTAAATTTGTTTTTATAATCTGTTCGATTTTCTTTTTTACGATTTGTGTGAATAATTTTTGGCGAATAGTAAAAAAATTTTATTTTTTCGGAATCTTTTGGTGATTAGAAGATAAAGTATTTAGTATATATACAAATTTATAGGTGTGATGAACAGGGAGACAAGAGTTCAATTTAGAAATAGAAAAAGAAAAGTAGATTTCGACACAAGCAGAACATTGATTCCCTTATCTCCTAAACAGCGGCGAAGAAATTCAACTTCAAAAATGAATACAAATACTCGTGAAAGTCAGATTACTGATTTGTCCACGACAATTATGACAAATAGGCCTAGTACTTCAAATAATGTATCCATAGAAACAGGTTTACGTGAGACTTCAGCAAATAATAGCGTCATTAGCGAAGAAATTACGCCCGAAGTCCGAGATCTGGTTGTGGACGAAGCATTATCAGTACAAAAATCTTTGCAGGAACAGATCCGTACAATGGTACAGGGAGAGATGGAGGATGTGAAAAAGTCAATAGGAGATTTAATGAAAATTGTTAAGGAACTTTCTCAAAACACAACTCGTAATAATAACACAATAGAAAATAATCAAACAGGGTCAAATAATAGTTCGGAGAAAATAGTGAGTGAACCACAAATCATTGAGGTAACTCAATTAAACCCCCATGAGAGTGCCGCAGAGCTGGCGGGTCACTTGACCATAATCAGAGGAAAAATTAGGTTCGTGACATATTGCCCAAACGAAAATCTGTAATTCTTTTCCTTTTTCATAAAAGGGGAGAGTAGTACTCTTTCAATAAGATGAGAAATGTGTTTTATTTAATTTCTATTTTATAGATTTCGAATCAGATTTTTGGGAAAAATTAGTTATATCGAGTAATAAAATATATAGATTGTTCGTACTATAAGGTACTCAATGTTAAAAAAATTTAATGTTAAACCGGGAAACCACTGTATAGACTTTTGATAGAAATATTAACTTCTGCAAAAAATGCAACTGGTTTTGCAAAATACGAACTATTTGAATACCGGTTTTTCCAAATAGTAGAATAATCCGTTACAGTAGTGCATAGGTAAAATAATTTATTTAGGTTAATATTAATTTACATTTGTTTTAGGACCAAGCTGTAAAAATTTTATAAGTTTAAAAAGACCTTTTTATTTTGAAATAAAGTTATTTTTTAAATTTTAATTGAATTCTTACCATTTTGTGGGAATTCTTAATTTTTATTGTTTATCCGCTCAATATTTCTGTGGCCAAAAGGAAACTTGAGTTATGTTGGTCTCCACTATAATGTGATTTTTGGATATTCGATTGTTTAGGGGGTAAAATCGGTAACCTTATATCTCCTAAACTAATAGAGATACAAAAAAAGTTGAGTAGTTATCGTTATTCATTTAAAAAATAATCGGAAAGGTGTCTGGTACTTTTTTGAAATTCGGCCCTTTTAGGGAGAAAACGGGTAAAAACTGTTATTTGGTACCTTTTTGGAACTCTATCTATCTTTTAATCCAGTAAGCATAGAAATAACGTTTGCATAAAATTTGTATCTTATAGAAAATTGACAAATACAAGTTTAGTACTTTTTGGAAATTCGTAGGTTAAAGGGGTAAAAATCGTACCTAAATTTGGTACTTTTTTCACAAACAATTTTTTTCTTTTTACTGACACATACATATGAATATTTTAAAATTAGATCCCTGTATGATTTAGAAATTGGAATACAATCTTTTTGTATTCAGGGGGAATAAAAAGTACCATAAAGGGGATAAAATCGTGATATTAAATTTTATTCAAATTAAATAATGGATTTTTTTGTTATATTAAAACTTAGAGATATGAACTTAAGTACATGTAGTCCTAAGTGAGTGAAAATTCACAAGAGGGGAATTTGTGGTACTTTTTTGATCTTTTAATGGTACTTTTTGAATTTTCTGCAAAATTGAATCTTCCAATATGAAATTAAAAAAAATAAGTGAATGAGAATCCAGAAAAGTGGATTTACTGTACTTTTTCGCTCTTCTAATGGTGCTTTTAAAATTTTCTATTATATTGAACATAAAAGCATAAAATTACTAAAATTCATACTGATATTTATTTTGAAAGATATTTATCGTTAAAGACATAATATAACTACAGAAGGTAGAATCATTTGAGAGAGTGCCCTCAAAATATTTTACCATGTAGTATCAAACATGAAAATATTAAATAAAGAATCAAAACAAAATATTTAAAAATAAAAAGTAAATAAAACAATTTAAAAATTGTTCACATATGTACATATTCTACTATTCTACGACCACTGCTGCCAAGTCTGACAAAAATGTGTAGTCCTTGACATTGGGATTCAACCGCTGGACCAGCCACAACAGTACAAGTGCAAGTTAAAATTGTTCCGACAACGCAGCACAACATGTTTGTTGTTGTAGTAGCAAGAGATGTTTTTGCAAAGTTGACAACCTTGGACGAGATACATCGGGTTATTCCGGCTGTCGTGGGAATGAGCGCAACATGGTAATTGCCGTTATCGTCTGGCTCATTACTTGGAAGCGGCATTTAACGTGAGCAATGCTTGTAGGTATTGATTACAATTTAACATGTTTCGGAAACATTCTACAAAAGCGAATGCCAAGATATATCAGGAATCCAGAAAGGCAGTTAGTTGGTCTTTGTAATCTATACAATAACTTTAGAGATTTTCGTTTATAAAAGTTATTTTGAAATTATATTATTTTATTAGCTCATGCTTAACTTTGAGTCTACATTAGACAAATTTTTATCAAGACAAACGTCAAAATTTTATCATGATAAAGATTTGTCTAATGTAGACTGAATTTGTCAGTATTATTGCAGCGTTAAAAGAAAATTGTCAGCGCTCGAGCTCAGACAACTTTGTCTTGATAATTTGCGGTCCACACGAGCCTTATTCTTGTTCGCACATTGAACAAAATGTTGTGCGCACATGCATTTCGATAGTGTGGACCCAAGTTGTTTATGTATTGTTCGAACAACCATGTCTGCCATCAAACGTCATTTTTTGTTCGGAAGAAGAGGCGCTGCATGTAAAAGTATCGAAGCGACACTGACGACAAACAAAAAATTATGATTTGTTCGACAAATGTTCTGCCCACTAAAAACAAAATGAACAAAATTGTGTGTGTTGTTCTGCCGACGCTTTGTTCTTGTGCGAACAAGAAAAAGGCTAGTCTG
Organism: Protophormia terraenovae; assembly: GCA_951394005.1. NCBI lineage: Eukaryota > Metazoa > Arthropoda > Insecta > Diptera > Calliphoridae > Protophormia > Protophormia terraenovae. Next base: position 10,793,924 of record OX596076.1, on the reverse strand, counting down.
GATGTAGCGTAATGCTTAGTAAAAGACGCCATCTTGATTGTTGTTGGTACTTTTTACATGGTTTATTATGACATACGCATAGTATAATAATAAAGTATACTCGTAAACCCAGCTGTTTTACAATTTTTTCATTGGCAAATCTCGCGATACTGTCAAATTGTTGTTGTATTCACATGTAAAATTTTTTTTTTGAGTTTTTTTCTCTTGCTCTCTTTCGTTCTCTCATTTTTTCGTTCAAAGCATTTTGACATTGTGGGCAGTAGTTTTACACTAACAAAATACAAGCAATTTTTGTTTTTGTAGATATGCTAGTACTTTATTATTATACCATAGTATAATAATAAAGTATACTCGTAAGACCAGCTGTTTTACAATTTTTTCATTGGCAAACCTCGCGGTACTGTCAAATTGTTTTTGTATTCACATGTAAAATATTTTTTGAGTTTTTTTCTCTTGCTCTCTTTCGTTCTCTCATTTTTCCGTTCAAAGCATTCTGACATTGTGGGCAGTAGTTTTACACTAACAAAATACAAGCAATTTTTGTTTTTGTAGATGTGCGAGTACTTTATTATTTTACTATGTTATTATACTATGGACATACGTTTTCTCCTATAATTGACAGAGATAAAAAATTATCTGCAAATCAAACAAAAACTTGACGTTTGTCTTGATACAAATTTCTCTAATATAGACTCAACGTAAAGAAAATTAAATATTGTATGCAAAGTTTGATTTAAATTTATATTTTGTCACCTGACTTAACATTTTATAATTTTGTTAAGAATTTTTTTCAGAGATATAATGGTTTAATTTTTGTTAGTCTTATTTTAACCTTTGAAATTTTGAACTAAATTAACTGATTAAATATCATTTTAAAGGTAATTTTTTTGTCTTTAAAATGACTCTAAAGTAAAAATTTTATTTGTATAGTTCAGAATTTATTGCTAATAAGATTTTATTGTGGTGCAAACTAAATGAGTTTTAAATTTAAAATGTGTAGAGAGAAGAGCTATGTCAAGGTCCCCTTTACATCTAAGGGGACGTGTAACCACATTTGGGAACCAATCTGCTCTATAAGACGATGCGAAAACTAGGAAATAAAAAGTTGTTACTTTAAGTCTACATTAGACAAATTTTTATCAAGACAAACGTCAAAATTAACATGAATTGCATAAAAACAACAATATTGCGAATTCATTACTGTTTTTTCATGTGTGCAGTTTGACAGCTGTAACAACCAAAACTAATAATCAGCTGTCTAACCCCTAGTCTCCACGCAGACATGTTTGTGTCCGCAATTGTCAAATTCTATCTCTCTCTTCAAAATGTTACGTGTGGACCATAGTATAATTATAAAGTATACTCGTAAGAACAGCTGTTTTACAATTTTTTCATTGGCAAACCTCGCGGTACTGTCAAATTGTTTTTGTATTCACATGTAAATTTTTTTTTAGTTTATTTTTCTCTTGCTCTCTTTCGTTCTCTCATTTTTCCGTTCAAAGCATTTTGACATTGTGGGCAGTAGTTTTACACTAACAAAATACAAGCAATTTTTGTTTTTGTAGATGTGCGAGTATTATTTTACTATGGTGTGGACCAATCAGTGCTTCGAAAGAATGAATTCTATTTAGAATTAATTCACTTATAAATTTAATTCAGCTTATAAAAATTTAATTTAACATTCTTTAAAATCATTCCTTAGAAAATAATTCTTAGGCTTAATTCTTTAGGCTTAACTTTGTATTGAATTAGAATTAATTCCTTAAAGAATGAAAATTCAATTTGAATGATTAAATTTTTCTTTAATTCCATTCTACTACAAATTGAATGAAAAATATGTAGAATTAATTCCTTACAAAATTAAATTCAATTGAATGATAAATTTTTTTCTTTCATTCCCTTCTACTACAAATTGAATGACAACATTTTTCTTTAATTCTATTTTTGTATGTATTTTCAAAATAAGTATCAAAAGAGTCGAAAATCGGTGGTATTTAGCTAAAATCAATACAAAATCAACATGTTACTATCCAGCTAAACTCCACATAAAATACAAGATGAGTGTGTCCAAATAAACGCTGAAAGAAGCTGGACTTCACAGTTTTAAAGACAAAAAATATTCGTAATACGTACTCTGTGAGATCTAGGGATAAATACCATGATTCAGAATAGTCTAAGTGCATATAACAGATGTAATTTAGTGCACGTTCAATACAGAACTGATAAAAGTACTCGATATCTTATATTAAAAGAAGTGCACGCCACGAAACATGTGTGTACATAAATATGGCTTACCAAACATCATTTTTGCAATTATATAAACTTGTTCAAAATATAAAGAATTAAAAAATAAAACTTTCATTCAATCTAGTACAAATTAAATGGTTGAAAATTTTTATAATTCAATTTGTAATAGTTTGAATTTAAACAAATTTGAATGAAATCAAAAGAATTAAGCATTCCCAAAGAATTAATTCACTAATGAATTAATTCCATTTATCAAAAGCTTTAGGAATTAAGCTTCAGAATTAATTACAATGAATTTTTTTGAAAGAATTAATAATTCTATACAATTTAATTCAATTTTAAAAAGTGAATTAAAGAATTAATTCTTTCGAACCTTTGGGACCAATAAGAAATCTATTGCGCAATCTATTTCGCAATAAATGTTTACTTTGAGTCTACATTAGACAAATTTTTATCAAGGCAAACGTCAAAATCGGTGCGAATCTATACAAGGTAGCCTCAGATAAACAGCTGATTATTATTTTTGGTTGTTACAGCTGTCAAATTGCATACATAAAAAACATTAATGTATTCGCCATATTGTTGTTTTTGCACAATTGTTGCCACCTTCCATAAATTCGAGTTCATTTTGACGTTTGTCTTGATAAAAATTTGTCTAATGTAGACTCAAAGTTAAACACAAAGCTAAGCAATAATGTTTAACATAAGCTGTCAAATTATTTGTTCTTTTTTAAAATTTGAACTTTTTTAACAAAACAAAGATGGAAAATGAATTGCTCTGCCGACGTTTTGTTCTTGTGCGAACAAGAAAAAGGCTAGTCTGGATGTAGCGTCAGCCGGCTAACAACCGATTTTGAGCCGCCGCCGACAAATTTTAGAAAAGCCGCCGCCGCCGTTAAAATCGTTCGGTGCAGGTCTCTGAGTATTACACATATTTTTTCATTTCTTCGCTATTTATTAAAAAAAAATTATATTTAACTGCAAATTTTATTAGTTAATTCGTAAAAATATAAAGAAAATAATCTACACATTACCCTTCAAAAAATGTCTCTCAATAATAGTTTATCCATAGCTGTAGTTTGTTCCTCAAATATGAATCGTTCCATGGAGGCTCACAATTTTTTAGCCAAAAAAGGTTACAATGTACGTTCCTTTGGCACAGGAGAACGTGTTAAATTACCCGGTACCGCTATAGATAAACCTAATGTTTATGAATTTGGCACACCTTATGATACAATATACAATGATTTAGTTAGTAAGGATAAACAATAGTAAGTAGCTTAAATTGTAATTAAAATCAAGTTTTATACATAAAATTTCTTTAACATTTCATATTTTCTCTACTTCCAGCTATACCCAAAATGGTCTTTTGCATATGTTGGATCGTAATCGCCGCATTAAAAAGTGTCCTGAAAGATTTCAAGAATGTCGAGAACAATTCGATATTATAGTTACAGTAGAGGAACGTGTTTATGATCAGGTCTTAGAATATATGGAATCTCGTGATGTGGTCGATAATCGTCCGGTTCATATTTTCAATGTTGATATTGAGGATAATCATGAGGAAGCCTTAATGGGTGCTTTTCTTATAACGGATATGATAAATATGGTAAAAATCTACAGCTATTCACAATACAAACTTCTACTACCAGAAAAAATTGTTGGGTTTGGGGGAGGACAATTTATAAGGTCCGCTTTAGGTTTTATTTATATTGATGAAGAAGATGATGGAAAAAATATATGTGAAATCAATGATAAAACAATTTGTTTTATGTTTCTTTTAAAGGAATTTTTTTTAAACTAACTTTTTGTGGCAGCCAAATGAGTTTGAAGTTATGTTGGGAATTTTGGTTTATTTGGTTTTTTTTTATTTTTTATTTTATTTAAAAATTGTGAGTAAATTAGCACATAAATTATGCAAAACATTGAAAAAGGTAATTTAAAACTCTAAACATTGAAAGTAATAAAAACGATAACATGAAAAAAATAGTTTAAATAAAAAAAAAAAAAAAAACGCTGGAACAGAATATTCAAGATTACTTTTCAACAAAATTTGTTTTTTTTTATAAATAAACTTTTTGCATAATAATAGATTTTTTTAATGAAATAAGCGGCTTTTTAAAATTGATATTTTTCTCCCAATTAAAAATGTATTATCAATATACTTTTGAAGCAAACTTTTTTTCGTTCAAATTAGCGCTTTTTTTTATTAATAGACGGCTTTTTATGAATCACACCTTTTTAATTATGTATTTTTAATATGAAATTACCTTTTTTTAAATAATTGGGCAAAACTTTAGACTTATTGGTCTAACGTGGTACCGGATAATTTTTTTTAAGTTAATTTTCAGACTTCACTTATTCTGCCTGTTTATAGAATCCAACACGCATTGGTTTCGATAATTACGAACTTGAAATACAATGCTATAATATCAAAATAGTTTATTTTAATTTATTTATTTCAATTCACAGTAATATAATAAAAAGACTCCTTAGGCCAATAAATATATATTTAAAAGATTTACTCCTGTATAAGGATATATTAAATAAAAACTATAAAATTTTTACTCATATTCAATACTCCAATTCAAAGGGCTCACCAGCCAGAATATATAATAATATACCAAAAAAAAAAAAAAAAAACATAGTTACATAGTCCCATAAGTAGTAAAATAAAGAAAGTCACACAACTACGAACCATTTAGCGTAAAAATAACCTATAGAGTAGCCAATATCTTATAAGTTTCAAACGAAATGTATTATTTGATTGAGAAAATAAACGAAAATAACTGAATATCTCGTACGGCAGGGTAAATAAACGGCAAAAGAATAAAGTCTTTGTAAAATATCAACAACTTTTAAACTATGGTAATCAAATAACAAGCGCCTGTCAAGATATACATTGCATTACATCGCCATTATCAGAAGCTGTTCGAAATAATAATATGACATCATCTGCAAACGAATACATTCGTATCAACAAGATTCTGAAGATCGTTAAAGTATAAAACAATACATAATACCGAATCCTGAGGAACACCCAATTTAAGAGGTATAATATTGGAATATATACATATATATCACCAATATCTATAAATTGAGACCTATCACATAAATAAGAGAAAATAAGTCTACATGCAAATTTAGAAAATGAAAAGAAGTTTCTCAATTGGCCAATTAAGATTGAGAAATCTACAGAATTAAACGCCTTCGTAAAATCTAAAGAAAACATGACATCAAGATTTCCATTATTCAAACTATGACGAACATCATCAGTTAAATTAAGCAATAATGAAGAGGTACAATGACGAAATGCGTACTGGGAAGAAGTAATACGGTTTTTAACAAAAGCATCTGATCTGATATCGAAGGAAAAGTGGACGATGTCAAAATTAAATTAATCTGATGCATAAGATAAAGCTAGATATGAGAATAAATAGTTTTATTGAATCGAATAAGAATGAAATCAGTTTCAACATATTTCGACCTTATCTTACATAAAGCATTAAGAATTTAAAATTCACTCACACAACTGAAAGAAAAGAACTCATCAGCATAATTAAAAGAGGCAAAGTCAATAACATTATTATTAAAATCACTAATATTAACAAAATAGCTACTGACCTCATAAACATCACAATCAGAAATAAATTAATTATCATTAGTCACTCCACTACCCTTCAAACCCCACCACTTGCTTGACATATTCAACCCAGAAAATAATTTCGAATAAAATCTCTTTCTAACTTTACGAATAAAATTTGTTGCCTTATTCCTGTACCTGCCATAAATACGCCAACTTTCTGAAGAACCACTTGATCGAAAAACAGAATAAATAGCTAAAACAATCTCATTTGATTTCATACAAGAAGAGTCGTCAATCATAATTCTGTGCTTAACTATTGGAACTTATTCATAAAGTGAGGGAATTAATGAATTAATTTCAACATCACCAGAACCATAAAAAGAATCAGAATCAAAAGTAGATATGGAAGAAAAAATTCCTTCCCAATTAGTTCTGCAGAAATCCCTTTTAATTAATTAATTTATTTATGTGTAGTTTAATTGTCTGAAAAATACATCGTTGTAGAAAAAAGTGAGTTTCTTGGGCCCTCTGTATTGGCCTTTCTTTTGAAAATATTTTTATATACGAAAATGAGTACCTCTTTAAAGTTTATTATTTCATTTTTTTAAAAGATACTCTTTTTTTATTTTAACTAAAATTTAATTTGAAATATACTTTAGAAATTTTTCTACGTTTGTTTAAATTATTTAAAAAATAAATGAGAATACCCAGGAAAATTTGTATTAGTTCTACAACTAGTTCCAGAATGCATGAAAATATCCTGTATTCGTTCTACTTTGGCGTTACGACCAATGATTTTTATTTGAAATTTTAACATCCTGTGTGTGATCTCGTGTGTGATCCTCGACTTACAAGTGATTAAGCTAAATATATCTTTTTTTGTTTAAAATTACATAAATAAAAAATTAAATTAAATTCCATTTTCTTATATTTATTTTCAGATGTCCAAATCCAGTGATTTAGATAATGATATCGATGAACTATTACAGGAATTTGAATCGAGACGTAATAAAACTGTTTTACATTCAGTACTTTTTTACTGACACCTTGAGGGTTTTATGGTTTTTAAATTTAATAAATTTTAAAATTGACAACAGACTTTTTAAAAAAAAATCTTAATACAAAGAAAACAAAAAAAATAGTAACTAGTGAAAAAGAACAAAAACAACAACAAATTTTATTATTTAGTATGTTAAACAAAAACAAAACAACATAAGTAAGACAGAAAGAAACTAAACAATTAAATTGTCTTTCTGGGAAAATTACAGAAAAAGGGATTTTTGAAAAAATTTGTTAAAAAATTATAACATTATAAATCATTATGGTAACAAAATAAAAATTTTAATTTCATTATTAATTATAATTTAAATAAAATTTATTAGAAACTCAAAAATCCCTTCAATTTTTTATATCAAAGTCCTCAGCTAAGGTTACAGGGAGATAAAACACAAATAATAAAATAAAACACTAAAAATTACTTTTTTCCCAGATTCCTTTAACATTTTTTTAGCTTTGATTAAACAAAAATATTTTATTAAACCTTAGCTTTAAAGAAAAATTATTCATTTAATTGTAAAACATAATTATTTTTATTAAAATGTTATTTAAAAGTAAAACGCCATCTGCTTGTTATTTTCATTAAAAAACAACAGTAACAACTCATTATGCTTATGTTAAACATTAATAACAAAAAACAATTAAATATTTATGTACTGTTTATACCAAAATATAAGATAATTTTATTAAATAATATTAAAATTAAATTGTTTTTATTCGATTTTGAAAATATTTTATATTAAAGCATCAATTATGTATAAGCATCAAAAATTTTTTTCATTCTATTACCATATTATCAAGAATCCCCCCCATGTTGTGACTTTGAAATTGAGACAAGATCATCAGTTGTTTTAGTACAATTTAATTATTTCTTTACACAATCATTTAATTGGTTGGCTGTTGATAAGTCAGAAAAAAAATTTGTTGTTTGATAATAAAACGCAACATAATTAAAATAATTTGACAGAGAGATAATAGTTAACATTTTAAAATGATAAGACAGAAGAAAACATGCTGGGAAAAATTTAGACTATAAACTATTAATAACAACTGGTATAAATTTGGAATATTAAAAAGAAGAACAGATTGAATTAATATACCAAACAAATCGTTATATGGCTGAGTTTAGAAGGAAAATATAATAGAAAGTGTTTACCCAGAAAATTACTTTTTTAAAAATAGTTGCTTTAAAATAACACAGAAGGTAACTTAAAATGTATTAAGTGTATAAACTATATAAACTAGACTTTTATTAAGATTCAAATCTAATTAAAATCATAGCAAAAACGGATCAAATTTAAAAATCTTAAAATGGGTAATTTTTCATGGATTGTTTATTAAATAAATACAGTGGGGCCTCAATTATTCGTGATTCGATTAACCGGCAAAGTCAATTATCCGGGAAAGAAAATTTGTAGTTACTTTTTTTCCATCCATTTAGTTTTTTTTTGCATCGATTAACCGTAATTACCTCTATTATCCGGGTTTCTAAGCATAATTTGTATACCCACCATCAAAAAGATGGGGGGTATATTGATTTTGTCATTCCGTGTGTGACATGTCGAAGGAATCATTTAAGACCCCACAAAGTATATATTTTTTGGGTCCTGATTAGATTCTGAATCGATCTAGCTATGTCCGTCCGTCTTTTGAAAGCAGGATAGGGCTCGAACAAGCCAACGTAGGGGGACGAAATTTGGCACAAATATTTGTCTTATATAATGTTTGATTGGGAAAAAAAATCGGTTAATAAACAAAAAAGTTAGGGGCTAAAAACTAGAAACACAGGGTGTCCGTTTCATACTTTTCTTTTTGTATGTATAGTTCGGGGATCGATATAAACTCGGAAACCAAAAATGGGCGTGGTCCGCCCACTATACCGCCCACTCTACGACCCCCTCCCATATAACATAAAATTTGAAAAAGTTGATGGTGGGTATATAGATTCGGCCGGGCCGAATATAACATTCGCGCTTGTTTTCAATTGATTTTGAACAATCAAACACAATGTGAATAAAACAATAAAGGTGAATACCCTCCTTTGAATGTTTAAAAATACTACTCAAAATTTGCTCAATTAACCGTGAAAATTGATTATACAGAATGCTTCCGGTCCCGATCATCACTGAAAATCGAGGTCTCACTGTATAAACAAATAACATTTTTACTAAATAGCCAAAGAGAAACAACAGATTCCCGGAATTATGTCGAAAAAAAAAACTCTTATTTAAACAAAAATCACCATTTATTTATTTATTTATTTATTTGTTTATTTATTTATTTATTTATTTATTTATTTATTTATTTATTTATTTATTTATTTATTTATTTATTTATTTATTTATTTATTTATTTATTTATTTATTTATTTATTTATTTATTTATTTATTTATTTATTTACTTATTTATTTATTTATTTATTTATTTATTTATTTATTTATTTATTTATTTATTTATTTATTTATTTATTTATTTATTTATTTATTTATTTATTTATTTATTTATTTATTTATTTATTTATTTATTTATTTATTTATTTGTTTATTTATTTATTTATTTATTTATTTATTTATTTATTTATTTATTTATTTATTTATTTATTTATTAAATTTTTGTTACCCTGCAATTTCCCATCCCTGTTATTTAACTACCCAGCAAAAAAAAAAACTATCAAGAGCTTCAAAAAAAGAACATTTTCACCACTTCAAAAGTAGAACGAAGTGTATATTTTAAACTTTTTTGGAAATTCTTAATAATTACTTCCAAAAAAGTGAAAATAAATGAAATTTTAGTTGGAAAAAATTTTAATAATTTTTAAGAAAATTTAAATTTTATAAATTTTAATGCATTTTTATTATCTTTTATTATTTTTGTATAAAAAAAATCATAAACATAGTTTTAAAGGAAGTACTTAAAAAGAATTGAATGAGAAGCATAAAAGAAGAACATCCTACCAATGACAACCATGGGTTAAAAAAAGAACTTCTGCAACTCTTTTGCACCAGTATGTACTTCCTTCCAATGCCAACACTGTTAAATTCATGACTTTTTCAGCTCTTTTTCAGTTCCTTTTTTGCTGGGTAACTAAACTCTCTCTCAATATCTTGTTCTCAAAATGTTGTTGCTGCTTTTAACCAGTTAAAAAAACAACCAGCAGCAACAACAATTTTTATTTTTGTTTACATTTTTATAACTTTTTTGTGTGAAAATGTTTCTATGTGTATGAGTGTATGTCCGCTTACCTTACAAAATTCTTAAAAAAAAAAACATTGTACATGTTTTATTAAAATTTATTATATTTTTTTTTTTTGTAGTATCACATCAAAACCTAAGCTACAAAATTTTTTTCTTTTTATGAATTGTATTTAATCTTTAAATCAAATGATTCATGCAAAGAAATAAAAAGATTTTTATTGTAAAAAAATCAAATAAACACTTGTAGCTAGCTTGCATTTCAAGCCAATTTTAAAAGATCAGTCGCATAATTACTGCTGTTAAGCTCGCTCATGGTGTGCGGGGTGTTTTACATTTCGAAACGTTAAAAAAGGTTTGAAAGAAAAATAATAATAAAAAAACGAAAACGTATTATAAAAAATAAACAAGCAAAATATATTACGGAAATCGTATGATTTAAATAAAAATAAAGAGAAGAATTTACAATTACACTCAATTTACCTTTGCTATTAAATTTATACGCCGTAATTTATTCAACTTTAATAGTAAATATTAAATATTAAAAAAAAAAAAATAAATAAATACTAAACAAAGTACAATTATAATTCTCAAAACAGTAGAAAAATATAAGAAAGTTTTTTATAAAATAATTAACAAAAATGGATTTAAAAACCACAACAAATAAAAATGGTAAGTTTCTTTTTTAATAGCTACCGGCTGTTTTGTAATATTTTTATAAAAAAAAAAAGTTAAAAATTATTTATTTTGTAGGTCATTCATAAAGTTTTTACTTTTGTGCTCCATTTAGGGCTACCAATGTGTTTATTACGAAAAATGACGTTAAAATCATTTTACAAAAATGTTTAGCTGGCAAGTTATGGTTAAAAACTCATACAATACTTTATGCTTTAACTTTAACTGACAGTTGAGTTAAGAGACTTTATATACAATAAGTTACAATGGAAACGCCACGGATTGTGTAAAGTAAGAAATTTATTGAATGTTTTAATTTTAAAGTACGTTGAGGGCAAAAGGAAAATTAAGCTTGTTTTTAAGCTTAGAAAAAAAAAGTACATATTTAATATTAAAAAAAAAGGGTTCTGTTGCCTATAGTTAGTTAGGCGGCACATTTAGCAATGAGATGTAATTATATCAGGTCTAAGCTAGTGCTGAAGGAATTCAGAAAAGACTGTTGAGTATTTGATCACAGTGACATTCTCAGCAATGAAAGCTTGCAGTGGCTCTGAGCTGGACAGGTCTTTGGCAGAGGTATCGGTTAGGATTCCCTTAGGATCGTACTTTAGGACCATTAGGGAATTGGATTAAGACACAACAAATTATGGCTGGAAGAATAAGATGAACTGCAGAGTATCTTAGGCATTATGGCCTATTCTAAGACTGGCATATTAAAAATATCTTCTAGGTATGCATGAATCGATTAGAGTATATGTTCCACTCATATACTCCGCCATAGTCTTGAACTTCCGACTAATAGTGGAAGGCCAGCTGATCATGTTTACTCACGCGCTCTCGCGGTCCATATAAAAAAAGTTTGAACAAATTCAACATTGACGCGCGGCCACGTGTTACAGTATTGCCAGATTAAATTAATGACAGTGTTTTAAAATTTTCCTTTGTCAGTTTTTTGTAAACAATTGATTAATTTTTAAGCTGGTAATAATGTTGCCGCTCGTTGTTGAGTAACGCGTACATTGGCTTTCTACTATAAGGATTGCGAATGACAACATAAATGCTTACAATTCAGCTTAGCCTCCTTTGCATTCAGCTTAACCTCCAAATTTTGTAACAAATCTGTGTTCTAAACTATGAGGGAGTTGTAGAGAAAGACCTAAGGTTTCATAAAAATTAACTTGCAATATCCCTTTAATAATACGACAAATTCGATTTTTTAATGATATTAATTTAGTACATTTTCTATAATATCTGTAATATAGAATTAATGACCAGGATGTTGTAAAATGTCTGCCAGTACATACTTTTCATTACCTTTAAGGAAACATTCATACTTTTGAAAAAAAGGGGGAAAATAATCTCAATTATTTTCATCCTCTCTTTTATTAACGTAACTTCAAGGCGAATTCACACTGGTGACCTCATCAGTTGATTATTTTTTTTTAGTAGGTACTTAGAACTGTCAAACTCCATATGTACACAATTTTTACCAGTTCCATGTATAAAACAAATTTATGAATTCGCTTTATATTTATGAACTTCTGCCACCTGTTTCGTTTCACATGGGTAATTCTTAGGAACTTTTTTTTACTTCGTGGGTCTACAGAACAGTTCTTAATTTCTATGTTAGAAGCTAAGATGCAGTAGTTTTACAAAAACAGCAATACGATAAATTCGTTACATTTTTATACATGGAGTTTGACACTTCAGCGGGTAAGAAAAAATGGTGCTTATGTGGAGTTTGACAGTCTAAGTACCAAAAAAAAAAAAAAATCAGCCAATTAAATGGACCAACTGTTTGAATTCGCCCTGTTTAAGACCATACGCGAGGGCGTGTCAAAGTTGAATTTGTTTCAACTTTTTTTAAAATGGACTGCGCGAGCGCGTGAGAAAACATGATCAGCTGATTGACGCTCGTCGACATTGGCGTACATTGGCCTTCCACTATTATTAAAATTAAAAATTAAAAATTATATGATTGAAGATGATTTTTGGCTCCATGAAGAGCTAGAATTAAAGCTTTTGAGAGATTAAAGGTTGATGATAAAAAAACTATATTAAAACCTTGGACTGAAACTTACTAGAGTCTTTAAAAAAGCAAACGATTGAAGCTTATTACAGCTTTGATTGAAGCTTATTGGAGGCTTTATAAAAATATCTAAGATTGAAGCTTATGTGCTTATGAGGCATGACTTTGTCATGCCACATCGATCACACCTCTCTTTGAACCTGATGCGGCTTCCTTGGAAGTGGAAGGTCGTGAATCAATTACCTCCGAGCTAGTGATCGTGCTCGGCCCAGAGTTAGCATGGGGCACAGGTTAAGCTGTGGTCATTTTCTTACTCCGGTTTTCACGGTCTCCGTCTGGATCGTCCTGACCTCCACAACAGTAGTATTAAGTATAGCTTCATACTTCTGTACGTGGTAGGTATGTTTAGACCTCAAGCGCTTTTCGCGAGTTGTCAAGCGCCCAACGACCTGACGTACCACAGAGAGCGTTTGTAGCCTGCCAATCTTTTACGTTCGTCTTGTTATTTGTCAATTCGTTCTGAGTCACCCTTAACGGGTTCATGGTTCTCCGATTTTTGTCCGTCAGCGTGAAGCTTTTCGGAGGATACCATGCGAAGGATTTCCTCGTTGGTCTCGTAGAAGTTTAGCCCCTTGAGACCTTCGAGGTGGTCGGTAGAGTCTACGTCGCTGTTCGTACTGTCCCTACTATCTCGTCTAGTCAAAAACCTGTCCTTTTTGTCTACCCTATTCGCAGAACGACCTTTCGGACCTAGGGTATTCGTTCGTTCAGTCGTGGTCACAGTAGCTCCATGTGGCACTCAGACGCCTGAGTACTCACGTTTCCCCTGGAGATTTTAGCACCCTAGAACATAGGTCATAGGGCTGTTTTCACTGTTTGTATTCATCATATTTTTTTAGTAGTTTTAATCTTTGCCAAAGGTAAAGTGAGATACTACCGCTCCTCTGGAATCAACGCAGACCAGGATGCCGCCCAATATGGGAACAGACGCATCCTGGATTTAATAAAAGACCTTGCCTTGCATGTAGACCGTATCAGAACTGGTAGAACCGTTGCCACAGTATCGGACGGACAAATTGTGTGGAAAGACTTAGTAGCCGACCTTAACATAGGTGACAGACGCTACTGAGTGGGGTCGTGACCACACAAAATGGTCTAAAGGGAGTCAATTACTCCACAGACCGCTCTTAACCTAGAGGACAGACGTCTGGAGTATGGGATGGGTGATGCTTAGTTTGCATCCTAAGGATGCGTATGCCCCTGCTCTTTATAAAACTTATTAGAAGCTTTATAAAGATTTACATCTGTATTCACAAAAATGTTAATATTAAAATACATTTTAAAGATTAAATTTGTATGAAAAATTTGTTTTCCAAAGGCATGTTAAATTTAAAAGTTATTTTTGAATACTTACATTGATATTAAAACTAATTAAATGCTTTATAAAGATCAAGGTTTGAAGGTTATGAGACCCATTATAAAGATCTATAATTGTAACCGCTTTAGAGAATTAATAAATACCTTCCTTTAAAGCTTAATCCAAACTATATAAAGAAGTGTGATTAGAACATCACATAAACTTTATAAATACACAAGGACTAAGCTTTAATAAGAGACTTTATTAGAGTTTTATAAAGATCTTCGAAACTTCTTTAGAGAATTTAAGAATTAAAGCTTAATCCAGACTACATAAAGAAGTGTGATAAAAACATATAAACATTAAAAATTCTCAAAGTTTAAGCATTAATAAGAGACTTTATTAGAGTTATAAAGTTCTTCGAACAAGGCTTTTAAAGACCTATGATTTTACTTATTAGAAGTTTTTAAAGAAGGGTTTAAGAAACTTTGTACAGCCCTATAATTGATGAGTTTTAAACTATATTAAACCCTTAAATTGAAGTTTCTGAAATACTTTATGAAAACAGAGATTTTTTAAAGACTTTATAGAAAAAAAGGTTTAATCTTTAATAAGAGAATTTATTCGACCTACAAATGAACCCTAGATCTTTATAAAGACCTATGATTAAGACTTTTAAGGAGCTTTAATTAGGGTGTCTTAAAGGCATTATAAAGGTCTACAATTGTATCTACTTAGGGACCATGATTGATGTTTGTTTTTGACTTTATTATAGACTATATTAAACCATTTATTGAAGCTTGTGAGAGACTTTATGAAAACTTATAATTACAACTACTTAGAGACTTTATAAAGACTTAAAGACTTGAAGCTTATTATAAATTATATAAAATGCTATTATTTAAGCTTTTTAAATACTTTATAGAGACTAACGATAGAAGCTTTTTGAAAATTTTAAAAGACCTAAATTTGAAGCTTTTTATAGATTATATTAATTGCTTGGATTTAAGCTTTTTAAATACTTTATAAAGACCTAAAGAATTTATGAAGACCTATATTTGAAGCTTATTATAGATTATATTAAATGCTAGGATTTAAGCTTTTTAAATACTTTATAAAGATCTACGATTATGGCTAAAGAAAAACCTTTGATAAAAGCTTATTAGAGGCTTTAGAAAACTTTTTATAGACTATATAAATACTTATATGGTTTTTAGTTTAAATTTTATTAATCACTATTTTAAAACCTAAGCTTGACCCCAAATTTACATTTATTTAGGGCATACATACATATATAAAGACTTACATTTTAAAATAATTAAGCTCTATATATAAACCCCTTTAATTATTGTTATTTTCCCTTGTGCAATTTATTTTCATAATTTTTTAAATTGTTAATTTTCAAAAACTCATTGTTGTTGTATATGAAATACAAAACCCTATTATTAACAAATAATAAAAAAAATTGGCAATGAACTGACATCCAAACAAAATAAAATATACACATGAAATATGATCATTGCAAAACTTAAATGTATGATAAATTTAAAATGTGAAAGTAATATAAAAAAATCAAATAATAATACAAATATGAATGAAACATTTTGTTATAATTTATGTAAAAAATGTTTGATATACATATTAATACCAGCAAACCATGAACTTGATTAAAGTAAAAAAAAAAAAAAAAAAAAAACATTCTAAAAATTACTTTTAGTAACAGATAATAATGCGTAACATTTTTTTTCTATAAATCATGTATATGTTAGACAAGGGTAATTAAATATTGTGGCTGTTTTAACAAAATATTTTAATAAAAAATAAAAATAAATATATTAAGGCTAATCACACTTTTTTCATATATAATAAAATATTTAAACTAATTGTTATAAAATTAAAACACTTTTATATACATTTTATATTATTATTTTCAAATTTTAAACCAAAATATGATCAGCATTTATACAAAACTGTGTTTAGCCTTAATGTTAACTTTCTAAATTTGTGTTGCTATGTTTTCATGACTTCATTATAAATATTTACTATGCATATTCAAATGTTTATTTTAATATTGATTTACATATTTACCAAACACTCGTTTATAAGTATATGTACATATGTATTTGTGAACCTTATGCGTTTATTTTTTTTTTATAATAAATTCATTCACGCCTGTTCAAAATATTCAATGTTAACAATAACAAAAATCGCGTGATCTTTATAACACGTTTCAATTTATTGTGTACAAGAGGGTTTAATATATTTTTAAATGAAAACAAAATGAAAATGCATGTTAATATAATGAGAAACATACGTATGTAAATGAATAAAACGATCTGCAAGTTCTTTTAATTTAAGACTTCTTTTATTTCTGTTTAATTTATCCATAATTTATTTATGGTTTTTTTGAGAAATAAAACTGACATAAAAATTAATTTGTGCCACATAAAAAATTTTAAATTGTTCCCAAATTATCTAAAATTAATTTATTCAAATAAATTCTTCAAAAAGCATACAATAAAGCTAATTCAGCTTACTTTAAACATAATTCAGCTAAACAAAAATGTTCACAAATTAAAAATTTGTTTTAAATATTTCTAAAGAAATGTTAAAAATTTAATTCAGCTAATATTAAATTCAATTCAGCTGAGAAAAATTATAACAAAATTAAAACATTTACACTAATATCTCTAAAAACAAACAAAAAACTTAATTCAGCTCACTTAAAATATAATTCAGCTATGAAAAATTTAACAAAAATATAAAGAGTACAAAAATGAATTCTAAAATCCCAAAGAAATCTAATTCAGCTAACATTTAAAACAATTCCGCTAAACAAAAATTTTCATAAATTAAAAATTTGACTCAAATATTTCTAAAGAAATTTTAAAAATTTAATTCAGCTATTATTAAATTCAATTCAGCTGAGTAAATTTAATCTAAACAAACAAAATATGTTATTCAGCTCAAACCATGTAATTCAACTTACTTAAAATATAATTCAGCTTTGTAAAATTTAACAAAAATTAAAGATTTTGCAAAAATTCTCCCAAAAAAGCTAATTTAGCTAACTTTAAACACAATTCAGCTGAACAAAAATGTTCACAAATTAAAAATTTTACTGAAATATTTCTAAAGAAATTTTAAAAATTTAATTCAGCTAAAATTAAACACAATTCAGCTGAGAAAAATTTACCAAAAGTAAATCATTTACATTAATATCTCCAAAAACAAACTATAAATTTAATTCAGCTCACTTAAAAAACAATTCAGCTATGTAAAGTTCAACAAAAAGCTAATTCAGCTAACTTTAAACACAATTCAGCTGAACAAAAATGTTCACAAATTAAAAATTTTACTAAAATATTTCTAAAGAAATGTTAAAAATTTAATTCAGCTAATATTAAACACAATTAGGCTGAGCAAATTTGATCTAATGGTAAAGTATTTACACTAATATCTCCTAAAACGAACAAAACATGTTATTCAGCATACTTAAAAACAATTCAGCTTTGTAAAGTTCAACAAAAATTAAAGATTTTGTAAAAATTCTATCTAAAACTCACCAAAAAGCTAATTCAGCTAACTTTAAACACAATTTAGCTGAACAAAAATGTTCACAAATTAAAAATTTTACTAAAATATTTCTAAAGAAATGTTAAAAATTTAATTCAGCTAATATTAAACTCAATTCAGCTGAGAAAAATTGACCAAAAATTAAGTATTTACACTAATATCTCCAAAAACAAACAAAAAATTTAATTCAGCTCTCTTAAATTATAATTCAGCTATGAACAATTTAACAAAAATTAAAGATTAAGCCAAATTCTGCTAACTTTAAACACAATTCAGCTGAACCAAAATGTTAACAAATTGAAAATTTGACTTAAATATTTAAAAAAAAAATGTTAAAAATTTAATTCAGCTAACGTTAAACACAATTTAACTGAGTAAATTTGATCTAAACGTGAGGTATTAACACTAATATCTCCTAAAACAAACAAAACATGTAATTCAGCTAACTTTAAAAAGAATTCAGCTTTGAAAAATTTAACAAAAATTAAGTTAAATTAAATTAAGCGTAATTCAGCTGACCAAAAAAGATTCAATATTTAAGAATTTATACAAAATATCTCAAAACAATCTTTCAAGACAAAAAAAAAAAAAAATAATAATTCAGCTAGCCTTAAACATAATACATCTTAAAAAAAAAAACATGATAAAAATCAAAGATTCTGTAAATAGTTTTCTAATACAAATCTAATTCAGCTCCGAAAATCGAGCAAAAAGAAAAATATTTACACTAAATCTTTCAAATATTATCATAAAAGCTAATTCAGCTAACTATAATTACAATTCAGCCATGTAAAAATCAATAAACATTAAAAATTTTTTAAAAAATTCTTCTAAACAATTCATAAACATTTAATTCAGCTAATATTATCCCAGCAAAAACTTTGGTTGCCATGTAATGAGTTAAGAAGCTAATATAATGGCTCTTCACAACTTACACATTAGCTGAATAACTCATTATTTTAACACGGTGATGACATTAGATGCAACTACTTACCCTTTATTATTACAAGAAGGCATTTTAGGATGTCATTACCCAGTTGTCATTGCAAGACCTAATTATTTTGCGGCTATTCAATAACTCATTAATTTTAAAGTATTACTGAAGTCATTATTAGCCAAATGTATAGTAACTAGTTACATTATCAGTTACAAATAATTATTGTGATTAATAAAAGATTTTATTTTTACTTTTTTTTAATTAATTTTATTAACGATAAAAACACAAAAAAAATAAATACGTACGTTCCTCAAATTTTGGTCTACTAATAACCGATTTTTCAATTTATGTATTTTAAAACCGATGCAGTCATCAGTAGACCAGAAATATTTTGAGAAACATTAAAAAACATACCAAGATTTATTTTTGCGGAATAACAACATTTTTTCCGGCAATTCGCTTTAATATACATGTGCATTTAGGAATGCTCTCAAAAACGATTTCGGTCCATCTTCTGTATTTATGTTTTTGAAATAATTTTGTAAAAACTGATAACTCTGAGTTTATTAGCATTGCGTTTTAATTTTAATAGATGATTAATTGGTGAAAATAAGCTAAAAAGAATGATGAATAAGTGTTATCAAATGAATATTGACAATAAGTTTTGTGAAAGATTTCTTATCCAAGATTTAAAGACGTTCTGCAATATAGACAATAATGTATCATTGAAGGGTATAGCTCTTGGTATAAAATTAGCATGACATCCGGGGTAAATCGAACTGTTCTCCACTTAATTGATTAAATACTTTAAAACATGCTAACTTTAAAACATGCTTGGGATTTATCTTACTTTAGTAGAGGAACATATACATACAAGCGAAATAGCTATTTTGAATAATATGCCCCAATTTACAAATGTTTTATATCTATTTTCAAGATTTATATGTATTTTTACAAACAAAAATTGCTAAATAAAATTTTTATTTAAAAATTATTTTTCAAATGTCAACCAAATATACATACAGTGGCTCAAAGCATATTTTATTTAGAACATATTTTCATGTTTAAAGTTCCATAGCTATTCAGTAGATAGAAACTTTAAAAACAATATGCTATCATTATCATAGCATTAATGGACAGTATAAGATACCTTTAAATTCTTAAGGATATTTTGTTGCAGAGAGCGGATAATCGGGGCATATTATCATATTTTTGATATTGCCAAGATAACGATCCGAAGAACAAATTTGGTATTGTGCAAAATTTGCTAATACATAAAGGTCCAAATTTAACGACATTCCCTAAACAATCGCCAGACCTCAATATGATTGAAAATTTGTGGTCCATATTGGATACTTACATAATAAAATAGGAATTAGGCCCTAAAAGTGCAGTAGGAACACATTTTGCTTAATGACACATTTTCAAAAATCTGATTTCCAGTAATTGATTACATATCATGTTAAAAGTAAGTAGTTACTGATCTACTTTCATGTAATATAGACAGTATGTTGTTATCATTGAAAAGTAACTACATCCGGAACTACATGCCATTACGAAGTTTTTGCTGGGTACATACAATTCAGCTAAGTAAAAATTATGAAAAATTAAAGATTTTCTACAAATTATTCAAAAAATTTACTAAGACTAATTTAGCTAACTTTGAACACAATTCAGCTGGGCAGAAATGATCAAAAATTAAAGATTTTACGCAAAATCTTAAAAAAAAACTCCAAAAATGCTAATTCAGCTATTTATAAACACAATTCAGCTAAGCTAAATTATTAAAAATTATAGATTGTATGAAAACTATTCTCAATAATTGATAAAAAAATGAATTTAGCTAATATTAAAAACAATTCAGCTAAGAAAATTTAAAAAAAAAATAAAGTATTTATTTTTTTCGAAAAACTGACAAAGAAAAGCAAATTCAGCTAACATTGAATTTAATTCAGCTAAGCAAAAATAATGCAAAAATTAATTAATTAAAATAAAAAAAAATAAAAAATCTTTTAAAAACTTACAAAAAGCTAATTCAGCTAATATTAAACATAACTTAGATCAGCAGAAATGATCAACAACTAAACAAAATATAAAAATTCGTTTAAATAATTGATAAAAGTAATTCAGCTAATATTAAACTCAATTCAGCTAAAAAAAAATGCTTATTTTAATATATTTATTAAAATCGTCGTGCAGAATTATGTTTTTCATTAGCTGAATTAAGCATATGTAACTGGTAATAAAAAAAAAAAAAATTATTTTTAATCATTCCGCTAGCTGAATTAATATTTATTTTAGCTGAATTGCTTTTTTGTGATCCAAAATCAAAAATAATATTTATTTTTATTAATTCAGCTAGCTAAATTGTAATTTTAACGCGATTAATGGCATTTTTTGCAATAAAATGATTGAAATAATAATTATTATAGATATCAGCTAGCATAATTATATTTTTCATTAGCTGAATTGGAAATGTGTAATCAAGATTGATAAATAGTATTTATTATTATGAATTCAGCTAGCTTAATTGTAAATTTTGCTAGCTGAATTGGTTTTTTTTTAATAAAGTCAGTTGAATTAGTTTTTTATAGCTGAATTCCAATTGTATAAATAAAACTGAAAATTTTAATTTATTTTTATTAATTCCGTCAGTTAATTTTATATTTATATCAGCTGGTTTTTCAAAGTTCTTAATCTAAAAATAATTTTATTAGTAATAAATTCAGCTAGCTAAATTGCATATTTAGTTCGCTGAATTACATTTTTTCTAATAAAATGCTTGTAATAGACATTTTTATTAAAATGGGCTTATTAAATTATATTTTTCGTTAGCTAAATAAAGAAGGTTTTTATTAGCTGAATTGGTTTTTTAATGTTCTTAATTTAAAAATAATTTTATTTGTATTAAATTCAGCTAGCTGAATTGCATATTTAGTTCGCTGAATTACATTTTTTCTAATAAAATGCTTGTAATAGACATTTTTATTCAAATGAGCTTGTTGAATTAAATTTTTCGTTAGCTGAATTAAACATTTAAGATATTAATTATTATAGAAATCATTAGCTGAATTGCAAATGTATAATCTAAACTAAAAAATAATATTTATTGTTATGAATTCAGCTAGCTGAATTGCAAATTTTGTTAGCTGAATTGCATTTTTTCCTAATAAAATGCTTGAAAATTTAAATTTTATTGAAATCAACCAGCTGAATTAGTTTTCTTTATAGCTGAATTCAAATTGTATAAATAGAGCTGAACAAATTTATTTATGTTATAAATTTGAAAGTAATTTTATTTGTAATAAATTCAGCTAACAAAAATATATTTTTTTTTTTGTAATTAAATACTTGAAGATTGAAATTTTATTGAAATCATCCAGCTGAATTTGATTTTCTGTTAGCTGAATTATAAATTTGTATTTTAAACAGAAGAAATTTGTATCTTTTTATAAATTTAGCTAGCTGAATTGGCTTTTTAATAGCTGAATTAACTTTTCATGTTGTGAATTTTAAAATTTTTAATTATTTTATAAATTCTTGATGCTGAATTATAAGATTTGTTAGTTGAATTGCATTTTTTTGTAATAAAATGCTTGTAATTTAAATATTTAGTAAAATCGGCCAGCCAAATTAAGTTTTTCGTTAGCTGAATATAAAATTTATTGAATTAAGTTTTTTAATTTGAATTTTTTATTGTTAGCAATCAGCTGAATTCGATTTTTTGTTCTTTAAATTGTTTTGTTATGTTCCAAATTTTGTTATAGCATATATTTTTACAAATTCAGCTAGCTGAATTGTAAGTTTAGTTAGCTGAATTGTACTTTTTAAAGTAAAAGTTGTAAATTTGAGGTTTCTTTTAAAATAAGCTAGCTGAATTATATGTTTCTTTATTAAAGTTTGCAATTTATATATTAAAGATTTCAAAAATGTATATATTTATATTCAGCTAGCTGAATTATGTTATTTTAGATGCATTTTTGTTTTTAAACAGAAAGATAATAGTATTAATTATTAATTCAGCTTGCTTTATACTTAATTTTAATTTAATTTTTTTCCATTTAAAATATTTGAAATTTCAATTCAGCTAGCTGAATTGGATTTTTTTGTAAGCGTATTGTAATTTTTATTTGTTAAATATTTTTTTTTTTTATAATTATAATTAAAATTTGTAATTTTATTCAATTCAGCGAGCTGTTTTCGTTAGCTGAGTTGGAAATTTATGTTTTAATCTGGGGAGATATATTTCTTTTAATAAATTCAGCTAGCTGAATTGCTTTTCTTCAATTTAAGAAAATAATAATAATAATAATAATAATAATAATAATAATAATAATAATTGTAAAAAAATATGTAATTTAATCTACCCCCTAATAAAGCTCCCTAAATTTACAACCCTGTTATTGTTTGTATTTTTAAAAACAACAACACTAGCAACAAATTGACATACTTTACCTATATTTTTAAAAAGCAATGTAAACAAAAGATCAGTTATATTTTATATTTTATTTTGTGCTCAATCAAACGCATTCTTTATTATCATTATTGTTGTTGTTGCATTACACCTTTTAAAAGGGTTTGTATATAATTTATTGTTGTTGTTTTTAAATGACGTTTTATTAAATAATGATATGTGTACATTTTTTTAAAAACAAATTAATGCATTTAATTAGTTATTTTTCTAAAGATGTATAGGTGTTTAGATACTTGAATAAATTAATTGTCATGCAATAAAAGTTTAAAAAAAAGAAAAAAAGCAAATTACAAAAATTAAAAAAACAAAAATAACAAGTTTGCAATAGAGTGCAATTTTAATTTTTTTTTATTTTTTAGCCATTTCATTACCCATATGAAAAAAAAAAAAGCATTTAAAGGGAGACAACAAAAATCAAGAAAATTAAAAATTATAAATTTCAAAGTCAAGCTCGGACAAGTTTTTAGTATTTTCTTTAACATCGTATGATTAAGACCTAACATAAAGAAAAAAAAATCATTAAAATATAACAAACTTAAAAACCAAAAAAATAATTTAATTATTATTTTTTTAACATTTTTTAGGACAGCGCGATCTTACCTACGAAGAAACCCTGGATCGTATAATAAAATCATTAAAATCCCCCACCATGGTGTGTGAGGGTACACATTTTGATGGCCAGATACCACATACATTTGTGATATTTGGCGCTTCAGGAGATTTGGCCAAAAAGAAAATCTATCCTACTTTATGGTGTCTATATCGTGATAATTTATTGCCTGAACCCACCAGATTTTGTGGTTATGCTCGTTCAAAATTAACTACTATGGATATAAGGAAATCTTGTGAAAAATATATGAAGGTAAGTAAATGTGTTTTTTTTTTAAAGGAGGGCTAAAGTTCAGGCCAATATTTTTTTCTAATTATTAATTAGAAATGATTAAAAAAACGTAGATTATTGACTATTAATGTTCAGAAAATACTTAATTTAAGATTAAAGTGAAAAAAATAATAATAATAATAAATAAAGATCTATGATTAAAGGTAAACTTTGATTAAATAAAGACAGCTGATTAAAGTTGAACTATGATTAAAATATTTAAGATCAACATTTAATTGAACTTAATAAAGATCCAGTAATAAATTTGAAATAATATCAGATAAGGATCAATAATTAAAACTAAACTAGATAATGATCTTGTATTAGATCTAAATTTATATTAAATAAAACCTAAAGATTAAAGGTAAAACTATGACAAAGAAAAAACTGAATAAATAAAATATTTAATTAAAACGAAATTAAGACTAAATAAGTACACAGGATTTTAGAAAAACATAGACCAAGTTAAGATTAAATAAAAACAGAAAAAACGATAAACTAAGACTAAATAAAAACCACTATTAAAGCTAAACTTATATTGAATAAATACCTACAATTAATGCTAAATTTAGACTAAATAAAATTAGTGAAAAGTAGTTTAGGTAGGTTAACCCTCTAACGGTCAAGGTTGCCTCAGGGCATATTTTATTAATTTTATTTTTTTGAAAATAAGTTATATTTTATTTTTCACTTAAATATTAGCGATTAAATTTAATCGTATAATGTTGTTCTTGAATTGTCGATTATCTCGCTTTATTTGCTAGTTTAATCGGCCAATTTTGGGGGTTTAAACTTGTGGTAAGATATTCTTAGACATCGTCTTCATAGACATCGAGTGGTTGCATTTTTAACTTTTGGAAATTTTGTTTGTAAAGATGACCAAACACTGACTTTATTACATATTTCTCTTAAAATTTAATTTATTAATCCAAATTTCCATAAATAATAATAAAAAAGTACTATAAATTTTCTTCTTATTTGAAACATCCAGTTTTTTTTAATAACAACATGTGAATTTTGCGCAAACTACCATATTTTATTTATAAATGATTGCCATTCAATATGGCAATACTATGAGATTTAATCTCGGACTTAAAAACATAAATGGAGGATTAGATTAATATTTAGATTAACTAATTTAACTTTTAATTGCCATTTAATCCCGAAGCGAAAATTTGGCTCTAAATCTTGCAAAGATTTTACACTAATTATATTTTTTTAAACATTTTGATTTTAAACATTTTTGCTTCTACTGTTAAAGCGTTAATTATAAGGCTAAATAAACCCCCACGATTGAAGCTAAACTAAGACTAAACTAAATATAAAATAAAACTAACTAATGACCCACAATTAAGGCTAAACTTAAAAAAAGTTATATCCTCAATTAATGCTAAATTTAGATAAATAAAAACCCAAATAAAAAATAAAACCCAAACATAAAGTTAAACTTAAACAGCCGTATTCAAAAAATTAATGTAGGTTTTATAACGAGTTACTAACTTTTTCTTATGGAAATTTACATACAAAAAGTTAGTAACTCGTTATCAAGCATACATTATTTTTTTGTGAATACGGCTGAAAGTATATAAAAATCCACAATTAAATACAAAATGTTAGTCTATTTTGTGTTTAAGCTAGGATCAAATAAAGACGCACAGTTAAAGTAAAATTTAGACTGAATGTATATCTCCAATTAAAGCTGAGCTAAGGCACGATTAAAGCTAAACTAAAATCCTCTAATTAAGTTGAACTAAGGCTTGATAAATACCCAAAATTAAACTCAAAATAAGTCTTACAAAAGCCGACAATTAAAGCTAAAATATAATCAAATAAAGATATACTATTAAAGCAAAATATAGACGAAGTGATTCACAATTAAAACTGAATTAAGACTAAATAGGTCCTCTCGATTTGAGCTAAATTAATACTACATAAAACTCAAAAATAATGTTGAACTAAGACTACATAAATACCTATCCAGTAAAAAATTTGCAAAAACTTCCAAAAAAATAACATTTCCACCAACTATAAAAGTATAACTATTGTACTTTTTTGGAAGTTATTAATAATTTCTTACAAACAAGAGAAAATAAATGCAATTTTAGAAGAAAAAAATGCATTTTTAGCAGAAAAAAATGGTTAATAATTTGACAAGTATTATTATGTATTGTTTTTTAATAAGGCATTATTTTTTAATAAGGCAAAAAACAGACTTTATTAAAAATTTTGATAAAGATATTTTTAGGAGAAGTAGTCCATGTTCCAATTCGTGATCCATGTTTCATGCTGAAGGTCGGTTTGTTTTGCTTTATTTTTGGTTGTATTTGTTTCGGTTTCGTTAATCATTTGGATTAACTATATAATCATTTGGATTATATAGAAGATTCATAAAGTATAAAAGTGCGTTTTGACCGATATCTCGGTTACTAATCAACCGATTTTTAATCTTTCATATCTTCCGCAAAAAAATTCCAAGAAAAGATTACGAATTTTTTGTGCAAGAACAAAGTCGCTAGCTTATATAAGGGTTTAGAAAAGTCGAAAACAAATTCGTTTTTAGAGGCCTTTTCGATCTTTTGTTGATATTTCGGTCATTAATGGACCGATTTTGTTGATTTTTATTAGCGTCATTCTTAGGAATATTATCTATAATTTAATGTATAAAACATATATATAAGATAATTGGGGTTTTTCTAAAAACTGATTTCAACTGACTTACATCGTCTTATCAACATTATTTATTATAAAGATCCAAAAAATATAAGCTTTCCGACGAAAATTGTGGAAAACATTTAGACTAAATAAATCTAAAATAAAAAGATTTAAAAATAAATTTTAAATTAAAAATATTTAAAATTGTTTTAAAACGCATTTCAAATTGAAATGTTTTTTTTGGTTTTGGCGTTTGTTTTTAATTTTTAGGTTTTTTCCGTCTTGGATTTTCGCGTTTTTTTTTGCTACTTTTTTCTGATTTGATGTTGTGGCGCTTTTTTCATTTTATTTATTTGTTTGTTTGGCTTTTTAAAGCTTTTTACTAGTTTTTTTTTCATATTGGCGATTTACAGTTTTTGGGTTTTTTTTCATTGTTTTGATGATTTTTTCCATTTTCGCGATTTTTTCGTTTTCCCTATATTTTTAATTTTTTCATTTTAGCGTTATTTCCGTTTTGGTATAATAAAAAAAAAACTTTTTCTATTTTGTTACTCATAATACGTAAGACTCAAACCAAAAATAAACAAAGCCAAGTACGTAACTCTTTTTAATTTGTTTATAACTCCTCTCTTAAAACTCTCTCAACTAAAAGTGAAAGAAAACTCTTAACTAACTGTTGTTATATCATTACAAATTGTAAGTTTTTTTTAAGAAATAACATTGACACTGCTTTGGATTGAGAGAGTTGTATAATAGGCATGAGAAATAAATTAGAAGAGAGTTTAATAACTTGATGGTCTCTTTTTATATAACTTCTACTATACGGATTTTAATAAAATTTATATTCTGAACATCTACCCTACATTTTATTAAAATCAAATATATACTGAGAGCCTAAAAGTAAATATGTTTACCTATTAAATATAGTTATTATAATATATCATCTTATATTTAATACTTTTTTTCTTGTCGCCTTTCCTCCATTTCCTAACAGATCCAACCACATGAACAAAAACGTTATGAAGAATTTTGGCAACTAAATTATTATGTATCCGGCAGCTATGATGGTCGTACGGGTTTTGAAATGTTACAACAACAAATGGAGGCTATGGAAAATAAGGGGGTAGCAAATCGTATATTCTATTTGGCTCTGCCACCCTCAGTGTTCAATACTGTAACGGTGCATGTCAAGGAGATATGTCTGTCGAAAAAGTAAGTTAACAACTCTTTACCATAATAGATTCTTCATTAACGACTTTATACCCTTTTTTTTAATTATTTTCTCCTTATTTTTTTACAGAGGCTGGAATCGTGTTATTATTGAAAAACCCTTTGGTCGTGATGATGTTTCCTCCAAGCAACTTACCGATCATTTGGCATCACTATTTCATGAGGAACAAATCTATCGTATAGATCATTATTTGGGCAAAGAAATGGTACAAAATCTAATGACCATACGTTTTGGCAATAAAATTCTAGGATCCACTTGGAATAGAGAAAATATTGCCTCGGTTTTAATTACATTTAAAGAACCCTTTGGTACTGAAGGACGTGGTGGTTACTTTGATGAATTTGGCATTATACGTGATGTTATGCAAAATCATCTATTGCAAATATTATCCTTAGTGGCCATGGAAAAACCTGTATCCTGCCATCCCGATGATATAAGAGATGAAAAGGTTAAGGTTTTGAAAAGTATTCCCGCCTTAACATTAGACGATATGGTTTTAGGTCAATATGTTGGCAATCCAGAGGGTCAGGGTGAAGAATTACTAGGTTATTTAGATGATCCTACTGTCAATCCCAATTCCAACACACCCACTTATGCTTTGGGAGTATTGAAAATCAATAATGAACGTTGGCAGGGTGTTCCCTTTATATTGAGATGTGGCAAAGCTTTAAATGAACGTAAAGCCGAAGTGCGTATTCAATACCAGGATATACCCGGTGATATATTTGAGGGTAATACTAAACGTAATGAACTGGTGATACGTGTCCAACCTGGTGAGGCTTTATACTTTAAAATGATGACCAAATCGCCGGGCATTACTTTTGATATAGAAGAAACCGAAATGGATTTGACCTATGAACAACGTTATAGAGATTCCTACTTGCCTGAAGCTTATGAACGTTTAATTTTAGATGTTTTTTGTGGTTCACAAATGCATTTTGTACGTTCCGATGAATTGCACGAGGCTTGGCGTATTTTTACACCTATTCTACATGAAATTGAAACTTCAAAAGTTAAACCTATACCTTATAAGTATGGTTCACGAGGACCTAAAGAGGCTGATATTAAAAGTCGTGAAAGTAATTTTAAATATTATGGCTCCTATAAATGGCATGGCAATAATAATAACAACAATAACAATTGGTTAAATAAAACACAGTAGATTTAAGGATTTCATTTGATTTTTTTCTTTGTACAAAAATTCATTATTACATGCGATTCGTTTTTTTTTTTTTTTCTAAAAATAATTTAAAAATTTTTCACTAATTGTAGTAAATCATTTATATTTTATACATAAATTGTTGGAATTATGGAAATTATTATATTTGTATATTTAAAAAATAAATATTTTTTTATAATAATTAAAAAAGTATGAACATTTGAAATTGTTTCTTTTAAGAATTTTAAAACTTTTGATATTTTTACCAAGGTAGGTTTTTTATGATTTACTTATAATTTATTTTATAATTTATAATTTTTGCTTAAAAAATAAATAAAAAATTAAATTTTCATTCTAACCTCAGTGTTTTTTTTTTTTTTTTTATTTTGAAGCAAATTTTTAAAAATTTTACAAAAACAATACATTAATTTATTTTAATTATGATTTAAGCTTTTAATTTGCAATTTTTACTTTAAAAATATGAAAAATTATAAAAATATTCTAACCTCAAAATAAGTTTTTTAATTTTCTTATAAATTCTTTTAAAATTGAATGAAAACAATTCTTTAAATTATTTTAATTATGATTTAAGCTTTAAATTTACAATTTTGCTAAAAAAAGATTCGTTATAACATAAAAATTTATTTTTTAATTTTCTTAAAATTACTTTATTTATTTCAAAAATCCCGCTATGTTTATTTCCGGTTCTCTTACTCTTTCTCTCTTTATAATAAACACTGCTGCCCTCTATTTAAGTGTTGCCTTATCGTTAAATTTCTTTCAAATTAAGCTTTTTTGTACGAAAAAGCTTATTTTGCGGCATTTTGTCCTTTTGAGTCAATTATAATTCCTACCACACACAGTTGCAATAAGCGTTGAGTAGTGAAAGGACATGGTTTTAAAAGCAAATTTAAATAACCAACAAGCAATAATGTTTTGTTATTAAAAAAAATGTGTTTTTGTGACAGTGTTTGTGTGTGTATGAGGCTATAAATGTGTGTATTGCCAAGAAATTTTACAGAAATTTAAGAAAAATTATGAGAAATATTTACAAAATATAAGAAATATTAAAAAGCAAAAGTTATTTTTTATAAAAAATAAACAAATTTTGTTAAAATTTCTTTTAATAAAAGCAAAAAGAAAAACAAAGGAAATTTTTCCTTAACTCCAGAGAAAAAAAGGTGTCAACAATTTTTTTTTTTTTTTTTTTTTTCATACTTTACTTTTATTTTGCCTTTTAATCAACATTGAAAGTATGAGCACGAGTTTTAAAGGAATTTTTCCCAAAAGCTTTCGTTAAAATTTATACAATTCGTTGTAAACTTCGTTAATACAATCGTTAATTTAATACTCTCTCTCGCATACTCCGTCTCTAACAAAAACAATAATAAAAATAAAAAAGGGGTGGTGGAGAAAATGTGCCACTGACCGTACCCACAGTAATTATGGCTTGTCTGCGCTCCTAGTGTTTTTGTTGTTATTATAATATGTTAGTCCTTTGTTTATCCTCTATATATAAACTAGTGAGAGTGAGCAAAAATTAAAAATAAAAAAAAAAAGAAACAAAACAAAAAAAATGAAAATGTTACAAGTAGCAACAACATTTAAAGGAATTATATATTTTAATAATTAAAAAATCCTTAAAACAAAATAGAAGTTCCTTAAAAATACACTTGACAATTTAATAATTCTCAACAACATGTCATCGGTATTAGTTTATGAAACGGAACATCCCGAAATTCACAAAATGGATTGGCAATTTTTCATAAAGGTAAGTTGTATATAATTTTTCTATTTTACTTCAAATTTCTTTATGTGAATATCACCGTCATCGGCAACATACATATTTACATCTTTGCAACTTTTGTAAGATGATGACGAAGATGAAAATGTACAGGAACAAAAAAACAGGGTCAAGGATAATTTCATATATCCGTAAACAGTTGAGGTTTATTTTTTTATGTATATATTGCATACACAACACAATGGCAACACAGCCTTGTTTACAAAAATGGAAAATTAACTGTTTTGTGTACATATGTCAAAAATGGCAAAATAACAGGAGATGCCAGGTGTTTTAATATTAATTTTTTTACATAAGGTGAGAAAATGTGGGGGAAAATCAAAATATTATGGAGATAAAAATGTTTTTTCTAACTGGCTGAAGCGATTATAAATCTTAGTCTATTATTACTTATTAAAATCGAATTAAATTATATATAATTATTAATTCTTTCAAATAAATTCATTGTAATTAATTCTGAAGCTTAATTCCTAAAGTTTTTGATACAATGGAATTAATTCATTTATGAATTAATTCTTTTGGAATGCTTAATTCTTTTGATTTCATTCAATTTTGTTTAAATTCAAACTATTACAAATTGAATTATAAAAATTTTCAACCATTCAATTTGTGCTAGATTGAATTAAAGTTTTATTTTTTAATTCTTTAGATTTTAAATAATTTTATATAATTGCAAAAACGATGTATGGAAAGTCGCGTTTATGTACACACATGTTTCTGGACGTGCGTCATATTTAGTATGAGATATCTATTATTTTTATTAGTTCTGTATTGAACGTTTACTAAATTTCATCTGTTATATGAACTCAGGTTATCCTGAATCATAGGATTTATCCCTAGATCTCACAGAGAACGTATTAGAAGTATTATTTGTCTTTAAAACTGTGAGGTGCAACTTCTTTCAAAGTTTATTTGGACACAATCATCTTCTATTTTGTGTGGAGTTTAGCTGGACTGTAACATGTTAGTTTTAGCAAAATACCACTGATTTTCGAATCTTTTAAAAATATATATAAAAATAAAATTAAAGAAAAATATTGTCATTCAATTCGTAGTAGAAGGGAATCAAAGAAAAAAAATATATCATTCAATTGAATTTAATTTTTTAGGGAATTAATTCTACATATTTTTCATTCATTTTGTAAAAGAATAGAATTAAAGAAAAATTGAATCATTCAAATTGAATTGTAATTCTTCAAGGAATTAATTCTCTAGGGAATTAAATCAATACAAAGTTAAGCCTAAAGAATTAAGTCTAAGAATTATTTTCTGAGGAATCATTTTAAAGAATGCTAAATTAAATATTTTATAAGCTGAATTAAGTTTATTCGTGAATTAGTTCTAAATAGAATTCATTCTTTCGAAGCTCTGATTATATATAATAGTGTATATAATAATAACCGGTTCGAATAACTGGTTTTGAAATTAAGAAAGTTTTTAAGAACAAATAAATAGAAAATAATAAGTAAATAAATAAACAAAAATTTTTTTTGCGTCAGACTCTTCAGTATTCTATTTTTTATATATGGTGTTAATTTTGGAGTCAAAAGTTAATTCTAACACTATGTTTTTCACTTTTTATTTTTAGGCTATCTACAAACAGTATATTTTTTTAAGGAAAAACGGGCTATCTGCAAGTTTTTGTTTGATTTACAAACAAATGTAAAAATAAAAATTGATAAATAATGAGAATTTTCTTTGCGATTTGAACTTTTTTTAAACATTTTGAATTAGAGTCTTAATATATCCCACTAATTTGTTATCTCAATGCAGTCTGAAGAAAAAAGCCATTAAAGTTAGATTTTAACCTTTTTTGGATGCTTATAGATCATACGCGGGTACACCTATCAAAATTTTATGAAGCTAAGAGGGAGCACTATACCATAGATTTGAAGACAGGAATGAAAAAAATTTAGTAAAATTGGTGATTATAAGCAAAATATCTTAGATATCAAAATCAGTTTCTTAAAAAAATGATAATTAAATAAAAAGTGCAACAAACATCGTCTTTAAAAGTTTTAATCATTTTTGAGTTGTTGATATGCAATTTATACAATTTTAATTGGTTCAAAATTTGTTTTCAATTTTTTTTCGCATAAAATTTTTTTGCAATTTTTTTTTTCGCATAAAATTTTTTTCCAAAATTTAATTTATAATTTAGATTTTAAACACATCACCGTTTTTTTAGTAAACATTCCTGTTATTTGAAATTTCTAAGGATTAAAACTGGTCCAGCCAACCACAAAATTTCGCTTTTTTTATCTCCTGATTGGTATTATATTATAAATTTAACATATTGCTAATTTTTTTCCAAAAATATTATGTTCTACTACTTTAATTTCCAATAAACAAAACGGGCTATATGAACATTTTATAACATACATTAACAATAATTAAGACAAAACGGGCTATCTACCATAACTTCGCGAATAATGGAGTTAAAAGATTTATTTTTCAGTGTGAGGCTTAGTAGACGTAATATTAATAACTCGTAGAAGAACGGATTGCAAAATGTTGAAAAATGAAGGAAATAAACAGTTTTTATGTTCTCCTGAACAATGGTGCTTTGCATGAGGCCCGTTTTGAATATAAGCCCTCGATATAATTAATAAACCCTCATAGAGTTGTTATTATCTGCGTTTTATTTGATGGCGGCACGCTAAACATTGTGTACGGATTCCTAGTTTTTGGAAGTTTACAATTAGTTAAAAAAAAAAACAATTGCTTAGTCTTCCAGATGTTATTTCTGGAAATTGTTATCAATTATTTATTTCATATTTGTATCCAGTTTAAATTTTTGCAATAAAATAAGGAGAAAATATAATAGGCGGTGGGCGGCCTCCAAGTACGACATTCATACGGTAGCTTGCAACCGCGGAATTTGTGGCGTCTCTATGAATGTCGTTCAAAGCTGCCTTATACGAGGTACGATCAAAAGGATTCTGTACATACCTTTGTATGTTCTCCTCGTATATGCGAAGGTATTTTCTGACATGCCTCGGGGGAGTCTCCAACTGTGTGATGTCGAAGTTTGGATGACTTCTCCGATGACATCCCAGAAGGAACTGCTGACTTATCATCACGTTGTGTTCCTTAACCGGAAGAACCTTCGTTTCCTCGTGTAGATGGTGTGGTGAGGAAATTTGTAAACAGCCTGTTACGGTTCTTAAGGCTGCATTTTGTCAGCTTTGAATATTTTTCCACTGGGTGTCACTCAGCAAAGGAGTCCACACTGGAGCAGCATAATTTATCACTGACCGACCAATCGCCTTATATGTAGCCAATAAGGTTTCTTTATCCATACCCCAAGTGCTGCCGGCAAGCGCTTTGAGGACCTTATTTCTACTTCGCAATTTATGCGTGATTGCAGTGGCGTGAGCTGAGGTGGTAAAGAGGCTTTCGGAAGTGACCCCCAGGATCTTTGGATGGTTCACAGTCGGAATTTGGACTCCATCGACTACGATGCCTAGGTTCATTTTTACCTCCTTCGTCCAGGTGGTAAAGAGTGTCGCTGGTGACAATTCAAGCTACGCGCAGTGAAGAAATTGTGGATTTCAGTGAGATAACCATTTACCAAACCGCATAGGTCATCAACATTATGGCCAGTCGCCGTAATGGTGGTGGAGGCGCTGGGAGTTTCGAGAGGTAGAAATTAAACAAGATTGGCGACAGGACCCCGCCCTGAGGAACTCCTTGTTTAACTCTACGAGGTTTTGAGCATTTGTCTCGAAACTCAACGAACGATTGACTGCCACTCAAATAATTCACTATCCATCTCTTCAAGTTGTTAGGCATTGTGGGCTGCAGGATGTCCTGGAAGAGAGTAGCGTGACTGACGGTGTCAAAGGCTTTCGACAAATCAAGTGCTACGAGGATAGTCCGTTCACATGGCCTCTGCTGGTTTAAGCCATGTGCA
The DNA here is from genome assembly GCA_951394005.1 of Protophormia terraenovae. Classification (NCBI taxonomy): domain Eukaryota; kingdom Metazoa; phylum Arthropoda; class Insecta; order Diptera; family Calliphoridae; genus Protophormia; species Protophormia terraenovae. Next base: position 10,759,153 of record OX596076.1, on the reverse strand, counting down.
ATTTGAGTGGCTACGGCGGTTAATTCTGTGGTGGTGCTATGCATCTTACGGAATCCATGCTGGTGACGAGCTGCTGATAGGTGACAGGTCAGTTGGGGGAGGAGAAGGGCCTCGAGAGTCCTCGCGACAGGTGACAGGAGGGAAATTGGCCTGTATAATTGTCCCTCATTCGCGCTTTTCCCGGGTTTTAAAATCGGGATGACTCTACCCATTTTCCAGGCATTGGGTATGGCCAGGCTCCTCACTGGTAGGTTTAAAACCATTGTCAGGTACTCAACTCAACTGTTGTGGTATGTCCGTGACTAGAAAGTTATGAAGTTTGCGAACAACACTTCGTTTCGCCTTGTTTCGCGAGCATTCCTTAGGGTCGGTCATGGTGGTGTCTGCAAACTTAATCGCAACCCTATCATCCTTCTTCTTCAGGTTCGAGAGAGATCGAACAGTTGACCACAACTTACCAACTCCTGTGCTCAAGTTGCAGTTGTTTAAATGATCTAACCATTTGTTCCGCTTGTCCTCATTTACTAACCTGCTTATATCACGATTCAGCTGGGCGATCCTAGGATCGTCAGGGTTGGTAGTTCGGATGTCATCACGTTCGTCTGCAAGTCTAGCTGCTTCGGCTGGGAAGTGTGGGCGCATTATGGGTATTCGACCAGCAGGGACGAAGCGTGCGACTGCTGCGGTGATGATTTCGCAGAACTTCCTCTCAGAACAGGTAGATCATTAAAACGGCGGTTGGTAAATTCTCTAAAGCCGTGCCAGTCTGCTTTCTTTTGGTTCATATACGTGCTACGTTCAGAGACGATTAAATCGTTGGGTAGGTCCAGTGTAACGATTATGGATAGATGGTCTGATCCCAGAGATACGACTGCACGCCAGCTTGCGCAGTTAATTAGACCAAGGCTCGCAATGGTGATATCTGGCGAGCTGGCGCATGTACCCATAATCCGTGTGGGGCATCATCATTCAATGTGCAGAAGGTGGATTCGTCAATTTGTTTCGCTAACGACGCACCTCTCTGGTCATCCCAGAGTGCCATAGTTGATGGTGCGCGTTAAAATCCCCTAGGTCCAATCTGGTGTCTCCATCCAATATGGGCCTGATGTCGGGATGGTAGCCTGTTGGACAACTGGCGGAATGTAGACGTTATAGAGCTCTCCCGATCTAACCGCAATACCTTGGACCTCAAGATATTGATCTTTGGAATTTAGATCGAGAGAGAGAGAGCTCTATACTGCACTATAATGTGGATGATGAATGCGATGCCTCCACCGTTGCTTCTGGTGCGGTCTTTTCGGAGAATGTTGTATCCGTTACAACTGTGCAGACTGTAATTGCTCGTCAGTTTAGTCTTTATTTTGTTTATTTTGTGTTGTGTCTCTCTCTCACAAGTGTGTTGAATTCACACAGAACTTGTATGTGAGGAGAGAGAAATGTTATTGTTGTACGAAAAAAAAAACTAACTCTTTGTGAGTTAGTAAAATTTTGTACAGGACAAATTTATACGTGTGAACATTCTATTTTTTATATATTTTATATAAAATCAATACAAAATCAACAAATTACTGTCCAGTTAAACTCCACTCAACATAAAAGATTATTGTGTCCAAATAAACTTTCTAAAGAAGCTGCACTTCACAGTTTTAAAGACAAATAATACTCCTAATACGTTCTCTGTGAGATCTAGGGATAAATACTATGATTTAGAACAACCTAAGTACATATAACAGATGAAATTTAGTTTACGTTCAATACAGAACTAATAAAAGTACTAGATATCAGATACTAAATGTAACATGTGTGTACATAAATGTGTCTCGCCTTTTTCCTGCTAAGAATAAATCGATTTTATATTTTTTGTAAATAACTATTAATAACTTCCAAAAATCCAAAACTTCTCCTTTGCAATGTTGTATTAGAATACCACGGTGTTTTTGAGCCTTAATATTTTTAAATTCATTGGAGCAATTTTGTTTTACAAAAAATATACAAATAGAGACTTTTTATGAACAGGTAATTTACAAGTTTACGAAATGAACTTCTACTGAAATTATCCAAAAATTACACAGAAATTTCATTATCCAAAAATTATTCAAGAAATTTAAAATTGTCCCATTTTTAGATAATTACACAGAAATCGGCAACACTGTATGTATATCTTTTTTTCAAAGACAAACAAGAGACGAAACTAATTGTCAAAAACCTAACTCATGCAGCAACAAAATACATGTAATCAAATACATTTTGTTGTTACCAAAAGAAAATAAAAACGAATTTTTGTTTACAAAAAAACAATTTTATTTAATTGTCAATCGAGAATTTCGTCTCTATGTGTTACTCTATGTTTTTTATCACTCACTCATTTTGTTCAATCTCAACATGCCTCTCATTAAAGATAACTAGATAAAAAAATTAACTATTGCTTACAAATAAGATTTTTTTCGAACGCACTCCTTAAACGTCATACGTCACCATTTTTATTCTTATTCACAAAATTATAAATCTACTATCAAATATTTTAATGTCAAGTTGCTGTCAGTTACTTAATCTTATTTTTTTCTTTTGCCCTTTATACTAGTTTATTTAATATTTAGCAATTATTTTTCTTTAACTTTTGTCATTGGCATAAGAAAATTTTTCAGTTTTCAATGACCCCAATTTTGCAACAAAACATTTGTTTTAAGAAATCTTTAGCAAATTATTGGCTAAGATAAATAATCAGTGATAAGTTCAAAGTGCAAGAAATCAACAGTCTGGGGAAAAATTATAAAAACAAATTTTGAAGAAATTTTCTAGCTAATTTTTAAAAATTATAATATTTTTGTCTCATTTTACGCTTTAGAACAAAGACCCTCGTTTAAACTATCTTGTAACCGTAGAAGTCTAAATTTTTCAAAAAGGAAAGCATTACAAAACCGCAAAATAAGTATATTTGCAACAGATTTATTCCCTTTTTGTTTTTTTTTTTTTTTTTGTAATATAAAATTACTTTCCTTTACATTATATTTATCATGTTTTTTGTGGCTTTTATTTTAAGGAAATAGAAAAAAAAACAAAAGAAACTACTATAATGCATTTGTTTGGCTTGAATATTAGGATGGCTGGAAAGTTTTTTTTTTTTTTTTGTTTCTACTTTAAAAATGAGGATAAAAGAAGGATACTAAATATTTAAATAGAACAGTTTTAACATGAATTTTTAATTCTTCTAAGACAAAGAATATTCTAAATATTTGCTTTGATTTACACAACCCATAATAAATACAACCATGTTTGTTTACAAATTAATAAAACATTGTTATTGTTTTTATTTTTAAATGCAATTGACAGTTAAATAACGATTTAGTGTAAACTGTTATTAATACAGTATTTTAAAACTAGAAAATTTTCTTGTCCCCATACAACAAAAATATTAAATATCGTACATAAATCTTATGTATTTTTACAGAAAATATAGTAAAATTTTGTAAAAATAATTTTCTCAACAATTTTTATAATTTGGGATGATAATGGGACGGGTTATAGTATTAAATATATGTATATCGTTATTTTCCTTTAAAAAGCAAATAATTTATTTAAAAATACTTCATATTGACAGAATTTAAAAAACCAACAAAATATTTTATTGTACTTCAAATGAAAAAAATAAAGGAAATTTCTGTTCTTGTTCATTTTATGAATGCACTAAATAAACACAAGTGCATGCATTAAGTATGAGTAGATACTAGATATGATTCAACTTTATCAAGGACATAAGCTCTTCTTCATAGCTGTGTTTTGTACACAGGAGTATGTGCACTTTTGACTTTTTTCTAGTTTTCTTTTAAACTTTTGCTCCAAATTAAATGTTTTTTCGTGTTAGTTTTTTTCCTAAAAAATACAACAACAAACAGTGGGACCAACAACAATACAGACACAGACGAAAATATTTTAAAAAGTCCTTTAGAGACTAGTCCTAGACTAGTTTAGTCTATAGTTTACACTAATATCTACACTATAGTCTGGTCTATAGTTTACTCTATAGTCTAGTCTATATTTTACGTTATAGTCTAGTCTATAGTTTGCACTTTAGACTACACTACAGTTTACACTATAGTCTATACTACAGTTTTCACTATAGTCTACTCTATAGTTTACACTATAATCTACTCTATAGTTTACTCTATTGTCTAGTCTATAGTTTACACTATTGTCTAGTCTATAGTTTACACTATTGTCTAGTCTATAGTTTACAATATAGTCTAGTCTATAGTTTACACCAGGCGCGGATCCACGGGGAGGGAAAAAAGGAAATTTCCCTCCCCAAAAACAATATGCTTAATGAAAAATCTATACTAAATCATAAAATTTGAGGAAATAGTTAAGAAAGTTATTCTATTTTCCTCCCCCAAAAGCTTGAGCTGGATCCGCGCCTGGTTTACACTATAGTCTAGTCTATAGCTTACACTATAGTCTACACTATACTTTACGCTTTAATCTACTCTATAGATTACACCATAGTCTATTCTATAGTTGACACTATAGTCTACACTACAGTTTTCACTATAGTCTAGTCTATAGTTCACACTATAGTTTACACTATAGTTTACACTATAGTTTACACTATAGTTTACACTATAGTTTACACTATAGTTTACACTATAGTCTACACTATAGTTTACACTATAGTCTACATTATAGTTTATACTATAGTCTACACTATAGTTTTCACTATAGTCTACCCTATAATTTAGACTATAGTCTACTCTATAGTTTACACTATAGTCTAGTCTATAGTTGACACTATAGACTACACTGCAGTTTACACTATAGTCTACACTACAGTTTTCACTATTGTCTACTCTATAGTTTACACTATAGTCTACACTATAGTTTACACTATAATCTACTCTATAGTTTACTCTATTGTCTAGTCTATAGTTTACACTATTGTCTAGTCTATAATTTACACTATTGTCTAGTTTATAGTTTACACTATAGTATAGTCTATAGCTTACACTATAGTCTACACTATAGTTTACACTATAGTATACTCTATAGTTTACACTATAGTATAGTCTATAGCTTACACTATAGTCTACACTATAGTTTACACTATAGTATACTCTATAGTTTACACCATAGTCTAGTCTATAGTTTACATTATAGTCTAGTCTATAGTTTACACTATAGTCTAGTCTAAAGTTTACACTATAGTCTAGTCTATAGTTTACACTATAGTCTAGTTAACACTATAGTCTGGTCTACGGTTTACACCATAGTCTAGTCTATAGTTTGTTATAAAGTCTAGAAAATAGTTTAGTCTTTAGTCAAGCCAATAGTCCAATATACATATAATCCGGACTGTGGCCTTGCTTGTAGTGTGTACTTCTTTTCATAAATTATACTTAACTTTAAAAATAATGCTAACAACTTAGTTTTTTCATTTTCATTTCATTTATAATATTAGTTTTCCTATTTGTTTTTCTTCTCTTTAATGCATTTTATTTAGTTACAACAATTTGCATTAAAGATACTTCAAAACCAAAAAATATAATATAGAAAAACTTAAAGGTTTTGTTTGAAATTGACCCAGTTTTTGGTTTAAATAAATTTGTGTAGTAAATAATGTTTAGCGTTGTTGAAATCGTCCTTATATAAAATTTGTTTGATTACTTGCTAAGATTAAAGGTATTACATAAAAAGTATCCTAAATATAAAAGTTATTACCAAAAATTCTTAATTTTAATTTCAATTAAAATCATTTGAATCTGTTATTTATTCCCTTTCCCCGTTATCCTTGCTTTAAGAGTAATCAACACTAGTTTGAGGCCACAGCATATAAAACTCGTATGCTATTATTTATTTTGCTGTTGACATTTTTTTTTTATTAATTTCCCTCTTTCTCTCTCACTATATACTTTATTGCACTCTTGATTGCATTGCTTGTTGTTGATGTCTATGACCCATTGAACTCAAGAAATAATGGTTAACTTTTGTTTTGTTTTTTTCCTCTTCGTTCTATATTTAATATTTTTGATGACAAAAAACGTTTTTGTTTTTAATTAAATCAATGTAAGTAAAATAAATGAATGATTTTTCTTTTACTAAATGGAACATTTTCTAAAACTAAATTAAAGGGGGGAGTTTCTTTTGGAGTATTTTAAGGAGTCATTGAATTTGTTGAAATATTTTAAAAAGGGGTTGGAAGTAGGTGAAGAAAGCAATGAAATTGAGTGGGACTTCGGTACAATTAATTTCAGCACTTAAAATTAATTAAATGAATAAAAATTTGTTTGTATTGTCATTTAATTCATAACAACAATGAAAAGTATAAGTTAGTCTGTAATTTTGACTATAGTCTAGTATATTAACTAGTCTATAGTTAAGAATATAGTCTGCCTATCGACTAGTCTATAGTCAAGACTATAGTCAGTCTATCGACTAGCCTATAGTCAAATTTATAGTCTATTGGCTAAATACTCAATAGTCTAGACTATAGTTTGACTATTGAATACTTTATAATCCAGAATATAGTTTTCTCTATCTACTATAGTATACCATATTTTAGCTTATTGGCTATTATATAGTCTAGACTATAGTTTATCTATAGACTGTAATTTAGTCTGTTGACTACTATATTAATCTATTGAATACTCTTTAGTATAGACAGTTTAAGTTCTACAGTTAATATTAATACGCTTTTAATTACTTTATAACTTAGTTTATTAAATTGTTTTCATTATCCTTTATTACAGGGCTTCCTGGAAGATCATCCTTGCACCAACACACCCCCAGATACAATGTATGCTTTATTATGGTCAATGTGTGCAGTTTTTGGTATTGTTTTTGTGCTCTTGGGTAAGTTATACTTCATAGAACAAAAAAACCCTTAAGTCAATAAATATAAAGGTGCAGTTTAAAAATAGGTTAGTTAAACTTGTGCCAACTAAACAAAAACAAATTGCAAACGAAAACTTTGGATATAAAGAACTTTATTAAATAAAAACAGAGCCTCTTTTAACACCCGTACACATTTATATACATACATATGTACATATGTGTGATGTCACACACATGTGTAATTTGTAAAACATATTTGTAATTTAGCACATTTTTCACCTATTATATAATAAAAATATAAAAATCGCCTGAAGGTCGTTTCTTGATACGTTAACCACATTTATAATCCTCAAGAGTACACGGAGAAAAATTTAATTAAAAGTCAATGATGGAATGGAATGCTATTTCTTGCTATTTCTATATAAAACGGTTCACATTTTATGCTGTTCTATATAAACTGGTTAATTTGTCATGCTATTCTATATGAACCGATTCACATTTCATGCTCTTCTATATGAACCGGTTCATATTTCATGCTATTCTGTATGAACCGGTTCATATTTCATGCTATTCTATATGAACCGTTTCACATTTCATGTTATTCTATATGAACCGTTTCACATTTCATGCTATTCTATATGAACCGGTTCACATTTCATGTTATTCTATATGAACCGGTTCACATTTCATGTTATTCTATATGAACCGTTTCACATTTCATGCTATTCTATATGAACCGTTTCACATTTCATGCTATTCTATATGAACCGGTTCACATTTCATGTTATTCTATATGAACCGGTTCACATTTCATGTTATTCTATATGAACCGGTTCACATTTCATGTTATTCTATATGAACCGGTTCACATTTCATGTCATTCTATATGAACCGGTTCACATTTCATGTTATTCTATATGAACCGGTTCACATTTCATGCTATTCTATATGAACCGGTTCACATTTCATGCTATTCTATATGAATCGGTTCACATTTCATGCTATTCTATATGAACCGGTTCACATTTCATGTCATTCTATATGAACCGGTTCACATTTCATGTCATTCTATATGAACCGGTTCACATTTCATGTCATTCTATATGAACCGGTTCACATTTCATGTCATTCTATATGAACCGGTTCACATTTCATGCTATTCTATATGAACCGGTTCACATTTCATGCTATTCTATATGAACCGATTCACATTTCATGCTATTCTATATGAACCGATTCACATTTCATGCTATTCTATATGAACCGATTCACATTTCATGCTATTCTATATGAACCGGTTCACATTTCATACTATTCTATATGAACCGGTTCACATTTGATACTATTCTATATGAACCGGTTCACATTTAATGCTATTCTATATGAACCGCTTAATTTTTATTCGATTTTAAATGTATTGGTTCGAATTTATTCCTTTATATAATGTACTGACACATTTTAAATGTGTTTCTTTATGAATCGTTTAAATTTTTATTAAATTTCTTATATTTTGTTTCAATTTTCATTAATGTCTTTGTAAATTTATTTATTTTTCGTTTTACCTCTTTTAATTTTTTCTAAAACCCTTAAAAATCAATCAGAAATTTTTTTACACTAATTTCCAATGTCTGGCATCATTTTACTCTCCCTTTTTTTTAATAATTTTTAACTCTTGGTTTTTCTCTGTGTATTTAAATTAGAGCGATAACGGTTTTTTATTTGTTTTGTTTATTTCCTCGTGTATTGTTTGCTTTAAATAAAAAAAGAAAAATATAAATAAAACAGGGATGGTGTAAGATTTAATAAAATAATTAGTTGAATATTAATATTTATAAAAAACATAATTATTTAATTAATTATTTGTGTTTATTTCTTCTTTAGGTTATCGTTGTTTACGAGCTGTAGGATTTTTAACAGGAGCTTTTATAGGCATTAAAGCTGTGGCCATGTTACGTATTTATGTTACCGGTTATTTGGGTGAACCAGCTGATGCTTGCTCCTCATTGGTGGGTGGTTTAATAGGAGCAGTTTTGGGTTCAACATATCCTATAGCTACATTTTTTATTAGCGCATTTGCTGGAGTAATAATAGCCGGAGCAGCAATGGCTGTTTGTGTGGCCACAATGCCAGATAATGAATTTGGGGTGAGTTTAGGAAATTTGGTATGAAACTCGATTTGATTTATTGTTATTTTCTCTCTCTCTCTTTCTCTTATTTGTAGCAAGCTGAAATTACTGTGGCTTTAATTGGTGGCGCTATTATTTGTTCAGTTTTAACACTGTGTAGCGCCAAATATATAACAATTCTAACGACCAGTGTTGTGGGTTCAGCCATGATTATATGTTCAATTGATTTCTTTTTACATGGTCTAATGCTAACGAAATGGGTAAGTCATTACTATACAAAATTTATTATTGAAAACTTAAAATTTTAAATTGTTTTCTACTTTAGATATTTAACATGAAACCACATCCAAATCCGCCAGCCTGTTATGGTGGCATTCTAATATTCGCTTGGCCGGTAAGCATTTTAATAGGTCTAATGATACAAAGTTTTATTACCGCCTGGGGTATAGATCATCGCAAAAGAGTCTTTCAAAAACGTCATCAACAACTGCAACGTATACAATCGAGACCACGTGAAACTCGCGAAGAGGCCAGACAAAGAAAATTCCGTTACCTATATCAAGTTCGTACAGCACGTGGTGATATTATATCACAGGTAAGATTTACAAAAAATAAAATAATATTTTAAATATCATCTAAAATTTATTTTTCCCTTTGCCCGCCAGAATTTTGTTTCAGCTTTACAAAAACGCATACAATTAAGCGGCACTGAAACTCCCTCGGAACGTTCTCTAAAAACTAGTTCAAATGAACGCAATACCTTTCGCAGTGATCGTACACATTTTACTACCATACCCCCGGATTCGGATATGTTTGATAAAATTGAAATTGTGCGTGATATAGCATAACACTCGGTTTATAATTATATGTAAAGATGAATGGAAAACAAATTTTTGAAGAAAAAAACAAATTAAAGAAATTCTAAGTGTAAGTACTAAAATAAAATAAAAATAACAAAACTGCATAATATAAATTTATAAAAAAAACAAACAAATTTATGCAAGCTTAAGCTTGTCTGTTACACATAAAAAAAATAAAATCATGAAAAAAATAATAAAAAAAGGAAAAAAATGAACAGCTTTATATTGGTTTCCTGATAGAGAAACTTAAAAATATAATAAGAAAACCTTCCCAAAAACTTAAAAACATATATAATATTCTTATTATAAAAATTAAAAAATTTTCAATAATTTTAACTAAAAGTGATTACGCTTTAAAGCGAATTTTTGTTAAGTTTTAATTTTACTTTTTTTCGTTTTCTCTTGTCTAACTTAAGTTTTTATTTTATATTTATATTTAGTTTTTTAATTATTAAAAAAATTAAAAAAAAAAAAACAACTTTAAACTAAATATTTTATCAAAAAATAATGATATTCCTAATTTATAAACAGGGATTAAATTTAATTTCTAATTACTAACCATCTGACTAACCAAAAAAAATATATATAAAAATAATTATTAAAATAAAAAAACCAAAGAATTTAAATTTAAAAAAATATATACAAAAAAGTTCTTTCCCTTACTAAACCTTTAGTTAAAAAGAGGTCTGGCAACTTTTAAAATAAACAACACAGTTGTATTATTTTGGCATTAACTATTTTTTTTAACCATTACTTAATACACTTAAAGAAATTTCTAAAAAGAAAACATTTAACTTTGAATATAAACATAATAAAGGCGACAGACACAATACCACAGGCGATAAACTATTCTATTAACTAGACCAATAGACTAAACTATAGCATAGACTACAGAATAATCAATAGACTAGACTATAGTCTAGACTATACTCAATGAAAATTGAGACAAGAAAAAAATAGAGTAGTCAATAGACTATAGTCTTGACTATAGAGTAGCCAATTGACTAGACTATAATCTAGACTATAGTCTTGTCTATTGGCTATAGTCAATAAACTAGACTTTAGAATAGTCAATAGCTTAGACTATATTCTAGACTATAGAGTATTCAATAGACTATAGTCAATAGGCTCAACTATAGTGTAAACTATATAATAGTCAATAGACAAAACTATAGAATAGTCAATAGTGTAATCTATAGTGTAGATAGAATAGAATAGTCAATAGGCTCAACTATAGTGTAGACTTTAGGATAGTCAATAGCCTAAACTATAGAATAGTCAATAGGCTCAACTATAGTCAAAACTATAAAATGGTCAATAGTCGATGGACTGGACTAGTCAATAGACTAAACTCCAGTCTAGACTATAGATTAGTCAATAGACTAGACTATAGTGTGAACTATGGAATAGTCAATAGACTTGTCTATAGTCTAAACTATAGAATAGTCAATTGACTAGACAATAGTCTAAACTATAAAATAGTCAATAGACTAGACTATAATCTAAACTACAGAATAGTCAATAGACTATATGGCAGACTATATGGCATTTTCATTAATCTACATTATGTCTTGTGTTTAAAATCGCAACGAAAAGATAATTGCATTTAATATTACAAATGTTGGCATTTATTTTATTTCTTTTTATAAAAAATTTTAATTCTGAAAATATTTAAATATATTTTTCTTTAAAATTAAATAAAATAGTTGTATTTCTTAACAAACAAAAATAACAATAAAGTCCTGGTGAATTTAAAAATTAAAAAATAAAAATTAACTTCCAAAATAAAAATTGTAAATAAATATAAAAAACAAAAGACATTTTATCCTTAGAATAAGTTTGAAATGAATATTATTATTATAAAAAAAAAAAAAATTGCTCATTGAATTAAAAAAAAATATTAAACAAAAGAGAAGCAGTAAACCTGTCAAACTAATTATCTTAATATTTGCTAAAAAAAAAATAAATAATTAAATCAGCAGTTTGTAAGAAATATAAGGTTAGGTTAGGTTGTAAGGATGACACCGACTATTTCAAAGTCGGTGCCCATAGAGACCAAGGTGGTCCATTATGATTCCTTAAAAGCTATACTCCTCTTCTTCGTGTTGTAGTGCAATCTACGCCTTCCATTTCGTTGCCTTTATATATTCAAGGAAAATCCAAGGATTTGTACCTCTGATATCAGTCAGCCTCTGAAAGAAAAAAGATCCAAAAACATTAAATCGCCTATTGGATAGGGCAGGGCATTCACATAAAAAGTGATAGCTGTCTTCGACAGCTTCCCCACACCACCTACAAGTATCATCTTCTTTAATTCGTAATCTTACCATATGCTTACCAAGAGTATTGTGACCAGTAATAAGATTAATTACCATTCTCACTTGCGTCCTATTCATTTCCAGAAGAATATTACTATATTTTATTTTTTCTTCATCCCATAATTGCTTAGTCTGTATAAAGCTACCAGATTCTTGCCATCGACTCGACCAAACAGTTCTCGATTCATGTTTAATTTTTTGAATGACCAAGGATAGGGGTGGGAGAACTTCTCTTACTGCGTTTTCCTGTGGTAGGTGCGCTCCTCTTTTTGCCAATTCATCCGCTTTCTCATTGCCTAGAATATTCTTATGGCCTGGCACCCAGCAAAGATTAATGTTATGCTGTTCCCAAAGAGCTAGAAGCTCTTTGTGACAGCGGCTGACTACCTTAGACCTAATATTACCTGTCTTTAATGCCTTTATAGCAGCTTGACTATCAATGAAAAAGCTAATATTACACTTGGATATTTGTAACATTGATATTTGTCTTGCTGCCATGGCTATCGCGTAAATTTCGGCTTGGAAGATACTACAATCTGTTCTTAAACGATAAAAGGTCTCCAAATTCAGTTCACTGCAAAAGACCCCACATCCAGTTCCATCATAGATCTTAGAACCATCAGTGTAAAAATTTAATTCTGAAAACTTGACATTCCCAGTTAGCCAATCATCCAGTGATGGAAAAGTGGTATTTAATTCCTCTTCCATTACATTGTAGGGTGTTAAATAATCTGTTATACAGCCTCCAGTCACATCCCTTATTATTTCCGAGTGACGCACCAATTCAGTTTTCAATGAATCAGTTTGCTTTAGCCTGTTAAGGGTTATCCTTGCTGATTGTTTAAGAAATATAAAGCAAATATTAAGAAAATTTGTTTCAAAAGTTTTCTATAAAAATTTTATATATAACTGTCCTTTTAACAAACAATTATTAAATTGTATAAAGAAATTTTTTTAAGCAAGTTTACCTTAACTGGATTTGTTTAAAACAAAATTATTAAAAAAATATATATATTAGGGTAAATTTGAAAATTTTGATTTTGGGATATCATACCATTTTAGAAGGTTTTAGCAGCAGTAAAAATGATGGCGTATTTTTTTTTAAATTTTCCAACTCCTTCCCCTGCATATCTGCGGCTAAAAACGCAAAATTTGAGCGCCAAGAGCGGCAAATCGGGTTGATTATAAAAAATTTTATTTTATTTAAATTAAATTACATTAAATTTTAGTAAGAATGAGCATTATTCGACCCGTTTAAAATTAAGTGTGTTGTAAATAGGGTGTCCGAAAAATTAACTTTTTTCAAAAAAGTTTTAAAAATATATTTTTTTATAAATACAATGAAAAAAGTCAATTTTTCGGATACCCTAATTGGAACACTACGCATTTAAAGCGGGTTGAATAGTGCTTATTCTTACTAAAATTTTTTTATAAATCAATTGGATTCGTCTCTGCGCAAAATGGCGCTCAAAATGTGCGTTTTTAGCGCACATTTTGGCGTATTTTGTTTTTTAAAAAAACAAAATACGCCATTATTTTTACTGCTGAAAAAACCTTCTAAAAAGGTATGATATCCAAATATCAAACAAAATTTTTCTTTTCGAAACGAACCCTTATATATATATATATATATATATATATATATATATATATATATATATATATATATATATATATATATATATATATATATATATATATATATATATATATATATAATAATTGTTTGTGAATAAGATTGATTGTATATTTATTAAAACTCAAGATTATATTATGTTAAATTATTAAAATTTCTGTTAAATGTATTTGGTTTAATTGATTTTATTTTTAATTTGATTATTTTAAAATAATAACGGTAAATGTCAATAGAAAAATCTGGCATTACTCTTTAATTTTAGTAATGCCAAACATAAACTCAAAGCTGGCGTTTTGGTTCTTTCTTATTATCATATAAAGCAAAATATTAATTAATTATTATTAAAATTTTTTTTTTTATTTTTATTTATAAGCTTTAATAAATATTTTTTTGTTCCTTTTTTAATAACAAAATTATTTTAGATGTATGAGTGATCATCAGTACAAAACAATAAAAAATTGTTTCTTTTTTTAAGTTCCTTTTTAATTATAAAATTTATTTCTGTTTTCTAATAATTAACCAATATCATAATAAATAAAACTTGATGAAACAATATAAACAAATTAATAATAAAAAAAAATATCATATTTTTTTAAGATAAAGCTGATAAAAAAAGTTTTGAATTAAAAATAATTTTTATAAAAGTTTTTTTTTATAATCAGTAACCTGGACTATAGTATTGGAAATAGACTAGACTATATTATAATCAATAGACTAGACTATAGTATAGTCAATAAACTAGACTATAGTATAGTCAATAAACTAGACTATAGTATAGTCAATAGACTAGACTATAGTATAATCAATAGACTAGACTATAGTCAAGTATAAAGACTAGAATATAGTTTATATTATAGTATAATGAATAGGCTAGACTATAGTGTAATTTTTATACTATAGTATAGTCAATAGACTTGACGATAGTTTATACTAAAGTATAGTCAATATACTAAACTATAATTTAAACTATAGTATAGTTAGTAAAATATACTATATTTTATACTAGAGTGTAGTCAACATACTAAACTATAGTTTAAACTATAGTATAGTCAATATACTAATCTGTAGTGTTGCCAATAGACTAGATTATAATTTATATTTATATATAGTCCAGTTATAGTATGGTCTATAACTGGACCATAGTATTGTTTAGTAGACTAGACTACAGATTAAACTATAGTCTAGTATAATCAATATACTAGACTATAGATAATTCTACAGTATAGTCGTCTAGACTATAGACTAGGTTATAGTTTATACTATAATGTAGTCCAAAGTCTGGTGTATTTAGTATTTAATATATTTAGTATTCTTCACTTATTTCATATTATTTTTATTTTAACTGTATATCAAAACAAAAAAAAATATTAAATTTAAGCTAAATATTGAAAATCACACTAAAATTTTAATATTAAAAAAAAATTAAATTTAAGAAACATGGAAAACAAAAACGAAATAATTAAATGCCATGATTTTATTTAATAATAAACAAGAAAAATATGTAATATTGTAAATTTAAACTAATAAATAAAAATAATACGATTATAATGCCAAATAAAAGAAAATACGACTTTATGGCTTTTAGTTAATTTTGGATAAACTTTTAACCCTTTTACAGATGGATCAAAAATGGTATAAAATGAATTTACAGATTAAAAATATAATTTGTATAAAATTTTGATGGGATTTAACGGTAGATCAACTAATTAAAGAAATGATTAGAATACAAAAAAAGATAAAATTGAAAATAAAATTAGTTTTATTTCATAGCGACAGTGAGCAGAGTAGTAATCTGTCAAATTTATATGAAGATGTCGCTGTCTCCGGTATTCTGGCCCGACACTAAGGATGAAATAATTCAGCCTTGATCGTTAAAGGGCTAATGAAATGTTTACGTTTATTAAAGTAGAAACTATGCGCAACACTGTGTTTTCATTAGCGTTTTAATTTGTTAACAAAATTAAAGCATACTTTAAGGCAGATTTTTTTGCTACAGCTCATGTTGGGGTAAAATGTGTAAAAAGTGGCGATTATTTATATTTTTATTTATTTCATTTTTTTAATAGATAAATTGAATTTTGTAATAAAGTTGGGTAAAATAGACAAAATTATTTATCAATAAAATCCTCAACCTAGGTTATGTTGTTTTCTTATAAGGAGTTGTCAAAGTAAAAATTTTTAAACACTTTTGAAAAAGAGTAAAAAATTAAAGTTTTGTAAAGTTTTTGTGTATTTATCTTAAATAAAAAGCCTTTAAAGTAAAAAATCAAAATGGAATCATGAACTTCAGGTATTTTAGTGTACTTTACTACAAGTGTTTGTAAATTATATTTTGTCTTAATATTTTTGCTATTTTTTGAAAATTGTCCTAAAATACACTAATTTTCAACTTTCATGGATATGTAGCCCGATTTGAGAAATTATTATTATTTTTTGGAAAAATCTCCAGTAGATTTCATAAAAAAACAGCTTAAGTGCAGACACTTTCTTTGATTTCTCAAACATTAAACAGTGAGGCAGAATCGAAATAAATCTGTAATCGGCTAATCGGATGGCTGGATTTACATGAAATTTCACATAGGCGTAGCAGATATACGCTTCAGGAGCTGAGCTATGGGGGTTTCAAATAGGGTACTAATGTAGACATTTTTTAACCGATTTTCTAGATTTTTATATAACCTTAAAGTTCTTGATAAAACCTTTAGAAAACATGCTTACATGTAATATTTCTTTTATATATTCTTCGAGATATATTCATTTGAAATTTCAACAATCTAAACTTTGCAAGATGTTGGTCTTTTCCTAGCATTAGCAACCGATTTTGTCATGTTTTTTTTTTTTTCAATTTATTAAAGAGTAAAATTATCTATTATGATGGGTCAAAAAATAAACGATTTTAAATTGGCAAGTTTGCAAAAACTAACAAACAGACGGACGGACATTAGAATTCTGTAAAAAAGTCTTAAAATTCCAAAAATATATTATATTTTTACTTCCTGATCAATACAAAAACTAAGTCTAAATATTAAGGTATAGATATCATCTTTCCCTGAATTAAGCGCCATTTTCGACCCATTTTTTTTTTTTTTTTTTTATTAATTCTTCATTTACATAACCGAGCCCATTGGGGCCTTATATGGCTAATCAAAGCTACTAAAAATAATAACAATTTCAATAAAAAGTAAAAAATAAAATAAAGTAAATGTAAATAACAAAAATAAATAATTATTAACTAACATTAATAATAAATAATGGTAACAATTTGTATTAAAATTAAATTAAAATGAGATCAATCAATATCTAATTTAACCATAATGAAAGCTGGAGCATAATATAATCAAATATATTAAAAAATTAAAAATTGTGCTTCTACAAAATTCCATGATCTTGACTGTTCACATATTCAATTGATTTCGATTTAAAAACCGAAACCGAATAAGAAAATTTTCTTAGTTCAAGTGGCAAGGAATTCCAAATCCTTGAGACTCGTATCTGAAATGATTTACCAAATGTATTCAATCGTCTAATAGGAAAAATTATCTGTGGATTTCTCGTGGAGCGGGAAAAATGAAATTTGTCCACCCATTTAACCCAAAGGTATAGACGAAAGGACATTGCCATTCTGCCAAAAAATATCTTAGAATTCTAAAAATATATTTTTTTTTTTATTTATTTATTTCAAATCAAAGTAATATAAAGAAGCCTTCTCAGGCCAATAAACATATATTACAAAGGTAATTTCCCGAATATACAATAATTCATATATCATAAAGTATATATCCAATAGTTAATAATTATTATAACAAAAATTAAATAATACAATTCAGATTATTTAAAAATAAAATATATATATATATATATATATATATATATATATATATATATATATATATATATATATATATATATATATATATATATATATATATATATATATATATATATATATATATATATATATATATATAATATATATGGGCAATTCTCTTTTTACGTTTGCCTTTATGAAACCGACTTTCAACCACAAATATTTTTTTTAAATTCTGACTTTTTTAAACAACTTTTGATGCAATTATGTTAACAAATTTTGGTGATGTAACAGAAAAAAAATTCAAGACCTGACACGGTTCCATGTGATGCCAGCAAGCACTCAAAGTCAAAAATTCCAAAAAAAAGTGTTTGAAACTAACAATTTTTTTTTATTTCTTTTTATTGCTGTAGTCGCGGATTTTAGCATAAATTTTCAATTCTTCTAATGAAGACTATAAACACTTGTAGAAAAAGACCAGCATGGATTTAATTAGCGTGCCATTAACCAGTGTCAAATTGTGTTGTGCAAAAGTCGTGAAACAAATTTTTAAAAAATTTTAAAATTTTGCAGATTTTTCACTGGGGATTTTACGCCATTTCAGATATTTCAAAATTCAAAACAGAGCCTAATAGCTCTTGAAATTATGAATCATTTGACATATATCTCGTTAATGTGCCCTTAGCATAAATGCTGTAGGAGGTACCTAAACTTGGAGAGAAAAAAACATTAATGGCTCCAAGAGGTGCCTTTTCGCGAGGCACACTCGCAACGCTATTTCAGTGAAGCTTGAATATAGCGTTATCAAAGAAGGTTTCCAAATGACATTTAAAAACGAGAGAAAAAGATATAGTCGGTCAAGCCCGACCATATGATACACCATTTGTACATTATAATTCGGGGAGAGGTTTTTTATTAGACTTGGAGTCAAATGTGGACCGATACTCATAAGTATAAAATAAAACATACAAATACAGAATATTACGTTGATGCTGACATTTATATGAATTTATTCACTTTTGGGTGATTCCTGGAAGAGGGCCTTATATGGGAGCTATAGTAAATTATGGACCGATCTTTGTAAAATTTGGCACTATCATTTATGTGCATATAAAACTTATTTGTGTCGAATATTAACTTTATACTAACATTTTAATGGGATTTATGACCTTTAGAGTGATTTTCGGAAGAGGGGTTTATATGGGAGCTATGGTTAATTATGGACCGATCTTTTTAAAAATTGGCACACTTATTTAGACTTATATGAAACTTACATGTGCCAAATTTCATTAAAATATTGCTATATTTAAGGGATTTATGATCGTTAAACCCTTTTCCGGTAGGACATTTGTATGGGGGCTAGGTGAAATAATGGACCGATCATAACCAATTTCAATAGGCTCCGTCCCTGGACTATAAAAAACCTGTGTACCAAATTTCATTAATTTTGGTTCAAAATTGCAACCTGTAGTTTGATTACAAGGTTTACATGGACGGACAGACGGTCAGACGGACGGACATCGTTAAATCGACTCAGAAAGTGATTCTAAGCCGATTGGTATAAATTAAGGTGGGTCTTAGACCAATATTTTTGGGTGTTACAAACATCAGCACAAACGCATAATACCCTCCCCACCTATGGTGGTGTAGGGTATAATCATTGTGGCGTTTTAAAATATTAATTTGCTAAACGTGTATAGCTATTTTAAAGAATTCAGCAATTATGCATATTTTGTTATAGCGGATTTTGGCGTTATTAGTCAATTTTAATCTGAAATAAGTTCCTGTGTAAAGATTTACTTACGTAGAAAATATAATTTCACTAAAAATATTCATCAACGGTTTTCATGGTCTAAGAACGCGATGTTTTTAGTTTAACATTAATCGTCGAGGCACACCCATTTTTTTTATTTTAACTTCAATATATTTAAAATTTTTTTTGTATGAAATTTCTTTAAACTTAAAGTTTTTTAATTTTAAACCTTTGCAATTTTATTATAACATAATCTGTGTCTCAAAGTGAAGAAAAATGTGCTATCAGTTTCAATCAAAGCTGAAGTGGTAAATAATACCAACATGGAGCAACTCTCACAATAAAATGGCTTAAAGCCACATCCACTAACTAATAAATAGAAAAAATAAAAAGTGATCATTAAAATTCTGATATCACCTTTGCCTGAATTATGCATCATTTTCGACCCATTTTACCCAAATGTATAGACGGACATTACCATTCTGGCAAAAAAAAAAACATGGTTTAAAAAAAAGAAAAATCCAATTTATTTTGAGTTTCTTTATTAAAAAAATTAATAATATATAATTGCTTGGAAAATTAAATAAAACGTAACATATATTCTAAAAATACACACATATATATATATATATATATATATATATATATATATATATATATATATATATATATATATATATATATATATATATATATATATATATATATATATATATATATATATATATATATATATATTTGACATTTTAAAATATTTTTGGTATATAAAAAAAAAAGATATATAAAACCGTTTACTTACAGTCTATCTATAAAAACAAAATATAACAATAATATGGCAACTGAATAAATATTTGCTTAATGTCCTAAAAATAATTTTGAAAAGTTTTTACAATAAATTTTGAAATTCAATTAATAAACTTTAAGTTTATATTTGTTTAAGAGAGCCAATTCTTTCTTTGCAATTTCAGCACCATTTTTTGTTAATATTTTTGTATTTTATTTTGTTCCTTTCAAGAAACAGGCAAATAGAGATCTTTACGTAATGTCGTATTAGACTCAGACAACATAAAGTGTTCACCAGCTCTTTTCTTGGAAATATTATTGGTAACAACAGTTAAAATATCCAAAATATGTTTGCTAAAAAAAAAAGAAATATACATTTAATACCTGAATTGAAATAAATTAAACATTATTATATTTTCTACTTACCGTTTATCATATTTTTGTATAGCTCTACATAATTCTTGCACAAACCAACTACCACTAACGGTATCACGCAAAGATTCTGTACCCCTAACAGCTGATATAGCCCATAATTGATCAGCATGACCATCAGGATGAAAGTTTTTCATAGCACTTGTACCAGTCTAAAAAATATAAAAATATGACAACAAAGTTTTGAAAATAAATGTCAAACCTCACCGTATCATTTTTAGGATCATGTTTTTGACACGCTTGTATGAAAGCCATACTCGGTTTTCCAATTAATGTTTTATCCGTTAAAATCTCTCTTATTTCAGCTATTGATACTGGTATAAAATTACAACCATAAACAGCTCCTATTAATAATGTTGTAAAACTATAAAATTTCAAAAGTTCTTTTTTTTAATTTAAATATTTGTTGATCCATACCCTCTTTGCCATGCGTTAGTATACAAATGATAATGGAATCTTTATCTTTGCTTTTCTTAACTGTTTCACGTATTTGCTGTAATATTTCCACATGTGTAAGATTATTAAATACCAATGGCTTGTAGCCGTATGCAGAGAAGACTTTTTTAAGTGTATCACGATCGACATCTGTGCCTTCTCGTGTAAGTTTTAAGGTACCACGTTCAGGTAAAAGGTGCTTAAAGAGAAATGTTTAATATTTTTTTAAACTACAAAAAATTTTTAGGCAAAATCTTTTAGGATATTTTAACAAAATAATTTGATTATAGGTTTTTTTACTTTTCTTAAATTTTTAGAGATTTTAAAAATACTTTTAAATAAAATAATTATGGACAAAAGCTTTTTGGAGAGTTTTAAAAGAAAGCTTTAATCAAAGCTTATTTTAATAATAAATAAATCATTATATTTTCTTCTTATAGAAAACATTTAGAAGTTTCT
The DNA here is from genome assembly GCA_951394005.1 of Protophormia terraenovae. Classification (NCBI taxonomy): domain Eukaryota; kingdom Metazoa; phylum Arthropoda; class Insecta; order Diptera; family Calliphoridae; genus Protophormia; species Protophormia terraenovae. Next base: position 10,737,721 of record OX596076.1, on the reverse strand, counting down.
TTTAGAAAATTAATAATATTTAGTTTTAAAGGTCTTTGAGCTTTTTTTACGCTTTAAAAATATTTAGAGCTTTTTTAAGTCATTTCATTTTTACTTTTAGATTAAAAGGTTAAGAACATTAAAACGTTAGAAAAAAGCTTTAAAAAATTTTGTTTAAAAAAAAAAAAAATAAAAAAAATAAAATTATTTTTTGTAAAAAAAAATTAGGAAAAAGCGTAAAATTTTTATAAAAATTTTCGATTTTAGTTTTTTTGATGAAAAGCTTTTAGAGATTTTTTTTGCAAAAAGTTTTTATAGATTTTAAAAAAAGCTTTTAGAACTTTTTGAGAAAAGCTTTGTTCTTTAGAAAAGCTTTTAGAGCATTTTAATTGTTTTTAATGGTTAAATTAAGAAAGCTTTTTTTAAAAAAAAAATTATAAAAATTTCTTTAACAGAATGTATAGAGCTTTTGTAGAAAAATGAGACTAAAGAAAATTTTAGAAATTAGAACTTATAAAATTTGTTTTTATTATGTATATAAGAAAATTAAGCTTTTTTTAATAAAAAAAAAATAGAGTCTTAGATTTTTTTACATACAAGTTTTTAGGAGAATGTTTTATATATTTTGCAATAAAAGCTTTTAGACTTTAATACAATTTTGAGAGCTTTTAATTTTATAGTATTAAAAATCTTACAGAAAAAATTAGTTTTTAGAATAAATCATTTGGCTAAGGTAGATGATGTACAGGTAAGCAACATTTAAACAACAGATTTTTTTTTTTTTTTTTTTTTTTTGTATTGTAGTTATTGCAGTTGTCGTTACCTTACTTTTTGTACCATGATTTAGGATTAGAATTAGAAAAACCTTTTAGAACTTAAAAAAAAAAAAACGTTAGAAAATGTTTTTCCACAAAACTTTTTTGAAATGTTTTGTTAAAAAATACGCCATAAATAAAAATAGTTTTTGTTGAATTAAAAAAAAAATATCTATATTGTATATTAAATATTTACCTGTAACTCTGGATTAGTTTCATAATAAAATCTACTTTGATTTATTATCAATATATAACCAGCGTTCTCCTTGGTAATTTTATAACGTTCCGCATCATCAAAATCTTCAGATACTTCTACATTAGCTTCACATTCGATACCAGAATCCATTACATCATATGTCTCATTTGAATTAAATTCAATATTCTCTTCTTTTACTTTCAATTTAAGATTAATTGTCTCCAATAGTACATCTTTCATCGAATCCATTCCAATAAATTTAAAATATTCTATTAGAATTTCAACATTACAGTCCTCCAGTTGTTTGTCACCACAAGCAATGACACCTTTTGTCAACCAATTTAGTAAAAATATTTCCAAATAAAAAGAATCATAGAAACGTAAACCCTGACATATGCTGTGTTTCTCATGTACATAGCTAATGAGCCGACATGCCTGATCGGGAGGCAAACGTACACAAATTTTATAGAGAGCTTTGAGCAGGGGATGTATGTATACACTAAGTTCGGTTACATGAGGTAAAAGCTCTAGTTGTATATTCCGCCAAGATAAACCTAATTTGCGTATAACCTTTTTGGCTCTGATAATAGCTAAAGCTTCGACTAAATGTTGCCTCCAAGTTTGTGGATTTAATCTAGCATAGTTTCGTAAAATGTCACTTGTGGCAAATGGACCGCTGTCTTGGCATGGGTGTTGTGCTAATATTATTAGTCTTTGTAAGATATATTCACTACCGCTTTTATTATCACCATAGAGAAGTAAACTTAATGAAGCCTTTAGTTTTCATAGGAATTAGTCACTTTTATTAAAATTATTCTTTTTATACTTACCAATTCATAAAAGCATAAGTCCTTTTCTATATATGGCAAGTCTTCGATATCTATGCTATCTAGGGATTTCATCATAACTTCTAGAGCCAAACCACGGAGCCAAAATTTATTTTAGTTTTTTTTATGGCAATTTTATCGTTCTTTGTTTATTATTGCATTTTGCATAATTTATTGAGCGTTGCCAACTATTAGAATTTTTTGTGCTTTTGTATAAAAAGTTGGCATTTCTATATAAAAATAATTATGAGAAAAGTAAAAAAAATAAATATTTACAACAAAAATATCAACAAGTGGTATGTTAAGAGAACTAAGCCGCCCACATTTTTAACGGCAATATATTTAACTAATTTGTAACGACAGCTTAAAATTTTCAGAAAATTAAAAGAAAACGGTCGAATGCAAATTGAAAAATAAACATGTAATGAAATAAAATAAGTTAAGAAATAAAAACTGTTAAACTATTTTCATTTTTTGTAAAAAATTCAAGAAAACTTCCATTTACACATACCTTATTGTTATGTGACGCAATGAAGCCTAAACCGCCAAATTAAAATTATGAAAATATTGCGTGTACTACATTTAATATGAGATTTCTAGTATTTTTTATTATTTCCATATGAAACGAGTGCTATATTTCATCTGTTATACATATGCATATGCTTAAGTAATTTTGAATCTATAGGATTTTTGTGTGGAGTTTAGCTGGGCAGGAACATGTTGATTTTGTATGAATTTTAGATTATTTTAATGCTTATTTTCAAATAATATATAAATAGAATTAAGGAAAATGTTGTCAATTTGTAGTAGAAGGGAATAAAAGAAAAAATATATCATTAAATTGAATTTAATTTTATAGGGAACTAGTTCTACAAATTTTCCATTCATTTTATAAATAGAATAGAATTAAAGAAAATTTTAATCATTCAAATTGAATTTTCATTCTCTGACGAATTAATTCTTTAGGGAATTAATCCTTATGAAACTAGTTAATATGTTTTATGCTTATACATATTAAATTTATTTGTGTCAAATATTAACATGATACTGTCATTTATGTGCGTTTTTTGCGAGTTAAAGTGATTTTCGAATGTGGGCCATATATGGGAGCTATGCCTAAGTGTGGACCGATCTTTCTGAAATTTTGCTCTTCGATTTATCTTTGTATAGAAATAGTGACATAAAAAGGCATTTGTTAGCGTTAAAACTCTCTTCCAGGGAGTAATTTTATGGGGGCGGTGTGAAAAAATGGTCCGATCACGACCAATATCAATGGGGTTTCGTAATTATGTTAAAATAAACATATGTGCCAAATTTCATCAAATTATTTTCAAAATTGCGACCTGTACTTTGTGCACAAGGTTTACATAGACAATCAACCAGCCAGTTAGACGGACGAACATCGTTAAATCGACTCAGAAAATTATTAATAAAATGGCTATAAGGTTTTTCAATTCGGTATTTTTTGGAAAATTGGTCCTTTAATTGGAAAATTAACCGACTTTTTGTCGCAGACAGTTGCGCAATTTTTAATGAAAAAATTTATGCTGAATAAATCTTAATATCGCAATATGGGTGAGGGCTATATAATATTCGACACAGCTAATTATAAAACTTGTTCTATTATTGATACTTTTTACAACAACTTTTTTTGGTAAATTTAAAATAAATGCGTACTTTCGAGAATTTTATTCATGTATGGAAAATAAAATTTCCATTGTAGTAATAGAAAATAAAGATTTCTTTATTAAAAACGTATTAATATAAAAATAAAATTTTTTTATTTCTTATTCTAATTTAAAACAAAAATTAATATATATTCCATTATATATATCGAGAGCTTATATTCAAATTGGACCTCATGCTGATTTACATTTTTTTTTTTTTTTTGCGTCAGACTCTTCATTTTTCTAATTTTTATATATGGTATTAATTTTGAAGTCAAAAGTTAATTCTAACACTTTGTTTTTCACTTTTTGATTTTGGGCTATATTTTTTTAAGGCAAAACGGGCTATCTGTTTGATTTGCAAAGCGGGTACACCTATCAACATTTTATGAAGCTAAGTAAGAGCTCTATACCATAGATTTTTAGACAGGAATGAAACAAATTAATTAAATTGGTGATTATAAGCAAAATATCTTAGATACCAAAAGCAGTTTCTTAAAAAAATATTAATTAAATAAAAAGTGCAATATACATCGTCTTTAAAGGTTTTAATAATTTTTTAGTTGTTGGTATGCAATTTAATACAATTTTAATTGGTTCAAAAATTTTTTTGGCAAACAATTTTTTGCATGCAAATTTTTTTTCAAAATGTAATTTATAATTTTAATTTTGAACACATTTTCGTCCTTTTAGTAAACATTCCTGTTGTTTGAAATTACTAACGATTAAAAATGGTCCAGCCAACCACAAAATTTCGCTTTTTTTTATCTCCTGATTGGTATGATATCATAAATTTAACATATTGTCAATTTTTTCTCCAAAAATATTAAGTTTTACTTCTTTAATTTCCAATAAACAAAACGGGCTATATAACATTTTATCTACCATAACTTCCTGAATAATGAGGTTAAAAGATTTATATTTCAGTGTGAGGTTTAGTAAACGTAATATTAATAACTCGTAGAAGAACAGATTACAAAATGTTGAAAAATGAGAGAAATAAACAGTTTTTATGTTCTCCTGAACAATGGTGTTTTGCATGAGGCCCGTTTTGAATATAGACCCTAGATATATTCCATTATATATATATATATATTGTATATATGAGAAAGTTATTCAAAATCACAATACATTTTATTACAATTATTTGTTTGGCAAATAAAACTCTTTGCGTAAAGTGCTGCTGGTCAAAGGTAACATAACTTGATTGGCATCGCCTCTTCTCCTGGAAATATCACGTATTACAGCCGTTAAAATATCAAGCATATGTTTGCTATAAATACCAAAAGAAAAAGGTTTATTAAAATTAAAAAAAGAAATATATTAAAAAAAAAAAATCTTACCTCTCAGCATACTTTTCAATAAAATTGCACAAAGATTCAACAAACCAACTGCCATGTTCGGTATGACGTAAAGAATCTGTGCCCGGCATAGATGACAAAGCCAGTAATATGTCAGCATAAGCTTCGGGCGAAAAATTATTTAGAGATGACGATGGTTTCTAGAAAATAAATTAAAATGAAAATTATAAAATTTGTAATAAACCAATTGTATACAAAAATATACTTTACCGTATTTATGCTACAAATATTTCGTTGACACGCTTGTATTATCAACATCTTGGGTTTACCATTTAAAGTGTCTGCGGTCAATATTTCTTTGATTTCAGCTATACTAACAGGTACAGAATTGCTACCAAAAACCACTCCTAAATAAAGAGAAATATTTTTAATTATGTTTTAATAAATTAAAAAATAAACAAAGTAGAAAATTCTTTGAACTTACCTTCCATACCATGTGATAATATGCAAATAATTAAAGAATCTTTAAGTAGGCTTTTCTTAACAGTTTCTCTTATATGATGTAATATCTCTAGATGTGTAAGATTTTCAAAAACTAAAGGTGTATAGCCATATATGGAAAAGACTTTTTTAAGTTTGTCACGATCAACATTAGTGCCCTGACGTTTGGGTATAACATCGGTCATTTTAGGTATAAGATGCTTTAAGATAATAGAAAAAAATTAGTTAAACAAAAATTTAATTTTTTATTCCACTAATATTTACCTTAAAGTTAGGATCTTTTTCATTATAAAATTTACTTTGATTTATAATCAATACATAACCAGCATTTTTCCTGCTAACCGTATAGCGATCATTATGTTCCAGATATTCCTCTGGCTTTATTGTAGGATATTGAGTTTTAGCAGTAGCATTTTGTTGGCTATTATGACTGCTAGTTTGATTACTACTTGACATTTCCTGCGACATTGAAACTCCCGAATCTTTTAAATTGTTACCTGTATCATTATTGCGCCTGTTGTTTTCAACATTTTCCTGTTCATCTTTAATATTTTGATCTATAGTAACCACTAAAAGATCCCTTATATCCAACATATCATTAAATTTAAAATATTCGATAAGTATTTGTACATTACTACCCTCAAGTTTCTTTGAACCTAAAACTATTATACCCTTGGTCAACCAATTAAGAAGAAATACTTCTAAATAAGAAAAATCATAGAAACGTAAATCCTGACATTGTCTATGTCTGTCATTAATGTAATTAATCAGGCTCCCCGACTGATCAGGTGTTAAACGTTCACACATGTTATAAAGAGCCTTGAGTAAGGGATGTACATGTACACTTATTTCGGCTACATGGGGTAAATATTGATAGTGTATTTGCTGCCAATTAAAACCCAATTTGCGTAAGACCATTTTAGCTCGTATAACAGCTAAAGCTTCTACAACATGTTGCCTCCATTTAGAGGGATTTAATTTTGCATAGTTCAATAATATATCGCTGCTAACAGGTTTACCCAACTTCTTAAAGCCCACACCTAGGGGTGGTTGTTGCGATAATATTATTAGCTTTTGTAATATAAAATGTGAAGCTGTGGCATCATCCCCATACAAAAGGAATCCCAACGAAACCTATTAAAGGAAGTATTACTCATTATTGTTTTATTTACTTTTATATTTAATTAAATGTTCATTACTTACCAATTGGCTAAAATTTAAATCGCATTCTATGTAGGGCAAATCCTCCATATCTATTATATTTTCCAAATTGAACATATTGGTACCCATTTTTACGATATTTTTTTCTAATTATTTCCGATTATTTGGTAAATTCCCCTTTTATTTTTTACAACGAAAATAGTAATAAAAACAAGGAAATAAAAAAACAAACACGTCAGAGTTCTATGTCATGCTAAGTTCCCAGCCGCCGACTTTATTTATAAAAATGAAGGAGCCGTCTTTAATCCCGTTACAAAGAAGTGTTTAAAAACATTATTAAAATTCGCTTAAAAAATTACATATTTTAACATAAATTTGTCAAAACTTTTAATAAAATCGGTTAATTGTTCCTTAAACTCAAACAAAAACAATAAAGGCTCAACTACATAGAATACTTTCGCTTCAACTGCGACTGACAGCTAAGTTAAATACATGCATTTATATTGAGCGGAACCAAATCAGTATGCCAAACTTCTGCGTGAAGTACTTCAAAGATGAAAAATGTTCAACATTGAAGTGTCGAAGTACATTATTTCAAAAAAAAATTCTATTATGATTTTTATATTTTATTATATAAAATTTGAATAACAAAATAATGCAACGACTGGGTTAATATCATTTATGTGTTGCGTAGCTGAGCCTTATTAATGTTTATGCGTACAAACTCTATTTGACGGCACGACGTCGTCATTCATTTATTTATATGGCTTGGGACTTTAATGGATATGTCAAATAAAAACAAAGTGCTGCCAACATTTTCCAAAAAAAAATCACTGTAATTGTAAAAAATATCGATCTGGCCATTCTATTTTAAATAATTGATATTGTTTTTCGAAAATTTTAAAACTTGTTGAATTTAAGATAAAAAAATCATTTAACAAATAATATTAATTAAATCGTATAAAGTAAAGGAACTAGTTGCTAAAATCTGACAAAATTTTAAAAACATTTAAAAATTTACATATACAGAAAAATACGTTAATTTAAAAAAAGTACAAATAAATCCGAAACTGGGCGACTAAAGAAAAAAATAATAATTAAGTTTTTATTATATTTTCCAATCATAATAAATAAATAATCAAATTTTAAAAATTAAAAAAAATTGTATTTATTTTTAACCACAATTTTGGATACATTTCGTCTATAAAGGTTTTACATGTTTTTGTTTACAGACTGTGGCTCTGTTTGTTAAGCCCAAAAAATTACAATAGCGCGTAGTCAGCAGCAGTGTGTGCTGCCATAATCAGCTGACTATTTAGAATTCACTGTTTGTTATAGTGTTGATTACATTTAGTCAGCAGCAGTTTGCAGTGCTGTTTCTTTTAGCCCTGTTTCTAAATTTACCGCGCTGCATTCAGATTGAGAGCGAGATAAAAAGAGTGAGCAATAAATGAGAGGCTAAAATACACAAGTAGAACAAAGCTAGATGGTGGTTGTAAATTGTGGCTGCCTACGCTGAATTGTAATTATAACGGCAGCAACATGTTGTGCTGACAGTGATCAGCTGATAATTTTTGCTGATACTGTTGCTGACCACGCGCTATTGTTATTTGGGCTTTAACGTTGATAGCTAACAAAAAAACGATATTCCCTCATAATTGGTATAACTTGATATCAAAAAAAAAAAAAAATGGAACAAATAAATCTTTATATTTTATTTAAAAAAAAAAACTAATAATTTAAATTTGTTTTCATTGTAGTTTATTATATTTTTATATTTTTTTTTTTCATTTATTGACATTCAAATATTCATAATTGTATTTTTGTTCATAAATTTATCGACGTTAAACATGTATAATTCTACACGTTAACTCCTAACGTATATAAATTTAAATTTTGTATGAAATTGACTATCAACGTTAAGCCAAAATTACAATATCGCGTAGTCAGCAACAGTATCAGAAAAAATTATCAGCTGTTCACTGTCAGAATAACATGTTGCTGCCCATATAATTACATTTAAGCGCAAGCAGCAAAAATTTACAACCACCATCTTGCTTTACTCTACTTGTGTATTTTAGCCTCTCATTTATTTGCTCACTCTCTTTGTCTCGCTCTCAATCTGAAAGCAGCGCAGTAAATTTAGAAACAGGGCTAAATGAAACAGCACTGCAAACTGCTGCTGACCAAATGTAATCAACACCATAACAAACAGTGCTTTCTGAATTATCAGCTGATTATGGCAGCACACACTGCTGCTGACTACGCGCTATTGTAATTTGGGCTTTAGCAACAAAACAGCTAATATTTTCTGTTATTTTGGAACATTTTGGACAAATTTTAATGTTTTCCAGACACACGTGGTAACTCTCCAACCCTGCATTTTATTTAACGGGTTATCAATTCACTGTGATTGTCTGATGTAAACAAAATAATTTTTTGAATAAAAAATATAAATGTGTAAAAATTAATAAAATTTCCATAAAACATGTTAAAAAATAAACACGATATGTTAAATTCAAATCCTGATTTAATAAATAGTTGTCGGGTATGCCGTAGTCCCAATCAGGATGGTGATTATGAGTGCTTATATCAAAACATAAACAAACACGAGGAGGCGATACCAATGCTCAGTGAAGCTGGAATTTTATATGAAAATCTATTAAATGTGAGATCATTTAAATTGCATTATAAAAAATTATAAGTAAATTTTTATTATTACTTATTTATAGATTTCTCTCAGTAATTGGGATAATTATCCACAATTTTTGTGCAATAGTTGCGATTTACAAATGAAACTTTTCAAGAAACTCAAAGATAAAGCCTTTAAAACTTGGGAATACTTGCAAAATCTCTATGATGAACAAAACTTAACTAAGCAGGAAGTAGTGGAAGATAATTTAGAAATATTAGAAGAATGTGAGCAGGTGAAGGCAGCTAATGATTATCAGGAAAATAATGATAATGATTATCCAGCAAGTGAAATAAATGATTACCAGGAAAATGAATCTAATGGGTATCAAGAACATACAACAAATGAGTATCAGGCGAATACGGCTGAAGACTATGAAGAGGTAATTTCAATTGAAGAGGAGTATAGGACAAATTTAACTAAAGAAGTTTATCAGACAAATTTAACTGAAGAGGAATACCAGACAAATTCAGCTGAAGAGGAGAAAGAATATCGGACAAATCTAGCCGTAGATAATGAAGAAAATCCTTCTGATGAATATCTAGACGATAAATTAACTATAAACTGCTGCCAAACTGAAGACCTATTGGATGAGGGAAATCTCTATAGCGAAGAGAATTTAATACCAACTATTACTACTAATTTAGATTCCCCACAAAATTCCCAAATATCATTATCACAAACATCTCCTCTTAACATTTCCTCGTTAAATGTAGAAATTGAACCAAAAATCACCGACTTTAAATTCCATTATTCTACCGTAGACATCCAAGAAAGTTCGGGCAATTCTCAAGAAACTATACCACAAATTAGAATAGATTTAGAACCGGTTATAGATAAAAATGATTATGTTACAGAAATCTATGAACTGCTAGAGGATGAAGGAAAAAACGAAAGTTGTACAGAAAGTAATGATCATGTTATGGATTACGATGTTTATACAGAGGATAAAACAGATTGTAGTAATTCTATGATAAGTGAGGTGGAATATGTTATCGAAGAGGAAATGTGTGATGAGGAAGATAATCAGAATATGGAAAATAAATTAGAAATAAAAAGTTTAAATGTAGACAAAAGGAGGCGAGTAAATATGGGTAGCAAAAGGAGATGTGTTGAGGGTGTGATAAGCAGGAAAAGGGAATATAAATGTAAACCTTGTCAGCAGGAATTTAAGGATTTACAAGATCTAAAAATGCACAGGTAATAAAAATTAAAGTATTTTCCAAAAAATAAGTAACAATTCTCATTTGTTTTTTCCTTCGCCCCCATAGAGCTGAGGTACACAATGAAAAATATCCTTGCACGGTTTGTGGGAAAGAACTCAAATCTCTGCCCTCCCTGCATCTGCACATGAAAATCCATGCCGAACAGCCTGCCCATCAATGTGAAATTTGCCAAAAAACTTTTAATCAAAAAGCCCACTATCAATATCACATGAAACGTCACAACAATGAACGCAATTTCAAATGTAATGAATGTGAAAAGGCTTTCATTACCAAAACCGATCTTAAAGTACATCAACGTTTACACACTGGACAAAGGCCTTATGTATGTAATATTTGCAAAAAAGATTATCTAATGATGGAACATTTAAAGGCACATTTACTAACGCATACAGATCAATATTTTGAATGTGATATATGTAAACATAAGTTTGCCACGCATAAAACTCTAAGGCAACATGTAAAGACAATACATGAAGATGAGCCCAGATTTAAGTGTAGTTTTTGTAGTAAACCTTTTCGTAGAAAGCATCACTTAGAGGTGAGTGAGAGGTAGGTTGATATTTTAAGAAAATAAAGTAATTTTTTGTTGTTTTTTTAGTATCATCTAAGACTTCATCAAAAGAATGTGAAGTTTTTAGACAGCAACTATGAATTGATAGATGATCCTACTTCAGTTGTTGATAATCCACAGGAGGAAGAAGACCCAGATGATCTTACAGATCCAGATTTAATTGTTGATTCTGGTTTTATTGCGCTCAATGATGATATTATTTAAGGTTTTAAAATAATGTGTATTAATAAATACCAGATTATAGATGAAAAAAAAAAATTGTTAAATAATATGATTTTTTATAAAATTAAAGATCTCAATTTTATTATAATGTGGCTATTTTGGAACTACAACCCCATAATTTAACTTTAAGCCTTCTTGTTAATTAAAATTCTCTTAAAAATATTTTTGCGTTTGATTGATTTTATCCTTTTGGTGCACTTTTCGTCATTTTTTTTTTTTTTTGTATTTTGGCGTGTTAATTTTAGCTTGTTTTTTGTTTTGGCAATTTTTTTTCTTATTTTATTTGTTATTTTTTTCGGGATTTTTTATTTTAGCGTTTTTCGAAGATTATTTTATATACTTTGTTAACATTTTTTTCTTTTGGTGTGTTTTTGTTTTTTCGTTTTGGCGTTTTTTTATGTTTAGGCCATTTTTTTTCTTATTTGGAATTCTTTTTCATTTTGGCGATTTTATTTACGCATTTTTTTCGTCTTATCGATTTTTTTTCGCTTTGGTGATTTTTTATTTTGATGTTTTTTCTTGAAGCATTTTTAATTTTGACGATTTTTTTTTATTTTGGCGTTTTTCGTTTCAGCGATTTCTTTTAATTTTAGCTTTTTTCCGCATTAGAGATTTTTTTATTTTGGCGTATTTCTGTTGTTTTTTTTTTTTTCATTTTATTTTTAGTTTTAGCAACTTTTTGAGTTTTGTGCAATTTTTTCCATTTTGCCGTTTTTACGTATACATTTTTTTTCCGGTTTAACAATTTTTTTATATTTTAATGAAGATTTTTGTAAATTTTTTAATGAAGCACGTTCATTTTAACTTATTAAAATACATTGAAACATGTTAACCTATATAGATTCACTAATGAAAAGCTTACCTCAAAAAATCAATATTTCATAATATGTTGTTCAGTAATTTGGATCACTTCCCTAATATGACAACCGCGTGCTTAAATTCATTGATGTTTCACAAAAATTGGAACTTATGAATAGTATGCTCTTTTTTCCTGTGTTTTAATATAAATCAGAAAAAAAAAACGTTAAAGTACAAATCACAACATATCTTAATTTAGCTCCAAAAATATAAAACTAAAAATATACTACCATATTCATAATAAAATTTTTAAATCACTTCACTAATAAAAAGTTTATAAATTTAAAATTTTTATTATGAATAAGACCTAAGGTCCGTGGGAGTCTTTTGCTGCTTTTACTCCTATCGGACGCGTTCCCAGGTGACGGATCGGGGGGATTGGTTGTAAGGCACTATGCTAAATGGTGCGTTCTTACGCATTATATGAATGTTAGTATCATATGTATTTTCTCTGATCCTAGGGCTCCAAAGAGTCACTCGCGGACCAAATAAATGTAGCGCACTTTAAGGCCAAGGTGGTAGGTAGCAGTGCGGAGGAACTGAATGGTTAGTTGGTGCCTAAACAAAATAACGCCTATGGCATGGGTTAGTTGTAGCCTAGTTCGTCACTGTGTCAGTTGGTTCTTTTCATTACTAGCTTACTCGTGGGAGAAATATTGACAATATAAATTTCAATCGGACGAATGATGACAGTCGCAGGGCGACAGAACAGAAACGGAAATGCTAACTGACGACGAGAATATGATGATGGGGGTTCAACGGGACATTCTGCTTTTGGAAAGTCAGTTGTTGGATCAACTAATGAGCCCTTTGGCACTTGGAACGATTCTTTCATTGTGACCGGCGCCACCGAAAATCTCGGGGATCTTACCCTTGGCTCTGAAGATGAGCATGAGATCACAGTAATCTCAGATCGCGCTGAGAATCAATAATTGTTCGAATGTCAGGAAGCACAGAAGGAACGTCAAAAGATTCGAACGGATCACGGACCTTCTTGTGACTCCCTGGGAATGTCTTATCCTGAAGGATCAGATGAGGTTGCAGTCCGTATTCCAGAGATGTCCTGTAAGGGCACAGGAAAAAGTCGAAATATCCATATTAAAAGAGTTGGATCGGAAAGTGAACAGCCATCAAAAAAGGCATAGGAATCAATGCTGAAGAATTGTATTCAAGCTGCTTGATAAGGCTGAACCAGATGGGATTATCAGCATTGAGCAATGGCGACAGATTGAGTACAGGCTCATTGAGGAGATCGCCCTTGAAAGAGGAAGGCCGGATGAGGTATCATTCAGAGGCGTAGATTGGATGAAGGGTGTCAAAATCATTAACTGCGGAAATAATAAATTAATACTGGCATCAGTATACATGCCATACGAGGCACCGATCCACCAAGCATCGCTTTGCAGCAACTGGCGGATCACATGGCACACTTTCAATTGAGAGAGTTGTATGATAGGCATGAGAATATAAAGAATATTTTAATAATTTGAATCGCTCTTTTGTCAGAGACTTTAAGCGTAAATTGATTACAGTGGTTACAATGATGTAAATGAAAATACTTTTCTTAATAGATTTTTGTTGGTTTTTTTATTTTTGTTTTTTATGATTCTTTTCTTTTATAATAGGTTTTTTTGTTTTTTGTAGTGGTTGTTTATTTATTTTGTATAATTTAATAATTATTAGAATCTAAATATATAATTAATGTTTTGTTTTTTAATTATTTCTTACTTTGAAGCACTTGTATAACAGAAATTTTCTTTTTTAAATAATTTTTTTTAATTGTTTTTTTAATTAGTTTTTTAGTTTTTTAATTTACTTTTAAAAACGCGCATTTATTTAAGCAAATATGGACAAAAAATGTTAAGTTTCAAGATAATAAAAACTTTTTTAGTAAGAAACTCATCAAAATTTTAAGGTATTTAAATTTTGTACAAGAAAATTCAAACCCTAAGTAAAGTTTCATATAAATTAAAAATTTAATTATATGGTTTAAATATAGTAAAGTATTAGTAGTTGGGAACCTTTTAAACAAAAGGGAAAAGGATTAATACTAAATAGGTTTTTGCATTTTTGTAAGGACATAAAAGGAAATAAAGTGCTTTAGATTTAAAGATTTTCTTAAAAAAAAAAAAAAAAAATTAATACAAAATTAGTATTGTTAATCTAAGTTTTTTTAATTTGTTTTTTAGTTTGTATTAATTTTATAAAACATAGTTTTATAAAAAAAAATTGTAAAGACAACTTTAATTGAGCTCAATGACAATTTGTGGATTTCTGCTGGGAATAAAAAAATTTATTAAAGGAAATAAAATTTCTATTCCAAAATAAAACTATGGGAAGCAAGGGGTGTTTTATCGATTGGGGGCGGAAGGAATGAAATAGTCTTAAATATATTAAAAGAAATGCTTAATTTTTTGTTGAAATTTTTATGTCTTTTTTGGAGTCTTTAAAAAAAAAAGACTTGTGCTTTTTTTCAAATGAAAACAAAGAGGCCAGAAACTAAAAAAAATGTTTGCACTAGTAACTCATTCCAATTTAAAATAAGTCTCAAGTCTTCTACAAAAGTTCGAAAATTTAAACTACAAGTTCGAAATTCAACATTTTTTTAATAAAATTTGACAAATTTTCATAGAATTTGAAAAGAATAATTGATTTGGGATTTTTTTTTTTTGCAAATTCGAATTTCGAAATTTAAAAAATTTGTAAAAACTGTTTTATTATAGAAATTAAAAAAAAAAAAATTAATTTCTCAATTTTTTTTTTTTTTTTGCTAAATTTTTAAAATTCGAACATAAGTTTGAAATTTGTTGAAATATAGATTTTTTATAGGTATTTTAATAATTTTTTTATAACAACAATTGCAGCATTTTTGTCATATTCGAATTAAAAATTCTAGAAAAATTTTCTATTTTTGAAAAAAACTTTTCAATTAACAAAATAACTAAATTAAATAATTTTTAAGACATTCGAAAATTCGAAACATAATTTCGAAATTCTTATTAAAGCTTTGAAATTTAAAATTCTTGAAAAATTATAAATCATTTTTATTTTAGTAATACATATGCAAAAAATTGAAACTCAAAAATGTTTAATCAAGTTCGAAAAATCGGAAATAATTCTGAAACTAATAAATTTAATTTGGAAATTAAATTTATTCAAAATGGAATGTAATTTTAATGAAATTTCACAAGAAAAAATGTATTCTAATATTTTTAGTCATGTTCGAAAAGTCGAACTTTATTTCGAAATTGAAAATCTTGGGAAAAACTATTTTTCTTTTTTTTCTTAAATCTTAACGAATTTCTAATAGAATAACAAAATTAATGGTTTTTCAGACATTTTCGAAAATTCAAACATAATTTCGAAATTGAAACCTTGGAAAAAAAATTAAATTTTAGAAAAAAAAATTAAAATATTTGCAGAAAATTTAAAGAATGTTTCATATTA
Source organism: Protophormia terraenovae (assembly GCA_951394005.1). Lineage (NCBI taxonomy): Eukaryota > Metazoa > Arthropoda > Insecta > Diptera > Calliphoridae > Protophormia > Protophormia terraenovae. Next base: position 10,722,258 of record OX596076.1, on the reverse strand, counting down.
TACTGATTTAAATTTAAACATTTTTAGTCATATTCAAAAATTCGAATTTGATTTCGAAACTGAAAATTTTGGGAAAAACTAGATTTTTCTTAAATCTTAACGATTTTCTAACAAAAAAACCGAAATAAATGGTTGTTAGTCGTGTTGGAAAATTCGAACATAATTTCGAAACTGAAATTTTAGAAAAAAATTTAAATTTTAGAAAAAAACTTAAATTTTAGAAAAAAAAATTAAAATTTTTGAAGAAAATTTAAAGAATATTTCTTATTATAATAACTGATTTTAAATTTTAAAATTTTTAGTCATATTCGAAAATTCGAACTTGATTTCGAAATTGAAAATTTTTTAAAACAATTATTTCCATTTATTTCAAGATCTAATTGAATAATTTAATTCAATATTTGAACTAGTTAAGAATTAATTTAAACTTTTTAAATCATATTCGAAAATTCGAAATAAAAATTAAAAAAAAATGTTTCTGAAAAAAATAAAATTAAAATTTTTATATAAAAAATTTTCTTTTATTTCAACGATTTTTTTTAGTATAAAAATTAAATTTAAGAATTTTAAGATTAAGTTTCGAAAAAATTCAAACATAATTTCGAAAATATACTGTTTTCAAAACTGGCCTCATTGTTTTTTTTTTTTTTTTTTAATAAAATGATTTTAATGCTGTTGTTTGTTGGCGGTTTTTAAAAGCTTTCTCTTTCTCTCTCTCTTGCTTGGATTTTGAATTTTACAAGTTGATTTTTTATTTGTTTATATTTTAAAGAAAGCTATTTTATTTTTTATTTTTCTTTGTATGTTGTAGTAATTGGTTGGATAATACTTGTTTGATGTTGTTTTTTTTTATCTTTTTCTAACAAAAAATTTATTTAAAATTTTTTATAAAAATTTGTTCATTGTTTTTTTTAGTTTTTGTTTTTTCTTCAAGTGTAAAAATAAAAAAAGCCTTTAATTAATTAAATTATTAATATCATTTAAAAATAAGTATTAAAAATAGTTTGTAGTAGTAGAAGATTTTTTGTGGTTTTTTTAATAGAAAGACAAAAAATAAAATTTTTAAAACACAATAAAACGTTTTTTTTTTTTTTAGGTTATAGAAAATTAAAGGAAATAATATTTTGAAAAATAAAATTAATAATAAAAATATAATAATTCAAATTTCAAAATATAATTTCCTTTTATTTAAAACCTCAACTAAATACAAGAAAAGACAATCTAAAATTAAATAATAAATGATGAAAATAGTTATACTAAAATATTCTAAATAATATTACAAATAGCAAAATTTTAATTAAACACAAAAAAAAAGGAATTTAGTTTGATTTTGTTTTTCCAGGGTTTTTACAAATTGTTACAGTTCTTGGCTTTTTAAAGGAAATTGTTTGATTATAATTATTAAATTTTGTTTTATTTTTTAAGTTAAAGTGATTAATTTCTGTTTTTTAAAGTAAATATTTATGTGTGAAGTTTGTATTGTTGTTTTGCTGTTAGTAGGTGTTTAAATTTAAAATTGTTTTTTGTTTTTATTTTTTAAATATAGTTTTAAGTGCATTTTAAACGGCACTGGGGGTTTTTGTTGTTTGTTTTTTTGCTATAATTTGTTTAACAATTTTTTTTAGTTATTTTCAAAAAAAGAAACAAAAAAAATTAAACAAATTAATACTTAAAAAAATTGTTTTCTTTTATTCATGCCTTCTTTCCTTTCATCTTCTTCGTTTTTCTTTTTTCCTTTTCAGAGAGAGTATTTTTTTATTGTTCCTTTATATTGGGGAATTAGAGCTTAACGTTTGCCTGGTGGTTTAACAGTGCATGAAAGCATTTCCTCTTTAGCCATTTTTGCCCGAAAATCAGCCATTAAATCTCGACACATGGTAGCCATTTCGGCCAGTCTTGTAAAGTAGGCTTCACCCTCTTTACAATAGGAGTCTTGATCATAATCAACATAGTTGGTTAGATTATAGAGACGCATAGATTCGGGTAAAAATTCGGTTAGGAATTCATTGATGGCTCGATGATGTTCAACAACCAATTCTTCGGTTTGTTGTAAATCGGAAATAGCAGCATGTTGAACAAGTAATTCGTCGGACATGTCATGTTCCTGGGAATAAGAAAAACAAAAAAAAAAAAATAATAATAAAAATATATAGAAAAATCCAAATCTTATCTGGTCCATATTCTACCCCACAGTCTGTACTATAATCTTGTCTGTAGTTTGCACTATAGTCTGGTCTATGGTCTAGTCTATAGTCTGGACTATAGTCTGGCCTTGAGTCTAGACTATAATCTAGACTATAGTTTGATCTATAGTCCTGTTTATAGTCTGGTCTATAGTCTAGTCTACAGTCTAGACTATAGTCTAGTTTATAGGTTGGCCATTATTCCAGTATATAGTCTGAACTATAGTTTAGTCTATAGTTTGGACTATAGTTTTGTCTATAGTCTGGACTATAGTTTAGTCTATAGTCTGGTTTATAGTTTAAACTACAGTCTGGACTATAGTTTGGTCTAGAGTCTGCACAATAGTTTAGTTCATAGACTGGACTGTAGATTAGTTTATAGTCTGGTCTATAGTTTAGATTAAAGCCTAAAATATAGTCTAATCTTAAGTCTGAACAAGGCTAAAACGTCGTCTAGCTTGTGATCTACAGTCTGTGGTAAAATTTTGCCTACACTCAAGTTTATTGTTTAATTTATAGTCTTGATTTTAATCCATCCTTAGTCATATTTGTTTAAAATTCAATTTAAAAGAAATATAAATTAAAAGTATATTTTTTCCCACTTACGCTCAACGAACGCAATAATGCCAAATCACTCTCTGACATCTGACCATTATTCTTATTGTTATTGTTATTATTATGATTAGTGTTGCGATTACTATTATGCTTATTAACCACAGGCCTCTGTTGGACATGCTGTACATTATTAGTCTCTTCATCTTCTTCGTACATTAATTGTTCGGCATCCTCTTCACGTAATACATCATCTTCACGCATTATATCCTTAACCACTAATTCTTTAACACGATCCGCATAACGTAGTGTATTTAGTGTATGTTCACATGAACTTAAACCCGGTGAAATCATGGCAATCATACAGGTTTTACTCTTATCACCAATAAAGGAATCACGCAAAACTTGTGTTAATTTCGAGACACGGAAAGGTAAATGAGCCGATTGTTTGCCCAAGGCACGTATACATTCTTTTAATGCCAATAGGGATTTATTAATTTCGGCACCTTCCATACGAGTTTGACGATTTGCCGATGAAGTATCAGCGCCACGTTCATTGCCAGCCAAATCGATAAAGGAGAATTTACCGTGAATTTTTGCCGAGCCGGGAGGACGTAAAACAATTTGAAATACTGCATGAGAACGTGAGGAATTTGAATTGGCTGAGGTCTGGCCGGAGGTGCGAGCATTGTTGCCGTGCTGTATAAGTTTAAGCACTTCTTCAACACTGTCGACTACCTTCTCGGTGAGACCAACAACTTGTACCTGTTGTTTGCCATCCTCCAGGACACGAAGTTTTTGTTTATCAGAGAGTAAATCAAAAACCTGAAAAAGAATTAAATACATTTTTCATTATTTTGATAGCAATAAATTTAAAAGAAAACTTACTTTGCCACTGTAAATTTCAAAGAAACTGGCTGATACTACTAAATTCAAATGACGATAACGTGGCCCATTCAAATATGCAAATACATCTTTAGCTGCCATAGCGTAAATACCATTTTTACAATCCTGTATTTTACCATTAAATTCACCACCCATTGTGTGTGTTTTACCCGAACCCGTTTGACCATAAGCGAAACATGTGGCCATGCCACCTTCGAATATAGTTTGGACCAAAGGTTTTGCAGTGTATCTAGAATTTTTATGTAAAGAATTTTAGTTTTATGCTAATAAATGAAATTAATTTAATTTATTAATATTAAATAATTAAAATATTTTATATATTATTTTCTTCTTTTTTCCTAGTTTTTGTATTTCTCACCAATTTATTACAATAGAATATCTATACAATAGAATATCACACCCAAATATTTAACAACATAAAAACAAGTGTTTTTGGTAGTAAATGATTTAAATTTACTTTTACTAATCACAAAATTAGTGAATAATTGTTAATAGCACATAATGGCCAAACCCAAAAACAGTTTAGTTTTGAATAGAAAATAATGTGAACAAATTTTTTGGGTTACAATTAAATTAAATAGAGATTACTTGCAAAAATATTAAAAATAAATAAAACACAAAAGGCCTCATGGACAGCCTATAATCTGGAATATAGGATAGTTTATAGTCTGGACCATTCTATAGTCTATATTCAGACTATAGTTTATTCTATAGTCCAGACTATAGTTTATTCTATAGTATAGACTATTCTATATTACTGACTATAGTCTATTCTATAGTCCTGACTATAGTATATTTTATAGTCCTGACTATAGTCTATTCTATAGTCCTGGATATAGTGTATACTATAGCCAGGACTATAGAATAGACTATAAAATAGAATAGTCGAGATTATAGTATATTCTATTTCGAACTATAGTGGTCTATATTTTATAGCTTGAATATAATCTAGTTTATAGTTTGTAATATAGTCAAGTCTATTGTCTGGAATATAGTATATTCTTAACTATAGAATAGACAGGACTACAGAATAGGATATAGTCTGGACCATAGAATTGGATATAGTCTTGACTATTTTCTAGTCTACAGTGCAAACTATACTCTTATCTATAGTCTATAGTTTAAACTATAGTTTATATTCTTGCCATAAGTCTGTACCAATTTCTAGTTTATAATCTAGTTATTAGTCAAGTTTTTTATATACATTTTAAAATATTTATTTCTGTTTATAAAAAACCTTCAATTGTCACTAAATTAAAACTATATAAATAACTTTACATTGTAATGAAATTTTTTACAAAAACTTATAAAAAATATATAAATAAAACATTGTGTATAAAGAAATCTTAGAAAAAGTTTTCTCTTTAAATACTTATAAACCACAAAATAATTATAAATAATCTTCAAAACCACAAATTATATTCATACAAAAATATTCTGCAGAAAGCAAAGAAAAAATAGCAAAAGAAAAAATAAAATTAACCTTTTTATACCCTACACCACCATTATGCGTTTGTGCTGATGTTTGTAACACTCAAAAATATTGGTCCAAGACCCACCTTAATTTATACCAATCGGCTTAGAATCACTTTCTGAGTCGATTTAACGATGTCCGTCCGTCTGACCGTCTGTCCGTCCATGTAAACCTTGTAATCAAACTACAGGTTTGAACCAAAATTAATGAAATTTGGCACGAAGTCATGGGACGAAGCCTATTGAAATTGGTTATGATCGGTCCTTTATTTCACCTAGCCACCATACAAATGTCCTCCCGGAAATGGGTTTAACGATCATAAATCCCTCAAATATAGCAATATTTTAATGAAATTTGGCACATATAAGTTTCATATAAGCCTAAATAAGTGTGCCGATTTTTAGAAAGATCGGTCCATAATTTACAATAGCTCCCATATAAACCCCTTTTCAGAAAAGTATCAAGTTAATATTCGACACAAATAAGATTTATATAAACATAAATGATAGTGCCAAAATTTACAAAGATCGGTCCATAATTTAACATAGCTCTCATATAAGGCCCTCTTTCGGGAATCACACAAATGTGAATAAATTCATATAAATGTTAGCATCGACGTAATATTCTGTATCCGTATTTTTTTTTTTTATTTTACACTTAATATGAGTATCGGTCCACATTCGGCTCCAAGTCTAATAAAAGATCCCTCCTCGAATTATAATGGACACAATGGTGTAGGGTATCATATGGTCGGGTTTGACCGACTATATCTTTTTCTCTCGTTTTTTTTTTTTTGCCAAATGACTAGACTTTCTAATAAATTTAAGACACCTAATACTCGGAAGTAGCTTCTATTTGCACACACACATTCAACAAATGTATTGTATGCAGCGCAATCATATACTCTCTTATTATGTGCTATGACTTTAGTCATCATCAACATCATATAACGATCAATATTTTATAATTTTTATAAATCATTTATAAGGAAATGAAAAGAAAGAAAAAAAAAAAAAATAGCAGCATACAAAGATTAAACCAGTTCACACATAAAAAAACAAAGTATTTTATTAAAAAAAAAAAAGACAAAACAAAAGTAAATAAATCAAGAAATATAAACAAATAAATAAGAAAAAGAAATTAATATAATAATTAATAAGCAGAGAAGAAAGACTTCTAGACTTTTTAAACTTATTAATATCTAAAGTCTACAACACTCTTCGTATATACATATATTTTATATGAGAAAATAATAAAATGTGCAATTGTTTTTTTCAAGCCCGCCTTATAGCCCCTTTAAAATCTCATGTCTTTTTATTAAAATGAATTGAAAACGAGTTGAAATAAAGTCAGTTTCTGTGTTTTATTTGGTTAATTAAATCACAAATAAAAAAAGAGCAACAAGAAAATAAAATAAAAAAAATTTTTGCACAAGTATTTTTGCCAAGAGTAAGAGTAGCAAATTGAAAGAATGGTAGCAAACAGCACATATGATTATACAGTCGCAGCAGTTAAGCTTAAATGTATGACTAATCATCTTAAAGACACAATGAGTAGATGGCGACGTCGACAATGTTTGGTATTTTATCGGCATTTTTTTTTTTTTTAGTTTTTTTATATCTATATGTAGCTCTCATTCATAAACGTTAAACACACGTACTTTTATTTTAAATTCAACGTATATTATTTTTTTTTTTTTGTCAATTTGATGATCAATCAGCTGTTTAGTTGAGGAGCTAGTTAAACGACGTCTTCTATTTATAAATATTGACTTTTAAAGCATATTATTTAACTTAGTTTAATGAAATATGTGTGTTGATGAAATACTACAAACAAGGTTATTTGAAATTACAAGAAAACTATTTTATAACAATAAAAAAGTTGTTGAAAACCAAGGACCAAAATTTTAAATATTTTTAAAGAAATAACCAAATAAATTATTTTAAATAGGACATAAACAAAACTTGAATATAAACCACAAAATGGTCCTCTCTATTGTCAGAAATATAGACTATAGTCCAAAGTATAGACTACACTATAGATGAGAGTAAAGACTAGATTTTAGGCCAGAATATAAACAATATTTGTTACTATAGTCCAAACTATAGACTAGATTATAGTCCGTACTTTAGGCTAAACAAAAGTTCAAACTATAAAATAGACTATAGTCAGGAATATAGAACAAAGCCCATAATATAGACTAAACTATAGTCAAGACTACATACTAGACAATAATCCAGACTTTAGCCAAGGCATAAACTATAGTCTGGACTATAGAACAAACTATAGTCGAGACTATATATATAGTGTGGACTACAGAATAAACTATAGTCTGGACTATAGAATAAACTAGTCTGGACTATAGAAGAAAATATAGTCAAGACTAAAGAGTAAAATAAAATGCTAAACCTGAAATAAAGCTAGACACAAAATTGAAGCTAACATAAGACAATAGAGACCAAAGATTAAACCTAATCTAAAGCTAAAAAAATATATATATAAAAAGCCTCATTTAAAGCTAAACTGGACCTTCAATTAAACCAAAAATTAAACCTACAATCAAACCTAATATAAGATATTATAAAGACCTACAAATAGATATAAACTTTGTCTATGACTAAAACTAATAATTAAACTTTTTTTCTTCTTGCTATAGAATATTAGAAATCTTCAATAAAAATTCTTTTTATGCAGCTTCTTCAAATTTCCTACAGAATTGTTTGCAAAAATGTATTTAAAAATATGACTAATGAAAGGATTTTTATAAATAATTATTTAAATAATTAAAATTTTAAAACAATTTCCAAATAATAAGAATAAAAAAACAATTACTCACTTATAAACCATGGCATTGTCACATCGATCATCGAAGGCATAATCGAAACGGAATTTATGATGTTCCAAAAATTTAGTTAAATCCACTTTGTTACGCGGTTCATGAACAATTAAAGTATCCTTACGGGGCACAGAAATTACATCAATTTCTTTGCGATTTATTTCTTTGCGCGACAGCGGTCTCTTACGTACACATACAGTAATTTGATGATCCTCTATGGCTTGGCCATCGGTAAGAGGATTAAATTCTAGTGTAGATTGATATTCACGTATCATTTGTGCGGTTTCCCAATTTGGATTGCCAGGATCTTGATTCATTAAAGCTTTTTTCTCCTCTTTGATTTCAGCTTGTAAAGCACGTCTCTTTTCACGATTCTCCTTAAGGCGTTCAACCTCTTTGACTACATAGGAGCGACGAGCACCCACATTACCGGCGGCTACAGAGTTGGTGGCATTTGTAGCATTAATACTGCCGCCACCACCACCGCCTCCATATGAAGAAGTATTACCTATAGAGGATGTGGTATTGGTGGCCGAGGTAAGACGTGAGGCATTATTGGTGGTGCGTGAACGTAAAATGCCAGTAGTAGGAGGCGGCGGTTGTGTTTGGGGAGGTATATTTTCAACATGCTCGGCCACAGAGGCAGATGACAAAAGATTGGAGGAATTTATGGTGGCACGACTGGTACGTTGGCCAATAGCACCTTGTGTAGCATTGCGTGAAAAACTAATGGGTGCTGTGGCAACCTTTTTAGGTTCGGGTGCCGTTATCAAAGTCTCTTGTTCGGCCTGTTCCAAGATTTCAGGGTTAAGAGAAAGTATAGCATCGAGCTCTACTTCCTTGCCTTTGGTTTCGCCACGTTCGTACCATTCCACCGTAATGGATTTACCAGATTCATTGATTTTTGAGACGACCGCGGGATGTACACGGCCGTCGGTACGTTTTATATTGACACTCTGCCCAATCGATATGAATTCCATAGTGGGAGTTTGATAGTTGTTGTTTTTTGTTGTAGTTGTTGTTGGTTTTGGCGTAGGTTCACTTGAATGGCAACCAGCTTTCGTAGCAGCAGCAATAGAAATAAACTCGCTCACAAATTTTTACACTCACACACACTGTTAGAAATAAATTGCAATACAAATATTTAAATTAAAAAATGTGTTGTTGCTTCGTTGTTGTATGACTTCAATTCTTTAACAATTTTTTTTTTTTTTTTTGCTTTTTTTAAATTTATATTTTAAGCCACCAAACAGCAAAACGAAATTAAATAAAAAAAAATTAACAAAAAAGTGACGTTGTTTTTAAGCAGAGACCTGAGACGAACAACTAAAAACCGACAGAGCCTAGCCGCTGGAAAAATTTGAAAGCCAACGGCGTCAAATATTTTAAAAAGTAAAATAATTTTAGTAACAACCTTCGATTTTAAAACAAATTTATTAAATTTAGAATTTTAAATATGAAAATTTTTTACTTTTGCTTTATTACTTCAAAACTTTTTTACCCAGGTTTTTAACATATCTAAGCCGCCGCCTTTGATATTATAATTAAACGTCTTTATTTTTAAATATGTTCGCCTTAGTTCTCTGGGTTTGGTGTCACTCAACTACAAACACACAAACAAATCATATAAAAAAAAAACAAAAACTCACCGTTTTCGTTGCTGTTGTTGCTCTAGAGTTGTGTTAGTAATCCACAAAAAAATTACTTTTTTTTTTGGGAAATTTTTAAGTTGGGTTTTGTAGCTTACAATTTTTGCCAACAAATTTAATACTTTTCAATTAATTTATTTCTTTAAAAAACTTATTTTTCTTTCTTTATTACACCAAAAAAAACTTTTAATTTCTTTTCTTCCTTTTACAAAAAACACTTCCTTCTTGTCGCAAATTTTTTATATATTTGACAGTTTCTTCGTGTTTTTTTATATTACTTTTTTACCTCTCTGACTCCTCCTTAATTGTAAATTGTTTTTTTGTAACAAATGTGTAGGGGTTTTTGTTTTTGCTTTTTATTAACATACAATATTTGATTTTATTGTTATTCATTCAATTAATTAAAACTTAAAGATTTTTTTCCGTTAAGATGATTACTCACAAAGCTTGTTGTTTAATAAAATTTAAAAAAATAATAATAAAAAAAACACAAAACAGCTGCAGAGCTGCTGTCTTAACTTCGATAACTATAATAATAATGTAGTAGTAGTGACACACAGGAGGCACACACCGATAATTCGCTCTTAATTCGAAAATTCAACTGACAAATTGCACAAAGTAAAAAAATGGCGGCGAATTATTACTCTTTTTTTGTTTTTTTTCTCTCTCTTTTTTGTGTCTTTAATTAACAGGGTTGTTATTAAAGCAATTTTTAGCAATGTTGCAAAATGTAGTAGCAAATAAAATTTAAAAAATAAATAGGTATTGGAAATTAAAATGATTTTTTAAAAATTTTTTGTTTAGAATATAAATGAAATGAATTTAATAGCTTACTTGAAATTTAAAAGGAAAATAATAAAATGTAATTTAAGAAATACAGTATAAACTAGATAATTCGAAACTCTAAAATCCGGATTATTCGATAATCCGAACGCCATTTCTCAACTTATTACTGTATTTAAATCAGTAAACAAATTTACAAAATAAAATTAAAGAAAACTCATTGAATTAACTAACTTAGCATTAACTATTTCCTATACTTTTTATGCGATTGCAAATAATATAGCATCAATTGAATTCTTAAATAGGTATTTATAAAAAAATTCTTTATAAAAGTTCCATTAAAATATTTTTATTTATTTTATAATCAATAATGTAGCTGTTCGACCTTTTTATTATTATAATTATAAAACAGTTTTGTTTGAACTCAGGCTCGAACAAAATTGTTTATTTATATTTATCCAAAAGTGGCTTCCATTTTTCCTCAATTTTCTAAAAATTAAATTTTTTTTTAAGAGTAGATCAAATGGACCGCTTATGGCCAATAGGCTAGGTTCGTACTACATGAATGAATGAATATCTTAGCAAAGTACGTTTTTTAAAGACCTATAACTACTAAACTTTTAATTACCTTTATTGTTTATTGGGTTATTTGTTTAATTCCCTTAATTAGCAACTGCGTAAAAATCGGTAAATTTGTGAATTTGCCGTAAAATTTAACAACCCTGTTACGATTTTATTTGCAAACAAAATTTACTCTCTTTGTTTTTGCTTTTTCTTCTTTTGCATTTTTTTTTTCACATTATAGTGTGATGCTATTTTACAAAATTATCATACAATTGGGTGGACAATTAAAAATGCAAAGTAAAAATATACCGCAATGACTTTTTGTATATGCTAAACAAAAAATAAAAACTTAAAGATATAATTAATGTAATTTTTATTTAATTTTTAAGAGATAAACTTTCATCCAAACAAGAGTTTGAATAACAAAAACAAACATATGGAAAGCAAAAAGCAGAAAAATTTTAGAAATTAAAATCTATTTAGATTTTTCTGTCTTAAAACAAAGTATTAATTTTACATTTATTAAGAATTTTAAAAATTTCTTTTTAATTTTTAATAAAATAAGTAACAGATGTTTAAGCCAAGTTTAAGTGTTGGCCAAAAAAACAAAGCAAACACAAAAAACCCTAAACAAAATTAAGAAATTAATGTAAGCTTAGGGTAGCAAAACAGAATAAAAACGTCGGGCTGCAAAGTATTATATAGGAATTACAACTCTCAACTTTTAAAACATTTTTTATTTTTAGAAAAAAGTTTCATTTTTTCTTGCTTGGCTTAAAAAATAAATACTTTTCAGGTCTAAAAATATTTCGGTTTATGAAAAGACTACATCTTTTGCTTAAAGTCTATTAGTTTAAAGGTTTTAAACTCTTAATAATATCTGCACATTAATAAATTAAAATTAAGTTTATTACTTAAACCTTTTCAAACCCTTTCCAATGACATAAAAATCTTTGAAAACGGCCTAGTATTTACCAAGTTGTAAAAGTTTTAATTTTACATAATGTAGTTTTGTCGCTTAACGCTTTCATTGTAATGATAAGGGAGTGAAGTGATAAAACTTTTATTTGTATTTGTTGGAAAATCAACTTTAAAAATTTTTGTTGTCTGATGGTAACATTGCAACACAAATGAAAACACACTTACAAAGAGGAAGTGGTAGATGAATGAAAACAAAGAAAATCTACATTACAATGGGGAAAATGGTAACAAATATGTACAATATACAATATAAAAAAAACACCAAAAACAAAAACTTGTAATTAAAGTCTTATGCAAGCCAATGATGATGAATAAATCAAAAAGAAAAAAAGTAATATAAAGATTTTTTTGGTTTAAAGAAAATTTTCAGAAATTTTCTTTCACTTTTAAATAAAGCTTTAATAAAATATTAAACAAACCCCTTTTTAGTAACACTCTCACTGTTTATTTTTTTTAATAATTTAATAATTCTTTTCACACATTTGCTTTTGATTTTTACTTTTTTTTTCAATTAAAAACTTCCTAAAATGGTCAACAAATCAATTTATATTGTCGTGGTGTTAACTGTGTCGGCATTAAAACAATCTTTTTTTTTTTCAATACTTTATTTTTATGTTGCTTGTGTCACACTATTAAAATGCTGCTGCTGTTGGATTTATTATTATTTTTTTTTTCGTTACGCCGCTGCCTTTAAAGCGGCCCCTACTTAAAAACTAAAATAACGTTTGGTTCGCTTTTATCCAACATGCACAAAATTGTATTCTTTTTTGTAACTTTTTTTGCTCTATCTCATAGTTAACGTTCGTTTCTTTGAATATTCGTTGTTGTTTTTTATTCTTTTTCTCGTTTTTTTTTACTTTTTTAGTTTGTTACAATTATAACTAAAAACCTTCGTCACCTTAATGACAGTTACCTCGACAACCGAAAATTGTGTAAATGTAAATAAAGCTATTAAAAGAAAAAAATTATTAACTTATTTTATTTTTAAGGGAGGGTTATTTTCTTATTAATTCCTTTACTTTTCAGTTTAATTTTTATATGTTCATGTTTTTTTTTTTTTGTTTTGTTTTGTTTTTCTTTCCTTTTTTTAATATTACCGTTACTTGTCAAACAGCTGATATTTGTTTTTACCAGGGTGCGTGTGTGTGAATTAGTACCCTTGTTGTATATGAAGTACCGTTAATTTATGTTATTGTTTAAATGAGAGCTGCCAGATGATTTTAAAAGCAGCAAGGGCAAAATATAAGAATAATCGAATATACAAAATTGAAAATGAAGCAAAAATGTTATATATAATAAAAATACTCTGTTGTAGGGTAAATAAATAAATACAAAATTATTAAATAAATTTAAAAAATAATTAAAAAATTGGATCTAATTAAAGAAAAAATTAAATAAAATTAAACAAAATTGTTAAAACATTGAAATAAATACTAACAGAATAAGTTAAGGCCTCATTTTGTAAAACTAAACGACAAACATTTCAAACAAATTGTATGGAAAGAATTTAAATTTCCCAATATTCTTCATAGAAATTTTTAACGTTTGAAATCGTTCGTTTTACAAAATGAGGCCTTTTATATATTTAAAAAATATCAATAGCTGTGTTTTGATGCTAACGTTCATAGTCAATTTCATACAAAATTTAAATTTATATACGTTAGGAGTTAACGTATAGAATTTTACATGTTAACTCATAGCGTAATTAGAAAGTGATCGCACATCTACAATAACAAAAATTGCTTGTATTTTGTTAGTGTAAGAGAATATGAGAGAATGATGGAGAGAAAGAGTAAAAAAAAGACTAAAAAAAAATTACGTATGAATACAAAAACAATTTGACAGTTCCGCGAGGTATGTGAATGAAAAATTTGTAAAACAGCTGTTCTTACGAGTATACTTTATAATTATACTATGATGTTAACCATAGTATAATAAAAAAATACTCGCACATCAACAAAAACAACAATTGCTTGTTGTCAAAATGCTTTGAACGGAAAAATGAGAGAATGAAGGAGAGCAAGAGTAAAAAAATGCGAAAAAATTTTACATATGGATACAAAAACAATTTGACAGTACCGCGAGGTTTGCCAATGAAAAAATTGTAAAGCCCAAATTACAATAACGCGTAGTCAGCAGCAGTGTGTGCTGCCATGATCAGCTGATCATTTAGAATGCACTGTTTGTTATGGTGTTGATTACATTTGGTCAGCAGCAGTTTGCAGTGCTGTTTCATTTAGCCTCGTTTCTAAATTCACTGCGCTGCATTCAGATTGAGAGCGAGACAAAGAGAGTGAGCAAATAAATGAGAGGCTAAAATACAGAAGTAGAATAAAGTAAGATGGTGGTTGTAAATTGTGGCTGCCTACGCTGAATAGTAATTATAACGGCAGCAACATGTTGTACTGACAGTGAACAGCTGATAATTTTTGCTGATACTGTTGCTGACTACGCGCTATTGTAATTTGGACTTAACGGCAGCAACATGTTGTACTGACAGTGATCAGCTGATAATTTTTGCTGAAACTGTTGCTGACTACGCGCTATTGTAATTTGGGCTTAACTTCGATAAAAGTGCTGCCAATTTATGAACAAAAATATAATTATGAATATTTGAAAGTCAATAAATGGAAAAATATAAAAATACAATAAAATACATCTAAAACAAATTCCAATTTTTAGTTTTTTGAAATAAAATATAATGATTTATTTGTGCAATTTTGTTTTGAATACCAAGTCGGCGGAGTATCGTTTTTTGCTAACTATCAACGTTAAAGGCCCAACCAGTCAACTTTGCAACGCAACGCAGAATGAAGAAAGGTAGCGTGAAACATTTTGTACAACTAGTCAACAAAAGTAAACGTATCATATGTTTTTGAACATTCATTGTGTGAACAACTCTGTTTTCGGCTATTTTGTGAACAAAATAAACTACAGAGTTGTTAAAAACTTACGCAGCTACCATAGTAAAATAATAAAGTACTCGCACATCTACAAAAACAAAAATTGCTTGTATTTTGTTAGTGTAAAACTACTGCCCACAATGTCAGAATGCTTTGAACGGAAAAATGAGAGAACGAAAGAGAGCAAGATAAAAAAACTCAAAAAATATTTTACATGTGAATACAAAAACAATTTGACAGTACCGCGAGGTTTGCCAATGAAAAAATTGTAAAACAGCTGGTCTTACGAGTATACTTTATTATTATACTATGCGCAGCTACGTAAAAATCTATTTTGTGTAGATTTTTGCGATACGCTACCTAGAATTTTTGTGTCAATAGCTACATACACACATTTGCATAAAGCTGGTTGAAACAGCTGATTGCGATACGATGATTTTTAGTTGAGTGGTTGGGGCATAGTAAAATAATAAAGTACTCGCACATCTACAAAAACAAAAATTGCTTGTATTTTGTTGGGGCATAGTATAATAATAAAGTATACTCGTAAGACCAGCTGTTTTACAATTTTTTCATTGGCAAACCTCGCGGTACTGTCAAATTGTTTTTGTATTCACATGTAAAATATTTTTTGAGTTTTTTTCTCTTGCTCTCTTTCGTTCTCTCATTTTTCCGTTCAAAGCATTCTGACATTGTGGGCAGTAGTTTTACACTAACAAAATACAAGCAATTTTTGTTTTTGTAGATGTGCGAGTACTTTATTATTTTACTATGGGTTGGGGCTTAACACTCAATGATAGCAACAAAACACAGCTAATAGATACATTAATTTAATGCTATGTTCGCAAAAGTTTTTTTTTTTAAACGAGTCGTTTTCTCAAAAAACACAAACAAATTAATTTGTTTTT
Source organism: Protophormia terraenovae (assembly GCA_951394005.1). Classification (NCBI taxonomy): domain Eukaryota; kingdom Metazoa; phylum Arthropoda; class Insecta; order Diptera; family Calliphoridae; genus Protophormia; species Protophormia terraenovae. The sequence continues at coordinate 10,706,519 of OX596076.1, read as the reverse complement.
TCATATATTTCAAAGTCAAAAAACATCCCGATTCCAGTTGTTTAATTATTTAATACAAAAAAAAAAAAAACAAACTAAATTTCCATAGAGGGAAGAACTTTTTAGCATTTTTATTACATAGAAATTTGTTGTTGAAAAAGAATTTGGAAAATTGTCAAACAGTTAAAAAATATATATTTGTTCATAAATTTTATTTGTTTAAAAATTTTATTTTTTGAATTAAAAAGTGTGTGCGTGAAATTTTTATTTAAATAAATACTGTAAAAATATTTTGGCCAACGAAAAACAGGCCAAAAGGAAAAACTCAATAAAATATGTTGATTAAAGTAAATGTGTTTAAAAAAAAAAAAAAAAACAAGTCAAAAACTTATGTGTATGAACATAATATAAAACATACCTATATATATAAACAAAACAAATAAATAAAAATCAACATATTATTTTAAGATTTAATTTTTTTATTTTTGTTTAATATTATAATTTATATTACTTTCCTTAATTTGTTTTTCATTAGTATCCTGTGATAGCATTTATAAAATAAATTCCCTTGTATTTTCTTTTTATTAATTCGTTTCTTTGTAATTTTTTTTTTAATTATATTATCTAATTTATAATAATTTATTCATAGAAAATGTATTAAAAAAGTCACAATTTTATTAAGACTAAAAGTTAATATTATTGTTGTGACTCAATCACAACTCCATATTCTGTTAACATAGTCACAAAAAGTAAAAATTTAGACTTTTCTTGTCAATTGAAAATAAAAAATAAAAATTAAATATTTTGTACAAAATTTTAAATTTTCAAATAAGAACTGATAATATGCAAAATAGAATGCAAGGTCTGATAAAAATCTGCAGGAAATGTGGGTAAGAGTTTGACATATCTATTTCGCTATACGTATTATCTCTCTTTGACCCTCAATGGTTTCAAATGTGCATACTTGCATTGTTTTTTCCACAACACTTTTTTTTATATTTTCATACTTTTTATTTTCAATTAAAATGTCTTATTATAGTCACAACACTTATGACTGTGTACATATCAGGTCTTAATTCTGAATAGAATTTTAAGACTATAGTCGCAATTTGTGTGTATAGTCATAACACACAAATTTTCAGTTACAATATTTTTTGTGAATAGGCATGTTAGTTATATAATGTTAACATTTATTATAAATAAAATTAATTTTTGATGCATTAACACGATGATTAAAATATGTACTAATTTATGTCTGTAGTGTTAAAATGTATCTAGGTGAAATGAAGTGGTAAAATTCTTTTAGGAACATTATTCCAGGACACAGTAGCCTGTCTTGAAGAATAGTTCCTCGTTATGTCATTTGAGAGTAGTTTACTAGTCATGTACAATATTATATGTTTTCATCATAAAATGTTTAAATATTAAGGTAGTATCATGGTACAATAATATCAGGTAACAGTATAAAATCAGCTGATAATTTTTTGCTGCTTTCAATTTTGTAACATTACTGTCCAAATTTGTTTACATTTACGCTTTGTTTATATTTATGTTTTGTTTACATTTACAGTTTGTTTATATTAACTACACTGAGGCCTCTATTATCCGTCATGGTCGGGACCGAAAGCAATCTAAATAATCAATATTAACGGTTAATTGAGTAACATTTTTTATTTATATTATTCAGTTATTCAAGGATTTAATACAAGTTTTTGAATTATATAAGGAAAAATAATAGTTTTTTTAAGAACATGAACAATACATAAAGGTTTAATTTTACGTAGTTTCTTTTTCTTAACAAGTTTTTCATGAATAAAGTAAATTTGGATTTTACCTTTCTCTGACTTATTCAAACGAGGGAACTCCCTTTTTTTGCTTTATTCATATTGTGTTTGATTGTTCAAAACCAATGAAATAAATTATGCTTAGAAACTCGAATAGAGGTAATCACGAATAATCGATGCAAAAAAAAGAAAACAATTATAAACAATTATAAAATCGACGTTGCCGGTTAATCGAGGCCCCAGTGTAATATACACGTGCTTTGTTTTTTATATATTTTGTTTTGCTTTTTGTTTTCTTCTTTTTGACTTTAAGAAAACAAATAAACCAACAAAAATTACTGTTGTTGTTGCCTTGTTGTATTTGTTGTAGCGATACTGTTACCTGATATTATTGTACCATGGGTAGTATTTTAAGTGTTAGGAAGTTCAATCAGTACCCTTTTTTGTTCTGTGTATTTCTTTAAATTTCTACTTCTTTTTTATACAACCCTGTGCACCAACATACACCATTTTATTCTCTTCTTTCTCGTTTATAAACAAAACAAATACCCGTTATTCATATAAACAACAACACTTTTATACATTGACATTTAAAGAAAATTTACCAAATTGAACCAAAAACTATTGTGAAAAAGAAAACCAAATAAATATTGCTTTCTTATTAAAGTTTAGTAAAGAAATTTAAAGTGTTTATAAAGAAAACAATTTGAAAATTGTAATTTATTGGAAATTCATATAAAAAAGCACAAATATGGATATAATGGACATACAAGCTGTAGAATCAAAGTTAAGTGACGTCACTGTGACCCCAATACCACGGTCACAGGTACAAAATTTCTACAATTATCAACAGCAAAGGGAACAACGTGAACAGCAGCCTCAAATACAAATATCCGCCATACATCATACACCAAGGGAGCGTCATACACACAGTATGGCTTCATCAAATGACCGAGAAGATGTTAGAGGTGGTGGGCATTCATCGACGGGACGTGATTTGTATAGTGGTCATCACTCGAAGCGGGAAAGGGACTATCATCAACAGTTAAGTCAATTGGAAGCGGCTGTGGCTGGTGCTGGTGGTATGGGAGCAAATGCTGCTGTTACAGCGGCTGCTTTGCAATATGCCCAACAGCTACAAGCACAATTAGCTTTATTACAACAACAAGCAAATACTACAGCCTCACCCTCCATAACCCTAACACCAGCCAATCCTCGAACCTCGGCTCTAACATCTTCATTGGCCTCTTCATTATCCATGACACCCATACCAAATACAACAAATACCAATAACAACAGCATTAATAATAATAATGTTAGCATTACCTCAAATGGTGGTGGGGGATCTTCTTCCACTCCTTCTTTACTCAAATATCCACAATCAACTTCACCCTTGATTTTAACCTCAACACAATCAGCCAACCTAACAAATCCAATCAATACAAACTCTAATTTGCAGTCGTCATCATCGTCGGGCGGCAATACTACACAAAATAATGGCCTCACCAAATATGCCCAACTGTTGGCAGTTATCGAGGAGATGGGTCGTGATATACGACCCACCTATACAGGTTCACGTAGCTCAACTGAACGTCTAAAGCGTGGCATTGTCCATGCCCGCATTTTAGTACGTGAATGCCTAATGGAAACTGAACGTTCAGCACGTCAATGAGATTTACTTTTAACGGAGGCCTCCACATCTTCACTGGCCATCTCTTTAGCAAGTACTATTGATTCTTTAACAGATTAGTCTACGTTTAAATTTCCTAATTCTTTAAATTTATCTCTACTACTTAGTTTTTAGTTTAAGTTATAGTTGGTAGTTGACAGCATCTTAATTTCTTGAATTTAGTTTGTAATTGCAATGAATTATTTGTTTATGAGTTAAAGGTTATCTTTTAATTTATATTATTTTTAATTTAATATTGTTTTATTTTTTTATTCCACAAGAAAAATATATAAATATAAATTAAAATTTTTAGTTTTTCTTTTACTTTTTTTTTATTAGCTTTAAAAATTTCTTATTTTAAGCTTCAAATACAAAATTTAAGCTTCAAATAATAAATTTATCCCCAGTTTTTATAAGACAAACGAAAAAATTGACTCGTCAAAATGTATGGAAAACAACAAATAAATTTGAAATTTATTTGTTGTTTTCCATACATTTTGACTAGACAAATTTTTCGTTTGTCTTATAAAAACAGGGGGTTAAAGTTCACATAAACAAATTTTATTTCAGTTAAGAAATTTTAATACAAAATATTTGAAAATTGTTTAAAAATTTGAAAAAAAAAAAAAAAACATAATTTAGAGTTAAATTTTGAAGTTTGAATATTTTGAATTTATTAAATTTTTACTCAAATTTAAGTTTGCCATGGAAATAACTACATTTTGGGCTATGTTCGAAAATTCGAAATTAAGTTCGGAAATAAAAAAATCATCAAAAATAGAATTTTTAAATTTTAAAATGAGTAAAGTGAAATTGCCGCATTTTGATGCAATTTTTCTCATAATTTTAATTTTCGATCATAAATTTTGTTAAAATATTATTAAAAATTTTAGAAATTAAAATTTCAAGTTCGAAAATATTAAAACTACAAGAAAATTTAAGTTTTTATTAATTTTTTCTTATATTGAATTTCTAATTGAAAGTAATAACAATTTTCGAACTTAAAAATGAAGATTTGAAATTAAGTTTAAAAAAGTCAACATTAATAAAAATTGGATTTTAAGCAAAATAAATCACTTACAAATAAAAAAGGAAATTTTTAGGCATTTTTTCTTATATTTTAAATTTTTGAATTTCAAATTTCGAAAATATTTTTATTACTGAAAATTTAAAAAATTTCATTAAATTTTTGTTTAACGAATTGAAAATAAATGAATTTATGATATGTTCGAAAATTCGAACTTTAAATAAAAAATTCGAAATTAAGATCGTAAATAAAAAAATTTTAAAACGATTTAAATTAAAAAAAATCTGTTGAAAGCATTAATATAAAAGTTTTAAACTCTTTTTACAATATTTTTGAATTTCAAATTTCTAGCAAAATCAAGTTCAAAATATTTTTATTACAGAAAATTTAAAAAATTTCATTAAATTTCGAAATAGAAAATACCACAAAACAGGATTTAAACTGATTTAAAAAATATAACGTTTTTTAAGGTGTTTTTCACATTTCTCATTTTTGAGATTTAAATTTTTAGCAAAATCGAGTTCAAACTACAGTTTATTTAAAATGGTTTTTGAAAATAAACTTATTTTGGTGTAAGTACAATTATTCTTACTCTATTTTTAAATTGTTCTTAAAAACAATACTTTAAATTTCTTTTATAATTATATTTGGTTTTAATTTACTTAAAAGGTTTTTGTTTTGATTTTAAATTTATAATCAGCCTAAAAGTAGGCTTTGTTAAATGTATTTCTTTATTCATTTGTATTTTTACTATAAGTTCTCTTAAATTCGTTTTGTTTTCAAATTTTATATTAAAATAAAAAAAAACTAAATATTCAGAAAAGAAAACTATTTAGCTTTTACACTTATTATTAAAACAAAGACATAGAAATTATTTAATGTTTGAAAAGGAAAAAAAAAAAATTATATATTAAACCCAATAAAATATTAAAAATTTTAATTGTATACGATTTATAAGGGACAACAAAATATTAATATTAAAAAGAAAACTAAAATGTATTTAACAAAATAGTAAAATTTTTTAAAAGAAAAAAACCAACAAAAAAACCATAGAATTTGAATTATTTATACAGAAAAAATGTTTGTAAAAATATTAAGAGTATAATGAAATAAAATGAAATAATTAATTAAAAAATAAACAATTTTGTAAATCTTTTATTAAAGGTTTAAAAAATGAATTAAAAAAAAAAAAAAAATAATAATAATTTAAAATTTTATAAAAATATTAAAAATTTTATTTTTTCATTTAATTTTTTTTATTTATTTTTCATAATTAAAATTTTTTCCAGAATAATTTAATTTCAGTTTAACATTCATGACGAGGACAGCATTGAGGATAAGGTTTGGAATTGTCTTGAGGAATGTATTTACAGGGTTTCAAGGATTGGACATCGGGGCAGCTGTAAATGTAAAAAAAAAAAAAATAAATAAATAAATTAAAAAATTAATTAATTTTTGAAATTAAAAATTTTAACAAAATTCAAGTTCGAAAATGTTATAAATCATGTAATATTAAAAATTTTATAAAATTTTTTTTAAACTTCAATATAAAATGAAAATATAAGCATTTTAGTTAGTTTTCGAAAATTCGAACTCATATTCGAAAATTCGGAATTAACTTCGAAAGTAGAAAAATTAACAAAAACAAAATTTTTTATATATAAAATTGATTTACAGTAAAAATAGCATAATTTTAATAATTTTTTTCAAATTTTCAAATTTCGAAATTTAATTTTTGGCGAAAATTGAGATCGAAAACGCTAAAAACACAAAAAAATTGAGAATTAAGTTAAAATTTTACATACATTTTTATAAAGAATTAAAATAAATCTAATTTGGACAATTTTCGAAAATTCGAACTTATATTCGAAAATTCGAAACTAACTTCGAAAGTAGAAAAATTAACAAAAAACAAAATTTTTGATATACAAAATTGATTTACAGTAAAAATAGCAGAATTTTAGTAATTTTTTTTTCATATTTTAAAATTTCGAAATTTAATTTTTGGCGAAAATTGAGATCGAAAATGCTAAAAACACAAAAAAATTTAAAATTAAGTTAAAATTTTTATAAAGAATTAAAATTAATGTAATTTGGAAAATTTTGGAAAATTCGAACTTATATTCGAAAATTTGAAATTAACTTTAAAAGTAGACAAATTAACAAAAACAATATTTTTAATTTATTAAATTCGTTTAAAACAAAAATAATAAGATTTTAGTTAATTTTCCTCATATTTTAAAATTTCGAAATTGAAAATTTTGTGGAAAATTTAAATAGAAAATACAAAAACAGCAGAAAAATACAAATTTCGTTAATTTATACTTAAATATTAATAAAGAATTAAAATAAATATAATTTGGACCATTTTCGAAAATTCGAACTTATATTCGAAAATTCGAACTTAATTTCGAAAATAGAAAAATTTTATAAAATTAAGATTTTTAACGTAAAAATGGTTTAAAACAAAATTTAAACAATCTTTGCCATTTTTTGTTACATTTTCAATTTTCGAACATTAAAATTTCTTTATTATTTCGTTCGAAAATGTTTAAAGTACAAAAAAATCATTTTTTTTTTTAATTTATGCTTGAATTTTAATGCAAAAGTAAAAAAGTGCATTTTGGCTAAATTTTCGAAAATTCGAACTTAATTTTGAAATTGTAATAATTATTTAAATCAGCACTTTTATCATATAAAAAGAGTTTAAAGTTAAATTATGAAAATTTTAGTTATTTTTTTTTTTTTTTTATCACATTTTCAATTTTCGAACTTAAAATTTCCAGTAATATTGAGTTCGAAAGTGTTCCAAAAGCATAAGAATTAAAAATTTTATTGAATTTAAGATTTAATTTTAATGTAGAATGAAAATAATTGCATTTTGGCAAATGTTCGAAAATTCGAACTTAAATTCGAAAATAGAAAAATCAATAAAAATATTATTTTTTATTTTAAACAAAAATCTAAAGTTTTAAGATAACTTTTTTCATAATTTAAAACTTTTGAAATTCGAAAATGTTATTAGAGAAAAATTAAAAAAAAATTCAATAATTATAAATTAAAATTAAAAATAATATTTTTTTGGGGTATTTTCAAAATTTCGAAAATTTTCAAATCTCCAAAAAATTTTATTTTTAATTTATAAATAGTTTAAACAAAATTTTAACAATTTAAAAAATGTTTGTCACAATTTCAATTTTCGAACATACATTTTTCTTTAATACAGAATTCGAAAATGTTAAAATTGCGGGTTTTGAGAAAAATTTCTTCAATTTTTAGTTTCGAAAATTAAGTTCGAAATTATTTTTACAGAAAAATGTTTAAAAATCGGAAAATTGTCGACAAAATTTAATTATAGATTAAAAATTATCTTTTTGATTAATTTTAGAAATTTCGAACTTAAGTTCGAAATTGCAAAAATCTCAAAAACTAATTTTTAACTTAAAAAAATAATTTAAAGCAAAATAATTTAAAGCAAACCAAAAAATTTTTGGTTACATTTTTGATTTTCGAACTTAATTTTTTTTTTTTTGTCACTTTTTGAATACTATTTTTAAAAATAATTTTCTTAAAAACACTTACGTCTTAGCTGAGAAAGCATTAGGTCCAGTACATGTATATTCAATACATTTACCAGGTTGCGCGTAAGTTTCTCCTACTTTAAACACATGACCATCAATTTTACATTCATCAGCTAAAATTCGAGAATAAAAAAAAAAATAATTTAAAATCCTAATAATTTAAAAAAGAAAAAATTTCTTTAATTACCTTGAGCAAAAGCAAATGCAGCCAAAATTACGCACAAAACCAACAGGAAGCTCTTCATTTTTTATTAGTTTTTTTTTTAATAAAATTTCTTAAGAAAAGAAAGAACTATTTTCGTTTAGATGTGTCCGGTTTAGGTTCTTCAAAACAACTGATTATCAGTAATTAAAAGTGATCAGCTATTTATACAATAAGGGGGGATTTTAAAGATGAATCTCGGTGTGTAAATATACAAGTTTGTGTAATAGTGTTTGTAGTGTTTAAGATGACAAGATCAACAAACAAATAATAATAATTTTTTTTATAATAATTTGTTTTTTTTTTAATAATTAAAAAGCAAAGAACACCATTTCCTAGAAAAGATTAGAAAGTGAAAGATATTTTTTAAAGACATTAAGATTTTTTGAAATGTACTTAATCTTAAAAATTAAATAATTTTTATTATGATTTATTTTAAACAATAAAGTTATATTTTACCTTTTAGCATCGAAAAAAAATATAAAACGTTTATCCACCTCATATGTATATTCAATAAAAATTTATTTTCTTTCAAATTGTTTACTCAAGTTTTTGTGCATAAATTCTAGATAAACAAAGCTAAATTTTGGGTAAATAATTAAACAATTTTGTTGTTTTTTTTGCTAAATTCCTATAGGGTCTGAAAATATATATAATTTCAATATTTTTTAATTGATATTTTCTTAGAAATATTAATTTTGTGCATCGATTTTGATATGACAAATATTAAAATCAACTGTTATTTGTTAAATAGAGCTCAAATTGATAAAATAATGAACATCTACGATAACTTATTATACTAAAAATAGAATTTTATATGAAAAAACTAAAATTAGTTGTAGCTCTTTAATAAGAACTTAAATGAACTTCCCTACTAAAAATATAATTTTATAGGAAAAAACTAAAATTAGTTGTAACTCTTTAATAAGGACTTAAATGGATCAAAGAATGAAAATCTGTGATTATTTTTCCTTCTAAAAATGGATTTTTTGTTCTTTGTCAAATATGTCTCCGAATATTAATGTGTCTATGAGACTCCGATGCAAGAATTTTATTTTAAAATACAAAATTGTGACTGAGTATCAAAAAAAAAGCCTAAAGCTATGTTCACATTTATCAAATATTTGACCAAATTTGCGTGTTTTGTAAGAAAAAACAGCGTCAAACAAGATTCGGTAAAACGTTAGCTATGATTAATGATAATTAAAAAATATTTACCCATTAAAATGGAGAAGTTAAAATACAAAATTGTGACTGAGTATCAAAAAAAAAACAAGCGCGAATGTTATATTCGGCCCGGCCGAATCTATATACCCATCATCAACTTTTTCAAATTTTGCATTATATAGAAGGGGGTGGTAAAGTGGGCAGTGAAGTGGGCGGACCACGCCCATTTTTTGTTTCCGAGTTTACATTGATCCTTTAACTATTTGAACTCAATTTCGTTGATTTTCACCTTATATGGGAGGCGGGCGGTAAAGTGGGCGGACCACGCCCATTTTTGGTTTCCGAGTTTATATCGATCCCCGAACTATACTTACAAAATTTCGTTGTCGTACATGCTTTTGTTGAAGAAATATCAGCAGAAAAGTATAAAACGGACACCCTGTGTTTTTAGTTTTTAACCCATTACTTTTTTGTTTCTTAACCGATTTTGCCCATTTTCAATACCAAACAAACCTTATATAAGACAAACATTTATGCCAAATTTCGTCCCCCTACGTTGCTCCGTTCGAGCCCTATCCTGCTTTCAACAGACGGACAGACGGACGGACATAGCTAGATCCACTCAGAATCTAACCAGGACCCAGAAAATATATACATTGTGGGGTCTTAGATGATTCCTTCCACATGTTATAAACGGAATGACAAAATCAATATACCCCCCATCTTTTTGATGGTGGGTATAAAAAAACTTAAAGCTATGTTCACATTTATCAAATATTTGACCAAATTTGCGTGTTTTGTAAGAGAAAACAGCGTCAAACAAGATTCGGTAAAACGTTAGCTATGATTAATGATAATTAAAAAATATTTACCCATTAAAATGGAGAAGTTAAAAAATGTTTTATATAGTGGTTACGTCATTTTAGTCAAATATTTGACTAGTCAGAACATATTTTTTAAAACCTTTTTGCAATTAAAGTTAGAAATTGGTTTATAAATTAGATGACTTTCCATAGCAACTTTATAAAAAATTTAAATAAAGAATAAATTTAAATTGTACCATATTTTACATTGGAGTAACATTCTACTTTTCACTCGAATTGTACAATTGTACCAATTTTGACATCCCTGGTCTGAAGTAGTTTATCGATTGCCTTAAGCCCAAATTACAATAGAGCGTAGTCAGCAACAGTATCAGCAAAAATTATCAGCTGATCACTGTCAGCACAACATGTTGCTGCCGTTATAATTACAATTCAGCGTAGGCAGCCACAATTTACAACCACCATCTAGCTTTGTTCTACTTGTGTATTTTAGCCTCTCATTTATTTGCTCACTCTCTTTGTCTCGCTCTCAATCTGATTGCAGCGCAGTGAATTTAGAAACAGGGCTAAATGAAACAGCACTGCAAACTGCTGATGACCAAATGTAATCAACACCATAACAAGCAGTGCTTTCTAAATTATCAGCTGATTATGTCAGCACACACTGCTGCTGACTACGCGCTATTGTAATTTGGGCTTTAGTGTAATACATAGTGTCTACATTACACTACATCCAGACTAGCCTTTTTCTTGTTCGCACAAGAACAAAACGTCGGCAGAGCAACACACACAATTTTTTTAATTTTGTAGTAGTAGTTAAGCGAGCAATATCTGGTGATGACCAACCCTCAACGTCCAAAAAGGCGTTCTCCAAGCACCAGTCATTGGCCGTGCTGATTCAGATGGGAGAATCAGTACGGAACTGTGGCAACTGATTGTAGACAGACTTATGGACGAAATCTTTCAGGCAAGGCACAGGCCGGGTGAAATAACTTTCATGGGCACAGACTGTTGGTTGCGGTAATAAAGGAACTTATGAGTTCCTAAAGGCCGCGATTGGCAAGTGTGACAATCTCTGTCCGGAAGTTATACCAGCGTCAGAATTGCCGTTGCTACAAATAGTGTGGACTCCACCACCTTGTCTTGGTCTCGGTTTACATACCATATGAGGTTGTGGTGCCACCAGATGACAAGGTGTGGGCTATAGTCGAGTACGCGAGGCGGAATGGCATAAGTCTATTGCTCATTGTGGTGCCAATGCACACCACAGTCAATAGGGTAGCAAGGATATTAATAAGAGAGGTGAAGCAATTTTTATTTCATTATTGCAAATAGTCTTTAAATCTGTAATAGGGGGAATATTCCTACGTTCAGAACGAATGATAAGAGCGCGGTTATTGATACCACATTGAATAACTCTAGAGACCTGATAGAGGACTGGAGGGTAGCTATGTAGTATTCTTTCTCTGACCATAGCAGAATAACCTTTAGTCTAAACTTTATGGGTTCGGAGAGAAAACCTCATAGGAATCCTAGACGGACAAATTGGGACGCTTTCGGGCGTGATTATCTCATGTAGACAATATGTAAGGTAGTTTTTTTTTTTTAAAGCTTTGAATATAAATTTTTAATTGCAATTTAGTGTTTTTTTTTTGTGTTAATATATTTCTTTTGGAAACAGTGTTAGTTAGCTTCTGTTTAATGTGTTTAATATTTGTTGTTTAAAATTTATTATATGACTTTTTTTTGCTAATTGTTTACGTATTTCAACTGAAAATAAAATACAAAAAATCTATAAATAATTGACAAAATAATTATTAAAACAAACACAATTTAAGGTGATTTTTTACAATTTAATGCAATTCACGCTTTTTGCTAAGACTTATTTTTTTACTTTTTTAAATATTTTGTTGCTGTTTCGCTAAGAAAATTTGCATAATTATTATATAACAAGATTTGGCGGATTAAAAAAAAATTATAAGAAGAAAAAAGTTTAAGAAAAGTATAGAACAAATTGTATAATAAGTAGCCGGTTTTTTAAAAACAATGAGTCAAATTTAAAAAAAATCTTAAGAGTTTTTAAAATTTACTTAAAAACACACAGATTTATTTAATACAATTTTATTTTAATAAAAGAATTAACTTTAAATTTCATAAGGATCCTTATATATTCATAATTAATTCAAAATTTATTTTAATTTTAATCAGATTTTTATTCAATTATTTTTTAAACATGATCGCCACAGGTGACAGTTGGACAACATTCTGGATAAGGTTTGGTGTAATCAGGAGCGGAGAATTCACAAGGCCTATTAGGAACAATTTTTTCGCAACTGAAATTTAATAAAAATAGTAAAAAAAATTTAATAATTTTTTAAAATAATTTATAAAAAAAAATTACTATTTCAATTCTATAACATAATCATCGCGACAATGAACTCTAATACAAGCATTTTTTAAATTTGTAGGAAAAATGGTCTCATTGACAGGTATAGTGAGGTCATGTTCAGTAAAATAACAATGATCAGCAAGTTCTATTAAAAAAAGTTTAATTATTATCCAATATAATTTATAATAATTTGATTTTATTTATAATACTCCTTCTTACTTGGATGTTTCATATTTCCCCGATATTGGAGACTTGTTCCTGCTGCTGATACTGTAGTTACGAACGTAACGACAAATAATGCTAAAAAGACTTGTTTCAACTTAAACATTTTAAAAGAAACTAATTGAAATGAATTTTGAAAACAAATATTTAAGAGAAAATTTTAGAACTTAATTGATTAGGTGTCAAAAATAATTTACTGGATTTAAATCTTGTTTTAGTGTTATCTCTTTTTAGTTATTAAAAAAAAGAATAAAAAAAAGTCATTAAAAATGTCTAAAAAAAATCTTATATTAAATTGTTTATAGATAATGACCTTGTGATAAGCTGGGGTTTTAAGAGGGGAAATTGTCTGAAATAAACAAATGTTTAAGAAAGTTTTAAACTTTGTTTACTTTGTTTTATTTACATAAATAAGTTATATAGTCAATACATTTTAAATTAAAAATAAAAACAAAATCTCTATTAAACCATAAAACACCTTATAAATAACTAAAAAATAAAACAAAAAGCGCTATATTAGTCACATTTTTAGAATAAATAAATAATTAGTTAGTAAATAAATTACACTCAATTTATGTGCATAAAATTAATAAATTAAATATCATTTTTGCATTTAATTATAGGACAGCACTGGGGATATGGTTTGCTAAAATCATAAGGACTTTCATCACAATAACGATGGGCCATAACACGATCACAACTGCAACAAAAAATAATTCATTTTAATATTTTATATAACAGCAAAAGAAAATTTCAAATCTCTAAAACTTACTGTTTTATTTGCAATACATAATCCTCACGACAATAGACCTTGAAGCACACTGAATCCAAATTAGTGGGATAAACGGTTCGGTTAACAGGTATGGTAATGTTATATTCTTCAAAGTAGCAATGATCTGGTAATTCTAATAATGGAAATTTTAAATTTGTAACTTTGAGTCTACATTAGACAAAATTTTATCAAGATAAACGTCAAAATTTTATCAAGATAAAGATTTGTCTAATGTAGACTGAATTTGTCAGTGTTATTGCAGCGTTAAAAGAAATTTGTCAGCGCTAGAGCTCTGACAACTTTGTCTTGATAATGCTTAGTAAAAGACGCCATCTTGATTGTTGTTGGTACTTTTTGCATGGCTTATTATGACATACGTTTTCCCCTATAATTGACACAGATAAAAAATTATCTGCAACTCAAAGAAAAAATTGACGTTTGTCTTGATAGAAATTTCTCTAATATAGACTCGACGTAAAAAGAAATAATTATAAAATTCTTAAGTTAAATATTTTAAAACGTTACCCACCTGGATGTTTCATATTTCCCATAAATTGTAAACTAAAAGAGGTTACATTCCAAGCAAAAACGGCCAAAATTACCACAAGGGTTAAATGTTTAGAAGACATTATACAAAAGCTTTTGTTTGAAATAAGATACCTGGAATAAGATGCACAATAAATAAAAATAAATAAATAAATAAATAAATAAATAAATAAATAAATAAATAAATAAATAAATAAATAAATAAATAAATAAATAAATAAATAAATAAATAAATAAATAAATAAATAAATAAATAAATAAATAAATAAATAAATAAATAAATAAATAAATAAATAAATAAATAAATAAATAAATAAATAAATAAATAAATAAATAAATAAATAAATAAATAAATAAATAAATAAATAAATAAATAAATAAATAAATAAATAAATAAATAAATAAATAAATAAATAAATAAATAAATAAATAAATAAATAAATAAATAAATAAATAAATAAATAAATAAATAAATAAATAAATAAATAAATAAATAAATAAATAAATAAATAAATAAATAAATAAATAAATAAATAAATAAATAAATAAATAAATAAATAAATAAATAAATAAATAAATAAATAAATAAATAAATAAATAAATAAATAAATAAATAAATAAATAAATAAATAAATAAATAAATAAATAAATAAATAAATAAATAAATAAATAAATAAATAAATAAATAAATAAATAAATAAATAAATAAATAAATAAATAAATAAATAAATAAATAAATAAATAAATAAATAAATAAATAAATAAATAAATAAATAAATAAATAAATAAATAAATAAATAAATAAATAAATAAATAAATAAGTAAATAAAATAAATAAATAAATAAATAAATAAATAAATAAATAAATAAATAAATAAATAAATAAATAAATAAATAAATAAATAAATAAATAAATAAATAAATAAATAAATAAATAAATAAATAAATAAATAAATAAATAAATAAATAAATAAATAAATAAATAAATAAATAAATAAATAAATAAATAAATAAATAAGTAAATAAAATAAATAAATAAATAAATAAATAAATAAATAAATAAATAAATAAATAAATAAATAAATAAATAAATAAATAAATAAATAAATAAATAAATAAATAAATAAATAAATAAGTAAATAAAAAATAAATAAACAAACAAATAAATAAATAAATAAATAAATAAAAAATTGGCAAACTAGTTATTAGTCTATAATCTTGTCTATAATCTATTCTATAGTCTAGACAGTAGTCTTGTCTATAATCTAGACAGCTGTCTTTAGTCTAGACAGTTGTCTAGTCTATAGTCTAGTCTATAGTCTAGTCTAGTCTATAGTTTAGAAAGTAGTCTAGTCTTTAGTCTAGACAGTAGTCTACTCTATAGTGTAGACAGTAGTCTACTCTATAATCTAGACAGTAATATAGTGTGGACAATAGTTTAGACAGTAAGCTAGTCGGGACATTAGTCTAGTATATTGTGTAGTCTATAGTCTAGTCTAGACAGTGGTCTAGCCTATAGTCTGAGTAGTAGTTTACTCTTTAATCTAGACTGTAGTTTATTCTATTGTCTGAACTAGACTGCATAAATTTACTAAGATATATTTTATTTGTAATTTATTTTAATTTTATAATTTTTTACATATTTTTTTACTATTTTCTGATTACTTTTTAGATTTTTTTTATTTTATTTTTAATGTTTTGTTTAAATAATTTTTAATATTTTTCCTTAATTCACTTTAAATTTCTTTTTGCCCGCGTGAAGTCTTCGTTTAGTTTTACTAACTCATCGATTACAAAGTTTAGTTAAGACTAAACTCATATTTTCTAAATTTCTATAAATTTCATTGTAATTTCTTTTCAAAGAATGACTAATATTTTGTTTCAAAACATTATGATTATAAAATTTTTGTTGTTTTTTATTGATATTTAAATAATAATAGTGTGAATAAAAATGTTAATTAATAAATAAAAAGATGATGTTATACAAAAAACAAAAAAATCAAAATCAAATAAATTTCAACTTTGAAATAAAGTAATCATAATTTACAATAAATAAACAAAAACTTGAACTGAAAAATTTGCATAGATTTTAAAACAACAACCATAAGAGAAAATTCAATAACAAGTAGTTTATAAATGACCATAAACGATGGGACACAATGGGGCTGAGAGTTAAGCAAAATAAATAAAATATGGACGAAAGTATAAGTGTATACTAAGTATATTCATGTAGTCTAAAGTTTAGTATATAATTCAGTCTATAGTATGCAGTAAATTTTATATTCCTTAAGCCCAAATTACATTAGCGCGTAGGCAGCAGCAGTGTGTGTTGATGCAATCAGCTGTTAATTTAAGCCCAAATTACATTAGCCCGTAATTTGGGCTTAAATACAGTATCAGCAAAAATTATCAGCTGTTCGCTGTCAGAATAACATATTGCTGCCGTTAAGCCCAAATTACAATAGCGCCTAGTCAGTAACAATATCAGCAAAAATTATCAGCTGATCACTATCAGCACAACAAGTTGCTGCCGTTATAATTACAATTCAGCGTAGGCAGCCACAATTTACAACCACCATCTAGCTTTGTTCTACTTGTGTATTTTAGCCTCTCATTTATTTGCTCACTCTCTTTGTCTCTGTCAGTGAATTTAGAAACAGGGCTAAAGGAAACAGCACTGCAAACTGCCGCTGACCAAATGTAATCAACACCATAACAAACAGTGCTTTCTAAATGATCAGCTGATTATGGCAGCACACACAATTTGGACTTTATTTTAGACATAATTTTTATAGTTTGTACGTTTCCTTTTATTAACCACTATCTCAAAAGGAAATATTTAAATTAACGGTTTTTTATTAAACAAATTCTTAAAAAAAAAACTATTTATTTTTAAATCAAATTAAAACAGGTTATAAAATTAAGTCAATAAAAATAATTTGTTTTATTTAATAAATATTGTTAATAAATGCACAACCTGTTTTAATTATTTTTCAATAATTTAAGCAAAAAAATAAACAGATTTCCAGCGAATTAAGATAAAAAATTCAATGTTAAAATAAACTTGATAAAATAGGTCAGTACTAAAAATAAAATTTAATATAATCACAAGCTGAGTAGAGTAAATAAAAAAAATTATGTCAGAATTCATAAAAAATTCATAATACCGGTAAAATGTTTTAAGAATCATAAACCAGTATTTAAAAAAAAAAAAACACACACACACATTTTATGTTATAAAATTTTTATAAGAGATTTAATAGGTAAAAACAAATATACTAAATATTTAATAATTTATTGATATAAACTCATCACGAACACTTAAAAAAAGACGGAAATTAATTAATAGGTTTTTCAAAAACACACTTGTCTCTGGCTACTCCAAATGTTATCATACTTTAGGCTCATTATCTCAATGTCTAGTTATGACATGTTGAAATTAATATCATTTTAAGTTTAAGTAAAATAATAAAAAGTATGATATTTATAAATATTTTAAGTTTATTGATCTTTTTAATTTGTTATATAGCTTAATTTTGTAAGATTTTATTTCTTATTTCTCTTACTATTTTTATATTTGAAGAGTCGCAGAACAAAACGTACTTTTTTGCATTTTTTCAGAAATTGCTTTTTGCTATTTTTGTATTCAATGGGTTGAACTCTACCAGAAAAAAACTATTATATGATTTGTGCAAAAATTTACTTTTCGCACTTTTTTCATATATTTGTTTTATTGTAAGAGGTATATTTGGTTCACAATTTTTGCGAACAGTATTTTTAGATAATTTAATAAATTCATGAAAAATATATCCTTTAAAATACAAAGAAATTGTGAATTTTTCCAAACTTTTTTTACAAAACGTACTTTTTAACATTTAAAAGTCCTTTGATCTCACATATTCTTAAGATTTGTTGTGGTGAATTGATGTCGTTCGATGAATTTTATGGAAAGGAGAATGCTTCATACCATTTCCAGATTCAAACTGCTTTGTAAGAGAATGAAAAAATTAATTCCTTATTTCCCAGCTAATTCAAATAATGAAAAAAGTACATTTTAATCTGCGACTCCTCATTTATAAATTAATAATATTTAATTTTAACTAATTTTTCAATTTTTATTTATTAAAAAATATTGTTTTAGATTTAATTTTTATTATTTTTCTGTTTAAAAACCTTTATCCTTTATCCTCTTCTTTAAAATAAGAACATTCAAACAGGTATGATAACATAGAAAAAGCTTATGTAAACAGTGATGCCAAGTTTAAAAAATCAAAGGTTAAAGGAATTAAAAAAAAAAAATTGGGTTTAAATCCAATTCTAAAAGGAATATTACAAAAAACTGCATAAATTAAAGACTTAAGCCCAAATTACAATACCGCGTAGTCAGCAGCAGTGTGTGCTGCCATAATCAGCTGATTATTTAGAATGCACTGTTTGTTATGGTGTTAATTACATTTGGTCAGCAGCAGTTTGCAGTGCTGTTTCATTTAGCCCTGTTTCTAAATTCACTGCGCTGCATTCAGATTGAGAGCGAGACAAAGAGAGTGAGCAAATAAATGAGAGGCTAAAATACACATGTAGAACAAAGCTAGATGGTGGTTGTAAATTGTGGCTGCCTACGCTGAATTGTAATTATAACGGCAGCAACATGTTGTGCTGACAGTGATCAGCTGATAATTTTTGCTGATACTGTTGCTGACTACGCGCTATTGTAATTTGGGCTTTAATTTTAATAACTTATTTACTACGTTTACACGCCGGTTTTTTGCAATTAAAAATAATTAAATAGGGCAAACTTTATAAAGAAGAGTTTATTTACTTATTTATCCTACCGGATGGAAATAATACTAATATTTGTATTGTATTGAAATTTCTATGAACTTAAAAAGAATCGGCATATCCTTATACTTTATTTGCAAATAGTTCATTTAGTCACGATTTGTTTCCGTGAGTAATATTTTTTTTTTTTTTTTGCAAATAAACTATAAATCACTGTTTATGAACCAACACTTTTTTATAATTTTTTTTATATAAGAGTTGCGTATAAATGTGGTAATTAAATATATGTCGACTTTATTTAACTTCATTTTTAAAAACCAACTCTTAATATGTAAATTTTAACTTTGCAATTTCACGTTTTATTTTCATGGTCTATGGGAAATTCTGTAAACAAAGTGTTAAGTATATTTAAAGCTAAAAAAATAAGTATTTAATATTATGTTTTAATTTAAATTATAAGTTTGTGTGATTAAGGTTGAAATGTGTTAATTTGGTTTATTAAAATTGAGGTTATATAAATGTTTACTGAGAATTTTAACTGTATTTTTTTCTTAAATTTTTATTTTAAAAATAAATGTTAAAGGAAAGTTTTCAAGGTCAACTTTTTTCTTAAGAAGTGTTATAAAAAAGTTAATAAAAATGCCTAGTTTATAGTCTAGTCTACAGTTTATTTTATAGTAAAGTATATAGTTTATTCTATAGTTTGGTCTATAGTATAGTTTATTCTATAATCTATAATTTAGCTATATTCTAGTTTATAGTTTGTCCCATAGTATATTCAATGGTTTAGTGTTGAGATTAATCTATAGTCTGCTTAAAAGTCTACAGTCGAGTTTATAATCTAATCTATAGTCTTGTCTATTGTTAAGTCTATATTTTAGTGTATAGAATAGTTTATAGTGTATCCTATGGCCTAGTCTATATTTTAGTCTATAGTTCAGTCTATAGTTTAGTCTACAGTCTAGTCTTAAGCCTATTATATTGTTTAAAATATAGTCTAGTCTATAGTTTAGTCTATTATATAGTCTAAAGCCTAGTATATAGTTTATTCTATAATCTAGTCTAAACGCTAATCTATAGTTTAGTCTACAGTCTAGTCTATAGGTAGGTAATCTATAGGTGAGCTTATAATCTAATCTATAGTTTATTATATGATGTGGTCTATAGTCTAGTCTATTGTTTAGTCTACTATTTTATTATTTAGCCTATAGTCTAATATATTGCTGAGCTTATAATAAAATCTGTAGTCTTCTCTATAGTTTAATCTATAGTCTAATATAGTATATAGTTTAATCCACATTTTGTGCAGTATATAGTCAAAAGACGAGTCTACAATCTAGTCTTTAGAGCCCAAACACAACCAAACGGATTTCAATGTTGTTTTCCGCTCTAAGAGAGAAATGCAAATTAAATGAAGACGGAATCCAACAGCGGATTTCATATATATTTTGTTTTTGTTTCTTTATATTTTTTGTGCTTGGCAACAACAAAACTACATATATAAAAAAATATTTATCTTTCTCTCTTAAATTCCATACATAAAAAATAAAAGGCAAATCTATTTATCTCTTTCTTTCTTATATAAAGTTAATGTAAACTTATGTGATTCATTTTGCAACAACGGCAACACTGACAGAGAGGGAGAGTGAGAAAATGAGAGCTTTTGAGAATCCGTTGTGAAATTAAAATAGATTTTAATTTCCAGCGGATTCCGCGGTGTTGTTTTAGTTGCCAAATCTTCATATAAAAAAAATAATCCGCTAGGTTGTGTTTGTGCTCTTAGAGTTGAATATAATCGCACCTGTAGTTTAGTCTATAATTAAGTCTATTTTGTAGTCTAGTATTATTTCCACTATAATTTCTACTAACATTTTGTTATGAGTTTATAATTTAAAATTTATTATTAGTTCCTCCTAAGAGGAGGAATTAATTAATCAATTGTTTTCAACAAATAATTTTATTGCTAGGTAAATATTAATATTTAATAATAAAAATCATTTAAATATTAAAAGAAAAAATTGTTTTCTTTATTACTGACAGGCAGTTATCAATAGGGATTTTTTGCGATATTTAATTAAAATGTCGGTAACTTCAAATATTTGTGTGTCTATCTTTTAATTAATTAAACTCTTTGAAATATAAGAGCAATAGAACAATAGAGAAAGAGAAACAAGAAAAGAACTGTAGTGAATTAAACAGAAAGGCTGCCAGATGATTTTGAAAAATCAGCTATTTTGATGATAGAAAAAGTTATAACAGTAATAAAAAATAAAAAAATTATGTAATTTTCAAAACATTTATTTATTTACATACAAGTAACGTACATTAAAATATAATTTAATATTTTTAGAGGCAAAAAACTTTGAAATGTGTATAAATCAAATAAAAAAGTAAATGTGGCAGCTTAATTTACAAGACATAATATTTGGGATAATCAGAGATAATGCTTTAGATTATTAATAAGAATTTGGGTAATATAAAACACATCTCTAGACAATAAATTATTTATAATACATCCTATAGGTTAGACTATAGTTTATACTACAAGGTAGTCAATAGTTGTGTCTATATTGTACACTATAGAGTAGTCTGTAATACACGCTATATACCAAACCATAGTTTTAGCTACATTATCAAATTTTTTTTAACAAAATCCTACATTATCGTTTCAGTTTGACATATGTAAATTAAACTGTGATTACCTTAGTTACAATAATCGTTTTAATTAAACTTACGAAATGCTTGTAGATTTTTACACAAAATAAACTTAACTATTTTTTATTTTTCATTGTTGTTTTTATTATTGTTGTATAGTATTCTATATAACAAATTTTTGTATGTAGGCAGTAAGATAAAAACCACTAAAAAAAATAATAATTAATTTTATATAAAAGCAACAAAAATTAATTGAATATACCACAGTCGCCAATTGAGTCGCTCTCACGATCGTCAGTTCATTTCAAAAGTAACGTTCATTTCAGTTTAAGTGGTTTTACTTTTATTTTTGTGGAAAAATAAATAAAAAAACGTAAACGTGTTTCATAAAATTAAAAAAAAAAATAAATAAATAAAATAAAAAAATTTGCAAAAAAAATTTCTAAAAAAAAATTAACCAGAATATTATTAAAATGAAATTTTTACTAAATTTATTTGTCTTAAGTTGTGCTTTTTGTTTAACCCTGGCCGATGTACGTTATCGTGGTAATGCTGTGCATCCAGGTGTGTGTGTTTGTTAAAGTTTTTAAGATTATAAAAGAAACTTATAGGATTTTTATCTAAATAAAATTTTAGATTATCCCAATCAGTGTTACTATGAAGAATTACAACAAGCTATACCTATTAATCAATCATTTACTCCCCTTAATCGTGAGGGCCATTGTGAGCGTATCTACTGCCGTTCGGATTATGTTTTAATGATGGAATTGTAAGTTAATTGCACAGACTGTGGAAAGATAATAATTTATAGTTTAGACTGGACTATAGACTATAAACGAAACCATAGACTATAGACAAGACACAGTTACAGTTGAGACTGCAGACGAAATCATAGTCGAGGCTATAGACTAGACTATAGTCGAGACTACAGGCGAAACTATAGGCGAAACTATAGTCAAAACTATATTTCAGACTATATTCGAGACTATAGGCAAGACTATAGACTAGACTATAAACTAGACTATAGGCGAAACTATAGTCGAGACTATAGACAAAACTATATTCGAGACTATATACTAGATATAGACAAGACAATAGTCTTGAGTATTAGACTAGGCGAGACTATAGACGAGACTATAGACGAGACTATAGACGAGACTATAGTCTACATTCCTGATTAGACTATACACGATACTATAGTCTAGACTATTGACTAGGCTATAGAAAGTACTGTAGACTAGGCGAGACTATAGACTAGACTATAGAAGAGACGATAGTCGAGACTATAGACTGGACTATAGACGAGACTATAGACGATATTATAATCTAGACTACACGGCACTATATATAGTCTAGTCTATTGACTAGACTATACACAAGACTATAGTCTACACTATTGACTATAAACGACTCTATATATGAGACTATAGATTAGACTAAAGACGAGGCTATAATCGAGACTATAAACTAAATTATATATATTATTATAGTACGGAATATAACCATTTACTTAAATTATTATCTACTTTTTTCTTCTCTAGCTGTGGCCGTCATAACTTACAACCCAATGCCACTTGTAGCATTGAATCGGATATGCGTCAGCCCTATCCTTCTTGTTGTCCTCAGCTTGTTTGTCAAAATGAAAATAATTTTATATAAAAACTAAAATCATACAAAACTTTACCAAAGATTCAAACTATTTGTTAATTAAGTATTAAAAAAAAAGAAGTGTTAAATTTTGTTAAAATTTGTTTTGTTTTATAAAAATTAAATGTTAATTTTTAATAAAAAAAAAATTAAGTTGTTTATTTTTGTTTTATGAAAAAATAAATATGAAAAGGTAAATCTTTTAAAATAATAACTTAAGAAAGAATCATTTTGACTTTAAAATCGATCTGGTATAATAAACTAGTCACGATTTTAAATCCAAATTATCTTAAAAATAATTCTTTGTCATATATATTACCTAATGGGGGTTTTTTTCTAATATATTAATGGGTGAGGCTTGAATAAAACGTCATTTACAAATTTATAAATGTTAACTGATCTATCATAATTTTTCTTATTCCCATTCATTCTCATATCATTTGTCTCACACATAAATTACTGTTAAATAACTAAGTATTTTTAAACTGATGATGAGATGAGTTAATTGTTTAAATGGTAATTAACAAAAAAATTTCAATTTGTTTATGTGATTTATATGCGCATCACAAAAAAAAAAAAAAAAAATTAACATATTACAAAGTATTCTCGTAGTTAAGCAGTAGAAGATACTTAAATAACTTTGGGATATTTCAAATAAAAATATGAAAGCCACTAGTTTTAAATAGAACGTAATAAGTTTGAATAAATTTAAGGTGTACATAATATAAAAAAAAAAAAACATATGATTAGTGGTGTTGTAATCGAAGTTTTTAATTAAAGTTTATTTAATTAAAAGCTAAAAATAGCAACTTATGCAAATACTTTACATAATATAGAAAGGAATAAGTTATAGAAGATATTACTGTGTAAACTATTGATTAGGCTATTGACAGAGCTATAGACGCTATACGCTATAGACTAGGCTATATTATAAACTATAGTCTAGGCTATATTATAAACTATAGACTAGGCTATAGTATAAATTGTAGACTAGACTATAGTATAAACTATAGACCAGGCTATAGTATTAACTATAGATTAGGCTATAGCATAAACTATAGACTAGGCTATAGCATAAACTATAGTATAAACTATAGTCTAGGCTATAGTATAAACTATTGTCTAGGCTATAGTATAAACTATAGTCTAGGCTATAGCATAAACAATAGTATAAACTATAGTCTAGGCTATAGTATAAACTATAGTCTAGGCTATAGTATGAACTATAGTCTACGCTATATTATAAGCTATAGTCTAGGATGTAGTATAATTTGTAGACTAGACTATAGCATAAACTATAGTACAAACTATAGTCTAGGCTATAGTATAAACAATAGTCTAGTCGATAGTATAAACTATAGTCTAGGCTATATTATAAACTATAGTCTAGGCCAGGGGTTCTCACAAGATTTTGCTTCGCGACCCCTTTTTGACATTGTAATGGAAGCGTGACCCACTACAACTTTGACTACTTTAAAAATCAGATAAAATATAAAGTAAAGATAAAAGAATTTAAAAATAATATCAATAATTACATCTTGCTACATGAAATCTTTAATTTAAAAGACTTTTTCGTATAATGCATATATAATATCATTCTCTGCGTCCACAAGATTGATTCTTTTTTTCTGATGAACGTTTTACCCATTGGGTAAAACTAAGTCGACGACACTGAATTTAATGGCGTTAACCGTTATTAAAAGATAACGCACGTTTTTAACGTATTTCACTTTGAATGGCTAAAAGAGGGGTTAGGAAAATTAAGTTTTTTGGCTTAGTTTTAAGAATTTAGTCGGTAAATTTTAACAAAATATTCAATTATGATTCTATTGAAGTATAGGATCATAAAGTTATTATTATCAAATATATTATATAAAAGCTTAATTACAAAACAAATATTACTACAATTCCGTCCGAAAACTATAAAGTGTTACCAATGAGCAACTTTTCAAATAAAAAATATAAATATATTAAAAATCAGCGTGAATTTAATTAATTGTTTAATTTTATAAATAATGTCACATTTACTTATAATTTACTAGTATTTGTGCTATCTTAATAAATTTTGAAAACAAATATCGCCCATACAACCGAAAAACGGTTTTGAATTCAACGTATTAAAATTAGAATTGGGTACCCAGCTTGTTAAAATTTACGTCTAGCACAGTGTCATTTTTGGATTTAAAGCACGGATTCCTTCATTAGTTTTTCTTGCAGCTAATGCTAGCTGATTCTAAAAAGAACTGATTTTAGAAAAAATTCTTTACTTTTGCCTTCAATTTGGCGATTTTTTTTATAAATATGTCTTTCCATTTTTAAATAGTTTTAGGCTTTTATTGGAATTTCAGAATATCTTCGCGACCCCCAGGAATGTCCTTACGGACCCCTTGTGGGTCGCGGACCCCCATTTGAGAACCGTTGGTCTAGGCTATATTATAAACTATAGACTAGGCTATAGTATAAATTGTAGACTAGACTATAGTATAAACTATAGACCAGGCTATAGTATTAACTATAGATTAGGCTATATATAAGCTATAGACTAGGCTATAGTATAAACTATTGTCTAGGCTATATTATAAACTATGGACTAGGCTATAATATAAACTATAGACTAGGCTATAGTATAAATTATAGACTAGACTATAGTACAAACTATAGACCATGCTATAGTATTAACTATAGACCAGGCTATAGTATTAACTATAGACTAGGCTATATTATAAAATATAGTCTACACTATATTATAATATATAGTCTAGACTATATTATAAACTATAGACTAGGCTATATTATAAACTATAGTCTAGGCTATATTATAAACTATGGACTAGGCTATAATATAAACTAAAGACTAGGCTATAGTATTTACTATAGACTATAGTCTAGGCTATAGTATTAACTATAGACCATAATTATAGTGTGCGGACTGTAGCCTGAATTAGGGAATAGTATAACATTTTCAAAATTTATTTATATTATTTATATTTTTTTATAAAACACTTCATTTAATCAGTGTATTTTTTTAAATTTATTTAGTTTAACATTTCACACAGCAAGCCGGAAAGACACCCTCGTAATCCTTTTTATTTTGACAGGTAACAGGGAATTTCTTGCATCTAAATTAAATAAAATATTTAATAAAATAATTTAATCCATTTTATTTTAAAACAAATTTAACTTACTCTACAACTTCTGTCTTAAAAGTATCAGTACAAGTAGCCTTTTTCAAACATTTGCCATCCGTGTCAAAGTCTACATAATCCTGACCCTTTTTGGATAAGGGTAAATATTTTAAAAACACCGTTTCATCTTGAGAATTTTTATATGCACACACAGGCTCCGTGGTAGCCATGGAAACTATAAATTAGAAAACAAATTAATATAATTAATAAATTTATATTAAATAAACCATTTAAAATAAATTTTATTACCCGTTATTTGATTAACAAATACAGCTACTAGTAATAAAGTTAAACTCAATACTAATTTCATTTCTTTATTATTTCCAATATTCTTTCAGTAGTGGCTTGTTATAAACTAAACTTTGTTTTATTAATTTTATAGCTATTTATACTTTCTTTAAACAGTTGCTGGCTGTTTCTTAAAAAAAATAATAATTTGTTAGTTTAATTTTAATTAAGTATTAAATAAGAAAATTAGCAGCAAAAACAAAACCGAAAAAACAATATAAAAAAATAAATTTAAATGAATAAATGTATATAATTAAACCCAGTTTGTTTATTGTAAATAAAACTAAAGTCATAATGAAGGTGATTAGATCATATGAGATTTTGTTTTCTAGATTAAAATTTTGCAATTACAGCAGCATCTGCCGACACTGTTTTTGTTTTAATTAATTGAGAACAGAAATGTGTAGCAAGTAAAAAAATGCAAAGGAATAAACGAATAATTTTAAAACGTGCTACAATTAAAATAGTAGTTTTGTAGTTAGAGTAATTTATTTATATTTAGTTTGAAATATAGATTAAGTTATAAGCAAGACTAGAGTATAAAGATTTTTTAATCAAAATATCGTTAACATTAAAATTAAAAAAATCTTTAAAAATATTACAACAAATTTGATCAAAAACTGCTCTAAATGGATATTGATAGCTTTACAAGATGGTGTACGATGAATTCAATGGTCCTAAATGTCATAAAATGCCAATTTATGGTATTTACTACGTTGCAATTACACGATTAATAATAAGCGATTAGAATTGGTTCAAACATTTAACGATTTTGGTGCTACTGGACAGATATATAGAAAATTAGATTTCCGTGATCATATATCCATAACTATTAATAAAGCAACTGGTATGCTGGGGTTCATCAAGCTCTGGACAAAGGAGTTTTCCGATCCATATACAACTAAACAGCTATACACTTCTCTAGTTAAACCTATTCTTGAATACGGTTCTACTGTATGGGATCCTTTCTACAGTCCACTCCGATTATAACTTTCATTTACCATCTTATAAGAGTCTTTGGGCGATTATTCGTACAGCCCTTTTATTATGAATTAAAATTGCTACCTTTTGGAAATTTGTATTTTTCCATAAAATCTACTTTTTTACTTATTGACAATTTTTATTTTTAAAATATTAAGTTTTTTCGAACCTTTATTGTGGAAAAAGTTACAGATTCCATTTCCCAAAAGTTTTGAGTTAAATAGATGATGTTTACAGAGAGAGAATACTAACAGGGGACACTGATGAGTACTGATGATGGTCGAGCATTCCACTTTGCCTAGTCTAATAAACTTTTACAAAGTATTCTTCCAACTATTACAATTCAACTCGAGCCTGATTCTTATGTTATTTAAAATTAGTATTTTATTAATCTTTTTCTTTATTTTTTTTTAACGAGTATTTTATTTAAAATATACTAGTATTTATTTTAATTAGTACTTTTATAAACCTTTTTTATATTTATTAAAAATCGGTACTTTTTTTATTTCTTTTTGAAAAATGTATTCAAAATTGCAAAATTTTTGTAAAATTCTATTTACTATTTTTTAAATAATTGAAATTAAATACTTTCTTTTAATATTTGTAGAAATAGAATTTATCTTCAAAGTTTTAACTTTAATTAAAAGTAGAGCTAGAAAGAAAAGATCTACTTATAACTTAGATCTCAAATATCTCAAAGATAAATACAGTATTCAGAGAAAAGTTGTCTTCAACCAATAGAACAATTTAGAAAAGCTAAATAAATTTTTGAAGGCGAAAAAGAAAGTCTAATAAAACTACAGATAAGAAATTTACTTTTACTAGCAAATTTAGTTCATTTTAATTTATTTTCAATCAAAAATAATTAAGAAAATAAAAAGAATTTACTTTTAATTTTTCATTAAATTCAAAAAATTCAATTATTATTTTAGTTTTTGTTGTTTTAACGATAGAAATACAAAATAAATTACAAAAAAATAGTAAATATTTATATATAAAAAAAATGTACAAACTAAAGAGTAAGCAAAAAAATAATAGAGCATAAAAATTGCTTAAGAATGTAATTTTAAAGTGAATTAAAAACACAATAGAGTAAAAAAGAGAAAAAACGCTAATTTAAAGATAATTTTATATCAAATTAACAAATACACCAAGAAGTGAAGATTGTTTTTTAGATTTTGTTGATTTTTTATTGAATTTTTTAAAATAAGTTTTTTGTGTTTTCTGGTTTTTCATTACTTTTTCAAAATTCTATATAAATTTATAAACTTCTGTTGTTGTTTTTTTTCAGAATAATCTTTTGTTACAGAAAGTCTTAAGTGGCTTAATGGAACAGACAAAATAAGAGAAAATTCCCTTATTTGCGGGTTGAAAAAAAGGGAATTTTTACATTGTTTGTTTAACAAATAATATTTATTAATATAAAGGAGGCTGGAGTTAAAAGCAGGAGATTTACAAATCTTCATCCTCGTCGGGTAAGGCGGTTTCTTGGGCTTCTTGTAAATCTCTTTCGATTTGTAATTGCCAATCCTTGTCCATTTTGACTTCTGGTGGCAGTAAAGCAGGCATAGCCACAAATTCCAAATTGGGATCACCTACTAATTTACGGGCCAACCAAAGGAAAGGCTTTTCAAAGTTGTAATTTGATTTGGCAGAGATGTCATAGTACTACAAGATGAAAGAAATTAATGTCTAAAATATGAATTTTTGTTTTAATAAAAAAATTTACCTGTAAATTCTTCTTTCTGTGGAATACAATACTCTTGGCCTTAACTTTACGATCTTTAATATCGACCTTGTTGCCACACAATACTATGGGTATGTTCTCGCATACACGTACCAAATCTCTGTGCCAATTTGGTACATTCTTATATGTAACACGTGATGTTACATCGAACATAATAACAGCACACTGTCCCTGAATGTAGTAACCATCACGTAAACCGCCAAATTTCTCTTGACCAGCTGTATCCCAAACATTAAAACGGATGGCACCACGATTAGTGTGGAAAATCAAGGGATGCACTTCGACACCCAATGTTGCAACGTATTTCTTTTCAAATTCACCGGTCATGTGACGTTTAACGAATGTTGTCTTACCGGTACCACCATCACCAACTAAAACGCATTTGAAGGTTGGAATATCTTGTTCTGGTTGGGCCATTTTTTCTGCGATTTGTTTGTTTTTTTAAACACGAATGGAAATGAAGGTTTTCTGTAAAAAAATATAAAAGATACTGGAAAGAGAAGAAAAAGAAGGAATATTATAAATTTGATTTTCTACAGAAAGTTCAAGGAAAATTGGAGTTACTTTTGTATTTTTAAAGGTAAAACAGTTTTTTGTATAGAAAAATTCAAATGTCTCTTGTAGTTAAAAGTACTTTTATTAAGCAAAAATTCTAGGAATTGATGTTACTTTTCTTTATTAAAATTGCTGGAAAATGAAGTTACTCAATAGCAAAAATGAATGCAATTTTTTAACATAAAATTGCTTGAAATTAAACAACATTTCTTGGGCTAAATAGCTGAGAATTTTAGTATTTTCTGTATAGTAAAACGGTAATTTTTTGCTGTAAAATTCTGGAGAAATTTCCTTATAATTGAAAGAACTTTTCGTTAGCAAAATTACTTAGAACTGAAGGACTTTTGAAGCAACTTTTATGAAATTGAATAGTTTTGAATTTAAACGAATTTTTAAACTAAAGCAACTTTTTATTAGCAAATTTGCTCAAAACTAAGAGAATTTTTTCTTAGAATTGAAGCAATTTTTCTTTAGCAAAATTGATAACAATTAAAGAAACTTTTCTTAAGAAAATTGGCTGGAAATTAAAGCAATATTCTTTAAAAATTTCTGTGTATCACAGCAACTTTTTGCTTAGAAAATTAACTTACTTTTCGGACTACTCCCCCTAAATTTTAAAACCCGAACCTAAAACGCGTTTGTTGTTATATTTCGTTATAATTTTTACAAATGAAAAGAGTTCCACACTATTTTCTTTTCTTAAACAGGATTTCAACAAGAAAAAAATTTATTTATTCTTTTTTTTTAAGCAATTAAAACCAAACTAAAACTTTAACAATTTTCTTTTTAAAATTATTTATTTTTTTTTCCAGTGAAGATCCTTTCTTTAACAAGGACTAGTGATGACTGGTTTTATTGGGTAAAAAAATACTTTAAGAACCCCTTACAAGAAGCCTAAGAATTTAAAAAATAAAAGGAAATGAAGGAAGAAATTATAAGAGACTTAAAGAAACTAAAGCGTAAAATTTGCTAACAATAATATTAAAGATCAAACCTTTTATTAGCACAAATTTTTAAAAGAAATAAACAACAGGCAGCCTAACTGCTTGATATTATTATAACGAGTTTAGGGGAGGAAAACAGATGTGTTTTAAGGTCTTAAAACAACAACAGTTGTTGAGGTATTACTTTTACGAGACTTAGGTAAATACAAATAATACACAAGTACTTTTAAAAAGAATTTTTACTTAGCAGATGCTAAAAATTTGAAGAAAACAAAAAATTACAAGAGAAA
The DNA here is from genome assembly GCA_951394005.1 of Protophormia terraenovae. NCBI lineage: Eukaryota > Metazoa > Arthropoda > Insecta > Diptera > Calliphoridae > Protophormia > Protophormia terraenovae. The sequence continues at coordinate 10,675,286 of OX596076.1, read as the reverse complement.
AAGGAACAAGGAAATTTAAATAGGGTGACAAAGGAATAAAGTTCATGACTTTTAGATAAATTCTTTTAAAAATATTGAATTTAATTTTATTAATATAAAAATTATAAATTAAACTTTTAATAAAGGAAAAACTTTTTTATCTTAAAGAAAACATAACTTTCTTTAAAAAATTTTAGTTGCCCGGACCCGGACGGATAAAAAAGTTTTCTTTACACAAATTTGCTTGCTTGGATGGTCAACAAAGTTTTCTTTAGAAAATTATAGTTGGTCGCACGGTTTAAAGAAAACTTTGTTGGCCATCCGCCCAATCTAGATTTTTTAAAGAACTTTATTGGCCGGAGTTTTCTTTAGAAAATTTTGGTTGGTATTCTTTAGTTAGCCTGACCGTCCGCGGCTTAAGTTTTCTTAAGAACTAAAAATTTCTAAAGAAAACCCAGTTGACGATCCGGTCTGCATAGTCAACAAATTTTCATTTAGAAAAATAATTTTACATAAAATAGATTTTTTAATTGAATAAACTATTTATAGCTCATAACTAATTAATTATTCCTTCTGAACATCATATTTAAATGATGAATCATCCATTATTCAAAAACACGTTATAACTGACCTTACAAAATGTGCCCGGCGAAAAACAATTTAAGGCTAAAATATAAAAGGCGCCAAATTTCAAACAAAATTTAATCTATGAAATAAACTAATATTAAGCTTTTTATTAAATAAATAAAATATATACTAAATAAACTTTAATAATTAGTTAAAAAACTATTTAAGAATCGTTTAAAAAGATGCTAATATTTACTTTAAATAAACAACTAAAAACTCATTGAACATTTCAACAAGCAAGCCATGTTAATTAACATTTCTTAACTCTATTAAGTTAACAGCAAACAAAGAAGTCAAAAAATACGCCATCAATAAATTTTGACAATTATGAGAATACAAAAGAAAAGGAGAACAAAAAAAATGTTACACATAACCTCAATTTAAAAATTTTTGCACATTTTTTTCCTTGCAAATTATAAAATATAAAAGCACACCAATTATTTTAAGAAAATATGTAATTTTCATTTATCGCAATCTTAATTACTGAAAATTTCTTATAAAACCTTTTATATCAATTTCATATTATGATGAAAACACATGTTTTTTGTGTTAATCACAGAAAGAAAAAAGCTGGGCAGAGCAGAGCTCTAAGGCAGCGCTGCCAAGGGCAATTTTTAGCAGACAAGACATTTGTAGACAAGTTTAGCGTCCGCGCCAACTTTAGCTTGAGGTTTCTTTCCTGACCTTAACAAGTTTTAATTATTATAATAATTATCCTCAAATTTTCTAAAATTTATCATTATTTTAATTATATTCTATGCTCTTCACTCATTTTTTATGCGTCACTGTTTTTTTATTGTTGTAGAATATTCTATTTGGAATTTGGCAACCTTTTTGACAATTTTTTTTTTTTTTTTTTGCACACACCTCTAATCACACAAGCACATTTTTTTCTTTTATTTCACAAATTGTATAAATATTTTTATATATTTTATTATAAAAACACCTACTTTTATCTTTTCACTCCTTGGAGAATTGCTTTATTTTAATTTATTTCGCAAAAATCCTTATTGGATATTGAATAATTTTGCGTTTCTTTCCGGGAACTGCACAAAAAAATAACGCCGCTTAACAAATAGTGTGTTGTGTGTTGAAATGTCGCTTTTTTTCTTTTTCTCTTTCTGATTGCAGATATTGTTCGGCAAATTGCCGTTTTTTTTCAAGTTCGTGAAAACAATGTGGTATTTTTCACAAAGACCTGCGCCGAACGATTTTAACGGCGGCGGCGGCTTTGCTAAAAATTGTTGGCGGCGGCTCAAAGTCGGCTGTTAGCCGGCTGAGAGGTGAACATAACAACTTTTTATTTCCTAGTTTTCGCATCATCTTATAGAGTACATTGGTTCACAAATGTGGTTCCAAGTCTCCTTAGATGTAAGGGGATCCGAAGACCGTTTGTTTGAACATTATTTTTTATTTACTAAAAGATTTATAACATACATCATAGAATAGAACTAGAAGTTTATGTGAGAGCTACCCTATACTAAATTTTCAAAAAATGTACTCATTTTTTTGAAAATACAAAAACAAAATATATGTGACTACATGTATTTTGTTTTTGTATGAATTAGGATTTTGACAATTGAATTAGGTTTTTTTCTCTCACATAAATATCTAGTTGTTAATCTATGACATACATTTTTGTATTTTTGTACTTCTAAAGTGTCAAAACAGAAGACCGTTTCGAACATTATATTTTTAAAATTATTAAAAAAAGTATAAATGATCTTGACACAGCTCTTCTCTCTACACATATAAAATTGGATATTCTGATATTTTGAAACATTTTTTATTTTATCACATATTTTAACATTCGGACATTTTAAATACGTTGATTTTGTTGAAATGAATCTAAAAATGTATCATTATTTTTATTTTTCTTGAAAAATGTAACGGAAATAATCTTAAAATATGGTCTTAAAGTAGGGTCGAACCATTATTAAAATTTTTAAAGTTTACAAGGCTTTACCAATGGTATAGTAAGCAAATCAATGTTTTTGAATACAACTTTAAGTAATTTTGATTATAAATGGTTGGTAAAGCTGTGTTAAGTTTTTTTGAATACGGCTGTAAAATTATAGATTATATTCAAACTAAATTCTTTGAAAATACTGCCATTTTCACAGCTTCCGATTTCTTTATATTCTGAGTTTAATGCTAATTATCAACCTCCAAAAATTAAATTTTAGAAAATTATATTTTACTATGTCCACTGATATATATATTTTAATTCATTGCGTTTTTACTATTTCTAAAAATTTTTCCTAAAGTTAGCGGGTTAAGCTTCTCCTATTAGATAGATCTAAATTATCCAAACATTTTGTTTAATATCTTGTTTAAAAATTATTCTACAGAATAATATTATTTTCATAATAGAGGATACAAATTCTAACGTAAGCTTGATAACAAATTACTAATTTTGTTTATGTAAATTTCCGTAAGAGGAAGTTAGAAACTCTTTATGTAACCTACATTAATTTTTTGGAATACGGCTAAATATTTATTGAAAACTGTAATATTGAAAAATGCAGAATGGTGATGTTTATTCCAAAAAAACAAATTGACTCGTTTTTTAATATATTTTAAAGCCAGAAAACATCTCGATTTGTGTTGTTTAATAATTTAACACAATAAAAACAACTAAGTTTCCATAGGAAAGAAATTTTTAGTATTTTAGTACATTATCAGAACCACTTCAGATTCTTTAATAACATCCTCAGAATTAGTGGTATCACAACCAATTCTGACATTCGTCTAAATTCGTTTTGAAAGATGTTTTAGAGAACTAGTGCTTAAGAACTAATTCTGTATGACTTCTACATCACTTCTGAGAACTTCCTAGAACTATTTAAAAACCTTGTATAAAAAATTTCAAAAATGAAAAAAAATATATATGTATATATTTACAAAATTTAATTGATTTCAAAAGTGGACTTTAGAAAATAGACCATTAGAATACAAAATAAAAATAAAAACATATTCTGAAACCTTTCCCTAACTCTTCTATGGCACTAGTTCTGAATGTGACAATTTTGAACAAAAATTATTGATTAAGGAACTAGTTCTCGAACCGTTCCATAGAATGGGTACTGGCTAGGTAACACTTCCACAGAACTAGTTCTGGAGGTTACAATTTCAAACAAAAATCATTGGTCGTAGCCAAAGTAGAACAAATACAGGCTTTTTTTATGTGTTTTAGAACTAGTTGTAGAACTAATACAATATTTCCTGGGTGAATTAACAATTAAATTTATATTTGTGCACATTTATTATTTGTTCAAAAATTTTATTTTTGGAATTAGAAAGTATATGTGTGTAAAATTTTTATTTAAATCAACAATTTATGAAAATATTTTGGCAAGGGAAAAACATAATAAAATTATATGTGAGCAGTGATGCATAAACTTATTTACTTTTTTAAAGAACTACACCACTTTTAATGGTATTTTTTAAAAATCAATTGAAAATAAATTTAAATTTTAAAAAAGATCATTGGAAAATTAGATTTTTCATTTAAATTTTTGAAAATAAAAATTTAAAATTAGATTTTTCATTTAAATTTTAGAAAAGAAGTGTTCTGAAATTTTTGAAAATAAAAATTGAAAATTAGATTTTTCATTTAAATTTTAGAAAAGAACTGTTGAAATTTCTATATTTCATTAATATTTCAGAAAACAATTATTTAAAATTACAATTTCTATTTCAGAAAAGTACAATTTAAAATAAGTTTTTATATTTTAAATTCACAAAAGATCAATTTATAATTAAATTTTACGTTTTAAATTTAGAAGACTACAAATGAAATTCAGTTTTATATTTTGAATTTCAAAAACAACAATTAAAATTTAGAATAATTCATTAAAATTCATTAAAAAATAATGTTAGATCAACTTAATTTATGTGACCTTTACGCAAATAAAATTAATTAAATTAATAAAATTAATTGTTTCAAATCCATCTGCAAAAATTATTCCTAATGCAAATTTCATTCTATATATTATTTCAGTTGAAGTTCTGAATTTAAGTAAGTTTTTTCAAAATTTCAATATTTTTCTGAATTTTAAATGGAAAAATCTTCTTATAAATTGTTCTTTTCGAAAATTTAAATAAAAATTCCAATTTAAGTTGTTATTTTCAAAATTATAAATTGAAAACCTAATTTTCAAGTAATTTTTTTTTTTCAATTCTAAATAAAAAGTTTTACTTCTGAAATTTATATGAAAAATGTAAATTTCAATTGTTATATTCTGGAATTAAAAGAGAAATATTATTTTAATATGTTCTTTTCTGAATTATAATAAAAAAATCATAAACTAAAATGATATTTTCAAATTTTGAATTGGAATATATCAATCTCATTTGTTCTTTTCTGAAACTGAATTCATAAACCTCATTTTAAATTGTTGTTTTCATAATATCATATAGAAAGTTTTTATTTTAACTTAAAAATAGTGTAGTAAAAAACATATGTGTCTGAACATAATATTAAATAACATATAACACAATAACTAAAATAATATACTTTGTGAATTGGGTTAGTATGTATTTAGTTTATATTTTTTAATCTTAACACACGTTTTGCTTCATAACTTTTTTTCCGAAGCAATTTTTAAAATTATTTTATCATTGAAAATATGTCAGTTATTATTCTTGAAGACAAACTGTTGATTTGTTGGGAGTTTGACCAAAATGAGTAACGAAAATGATGTACGTGCTATAAATTATTAAAAATTAAAAAAAAAAAAAAAACAAATTGGTCCTACAAATAATTGGTCGAAGAATTAAATGTCCGCTGTCATACTGTTTTCACTACTAGATAAATAGAAAAACACTTTTCAAATAAAATTTTTCTTAAATGGAACAAAATTTATGACTGTTTTTGAAATTAATGTTACGATCATTTGACTTTTGTCAATACTATGGATGTGCGATTAATCGGTTATACAAATCTTTATTTAATCTATACACATATTAATCAGTTAATCGATTAATCAACAATTCTAATTAATAAAAAAATTCTGATTAATTATTTTTAATTTTGATTAATCAAATTTGAATAATATTATTCAATGTTCTCAAATTTAGTTTACAATTAAACAAATGAAACAAAAAATGCTAAATATATAATATATGTTATTTGGTGATTAAACGACCCACATTTTAATATTATCATTTTATATTATAATGAAAATTAAAAACATAAAAAAGAAACTCAAATAAATTTAAAATTATTTAATTATTCACGATTTTAACTATTTAAATTCCTGATTAATTGATTAATCATAAATATATTTAATCAAATTGTTGAATAAATCAAATAATTAATTAATTTGAAATTTGATTTTTACGTCACGTTACGGTCTTTTGCATTTTAACATGTATATATAAGAATATTTTTATCTATAAGGTAATTCATTACAATTAATCTTGGATGTTGAAATAAAAAGATACCAGTACCTATGCTACTGAATTACCTCTTATTAAAAACTATGATGAACCATATCCCATAGACGGACATCTCCTGATAACGGACAAAATCACCGCCTATGGAAGCTTTCGCTGTATATGTAATTTCCTATAGTAGCTTCTCGGCTTGAGATTAATGTTGAATTTTTATTATACAAAAAGATTGAGTGAATGCGTCCATAATATGGATGAAAAAATAATTCATATAACCATCGACGATTTATGATGAACACGCTAAAGTTGTTACTGACTCCGGAGAGAAATGAAATGTATTCTACAGCGTAACGTGTGATAATCTTGAAGACATGGGTCGTTATTCCTCTTCCTTTTTAAAGTGAATAACAAATTGCAAGACTCTTGAGATTTTGCTACACACTAATATACAGTGGCTCACAGCTTAAATTATGCATTATACAATTTTATTTTTAAAGCTCTATGACAAAGTAACAGACTGGAATTAAAAATAAAATTTGGTATCATAAGAAAGAGGAAGATTTCTAGTTTAATATAGAACTATTATTTAGTGTTAAAGTTACCTTTAAGCAAATTAAAGATATGAAAACAAAAAATCCAATATTTTTATCTCACAGCTTATTTTAAGCACCCACTTATGACATAAAAAAATTGAAAATTACGACCGATAATTACATTCAGGTATGTGATGAAATTCGATCGATTTCAAAAGTAAATTCTTAAATCGATTAGGTTGTGATGAATTTCGAACGTTTTCATTTTCCATTTTTGATTAAATTAATTTTATTTTAATGTTTTTATGTTAATTTTTTAATAAAAAATTATCAAAAGTTAAGTTTTATAGATTTTGCGTGAAGCTGCCACAAAGGAGATATTTCTTGCTTCTGAAAAAAAAACATTGCCCATAAAAATAACATTTTGTGGAGGAATAATAAATTTAAATTTTTGGCGACTAATTAATTAATCCTACAAAAATAAAAATTAATGCATTATTTTAATAGGAACGCTTTTTAGCAGATGTAGTTTGGACTTGCATTGGTTTTAAATTTTTACTGGTGATTTGAAATTGGGTTAGCACAATGATTATTTTGAATATTCAAAATCAGTTTTTTCCTTTGCGGTAGATATATCCAGAAACCTTAAAAGTTAATTTGTAAAACCCATATGTGAAGTTACAGTTTAATTCGTGTGTCTGATAGGTTTTTAAACAATAAGGTACATCGCTTCACCACAAGTTCCATCACAAATTACAAAATATATTTAAAGTTTTAAACTTAAAATTCAGTGTTTTAACGCAACATAATAAAAAAGTTTAGGGTTTACAGAATCTCTATACTTTTCTTAACCTCTGCCTCATTATATATTCTTTAAAAGGTATTATTTATTTTATTTTTCTTTCTACAATGTAGCTTTTATTTTTTACCCACATGCTTAATGATACTTAATGATTCTAATACTTTTGTAACAGTTTTAATCAAATTCAATTTTAAAACGAGTACCAAAATTTGTTCGATTTGAAAACGATAAAATCATGTCAATTTCGTTTTTATCACAACCATGATCACAACCTAATTTATTGCGATTTTCATAAAACAAAATGGAAAATGAAATCGATTTCGTTTTTACAATAAAACGAAATTGAAATCAAAAATTGTATGTGTATCACAACCTTTTTCGTTTTTTGCTCGAAATCGATTTTCATCACATACCTGATTATTTTTTATGTGGAATGGTAGTCTTAATTGTATGCAACAGATTAGATGCGGTTTGCGTGCGTCCAGTTTTTGTGTAATATTAGGCGAAATGTGTTTACAGTGCATTTTTAGGGCCTAACACCTATTTTATTATGTAAATTTCCAATATGGACCACAAATTTTCAATAATATTGAGGTCTGGCGACTTTATATATTAGCAAATTGTACACAATACCAAATTTATTATTCGTATCGTTATGTTGGCAATATCAAAAATATGATAATATGCCCTGATTTTTTGCACTCTGCAACAAATTATCCTTTAGGATATAAAGGTATCTAATACTGTCTAGGGAAAGGTAAATCGATTTCAATTTTAGTCGAAAATCGATTTTCAGGAGGAAAAAATAAAGAACTAAAAAATATCAAAATTGAATAAACTGACGACAGATGACCCACAGTTCTACGAAGAAGTTTAATTTTGCTACCTTTAAAGACATGTAGGCACTAGAAGTTTTCTACGAACCGGTCCTCCGTATTCCGTACTCCAGAATCCGGCAGTGATACGCCATGAAGACGAGTACAATAATCCAGTATTTGCAATGTATGGCAAAAGTTTTAACGCAACATTGTTTGAACTCCGGATGTCAGTTTTGGTGATGATATCTGTAGATTGTCGCAGACTGCGATTGTATAAATGTTTATTCGGTACTTCATCAATGGCTTTTATTGTACAACCGATTTTCATGAAAAAAAAACTCATAATGATTTCTTGTACCATAGAAGCATATATTTTAACCATTTAAAGTGACCATTTTAAAATGGTTTGTAACCAATACTCCTTTATTTAACACTCACAGTGCTATGTAAGTGCGTGGACCCTGCATGGAAGTACTTTTCCAAAAAGAAGTACTGGCTGTGAGCCACTGTATGTTGTTGAAAAAATAAATTTCGTTTTCTAAAAAAAAGTAGTCAAAGCATCATCAAAACAATAAAACATCTCGAAATCAAAAATAGAACATAAAAATCATTGATATCGGAACAATTTGTATTACAAAAAATATAAAAGGCTTATAGTCGACACAATACCTATTTTATTAATCATTTTATTCTTTAAATTTGTTTAAATTTAATTTTTATAAAAAGAAATTCATTTAAATTATGTTGTTTTTCAAGTTTTTGACATTTGTATTTACTATTTTCTGAAGCAGCAGAATCTCTGCTGACTGTGTCACAGCATCGAATAATAATAATAATAATAATAATAATAATAATAATAATAATAATAATAATAATAATAATAATAATGTATTTTTTAATTTATACATTTTTCTTTTAATATTGAAAACCACAAAAAAAAAATCACTGCATTTGTTGCACTAAAAATATCCGTTTTTTCTTTAATATTGAATATAATTACCTTCTTCTTCTATAGTTAAATTTATAAAATATCGTATAAATAAAATAACGTTTATTTTTATGTGTACACGGTTTTTAAACAAATTTCAAAGATATTTTATTTCAATTTTATATAAAAAACACAACACCAAAAGATTAATAAAAACAACCTTGCCGTCAATACAAAAATATTAATTTGCGATGATTGCCGATAATTTCCATGAATTGACGGAGCGGCAAAATGTTCGACGAACTAGAATTTGGTTCGCGGCGGAAAAAAATCACACAAACTAATGTTTTTCTTATGGACGCCATGTTGGTTCGTCGCGAACCAAATATAGGGTACTCATGCGGCGAACCAGCTTCATAAGAAATACATTAGGTCGTGTGTTGCATGTTCGCCGCGAACAAATTTCTGGTTCGTCGCGAACATTTTGCCGCTTCGGTTCATAATACGATGTATCAGTGCAGCGCAGCTTCATCCATCAAATTCAGCAAATATCGTTGCCATGTGGGAAGCAAATTTGCCGCCGAAATTCATGAGTCGACAGCAATGCAAAAAATGTCGCCGACATTATAAGGAAATTTATGAAAAAAAAAATTTTTAATTAATATTAAAATTTAAAATTTCAAGAATATCATGAATTTACTAAAGGTTTTATATTCAATTCATTAAGCTTGACCGAAATCAACGGCTGTAATTGAGTCGTGTTTTAGCCGAAATTTTATCGGCGGCGGCGGCTCTTAAAACACCTCCGGCGGCTCGACTCAGCCGGCTTACAGCCGATCGGCGCAGTTCTCTGATTTTTCAATGACGGAGTTGTATTTATATACAGGGTTGTATTTATACATATGAAACGAGGTTTTAGGGTATTGCCAGATATAGGTGATTTAAGAAACAGTATGATATAGAAAGGCCCAATTTTGACGATGATGGTTTTGCATCTGATGGTTTTAGTTTGTAGGCAAGAGGTGTAAAGAAGCAAGAGGGGTAAGAAAACAAGCACGAATCGTGATTTCGTGTGTGTTTTTTATGTTTCTTATTTACAGCATTCGCACTTTTCTTATGTTGCTTTATTTATTTTCGCTTTTCAGGGTGTAAAGATCGTCGCTATGATGCTTAAACTTATATAAGTGTTACCATATGGAAAAATTGTGATATACAAAATTTAACAAGTAAAATTTCTATTTTATACACAAAATTAAAAAAAAAATGTGTAATTTTGTTTTTTTAAATCATTCATAAAGGCAATAAAAAGAAATAATTATTGAAATAAAAGTAATTTTATCCCAAATATGAAGGAAAATAATTTTTATTTTATAATTTATATGAAGAAATATACATATAAATTTTGTTGTATAGTTAAATTATTTTATTGTTAACATTAATTAATTCATTAATAAATGATGTAATTAATATGCTTTCTTAGTAAAATGGAATAATTATTGAATTAAAAATACTTTTTTCCTCTTAAATAAAGTTCTATTGACAACGGCAACACTAACATAAAATTTCAAACAATCATGCTCAAAATCATCGTCAAAACGTACGAGATTTTACAAAGATTGCTTAAAAGAAAATAAAAGAAAACATCATGACTGGACAATCATAGTGAAAAACCCCACAAAGAAAAACTTTCGTAAAAAAATGTAACTTCAAAGCTGCTAAAATAATTTTGCTGAAACTTAGAGCATTGGTAGAAGAGGATTTAGGCTTTCAGAATATTATTGATTGGATTGTTTAATTGTAATTACGGCGATACATTGGATAAAATTTGATCATTTCGTGTGTGAAAAATATATCTGAGTTTGTATTTTTAATAAATATAAACCGATTATTTAAGATTTCTGAATTCTTTAAAGCAAGATTAGGAAACTATTTGTTAATGTACTATACTTATTCTTTTTGGTTTAAAAGATGCTTGATTTTAAAACTTGATTCAGTCTTTTTTGATCTAAACTCTTTTTAAAAATGATTTTAATAAAATAAAATTTGTGTTATATTGGTAAATGATTCTAAAGACAACTATAAAATTATATCAATTATTTAAACGACATAAATTATAATAAAAAAATTTATATTTGGATTGTAATAATATAAACTAGAGAGGAAATTAAAAAAAATTTAATTATTTTGTCTCAAAATACCCGAAATCCTAAGAATTGAAATATTCGACAAAATTTTAGTGACGAAAATATCTATTATTTGTTTTTTTAATATATTTTATTTATGTTGATCAAATTTTATTGTTTTATATTAAAAAAAAGATAAATTCAATTAAACATACAATATATGGCAGCACAGTTTTTTTAGGTAGCACTGTTTATTATTGGTAAAGCAGTATCTTCTTTACCACAATACATGCTAATGCAATGCAGTGTTTAATATTATAAAATTGACATATAGATGGTCATAGGTATAAAACAGGGTTGGGAATTGTTATGCTATTGAAATATATTCATATTAAATAAACATGTATTAAAATTCATTGAATTAAACACAAAATAAATACATTTCATTTAAATAACTTACTTCCAAATATATTTTATTTTTTTCCTTAATAAATTCACATAAGTTAAACACTTTTTACCTTTAAATTTCGTTTTAACTATAATTATTTATTTTATATTCCAAATTATCACTTTCATGTCGTGTTGACAACATTGTTCTACCACCCTCCGTATAATTGAATGTGGTTACCGTTCCGGGTGTCTTAATCATGACCTTTACTCTTTGCGTTATATGTTCGCGTAGTAAACGTCCATAATGATCATAGAGTCGTATCTCATCAGTAGTACTTTTTTCATCTGATTTGGAAGATTTACATTCGTAATTGGAACAACAACGAGGATAATCTAGAAATTCATTGGCTGCAGGAAGGCGATAGCAATTGCCCTCTAATTGGGGAACTTGACATCTGAAAATTATAGAAATTTTAATAAATATTTAGAAAAGAGTATTAATAATTTGTTTTATTACCTGTCTTCCCATAATTGTAAAGTTCCTAGACACTGGACACGTATGCACTGACCAGGTCGGGTAAAAAATTCCCCAATGTATAGTTCACGATTTGTTTCGGGATCCGTACATTTGGCATTATAGCGATCTAAAGCGATAATCAAGGGGAAACAAATATTTAATAATTCACTGAAATCAAGGGGTAACTGTTAAAAAAAAAAAATTATTGGGATTTACTTAAACAACTGTTTTGATTACTTATTTTATAGATGGGTACCCATCTACAAAATAAGCTTTAACGCAGAATTTTAATAAAAATTTTGGAAATTTGTTTACTAAATACTTCCACTACTAATTTCTTTGTTATTCTCGAGCATTTGTAATGATTTTGAATCTAAGTAACCGGTTACCAAAAACCAATCACTTTAAAATATCACCAATTTAAAAGGAGTTTTAAATATTAAATTTCTTTAGTTAAAATTAATTTAGATTAATTTCTTAAAACTTATCAATATTTATATAAAAATGTAAAGTGATTACTCGGTAACCGTTTGCAAAACTGCACGGAATTTTTAAGTAAAATTTTAAAATCTGAATATGAATTTTGAGCTTTCTTTGCTTATTAAATTAACAAGTTTTAAAACTTTTAAATTTAGCAACATTAAACAAAATTAAGTGGTTACTTGGTAATCATTTACCAAAACTAAAATATAATGGCTAATACAAAAATAAAAAACAACTACCAGCGCATTTAAGTTCTTGCGAATTTTTGGAAAATTTTGTTATGAGTACTTATTTTAAAAGCGGGTACCCGTTTTAAAAACCAGCTTAAGTGACAAATTTATATTAATCAATAATAAATAAAGATTCATTTTATTACTTTTAATGACATTTTTTAAATAAAGTAACCGGTAACCAAATAAACGATTACTTAAAAATATCAATATATTTATAATAAATTCAACTTTTTCATCCAGTTTCAATAATTTATTATTTTTTGTAAAATAATTTAGCGCAAATTTTTTTCACCCAAACTAAAATAAAATAATTAATAACTTAGAAAAAATACTTTATTATTGAATTAAATTTTAATTCTTACTATTTACTTAAATATTTGCCTACGTTTACTTATTTCAGAATCGAGTACCCGCTTAGAAAACAACTTTTAATGACAAATTTTGCTAAAATTTTATTTTATTATCATTTAATTTCTAATATCCACACTTCAAAACCTTAAAAATTTAAATATTTAAGTAATTTCTAGCGGTTACTTAAAAATTGCAAAACGGTTACTTAAAATTTTTATTTCTTTTTTATAGAAAATTAATTTAATTTGCTATAATTAATTTGTAAACGAAAAATTTCTTTGTTTTCAGTAAAAATTTGTAGAAAATAAAGCGATTACTTAGTAACCATTTAACTAAAATTTTAAAAATGTTTTTTAATTTAAGCACAAAAAATGTATTAATGAGTTTATAAACATTTTGAAATATTTTTTAAGAAAAATTTTATAACCGATTACTTTAATAAAATCATTTTTTGTTAAAGAAAATTAGTTGAATTTGCCACAATTAATTTTTAAACAATAAATTTCTTTACTTTCTTTAAATGTTTGTAGAAAATAAAGCGATTACTCAGTAATCATTGAACTAAAACTTTAAAATTTAAAGAAAAATTTCAAAAATGTTCCTTAATAAACATTTTTACTTACTTTTTAAGAAAAATGTATGGTTACTTATTAAACAAAAAAAAAAAAAAAAAAAAAAAACCGATTATTTTAATAAAATCATTTTTTTTTTTAAGAAAATTAGTTGAATTTGCCATAATTAATTTTTAAACAATAAATTTCTTTTCTTTCTTTAAATTTTTACAGAAAATAAATCGATTACTCAGTAACCACTGAACTAAAACTTTGAAATTTAAAGAAAAATTCAAGCATTTTTATTAAAATTAATCATTAAAAATTTATTAACAAGCTTACATAAATTTTTACTTACTTTTCAAGAAAAATTAAATGGTTACTTATTAAACAAAAAACTGATTACTTGAAAAATTTTAATTTTTTTAAAAGAAATTTTTTTTAATTTGCATTAAATAATTTTTAAACAATAAATTTCTTTGTTTTCCTTAAGAACTTTAAGAAAATAAAGCGATTACTCAGTAACCGCTTAATTAAAACTTTCAGTTTTAAAATAGTCTAATTTTTTTTTTTTCTAAATTAGACTTGAGAATTAAGCACGAAGAATACAATTTAAAAACCTTGAAAGTTTACTGCATTTATTTTGGAATTAACTAATATTAATAAAATTTAACATTTTCTGCGACTTCTTTAAAAAAAATTATATTCTAAACAAATTTTACATTGAGTACTCGTTAACCATATTTTGTATAAGTAATTTTTTTCACATTTAGTTTTAAAATTTTTGTATTTTTGAAGTATTTTTTTTATTTGCTAATATTTTTCAACCTTAAAACTTGACCTAGAAAAATTTTATTGCCAGGAAATCATTACTTTTCACTTACCACGTGAATAAGTAGCTGAAGGATGGCCAAATGTCATAATAACATTTAGCAATGAAATTAAAAATATTATAATTTTCAACATTGTATTTTAAATACTTAGAGGAAATTTTTTTAAATATATTTTTTTATAATGTTATTATTTTTACTTTATTTTTAAAACAACTTAATTTTCTTCCGATTTTTTTTGTTCTTTTTAAGTCTTTATCTCAAGTTCAACTAAATTTATTGAACATTTTTCTTAGGTGTTTAAGTTAACAATTCAGACGATTTTAAAACTGAGATTATAAAATGAGTAAAATGCTTAATTTGTTTGTTTTTGCAAAATATTTCTTATCATTAAAAAATTTTTTTTCTTGGTATTGATTTTTAAAATTTTTTGTTTACTTTTTTTATTTCAAAGTCTTTTTTTTTTATACACGAAAATTGATAACGGGGTGTTTTTTATATAAATTATATTAATTTTTTTATTTAAGTTTGTATGTAGTCATCATTGATGAAAATTATTAATAAAACACGCAAAAATTTTAAATAGTAAGAGAATATCATTAAATTCCCACTCTTCTTTATGATTTGTTGTTGTTTTGTTTGAATACAACGGTTTTCATTTTTATTTACATTTAAATTTTGCAAAACAGGGAGGTGGTAACTCTCCCCTTTAAATTTTCTTCGAGTTTTTATTGTTTTGTTTGAATATAACGGTTTTAATTTAAATGTAAACAATGCAAAATATGGAGTAACTCTCTCTCTCTTTCTTGGTTTTATTTTGTTTTTAATAAAAATGTAAGCAAAAATAAAGTTTTAACCTTTTTGTTGTTATTTTTATAACGGTTTTATTAAAAATGTAAACAATAACAAACTGGAAGTTACGAATTTAAACAAAGCTTAAATGGGAGTGGAATTATCCCTCTCTTGCATTTTGGTTATTATTGCATATAACGGTTTTAACACAAATGTAAACAAAGGCAAAAATGTAAACAATATGGTAGTTATAATTATCTCTTTCTCTCATTCTCAGCTTTTTGTTATTATTTTGATTCAAAATACATCTAACGGTTATAACAAAAATGTAAACAATAATAAATTAAAGGTTAAAAATCTCTTCTTTTCAGTTTATGTTATTGTTTTGATTGCATATTATCAATAAATAAAGCAGAGCTGGAGGTTTTAAATTATTAAACATATTTTTTTATTAAGTTAAAGCGGTTAATCCCCAACTTTTAAAACTAATCAAATGTTTAGAAAATTACTTTGCTAATTTAATGAACTTTTGCTCTTTTTTTAAATAAAATTTGATAAGCTTAAATAATATGTTATAAAACAAATTTTACTTACTTTGTATTCCTTTCCAATCATTAAAAAGAAAAATTCATTTTAATTATTTATTTTATATTTAAAATTATATATATATATATATATTTTTATTCATACTTATTATTTTTATTCCTTTTATATTATTACATACTTTTTTATTTGTTTTTTAATTGTATGCATTATTTTCTTAAAGAAAGTTTTTTAAACTAAACATTATTATTTGTTTTTGCTTAAATTAATGGAAATTTATTTTTAATTTTTATTTAATCCTTATTTGCCTTGTTTAGTATAATCAAGTGATGTTATCGAGTGTTGTATTTTTTTCCTGTGTTGTATATTTATGTTTGAAATGTATGTATGAAGGATGAAACTTACAATTATGAACAATATTTTCTTTTTCTTATAATTTTATATAATTTTTGTTTTGTTTATATTAGTATGAGTTCTTTTTTACTTAAAGCTAATAAAAAAATTTTAAAAATTATAAGAAAAATGTGAGGTTAGAAATATATATGAAATAATTAAGGTTGCATTTAAGTGATTATGTGTATGTATGTGGGATAAATAAAAATTAATTTATAAATTTAAATAAAATTGATTTTTAAAAATAAATAAATTTTAAATTGACCTTAAACTTTATATAAAATAAAAATAAATTGAAAAAGAAGTTAAAAAATTAAAGAAAATAAAAATAAATTTAGCAGAAAAACCAAAAGTCTTAAACCTGCTTCAGTATTTCTTAAACATTGTTTAACATTGTTTAATTAAACTTTATTTTTATAACAAAAATTTTATAAAGTTGCCATATTTTTGAAAGGAAATGTAAGAAAATTTCGTTAAATATGCACAAAATAGCAAAATTATTTTATGTAATGGTTTATTTAAACATTAGAATCTTAAATATTTTATTTTCAAATCTTAAACTTATTTTAACCGAGATTAGTTAAACTTGGAAAATTGAAGGTTAGTGAAAAGTAACCCTGTAATATGAAAGTTGGTTGTATAAAGTTTATTTTCATAACAAACTTTTTTTAGTGTGCCATATTTTTGTCTGAAAATGCTAAAAATTTTGTTAAAAATGATTAAAATACAAAAATTATTTTATATAAAAATCTCGCTTAAAGTTTGAGTTTCATAAAAATATTTTTTGAACCTTAAACTTTCGTTAATCAAGTTTAGTTAAACTTGGAAAATTTAAGGTTAGTGAAAAGTAACCCTGTAATATGAAAGCTGGTTGAATAAACTTTAGTTTTGAAACGAAAATTTTTTAGAGTTGCCATATTTTTGACAGAAAAATAAACAATATTTAGTAAATATAAATAATATATAAACATTATTTTATTTAATGTAATATGAAAGTTGGTTGAACAAAGTTTGTTTTCGTAAAAAATTATTTTTTTGGAGTTGCCATATTTTTGGCAGAAAATTAAAAATTTTTAATAAAATATAAACAAAATAAAACAATTATTTTATGTAATGGATTCGTTTAAACGCCAGATTTCAAAAATATTATTTTCCAAACTTAAACTTTGTTTAACCAAGTTTAATTAAACATGAAAAATTTAAGTTTAGCGAGTGCTCACAATATAATACGAAAGTTGGTTAAATAAACTTTTTTTCTTTATTTATTTATATTTTTTTTGGTGTTGCCATATTTTTGTCACAAGAATGGTAAAAATTTTGGTAAAATATGACCAAAATAAAAAAATTATCCTGTTAAAAAATTTCTTCAAAGCTTTGAATATCTAAAACATGCCTTTCAAGTCTTAAACTTTACTTTAACGAGATTAGTTAAACTTGGAAAATTTAAGTTTAGCGAAAAGTAAACCTGTGGTATGAAAGTAGATGGATAATCTATTATTTTCACAATCAAAATTTTTTAGTGTCGCCATATTTTCTGCAGAAATTCTATAAAAAATTTTAATATGTGGCCGCTTTTTAAAAATTATTTTATTTTAAGCTTTAGTTAAATGTTTGAAATGTGAATAGTATATTTTTATAAAACACATTAATTTAAGCTTTAGTTAAAGGTTTAAAAGCCGAAAATTTTAATTTGATGAATTAAACTTGTTTTAACTAAGTTTAGTTAAACTAGGAAAATTAAGGATTGGTGAAATTTAATTATTTATTATGATACTTAATGAAATTAGCAAAATTTTCATAAAAAATTTTCTGAAGTGTTGCCATATTTTCTGCTGACATTCTTTTAAAAAATTTAAAATGTGGCCATTTTTCAAAAATGTCCTTATTTTATAGATTAGTTTAATATGTAAAAGCCGAACAATGTGTTTTGAGGACTTAAACTTGATTTAACTGAGTTTAGTTAAACTTGGAAAATGAAAGATTAACAAAATGTAATTAATTATTACGATACTTAATGAAACTAGCATAATTTTCTTAAAAAAATTTTTGGAGTGTTGCCATATTTGTAGCAGAACTTTTAAGATAATTTTAAAATGTAATCAATTTTCAAAAATTACCTTATTTTATGATTTTTAAAACATTTAAAAGCCAAAAAATATATTTTCAGGAGTTAAACTTGATTTAACTGAGTTTAGTTAAACTAGGAAAATTAAGGATTAGTGAAATTTAAATATTTATTACGATATTTAAAGAAATTAGCTAAACTTTCATAAAATTTTTTTTTAAGTGCTGCCATATTTTTAGCAGAAATTCGTACACAAAATTTTTAAATGTTGCCACTTTACAAAAATTATCTTATTTTATTGTTTAGTTAAATGTTTACAAGTGACTCGAGGACTTAAACTTGATTTAACTGAGTTTAGTTAAACTGGGAAAATGAAAGATTAGTGAAATATAAATACTTATTACGATACTTAATGAAATAAGAATAATTTTAATAATTAATTTTTGAAGTGTTGCCATATTTTCTGCAGATATTTTTTCGATAAAAAATAAATATTTCAAAAATAAAAAGATTTTTTAAATTAATTTTTAAATTAAATATACAAAAAAATGTCAAAGCTGCTTCTTAAACGAATATAAATTGTGCATGCGAACATTTTTTCGGTGTATCCAAAGTCAATCTTAACCATTTGCCACGACACGAAGGTGCTGCTAAAGCACTCCATCTTGTAGTACGTCCTGGTAAACCCTCGCCACGACAATGATACTGTATAGGTTGAGGCGGTGGATATGGTGTTGTGGTTGTAGTCGTTGTTGTTGTCGTAGTGCTTGTAGTTGTTTTTACCGTTAACGAGGCTGTATCATAGTCATCATGCTCATCACTACTACTACTGCTGCTGCTGCTATTATCAATCATATTTTCATCGCTGTCATTTAAATCTTCCTCTGCCGAACTATCGATTAAGTCTAGTTTATTGTAATAAGCGGTGTCGTTATGATGTTTCGATTTAAGTGTAGAGGATGTAAGATCGTTGTTGTCCGAAGAGCCTGCAAAATCTTGAATAAACGCTTCGACATCACAACGTACTACAATGCGATCACCTGAGAGAAGAGTAAATATTATTAGGAATAGTTTTTTAATGTTTAAAAAATATTATTTACCTTCAATCAATAAGTTATAGGGAGGCAATTTGTGACAAGATTTGGAGGTTCTTAACACCTCAAATTCTACGCAATACCTAAAAATATACAAAGGAAAAGGGAATTGATTAGAATAAAACTTAAAATTTAAAATTTAACAATAATTTAAAAATTTAATAATAGAGTACATTTAAAAGTCAGAAATATCTTTTAGAACACTTAAACTTTGTTTAACTGAGTTTAGTTAAACTTGAAAAATTAAAGATTAACAGAAATGTTTATACTTTTATGAATTAGAAACAAAAGTTGTTAAATTTTATGTTAAAATATTTTTCGGTGCTGCCATATTTTTAGCAGAATTTGTAAGAAAATATTTGAAATATTAGTATAAAATAAAATTGTAAGCATTTTATGAGCTTTTGGAATAATTTAACCCCAAAAATATTATTTTTGAGACTTAAACTTAGTTTAACCGAGTTTAGTTAAACTTTAAAAATTTAAGATTAGTGAAAAATAAGCAAGTTTTATGAAGTAGCCACAAAAGTAGTTTAATTTCACATAATAATTTTTTGCGGAGTTGCCATATTTTTAGCAGAAATTATAAGAAATACTCTTAAAAATTAGTTAAATAAAAAAAATTTAAGTATTTTATAAGCTTTTGGAATAATTTAAACTCAAAAATGTTGTTTTCAAGACTTAAACTTTGTTTAACCAGGATTAGTTAAACTTGAAAAATTAAAGATTAACAAAAATTGTCATACTTTTATGTATTATAAACACATCTTGTTCAATTTCTTGTTAATATTTTTTCCTGTGTTGCCGTATTTTTAGAAAATTTTTAAACAAATATTCTAAAAATACCACAAAAATAAAAAATTATTGCATTTTATGTTATTTGCGAACAAATTTAGCACAAAACTAATATTTTTTAAACTTAAACTCGATTAAAACAAGTTTAGTTAAACTTGGAAAATAAAAGTTTAGCAAAATTTAACACTTGTATGTGTTATTTAGACAAAGCAGTTTTAATTCTATGTTAATTTTTTGCGGCGTTGCCATATTTTTTTATTAAAAATGTAAAAAAATTGTTTTTAATAGTGTATAAGAAGCAAAAATTAATGCATTTTAGTTATTTGCAAATATTTAAAATCCAGAAATATTACTTTCAAGACTTAAGCTTTGTTTATTCAAGATTAGTTAAACTTGCAAATTTAAAGATTAAAGAAAAATAACCAATTTTTAGGAATTAAAAATAAAAGTTGCTGGATTTAATGTTAAATTTTTTTTGGTGTTGCCATATTTTTGAGAAAATATTTAAAAAAATTATTTTAAAGGTACAACAAAAATAAAAATGTTATTTGCTAACAAATATAGCCCAAAAGTATTATTTTTAGGACTTAAACTCGATTAAACCAAGTTTAGCTAAACTTGGAAAATTAAAGTTCAGCAAAATTTAATCCTAGTATATAGCATGTAATCTGGATAAAGGACCATTATTTTAATGATAATTTTTTTGCAGTGTTGCCATATTTTTATTAAAAATTTGAACAAATTTTTTAAAAAGAGTGTCAAAAATAAAATTAATGCTTTGTATGTTATTTGCAAATATTTAAAATCTAGAAATATTATTTTCAAGACTTAAACTTTGTTTAATCAAGATTAGTTAAACTTGGAAATTTAAAGATTAAAGAAAAATTACCAATTTTTATGAATTACAAATAAAAGTTGTTGCATTTCACGTAAAATTTTTTTTGGTGTTGCCATATTTTTAGAAAATATTTAAAGAAATTATTTTAAAAATGCATCAAAAATAAAAATGAATACAGTTTATGTTATTTGCAAACAAATATAATTCAAAAGAATTATTTATAAGACTTAAACTTGAATAAACCAAGTTTAGCTAAACTTGGAAAATTAAAGTTTAGCAAAATTTAACCCTTATATGTGTAATTCAGGCAAAGGAGCTTTATTTTTATGTTAATTTTTTTTTCGGTGTTGCCATATTTTTGTTAAAAAATTCAACAAATTACTTTAAAAGTGCATCAAAAATAAAAATAAATACAGTTTATGTTATTTACTAACAAATATAACCCAAAAGCATTATTTTTAAGACTTAAACTTGTATAAATCAAGTTTAGCTAAACTTGGAAAATAAAAGTTTAGCAAAATTTAACCTTTATATGTGTAATCCAGACAAAGGATCTTAACTTCTATGTTAATTTTTTTGCAGTGTTGCCATATTTTTACCAGAAATGGCTACAAAAGTGTTCGAATATGACATTTATGAAAAAATGTTTACATTTAATGTTGTTTTAATGCATTCAAAGCCTAAAAAAAATATTTTCGAACTTAAGTTTATTTTAAAAAGTCAAAGCTTAATGAAATTTAATTCAATCATTGTATGAAATTTTTATAAAACATTTCGTTATTTTCAAATACTAAACCAGTATCATTAGCATTTTGTTTTTCTTTTATTATTTTAAAAACAAAAATAATATTTCCCCCATTTCTTAAGAATTAACACTTCTTTTGTTAACTTTTTCTTGCTGCTATTTTTAAAGAAGACAATTTATTTTATCTTTTAAAACTTTTTTCTTCAATTCATTTCAATTTAAATCCAATTATTTTATAATTTTGCCATATTTATTTAATTTTTTTTGTACTTCTCTAATAAACAATCTAAGTACTGAAAAGAAAACCCTAAAATTATACAAACTTTATTTGTATGTGTGTGTGCTTTTTTAGCAATTTTCTTGTAATAAACAAAAACAATATGTTTTCTTTTGAAATTTGTATGTATTGTTGCTGTTGTTTGTTACCCTAAAATAACAACAAAAATAACAAACAAATTAAATTAGATTTAACTGTTCTCTTGTTGCCGTTATAATTTGTTTGTTTTGTTGGTTTAGAAGTATGTGTGTTGGTTTATATTTTTAGCACTGTGTTGTTAGAGAGGGAGTGTGAAAAGGAGCAGGAATATAACTGTTTATATGAGAAAGTGTTATAGGTTTATATGAGTGTGTAGGTGTAAGTTTACGTATTTCTTTGTGTTTTGAGAATTTACATATTTTCTAAGTTAATTCTCATATTTTATTATATTAGGTGGCATATTCAATTGAATTTTATGCCCCAAAAACATTTACAACAACTTTATTATATGACCCACAACAATAAGAAACTTAATAAATATTGTATTTGTATGAAAAGGAAAAAGAGCAGGAGAAATAAGTCTTATAATAAATACAAGGATTTAAGAGGTTCAGCTATCCATATTGTATAAAAAACAAGATTAAGGAAAATGGCGGGAAGACAAGAAAATTATAAAGAAAAGTACTTATAATAGGAATATATTTTTCGAACCAAGTTTTACACTTAAAAATTAAGTTTTTGGTTTTTAAACACCGTTAAAAATCCTTAAACTTAATAATTTTTAATATAATGCTAATTTTAAAAGTTAAGGTTAAAATTTCTGCTAAAAATATGGCAACACTAAAAAAACATTATGATGAGAATAATAAATTTTTATCGAAGATTCATATAAAATTATTAAATTTTACTAAACTTGGATTTTCCTAGTTTAACTAAACTTAGTTTAGGCGAGTTTAAGTGTTCAAAATAATGTTTTTGGTTTTAAAATGTTATAAAATGGCATAAAATAATAATTTTTATTTTAATTACTTCATTTAGATTTTTTTTGTAACATATCTGCCAAAAATATGGCAACACTTAAAAAAAATTTATATGAAAATATTATATTTTTGTTACTGATTCATTTGAATGTTTTGTATTTCACTAAACTTTAATTTCCCAAGTTTAACTAAACTTAATTTAGGCGAGTTTAAGTGTTCAAAATAATGTTTTTAGTTTTAAAATATTATAAAATGGCATAAAATATAATAATTTTTATTTCAATAGATTTATACAGATTTTTTTGTAACTTATCTGCTAAAAGTATGGCAACACTTAAAAAATTTGGAAGTGAAAATATTTAACTTTTATTGAAGATTCATATAAAAGTCTTGTATTTCACTAAACTTTAATTTTCCAAGTTTAACTAAACTTAGTTTAAGCAAGTTTAAGTACTAAAAATTATATTTTTGCCATTTAAATGATTCCAGTATTAATTTAATTAAAAAAAAAATTGTAATATTTTCATTTTAAAAATTTCTTGTAACAATTTCTGCCAAAAATATGGCAACACCAAACAAATTTTAAACTGAAATTAACTTTGAGTCTACATTAGACAAATTTTTATCAAGACAAACGTCAAAATTTTATCAAGATAAAGATTTGTCTAATGTAGACTGAATTTGTCAGTGTTATTGCAGCGTTAAAAGAAAATTGTCAGCGCTCGAGCTCTGACAACTTTGTCTTGATAATGCTTAGTAAAAGACGCCATCTTGATTGTTGTTGGTACTTTTTGCATGGCTTATTATGACATACGTTTTCCCCTATAATTGACAGAGATAAAAAATTATTTGCAACTCAAGCAAAAATTTGATGTTTGTCTTGATAGAAATTTCTCTAATATAGACTCGACGTAATGGAAATTTGTTTAAGTTTCATATAAGGGTGTTAAATTTCACAAAACTCTCAATTTCCAAGTTTAACTAATCTCAGATTTATCAAGTTTAAGTTTTAAAAATAATGTATTACGACTTTTAAATTCTTTTGAAGCATATTCTTTGTATTAATTTTTATGTAAAATCCATATTAGAAATATTTTGTTAAAATTTCTGCTAAAAATATGGCAACATTAAAAAATTTACAATAAAAAAAGAGCCTTCATTTACATTTCATATAAATTGGTTATTTTTCACTAATCTTTATTTTTCCAAGTTTAACTAAACTTGGTTTAAACGAGTTTAAGGTTTGAATGTAATGAATTTAGATTATAAAAATTTTTATAAATTCAAAAAATTTACTATTTTTTATTTTAATAGTATTCTACAAATATTTTTAAAAATGTCTGCTAAAAATGTGGCAACCTTGAAAAAAATTTCATCACCAAAATTGAGCTCCTTCAAGCACATTTCATATAAATTGTATATTTTGTAGCAATCTTTAATTTTCCTAGTTTAACTAAACTTAGTTTAAACAAGTTTAAGGGTTGAAAATAATGGATTCAGGTTTTTAATTTTTACATAAGCAGCTCAATTTATTAATTTTTATTTTAATGGAATATTTGAACTATTTTTAACGATTTCTGCTGAAAATATGGCAACATTGAAAAAAATTTGGTCTCAGAAATAAAGACTCTTAAAGTAGATTTCACATAAATTTATTACTTTCCATTAATCTTTAATTTTCCAAGTTTAACTAAACTTGGTTTTTGCATGTTTAAGATTTAAAAATAATGGATTAAGGTTTTAAAATGTTCCATAACAACATACAATTTAATAATTTTCATTTTAAGAAAATATTTAAGATATTTTTAACGATTTCTGGGGAAAATATGGCAATATTGAAAAAAACTATTTGCGAAAATAAATGCTTTTTAAGTAGATTTCATATGAATTGCTTATTTTGCATTAATCTTAAATATTTCAAGTTTAACTAAACTTGGTTTTTGCAAGCTTAAGGTTTAAAAATAATGGATTGAGGTTTTAAAATGTTTTAAAAATACCTACAAGTTAATAATTTTTATTTTAAGAAAATATTTAAACTTTTTTTTAACGATTTCTGCGGAAAATATGGCAACACTGAAAAAAATTTAGTTGTGAAAATATAGAATTTTTAAGTAGATTCCATATGAATTGCTTATTTTGCTCTAACCTTTCATTTTCCAAGTTTAACTAAACTTGGTTTTTGCAAGTTTAAGGTTTAAAAATTATGGATTCAGGTTTTAAAATGTTTTAAAAATACCTACAATTTAATAATTTTCATTTTAAGAAAATATTTAAATTTTTTTGTTAACGATTTCTGCGGAAATAATGGCAACACTGAAAAAATTTAGTTGCGAAAATAAAGGATTTTTAATTAGATTATATATGAATTGTTTATTTTGCTCTAACCTTTCATTTTCCAAGTTTAACTAAACTTGGTTTTTGCAAGTTTAAGATTTAAAATTAAGGATTCAGTTTTAAACTGTCCTAAAAGTACCTAAAGTTTAATAATTTTTGTTTAAGAAAAAAATTTGAAAAATTTTTGCATAATTTCTTGTAAAACTATGGCAACACCAAACAAATTTTTGCACAAAAATCTTTAGTTTGTCACCATATTTCGTTAGAAGTTTTTTTTATTAACTTAAACTTTCATTTTCCTAGCTTACTTAAGCAAAACTTTATTATTTTTAATAAGATTTTGGTACTTTTTTATAAAAAGTACTTTTTATGTGTATTCAAAATTTTGAAATCTTCCTTCCATTTTTGTTTTAGTGTCAAAGACTTTGTGTAGGATTTGTTAGAGAATAAAATAAAATAAAAAAAATATATTCTTATATCCTTTCAATATGTTTACATTATTAAAAACATAAGAAAGCCTTCGAGTAATGGATTTTATTGTCTTTTACACTTAAGTGTTTTTCCTTTATATGTATATGTGTGTTAACATTTTGCTGTGTTTGTACTTTTTATTTCTCTACTGTTATTATAAAAATAAAATTATAAAATTTATGAAATTATAAAATATTTGTATGTTTCTTAAGGGAAATTAGGAATAAAAAAGGAATAATAAATAAACAACATATTTTGTTAACAATATGGTAAAACAATTAATAAATACATACATATAAATATTCCTGAGAGAGAAAACAATTATTTTGAGTTATAAGTAAATTATTAAAGAAACATTTATATTAAAGCTTTTGGTTTAAATTAATTATTAAAATAAAATATTTATAATTAATTAAAAAGAATTTGTTTTAATTTTGAAATTACAATTTCTTTGAGTGTATTTAGACCGGTTTTTGTTCTTTTTAAGTCAAGTTCATTTTGCAATTAAATTTATGAATGAGTGTTAATACCCATACAAACATGAACTAAGAGAATTTCTATTAAAATAGTTAAATGCACTTACACTCACCTGTACTTATGTAAATACTTAAACATTCTCTCACCCTATAACATCCCTCCTGATTCACCACTCATCTCAACAAAAAAAAAAAAAAAAAAAACTCAACTAACACACCTCAAGAAACCACAAAGTAAAGGGGAGAAAGAACAAAAGAAATTAAACAAAAACAAGAGTTAATAAACCAAATTAAGAGAAGACATTAAAAAAACACATACAAGTGTTTATTTTTTCTTTAAAAAAAATATTGTTTTTGTTGTTTTTGTGGTGTGCAATACAACCAATTAAAAACCTAGAAAAGGGTAATAAACATCAATTAAAGAAATTAAATTAAAATTGGCTTTAAAAAACCAATTTTGCTAGCAAAGGAAAATAAGTAATGAAACTATTTAAAAATCCTTAAGGGCATAAAGTAAAAAATAATATTTTTTTTAAGCAACAAGAAATTAAATTTGTTTTTCCTTTAGACTAATAAGGAAATTTAAAATATTAAATACAAGAAATATAAAGGCAGACCTAAAGGTAAAATATAAATTAAAATAAACAGAAATAAAAATATATTAATTGACATATTTGTTTTAAAAATAATAGACAACAAATTTTGGGGGAATGTTAAAAAAAAAAGAAAATAAAATCTAACAATTTCCGTTTCCTTTTAATATAAAGACCCAATACAACTACATACAAACACATACATATACATACAAATAAAAAGACTAATAGTTAAAAGCAAAAAGAGAGTTTAAGTGTTATAAAACCTTTATAAAGTTGAAAAAAAAAAAAAAATTTTAGAAATGTTATTTAATATTAAATGTTAGTTTTTGCAATAAAATTTGTTAAACTAAGTTTAGTTAAACTAGTAAATTAACCAAATTAACCAAATCTAATATATTAATATGAATAGCTTTTTAAAATACTTGTATTTTCTTTAAAAAAATATTTTAGAGTTGCCATATTTTTGTCAGGAATGTTACAAAAAATATTTTAAATTTGCTACTAAAATAAAAACTATTATGTTTTATAAATCCTTAAAATATTTAAAATCCAAAAATATAAATTTTAATCCTTAAACTTGTTTCAACTAAGTTTAGTTAAACTAGGAAAATTAAAGTTTAGTAAAATCTAACCTTTTTATATGAAACTTTAACAAATATTAATTATTTTCATAACAAAATTTTTTTTGATGTTGCCATATTTTCAAAAGAAATATTACAAAAATAACTTAAATTTGCTACTGAAATAAAAATTATTATTTTTTATAATTCTTAAAAATATTTCAAATCCAAAAACATAATTTTTAATCCTTAAACTTGCTTAAACTAAGTTTAGTTAAACTAAGAAAAGCAGAGTTTAGTGAAATGTAATACTTTTATATGAATCTTCAACAAAAGTTAATTATTTTTATAACAAAATTTTTTTTATGTTGCCATATTTTCGGAAGAAATGTTTCAAAAACAAATTTAATTTGCTCCTAAAATAAAAATTATTATATTTTATGATTTTTTAATATATTTAAAATCCAAAAACATAAATTTTATTCCTTAAACTTGTTTAAACTAAGTTTAGTTAAACTAGGAAAATCAAAGTTTAATGAAATCTAACCCCTTTATATGAAACTTAAATAAATATCAAATATTTCCACAACAAAATTATTTCTATGTTGCCATATTTTCAAAATAAATGATACAAAAATATTTTAAATTTTCTACTAAAATAAAAATTATTATATTTTATAAATCTTTAAAATATTTAAAATTCGAAAATATAACTTTTAATCCTTAAACTTGCTGAAACTAAGTTTAGTTAAACTAGGAAAATCAAAGTTTAGTGAAATAAAACACCTTTAAACGAAGCTTCAATAAAATGTCATTATTTTAATAACAAAATTTTTTAAGTGTTCCCATATTTTTAACAGAAATGTTACAAACAATTTTAAAATGTGCTCTTAATACAAAAATAATTATATTTTGTGTTTTCTTAAATTATTTACAATTAAAAAACATAATTTTTAAACCTTAAACTTAGTTAAACTAGGAAAATCAAAGTTTAGTGAAATTTAATCTCTTTATATACAATTTAAACAAAAATCAAATATTTTCATAACAAATTTTTTTCTATGCGATATTTTTGTAAGAAATGTGACAAACATATTTTAAATTTGCTACTAAAATGAAAATTATTATGTGTTATGATTCTTTAAAATATTTAAAATTGAAAAACATAATTTTTCAACCTTAAACTTGTTTAAACTAAGTTTAGTTAAACTAGGAAAATCAAAGTTTAGTGAAATAAAACACCTTTAAACGAAGCTTCAATAAAATGTTATTATTTTCATAACAAAATTTTTTAAGTGTTGCCATATTTTTAGCAAAAATGTTTAAAAAAAATTTTTAAATGTGCTCTTAATATAAAAATAATTATATTTTGTGTTTTCTTAAATTATTTACAATTAAAAAACATAAATTTTAATTCTTAAACTTGTTTAAACTAAGTTTAGTTAAACTAGGAAAATGGAAGTTTAGTGAAATATAACACTTTTTTGGTGTTGCCATATTTTCGAAAAAAATGTTTCAAAAGCAGCTAAAATTAGCTAATAAAATAAAAATTATTATGTTTTATGATTCTATAAAGTGCCTGAAATCCGAAAACATAATTTTAAATCCTTAATCTTGTTTAAACTAAGTTTAGTTAAACTAAGAAAATGGAAGTTTAATGAAATAAAACACCTTTGTATGAATCTTCAACAAGTTTTAGTTATTTTCGTAACAAAATCTTTCGGGCGTTACCATATTTTTAGCAGAAATATTATAAAAAAAATCAAATATTTTACGAAAATAAAAGTCATTATATTTTATGATTATTTGGAACGTTTAAATCGTATGACATTATTTTTAATCCTTAAACTTGTTTAAACTAAGTTTAGTTAAACTGGGAAAATGAAAGTTTAGTGAAATAAAACCCTTTTTTTGTTGGATCCGCAACAAAATTAAGTTATTTTTGTTATAAAAAATGTTTGGTGTTACCATAGTTTTGGCAGAAATTTTTATAAAAAATTTTAAATATTAATTTGTACTTTAAATGAATTTTTGGAGGATTTAAAAGCTTTTTAAGTCTTAAGCTCAATTTAACCACGTTTAGTTAAACCGAGAAAATTAAAGATTAAGAAAAAATAACCTATACATAAGATAGTTGGTAAAAAGTATTAAATTTTTTAACAATTTTTTTTAGTGTTGCCATACTTTTAACAGAAATTTTGTATAAAAAATTGTAAATATTAATTTAACATAAAACTGAGCACTTTTATTGAATTCTTGGATGATTTAAAAGCTTAAATCTTAAACTCAATTTAACCAAGTTTAGTTAATCCAAGAAAATTTAAGTTTAAGAAAAAATAACTTGGCTATACGATAGTTGGTCAACAATGTTAAATTTTCTCAGTAAATTTTTTTCGGTGTTGCCATAGTTTCAACAGAAATTTTTATAATATATTTTAAATATTAATTTAATGTACAAATTTTTGCTAATAGAATTTTTAATTTTTAATTCATTTTAACCGAGTTTAGCTAATTTGGGAAATTGAAAGTTTAAGAAAAAATAACCTATTAATAAGATAGTTGACAAAAGTATTAAATTTTCTTAAAAAAATTTTTTGGTGTTGCCATAGTTTTAGCGGAAAATTGTGCTTTAAATGAATTTTTGAAGGATTTAAAAGGCTTAAGTATAATTTTAAAATCTTAAACGAGTTTTAACCAGGTTTAGATAATCCGAGAAAATTAAAGTTTAAGAAAAAATAACCTATACATAAGATAGTTGGTAAAATGTATTAAATTTTTTTAACAAAATTTTTTTAGTGTTGCCATTGTTTTAGCAGAAATTTTTATAAAAAATTTTATATATTCAATTAACATAAAAATTAGTACTTTTATTGAATTCTGGGCTGATTTAAAAGCTTTAAGTTGAATTTTTAAGTTTTAAACTCGTTTTAACCAAGTTTAGTTAATCTGGGAAATTTAAAGTTTAAGAAAAAATAATTTATCTATAAGATAGCGGGTCAAAAGTATTACATTTTCATAATAAATTTTTTTTCGGTGTTGCCATACTTTTGGCAGAAATTTTTATAAAAAATTTTAAAAATTAATTTAAATTAAAAAATTTTTAGTTTTAATGAATTTTAGGAGGATTTAAAAGGCAGTAGCATAAATTTGAAATCTTAAACTCGGTTAAACCAAGTTTAGTTAATCTGAGAAATTGAAAGTTTAGTAAAAAATAATTGATTAAAAGGATAGATAGTTAATGAATTTATATATTTATAATATTTTTTTGAGTGTTAACATATTTATAGCCTAGAAAAAGGACTTTATCTTCCTAAAAATTAAATTTTTAACTCGTTTTTTATAGGGTATTTAAATTTCTAAAGTGCTGATTTCATTGTTTCTCTCCCCTGTTTTGTTTAACGGAAATTTTATAGGAAATTTCAAAATGTTTAGCTATTTCTTATTACTTTTTTTCCAAATTTGCCAACAGGTAAGGATGTATTTCGTATTATTTTCATACTCTTACACCTCCTGCTTAAATTTTTAAATGATTTTCTTATTTATTTTCCTACACACCTCTAGCATTTTTCCCTTTGCAAAGGAAGTGTTTGTATGTACCTTTTTCGTTTAAGGGCATTTTATTATGAGAAAAGTTAGTAAGAGTGTGAGAATTTTTTTTTTTTTTCGTTTTGAAAGGAAACGGAAATCGAGCTACTTAAATGTTCAATTACTTGGCACTTTTTCTTCTTTTTTCAATTTTTAGCAAAAGAATTTAAACGTTTTATTGCAAGTTGATTTTCAATAGCATTAAAATTTTAAATTGGAAGAGGGGGTGAGAAAATGTTAAGTGAGGGGGAAATTGTTGAAGTGAAGCTTTTTAAATGATAAATGTTTTGAACAAAATATTTTAAGCCAATCATGTTTTTTTTTTTTTTTTCAAGAGGGTTTATAAAGACTTATATATATTTTTTTGTTAGTTTTGTAAAGGTGTGATTTGAATTATTTAAATCAATGATTTTGTCAAGTTATAAGCTGAAGAGAAGGGAGGGGGATTTTTTATTGTTAAATAAAATAGAATTTCAATTATTTTTTTGGAAGGAAATGATTATTAATATTTTTATGTTTTGTTTGGTAATTTAGTAAGAAATTCTTAATTAAAATTTTTCATAGTGTAAGAATTTTTTTTTACCCATTTGTTTGTAGTATTTTTCTCACACAAATTATGTATGTGTTATTAATACAACAACAATAACTTATGCATATTGACAACAAACGCAAAAAAAAAAAAAATACCGAACAAAATCGTATAATAACAATATCACAATAACAACTACTCATACAAACTAAACTAAATTATAACAGTAGCAAATAATAATAACAACAACATTAACATTTATGAGAGTATAACAACTGAGCGCATTTTACTTGAGACGATCAGTTGTGATACAAACGTGATACCGTTAAGATATAAAATATAAATAAAACCGATAACGATTAAATATAAGAAAACGAACGCAGACAACTAAACAAAAACGAAGCTTAAAAGGGAGCCCTAATCACACACACACACATGTACTCGAACATACATTTAAATATTCAAGTGTGAAGTTGACATAAAACCCCAATTTAACCATAACAAAACAAACATAATCATCATATTCACAGTGATTGTTTGGGGGTTAAAAACATACATACAACATAAATAATGATGACAAAAAAATAAATAATAATATTAATTTTAATATGATTATGATCATAAAAAAAAAAAAATGAAGAGGAGGTTTGTCATATAAGAATGTGAATGAAATATTAATAAAAAAAGGAGGGGAGTTTAATTTAATAAAAAAGAAAAAAATTTAAACGTTCAAGTGTAAAAATTTTAAAAGTATGTGATAAAAGATATAAAAAATTTTTAAAGATTAATTAATTGATATGATTTGAATACAATAAATATAAAAAATATAAATATAAAACATAATACAAAAAAAAAAAAAAAAAATATTTAAAATAAAAATATAAATGAAATTAAAAAAAAAAAAAAAAAAAATAAATTAAATTAAAGAAATAAAAAAATTGATAATAAATATTTTAAAGCTCTACTCAAACTCATCTTAATACTTAAAATTAAATTAGAAACAAATTGCTTTAAAAGCAAGTTTTTTATTTTTACAACAAATAATAAAAAATGCATTTAAATAAATCTTTTAAAAATAAACAGTGGGGAACAAAACAAATGTTATTATAAAATAATTCAAAAAAGAAATCATAGTTAAAATAAATAATCAAATATTAAAATAAAAAAAAAAAATTTAATATTAAAAATAATAGAAAAAAAAAAAAATAATAATAATAATTTATTTAAACAATTTGTGCCAAAAATATGGCAACACTCAAAAAATTTTATTTTGAATAAACTGAAATTTTAATTAAGATTCTTATAAAGTTGTTGTATTTTACTAAACTTTGATTTTCCTAGTTTAACTAAACTCAGTTAAAACAAGTTTAAGTCTTTAAAATAAAGTTTTCGAGTGTTAAATGCTTTAAATAAAACAACAAATTTAATAAATTTTATTTTAATAACATATTTAATAAATTATGGCTAAAAATATGGCAACACAGAAAAAATTTTATTATAAAAATATTAGACTTTGAATTAAGATTCATATAAAAGTGTTACATTTTACTAAACTCTGAAGTTTAAGTAACTAAAATATTATTAGGAGCTTTTAAAAGTTCTATAAAAATATAAAAAATAAGTTTTATTTTATTGAAATATTTATTGAATTTTTATAAGATTTCTCCTAAAAATATGGCAACACTGAAAAAAATTTTAATTCGAAAATACTTATCTTTTAATTAAGATTCCTATAAACTTAACATCATCTACTAATCTTTGATTTTCCTAGTTTAACTAAACCCAGTTAAAACAAGTTTAAGTCTTTAAAACAAAGTTTTCGAGTTTTAAATGCTTTAAATAAGCCAACAAATTTAATAAATTTTATTTTAATAACATATTTAGTAAATTATTGTACCATTTCTGCTAAAAATATAGCAACACTGAAAAAAATTTAATTTGAAAATACTTATCTTTTAATTAAGATTCCTATAAAGGTATTAAATTTTCCTAAACTTTGATTTGCCTAGTTTAACTAAACTTAGTTAAAACAAGTTTAAGTCTTTAAGTCAATGTTTTAGGATTTCAAATGTTTTAAATAAGCAGACAAGTTAATAAATTTTATTTTAGTAACACATTTGAATTTCTTTTGTAACATTTCTGCTAAAAATATGGCAACACTAAAAAAAATTTAATTTGAAAATACTAATCTTTTAATTAAGATTCCTATAAAGGTATAATATTTTACTAAACTCTGATTTTCCTAGTATTATACCTTTAAATTTTACTGAACTGTGATTTTCCTAGTTTAACTAAACTTAGTTTAACAAAGTTTTAATAACAGAAATATTATTAGAAGATTTTAAATGTTCTATAAAACATAAGAAATAATAATTTTTATTTTAGTGATATATTTATGGAATTTTTGTAAAATTTCTGCTAAAAATCTGGCAACACTGTAAAAATTTCAATTTGAAAAAAGCTGGAATTTTAATAAAGATTCCTATAAATGTGTTACATTATACTAAACTTTGATTTTCTTAGATTAACTAAACTCAGTTTAAGTCTTTAAATCAATGTTTTAGGATTTTAAATGCTTTAAATAAACAAACAATTTAAAAAATTTTGTTTTATTGACCTATTTATTTAATTTTTGTAAAATTTCTGCTAAAAATATGGCAACACTGAAAAAAATTTTAATATCAAAATTACAAACTTTTGTTTAAGTATCATAAAAAGGCATTACATTTCATTAAACTTTGATTTTCCTAGTTTAACTAAACTAAGGTTAAACAAGTTTAAGTAATAAAAATAACGTTTTATTTTCTAAAATGTTATGAAATAAGAAAAAATAAAAACGTTTTTATTCTAATACCATATTTGTATATTTTTTGTCACATTTCTGCCAAAAATATGGCAACACTGAAAAAAAATTTAATATGAAAATAATGGATTTCTATTAATATTCATTTAGATTGGTTTAATTTTACTAAACTTTGATTTTGAAAGTTTAATTAAACTTGGTTTTAGCAAGTTTAAGTATTAAAAAACATATTATAAATTATAGAATTCTAAATGCTATAAAATAACATAAAATATAATGAATTTTATTTTAATAAAATGTTTAAAAATTTTTACTAATATTTCTGTTAGAAATACGGTAACACTGAAAAAAATTTTAATATGAAAATTATTAATTTTTGTTTAGGATTCATATGAAATGGTTAGTTTTTGCTAAACTTCGATTTTGCAAGTTTAACTAAACTTAGTTTAAACAAGTTTAAGAGTTTAAAATAGTATTTTGGGGTTTTAAAAGTTTGACAAAAACATAAAATGTTTAAATTTTGGTGATAGCTTTAATTATAGATATTTTTATAAATATTTATTTGAAATATATGGCAACTCCATAAAAAATTTAAGGCAGATTAAAAGTATAGATTAGTCTAAAGTGTCGACTATAGGCTGGATTATAGCCGCTATTATAGACTAGCCTATAGTGTCGTCTTTAGTATAGATAATAGTGTCGACTATAGTCTATACTATAGTGTCGACTGTAATATAGACTATAGTGTCGAATATAGTCTTAAAAATAGTGTCGACTATAGTCTTGCCTATAGTTTCGACTGTAGTATAGACTATAGTGTTGACTATAGTATAGACTATAGTATCGACTATAGTATCGACTATAGTATAGACTATAGTGTCGACTATAGAATAGACTATAGTCTTGACTATAGTGTCGACTTTATTCTAGAATATAGTATAGAATATAGTGTCGACTATAGTATAGACTGTAGTGTCGACTATAGTCTTGACTACAGTGTCGACTATAGTATAGACTATAGTGTCGACTATAGTATATACTATTGCGTCGACTATAGTATAGACTATATCATAGACTATAGTGTCGAAAATAGTATAGAATATAGTGTCAACAATAGTATAGATTATAGTTACGACTGTAGTATAGACTATAGTGTTGATTATAGTATAGACTATAGTGTCGACTATAGTATAAACTATAGTATCGACTATAGTATAGAATATAGTGTCGATTATGGTATAGACTGTAATGTCGACTATAGTATAGACTATAGTATCGACTATAGTGTTGACTATAGTATAGACTATAGATTTGACTATAGTATACACTATAGTATAAACTATGGTCCTGTATAGTGTTGATTATAGTCTAAAGTAAATTTGCGTCTCTAGTGTAAACTTTCGGCTGTAGTATAGACTAGTTTACAGTCTAATCTATAACCTAATTTATAGTTTAATCTAATCTGGACTATAGGTTGTATGATAGTCTAGACTTTGTTTTAAATATTTTATTTTATATTTTGTTTTCTTCCCCACTGTTTTCAATTACCTTTTGTATATTATTTAAAAAATCCCGCTTATAGAGTTCAAATTCTTAATAATTTATTTTCTATATTGTTTTATATACAATTCAACAGACCGGTTTATCACGTGCTTACGTTTTAAACTTATAAAAAAAAATAATTTACAATTAAAAAGAACAAAACACAACAGAACAGAAAATCAATTAATTAAAAAAAAAAAAAAAAAATACTGACAATAATTGAAAAAAGCAAAAAAACGATAACAAGTGCAGTTGAGTTAATAAATGCAAAATAAAAAACAACAAAGAAAAAATCAAAACAGATAGAATTAAAAAATATAAGAAAAAAACAGTATTAAAATCACAAACAAATTAAATCATAACATTTAAGATAAAAAATAACATAATTTTTGAGGCAATTCTTTGATTAAGCAACAATAAATTTACCATAAGAAAGAGAGAGAGAATAATATCAAAGTTAAACAACAATGAAAATCAAAACCAATGGAATAACAGCATTAAAAACATTTAAAATATGAGCCACTAATCAAAATAAATGACAACAATTTTTAATTAATATAACGAACATTTATGCCACTTAATAGAGAATAAATAGCAGCTAGAACAACAACAAATATATAAACAAATTAAAAAAAAAAAAGTAATAATAATTTAAACATGTTGCAGTTTTTTAATCATAGAAACATTTTAAAGCTTTTTATTTTTTAAATAAAAATTGAAATCAAGTTTTAAGATTTTTTTTTTTTAATTTTAAATGTTTTGTTTAGAATTTTGTGCGTAAATTTAAAAAAAAAAATAAAGAAATGTTTTCTAAGTTAAATATTAAATCATCAGCTTCAGTTAATTTATTAATTAAAATATTTATTGTTGTGGCGTTTGTGTTTAATGTTGTCATCTCTCAAGCGGATGAATTAACGGAAACTTCCACACCTTTGGTTTTAAGACCATTATTGGATAAGGCTGAAGGTGAAGGTGATAATGGTGTTGAAAATGATTTAACAATTAATCAAATTATAACAAATTTATCATTGTTTAATGATGAAACCAATGAATATGACACCAGTATGGTATTAATGTTGGAAAATGTAACACATTCATGTCTAGAAAGATGTATGGAAGAGGTGAGTAAGAAAAAGTAATTCGTTTAAATTTTGTGTTGCTATAGTTTTTAACAATTTTTATTTAATATATTTCTAAGCCAAACATAATATAATAACATAATTTTTAATTATTTATTAAATTTTTTTTTATGCTCAATTATTTTTTATTTATTTATTATTATTTTTTTTCTTCAAATAAATTAAAAAACACATGTTCTTAATTTGTATTTATTAATTTCTTTAACCTTGCATATTTATAAGATACTTTGATCTCTACAAAGCTACATAAAAAAACAAAAAATGTCAAAAATAACAAATAAAACGTTTAATTAAAAACCCCATTTCAAAAAAAAAAAAAAAAAAAAATCTAAACTAAACCAAAAACAAAACTGTAGGTCAGTTTTTAAATTAACAAATTATAGTTTCAGATTCAAAGCCTCTATTATTTTTGTTGTGTATTTTAACTTTTAGTTTCGTTTATTTTTAGTTTTACAATTCGTGTTATTTGTGTTTTTTTTTTTGGGTAAATTTTGTATTTTTGTCAGAACGTGCTTTGTCATTTTTAATTAAAAAAAAAAAGAAACAGAAAAAACACACATCAAATGTGACAAATTTTATTTATAAAAAATGCCAAAAAATGTTAAAAACAAAAATAAATGTTTAAATACATATAAATATGCTGATGAAGTAGTTTCTTAATTTACGCTAAAAATCTAAGTACATGATCTTATAGTAATTTTACTCAAACAAAATGAAGTTTAAATAATTTTTTAAAAATTCTCACATTCTTAAGTAAAAAATAAATAAAATTTGATTTTGTTTTAGTTTAGGCACATTTTTGCAATTAAATAAAATCTTTTTTTTTTTTTTTTTTCAAAATAATATTTAATTCAAAACTAAACAATCACGTTTTAATAAATAAAAACTCTTCAAAATATAACAAAGTTTTGATCGAAAATATTAAAAAAAAAAAAGTTATTTAATGGGGATCATTAAGTTAAAAATATTCTTTAAATAAGGATCATTTAAAGTCTCAAAAATAAGCCTTAATTGTAAATGTTTTTTAAAGTCGAAAATAAACTTCCAACTTAAGTTCACATCCAGTCAAAAATAAGTCGCAATTAAAAATATTTTTAAAGTTAAAAACAAACTTTAACAGCTTTTAATATACAAAAAAAAAAAAAAAACTTTAATCGTAGGTTATATTAAAACCTAAGTTAATAAGTTTTAATCAAGAAAATTACAACTTTTTCATAATCTTACACTAGCTTCAAACAAAAATATTTTTGTAATTGAAACTAATCTTCTAATGGGAATCATTTAAAGTCTAAAATAAGCCTTAAATGTGAAAGCTTTTTAAAGTCAAAAATAAACTTACAACTTAAGCTTTCATTTAGTAAAAAATAAGCTTCAATTATGAATATTTTTAAAGTTAAAAATAAGTTTTAGTGGCAGCTTTTAATGTAAATTACATAAAGCTTTAATCGTAAATTAAAAAATAAAATAAAATAAGCTTCAATTATAGCTTTTAATAAAATCTAAAAAAAGCTTCAATCATAGCTTTTAAAACAATCTAAAAAAAGCTTCAATAGCAACCTTTAATATAAACAAGCTTCAATCATAAATCTTTTTAAAGTCTTAATAAAGCTTCAATTGTGCATGCTTTAAAACATCAGAATAAGCTTAAATATTAGATGCTAATATTGTATAAAATAAGCTTTAAATGAGTATACATTCAAAGTCTAAAACAAGCTTCAATTATATATTCTTATATATACACAGAAAAAATTATTACCGTCTTTTTTACAATTAACTCAGTTGTTTAATTTTGCATCAAAATTTAATAAATATGTTCAAGAAAAAATAAAATAAAAAATAAATTTTGGTATGATTTTGTTTCCTATACACATTTTTAATTCATTCAATCATCTGCTTGATTGATTTAATTAATTTATTAATTGGGAATTTTTTTCTGTTTTGTATTTTTTATAGTTTTTAGTAATTGATATAATCATTTTGGTGAGAGGTGCAAATTTAAACAAGTTTATAATTGAATGAATTATTTTCATATATATTTGTTAATTGGTGACTTTTTTCTGTGTACTAAAAAAAGTTTCAATCATTAACCTTTTTTAATTTTAAAATAAGCTTCAATTATGAAACTATTTAAAGTCTATAAAAGCTTAAATTGTGAACTTCTTTTAAGGTCGAAAAAAGGTTTTAATCTTAGGAATTTACATAAACTAAAATAAGCTTTAATAAAAAGAACTTTAAAGATTTTTATATAATCTAAAATAAGCTTTAATAAAAAGAACTTTAAAGATTTTTATATAATCTCAAATAAGCTTTAATCAAAAGTCTTTTTGAAATAAAAACTAGTTTTCAAATGAAAATAATTTAAAGTCTAAAATATGCCTTAATTATGCATGATTTTTAAAGTCAAAAATAAACTTTAAAGTTATGCCTTCATATAGTCAGAAATAAGCTTCAATTATAAATATTTTTTAATGTCCAAATAAGCTTCAATCGTAATTTTTCATATAAATCATATCTTAGATTTTTATATAAATTAAAATAAGCTTTAATCGTATATTTTACCCAAACTCTGAAAAGTTTTTATTGCAAATAATTTCAGTATAAAATTAGCATCATCATTTTTAAAAATAAGTTTAATATATATACTCCAAATAAGAGTCAAATGGGAATCCTTTAAAAATAAAAAAGTTTCAATCTGGAAATAACATTTTTTTTAATAAAAAAACGAGAGACTAGACTATAGTCTATACTATTAACTAGATTATAGTCTGTACTATAGACTAGATTATAGTCTGTACTATAGACTAGATTATAGTCTGTACTATAGATTAGATTATAGTCTGTACTATAGACTAGATTATAGTCTGTATTATAGACTAGACAATGGTCTATACTTTAGACTATACGCAGATTATTATTATTTTTATATACTGTAGACTAGACTATAGTAGACTATAGGCTATAGAACTAGATCTAAACTAGAACTGAACTAGAACTGAACTAGAAGTGAACTAGAACTAGAACTGAACTAGAACTGAACTAGAACTGAACTAGAACTGAACTAAAACTGAACTAAAACTGAACTAGAACTGAACTAGAACTGA
The DNA here is from genome assembly GCA_951394005.1 of Protophormia terraenovae. Taxonomy (NCBI): domain Eukaryota; kingdom Metazoa; phylum Arthropoda; class Insecta; order Diptera; family Calliphoridae; genus Protophormia; species Protophormia terraenovae. The sequence goes on along the minus strand of OX596076.1, from coordinate 10,635,087 downwards.
ACTAGAACTGAACTAGAACTGAACTAGAACTGAACTAGAACTAAAATAGAATTGAAATAGAATAAAAAAAAAGAACTGAATTTGAACTAATATAAAACTGAACAGTATATAAAATAAAACTTAAATAGAACTGAATTAAATTACTTTTGGATGCTGAATTTTTGATTTATAATTTTTCCTTAATTTATTAATAATTTATTAAAAAAATTTCCTTACTTGTTGTTTGTTCATTGTTTTAATATTTAATTTAATTTTAATTGTATATATTTTTCTAATAATTGCAATCGTTATTATAAAATTAACATAATTTAATTTATTCCACGAATAATTCCTAGTTAATTATTTTAATAATTTTGTAACTTTTATAGAAAAAAATTAAATACAATAAATAAAAAAAAATTCCGTCTACATGTTTTACATCATACTACGTATTAAACGTAGAGAAACAATGGTGAAAACCACATGACGTTCTTGTTAATTGAGGAGGAATTTTCTGGGGTTGATATTGTGGAGGTTAGCATAAAATGGTGCACAAGGTTATTAAGAGAAATGAGAAAGAAGAAAATGTTTTGGTTTAATTTAATGTAAATATAATGGGAAGAAAAAAATAAAATTAAAAAAAAAACTTTAAATATTTATAAAGTAAATTTTAGGTATTTTTTTAGTTTTAGAAATTTTTAATTGTTAGTCTTTATTTGGTCATAAATGAGTCTTAATTCTTAGACTTTATATAGTTTTTAACTGGCTTTAAATTGTAAGTCTTTATACAAATTTTAAAGGACCTTGAACGTAGGGGTATATAAAAGATTTAAGATGTTTTTAATACCCTTTATTTGCCTTTAAATAAGCTTCAGACAGTAGTTATTTTTAATTGGTTTAAGTTTACATTTTTTAAAGTTTTATTTATAAAAACTTTAATATTAGGCACGTGACATATTTTGTTTTGGTTTGGTTTTTATTTGTTTAAAAATAAAATCATCTACTAAAATTTTAAAATAACTTCTTAATGAATATTTATTTATTTAAAAATGCTAATGTTTTTGCATTACGTTTTATAAACTTTATTAAAAACAATAGCTTGTTATTAATAAAATTAATTTGCAAAGCAAATATTAAATATTAAAAATCTAGAAATAAAAACCTTGCACACTAAAAGAAATTAAGACCACAAATGAATTAAAAACTCAAATAAAAAAATCTTATTATAAATACTTTAATATTTGTCATATTTTTCTAAGAGTGTAAAAAAATGTCATTGTTATATTTATGTATTTCAAACGATTGTGTGTATATTCTCGCCTTTATTATGCCAGATTCATTCAAAATGTAGCCATTATTAACATGAGCTAATTCCATTAGCTAATATAGTTTTCAATTGCCTGGCTGGTTGGCTGTCTTGCTGTCTGTCAGTCAGTCTTTCTTTAGAGCCCTCTACATATTTATCTCACTGGCAAACATTAATGTCTCCCCCTAAAAAAAAAGAAATACAATTCCTATCTCTAGCTCTAGACTCAAGCATACATTCTTTTACCACTCATCTAGAAAAAAAAAAAAAAAAAAAAAAATAAATAAATAACAAACAATGTGGATTTCTTTATGCTTTTGTCTAATTTATGACGGATTTTAGTTGTAACTTTTTGAACTCAAACATACATATTTATGTTATAAGATAAGTGTAATGTGTGATGTGATGATGCGTTGTTGCTCTGTGATCTGTGACTTTAGACATGTGTGTTTTTTCTTTTTTTGCTAAAAATAACAAAAACAAAAAAACGTCAAACAAAGCAAAAGAGATTCCTAAGTTTTATTTTACTAAAAGCTTCATCATTTAGTAGCTATTCATTCATGAAATTAAATCTAAATAATAACAAAAAAAAAAAAAACTTAAACACGCGCTCTTACTCTTGGCTTAAGCAGACAGACGACAGCCTTTGTGACAAACATTCTTACTATGACATTTTAATTATGCAAATTATGCCGGTATGAGATTGAGAATTAAATACTGTATGTAGTTTATTTATTCGTCTATTAAAAGTAATATGATATAATTGTGTCATATAGACTCATAATAACAACTAAGAAGATTAATTGAAAACAATTGTTTTTTTGTAAAATAATAATAAGAAAAGGGATTAAAAGACAATTTCTATTTAAAAATCTTTTTCTTTTTAATACCGTCTTCATTCAGTGTATTAAAAACAATTCTAGTTTGGGCAATAATATAGACTATAATTAGTCTAGAATATAGACTATAGTTTAGTCTATATTAAAGACTATAGTTTAGTCCATAATATTTGCTATAGTTTAGTCTATAAAATAGACTTTAGTTTAGTCTATAATATTTACTATAGTTTAGTCTATATTAAAGACTATAGTTTAGTCCATAATATTTACTATAGTTTAGTCTAGAATATATACTATAGTTTAGTCTATAATATTTACTATAGTTTAGTCTACAATGTAGACTATAGTTTAGTCTATAATATAGATTATAGTTTATTCTATAATATAGACTATAGTTTAGTCTATTATATTTAATATAGTTTAGTCTATAATATAAACTATAGTTTAGTCTATAATATAGACAATAGTTTAGTCTATAATATAGACTATAGTTTAGTCTATAATATGGACTATAGTGTTTAGTCTATAATATAAACTATAGTTTAGTGTATAATATACACTATAGTTTAGTCTATAATATAGACTATAGTTTAGTCTATAATATAGATTATAGTTTATCCTATAATATAGACTACAGTTCAGTCTATAATAAAGACTACAGTTTAGTCTATAATATAGACTATAGTTTAGTCTATAATATAGACTATAGTTAGGTCTATGATATAGACTATAGTTTAGTCTATAATATAGACTATAGTTTAGTCTATAATATAGACCATAGTTTAGTCTATAATATAGACTATAGTTAGGTCTATGATATAGACTATAGTTTAGTCTTTAATATAGACTATAGTTTAGTCTATAATATAGACTATAGTTAGGTCTATGATATAGACTATAGTTTAGTCTATAATATAGACTACAGTTTAGTCTATAATATAGACTATAGTTTAGTCTATAATATAGACTACAGTTTAGTCTATAATATAGACTATAGTTTAGTCTTTAATATAGACTATAGTTTAGACTACAATATAGACTATAGTTCAGTCTATAATATAGACTACAGTTTAGTCTATAATATAGACTATAGTTTAGTCTATAATATAGACTATAGTTAGGTCTATGATATAGACTATAGTTTAGTCTATAATATAGACTACAGTTTAGTCTATAATATAGACTATAGTTTAGTCTATAATATAGACTATAGTTAGGTCTATGATATAGACTATAGTTTAGTCTTTAATATAGACTATAGTTTAGACTACAATATAGACTATAGTTCAGTCTATAATATAGACTACAGTTTAGTCTATAATATAGACTATAGTTTAGTCTATAATATAGACTATAGTTAGGTCTATGATATACACTATAGTTTAGTCTATAATATAGACTATAGTTTAGTCTATAATATAGATTATAGTTTATTCTATAAAATAGACTATAGTTCAGTCTATAATATAGACTACAGTTTAGTCTATAATATAGACTACAGTTTAGTCTATAATATAGACTATAGTTTAGTCTATAATATAGACTATAGTTTAGTCTATAATATAGACTATAGTTTAGTCTTTAATATAGACTATAGTTTAGACTACAATATAGACTATAGTTCAGTCTATAATATAGACTACAGTTTAGTCTATAATATAGACTATAGTTTAGTCTATAATATAGACTATAGTTTAGTCTATAATATATACTACAGTTTAGTCTATAATATAGACTATAGTTTAGTCTATAATATAGACTATAGTTTAGTCTATAATATAGACTACAGTTTAGTCTATAATATAGAATATAGTTTAGTCTATAATATAGACTATAGTTTAGTCTATAATATAGACTATAGTTTAGTCTATAATATAGATTATAGTTTATTCTATAATATAGACTATAGTTCAGTCTATAATATAGACTACAGTTTAGTCTATAATATAGACTATAGTTTAGTCTACAATATAGACTATAGTTAGGTCTATGATATACACTATAGTTTAGCCTATAATATAGACTATAGTTTAGTCTATAATATAGATTATAGTTTATTCTATAATATAGACTATAGTTCAGTCTATAATATAGACTACAGTTTAGTCTATAATATAGACTACAGTTTAGTCTATATAGACTATAGTTTAGTCTATAATATATACTACAGTTTAGTCTATAATATAGACTATAGTTTAGTCTATAATATAGACTATAGTTTAGTCTATAATATAGACTACAGTTTAGTCTATAATATAGACTATAGTTTAGTCTATAATATAAACTATAGTTTAGTCTCTAATATATACTATAGTTTAGTCTACAATATAGACTATAGTTTAGTCTATAATATAGACTATAGTTTAGTCTATAATATAGACTATAGTTTAGTCTATAATATAGACTATAGTTTAGTCTATAATATAGACTATAGTTTAGTCTATAATATAAACTATAGTTTAGTCTCTAATATAGACTATAGTTTAGTCTACAATATAGACTATAGTTTAGTCTATAATATAGACTATAGTTTAGTCTATAATATAGACTATAGTTTAGTCTATAATATAGACTATAGTTTAGTCTATAATATAGACTATAGTTTAGTCTATAATATAGACTACAGTTTAGTCTATAATATAGACTATAGTTTAGTCTATAATATAGACTATAGTTTAGTCTCTAATATAAACTATAGTTTAGTATACAATATATACTATAGTTTAGTCTATAATATAAACTATAGTTTAGTCTATAATATACACTATAGTTTAGTGTCTAATATAGACTATAGTTTAGTCTACAATATAAACTATAGTTTAGTCTATGATATAGACTATAGTTTAGTCTATAATATGGACTATAGTTTAGTCTATAATATGGACTATAGTGTTTAGTCTATAATATGGACTATAGTTTAGTCTATAATATACACTATAATTTAGTCTATAATATAGACTATAGTTTAGTCTATAATATACACTATAGTTTAGTCTATAATATAGACTATAGTTTAGTATTTAATATAGACTTTAGTCTCTAATATCGACTATAGTCTAGTCTCTAACATAGACTATAATTTAGTCTATAATATAGACTTTAATCTACGTAGTCTATAGTTTATAATACTGTGGTGTTTGCAACAGTCTAATTTTTATATAATGTGGTCACAACTATTTTTCAATTTATCTTTTAAGCCCTTTTAATCTCATTACCATCTTTTTTATTATATTTACAATTTTGTTAACAGACTTTGACAGTAAAACAATATGTATTGTAATCGTAATCATACAAACATGATCATTATAATAAACATTATGACAATAAAGTTATGTGCAATCTGATAAGAATTATAAAAGACATATTAGTGCATATAATTGTTTTAAATGGTTTCAATACAAAGTATATAAATTGAAATAAACATAAATTATGATTTTATGATTGTTGTCATAAAATTAATTAACTTGTAGTATAATTAAATAATTACAAAGAGATTTGCATTTGAAACAAATGTGAAAAGAAAATTAAAATAGTAAAACAGTTATAACAAAGTAAAGTAATTAACAAAGTTATTTGTTATTTTGTAAAACAATAAAAGAAAACTTTAAAGAATTTTTAGAATAAATAGTTTAAGTTTTAAAACAAATTGTATGAAATAATGTTCAAAGTGATGGAAAGTATTTTGAAGGTAAAATTTTGAAGGATCTAAAGTAGGGATAAATTATAATTTTATCTTATGTTCACTGTTTCTGTTATTGTTTTCTTATTAAATAATTTCCCTTGTGGGCTTGTCTGCCTGCTTAACTCAAACCGCGCACACGCTCATCACATTCATTTGAAATATGCATAAACAGTCAAACGTCAACAATAAACGTACAAAACGTATGTGTAAACGTCATATTAAAAAGTGTGATCAATTAAACTCATATAAAACGACAATAAAATACAATGAACATCAGACTAACAAACGATTTTATTTATGTTTGTAAATAGTATAGAGAAGAAAAAATTGTAATTTAAAAATAACAAAAAAATTAAATATTTTATTAAACAATTAAATATATAAATATTTTAAATTTTTTAGTAAACAAGAATAAAACTAGAGAAATCGCCTGTTGGCTCGTTTTAGAAAAAAAAAAATTATTTCAATGCTGAACTTGTTAAGAGAAAAATTAAATTTTTGCAAATGCATTTATTTTTTTGTATGCGTTCTTTTTCAAAGAATTCTAATGCAAATTTTTAGATTTTATAGAAATTAAAATCTTTTATAAGTAAATAAAATAATTTTTAGTTTAAAAGAATCGTTAATTCAGGCGTGATAAAATATTTGTAAAGATGAACTAGATTTTTTTAATACGAAATGAATAGGTTGACATAAATCTAAATACATAATTCTAATATTAATAGGAGGCTACGTAAAGAGAACAAATTGAGGCCTATGAAGAAAGACTATAAATTATAAAAATATAAAATTATAAAATTAAAAAGTTATAAAATTATAAAACTACAAAATTATAAAAATATAAAATTATAAAATTAAAAAGTTATAAAATTATAAAACTACAAAATTATAAAATTAAAAAGTTATAAAATTATAAAAGTGCAAAAGTATAAAATTATAAAATTACAAAATTATAAAATTATAAAAATATAAAATTATAAAATTAAAAAGTTATAAAATTATAAAACTACAAAATTATAAAATTTAAAAGTTATAAGATTATAAAATTATAAAAGTGCAAAAGTATAAAATTATAAAATTACAAAATTATAAAATTATAAAAATATAAAATTATAAAAATTATAAAATTATAAAGTTTATAAAGTTATAAAATTATAAAAATATAAAACTACAAAATTATAAAATTATAAAGTTATAATATTATAAAAATATAAATTTATAAAATTATAAAGTTATAAAATTTTAAAATTATGAAAGTATAAAATTTTAAAGTTATAATATTATAAAAATAAAAAATTATAAAAGTATAAAATAATAAAATTATAAAGTTATAAAATTACAAAATTATAAAAATATACAATTAAAAATTATAAAATTATAAAGTAAAAGATTATAAAAGTATAAAATTATAAAAGTATAAAATTATAAAAATATAAAGCTACAAAATTATAAAATTATAAAGTTATAAAACTATAAAAATATAAAATTAAAAATTATAAAATTATAGTTATAAAATTATAAAATAATAAAATTATAAAGTTATAAATTTATAGTTATAAAATTATAAAAATATAAAACTACAAAATTATAAAATTATAAAGTTATAAAATTATAAAGTTTTAAAATTTGAAATTATAAAAGTATAAAATTATAAAATTATAAAGTTATAAAAATATAAAACTACAAAATTATAAAAATAAAATTAAAAATTATAAAGTTATAAAATTTTAAATTTATAAAAGTATAAAATTATAAAGTTATAAAATTATTAAGTTAAAAAATTATAAAAATATAAAATTTTAAAAGTATAAAATTATAAAATTATCTATATATATAAAAGAGTAACGTTACTGACTGACAGCCCAAACGGCTGAAGCTAGAGAGACGAAATTTAGAATGTAGGTAGGACTCCTCACATATAGATCCACTAAGACAGGATTTTTGGAAATTCGAATGTTTAGAGGGTAAAATCGGTAACCTTATAACTCGCAAACTAATAATGATACAAAAAAAGTTGAATAGTTATCGTTATTCATTTAAAAAATAATTGGACAGGTATCTGGTACTTTTTTGAAAGTCGGTCGTTTTAGGGAGAAAATGGGTAAAAACTGTATTTTGGTACTTTTTTTTGACACCATATGTATCTTTGAAACCAATCAACATACAGATAAAATTTATGTCGTATTCATAACTTATCAAAAAATGAGAAATATAAATTTGGTACTTTTTAGAAATTCAAACGTTTAAGGGGTAGAAATCGTACCTATTTTTGGTACTTTTTTCATAAAACATTTTTTTTATATTTATTGACATAACCATATGCGTATTTTAATATGGGATCTCACTATAATTTATAAACTCACTGGAATACAATTTCTAATACTTCTATGGGTGAAAAAAAGTACCAAAAAAGGGGTAAAGGCGGGAAATTACATTTTATTCAAACTTAATAATGAATTTTCAATTACATTAAACATAGAAACATGAAATTCAGAAATTGTAGATAAGAATTCACAAGAGTGCAATTTGTGGTACTTAAAGATACATGGTCTGTGGGTAAAAATTCAAGAGAATGGACTTTGTGGTACTTTTTTCTTCTTCTATTGGTACTTTTTTACATTTTCTGTAATATTTAACCTAGAAACATGAAATTAAATACGCATGGTCCGATGTTGGAAAGAATTCACAAGGGGGGACTTTGTGGTACTTTTTTGTTCTTCTAATGGTACTTTTTGAATTTTCTATAGTTATGAACATAGAAACATGAAATTAGGGATATGTGGTCCTTAGTTAATGAGAATCCATAAGAGGGGACGTTGTGGTACTTTTTTGTTATTTTAATGGTACTTTTTGAATTTTCTATATTATTTAACCTAGAAACATGAAATTAAAGATATGTGGTCCTAAATGAATAAGAATCCATAAGAGAGGTTTCTGTGGTACTTTTTTGTTCTTCTAATGGTACTTTTTGAATTTTCTATAAATATGAACCTAGAAACATGAAATTAAGGATATGTGGTCCTAAGTGAATGTGAATCCATATAAAGGGACTTTGTGGTAATTTTTTTTCTTCCTATAGTAGTTTTTTAATTTTCTATAATTGTGAACCTGGAAACATGAAATTAAGAACATGTGGTGCTAAGTGAATGATAATCCATAAGAGAGGACTTTGTGGTACTTTTTTGTTCTTCTAATGGTACTTTTTTAACTTTTTATAATATTTAAAGTAGAAACATGAAATTAAATATGCATGGTCCTATGTGAGAAAGAATTCACAAGAGGGGTCTTTGTGGTACTTATTTTGTTTTTATAATGGTACTTTTTTGAATTTTATATAATTATGAATCTAGAAACATGAAATTAAAGATATGTGGTCCTAAATGAATCCATAAGAAGGGACTTTGTGGTATCTTTTTTCGTTTTTTTAATAGAACTTCTTGAATGTTCCTTAGAAACATAAAATCCTTAGAAACATAAAATTGAAGATGTAAGGTCCTAAGTGAATCAGAAACCTTAAAATGGTTTTTGTGGTCCTTTTTCTTTATTCTAATATACTTTTTCGTAATTTTGATATTTATTTTTCGTTATTCTGAGATTAGAAACCTGAAATTAAAGAGAAATTGTTATTTATGGATGACATAACACCATTATTAAAAATGTTCCCAAGGGCGTTAAGAATCTTATTTAAATTTAATATATAGTATGGTTTTTATAAAAAATTTCCGCTAACGAAGTTGCGGGTTTACAGCTCGTAAAGCTATAAAATAATAAAATCGTATAATTATTTTATCTGTCCTTCATACAGATATTTATTTATTCAAGTTTATAATATAATGTTTTCTAATTCCATTTTTTTTGCAGGAATCCTTATTTTTGAATGACTTTGGCCTCAAATGTAAAGTAAGCGAAAATAGACCGGAATGCTATCGAGCGAGGGTAAGTTTTACAATTTATTCAAAAAGAACTATGTAGTTTAAAAAGGAGCAAAATTTAAATATATAAAGTTTTTTCTTTTGTTTCATGTAACTTTCGTACTTATTTTTTAATTTTCCCACAAGGTTTTTGTGTTATTTTCAAAACTAAACAACATACTAACATTGTCATTGACTTTAATAATATTCCGAAATAAAGACATTACATTTTATTACACAAAAAATCATAAAATACAGAAAACAGATACGTATTTTGTATCACACAAGGACATTTTGTTCATGAAATTCGAGACAAAAATGTAAATGAATTAATAAAGAACATGTTTTTTATGTTGCAAGTATTAACAATGAAATAACACTAGACACCTTGACGTCGGTTGTTTGTTTTTTGTCTGATATTATATGTTTCTACCACAAACTTAACAGAGACAATGAATTAAAGTTAGAACAAAAAGAAAAAAAAAAAAAAAAAAATTAGGTAAAAAAAATAAAAAATAAAAAAAAAATGTTAAATACCTCAAGGATGTTGGTCACATATGTAATAGTAGAAAGAAGACTTAACAAAAAAAAAAAAAAAACCCAAGAAATTTAATACCCTTAATGGGGGGCTCTTATTTCTTTTGTCTGTTGGTCTGTCCATCCATACAATTCTTAACTCTTTTTGCTGAGAACTTGAAAACAGAGTATGAAAAATGGTGAGAATATTTATGTTGCTAAAAAGTTTGACTTTTGTTTGTGTAAAACAATTAACAACCACAAATTTGTAAAAAAATTTCTTTTTAAACTATTTTTATTGTTTTCTTCACTTGTTTTTAGTTTTTTGTTTTAAAAGTTTTGCTACTTTTGTTGACTATTGAAAAACGAAAACAAATGTGTTTTCATCTGATATAATTTTTTAAATTTAAGCTTTTTGTTTTTGTTGATTTCTTATTTTACAGTGTTTTAAGGGTTGTGAACTGTGGTGGCATGCCTTAAAAGAATTTGAACCATGCCAGGAAGCATGTGTAAGTATTCACACTTAGTATGTTTAAGCAAAGGTATTTAGTTAGAAGTATATATGCATGTGAAAAGTATCAAGTTGAGGAGATTTAAAATACACTAAAGAGACAGCAGAGATGTCACATAATTAACTTTAAAATATATTAAAATAATAATACTTAAAATATTACAATAACATTATTTATAATTTTATTATTTTATAATTTTATAATTTTTTAAATTTATAATTTTTAATTTTATAATTTATAATTTTATAATTTTATAATTTTATAATTTTATAATTTTATAATTTTATAATTTTATAATTTTATAATTTTATAATTTTATAATTTTATAATTTTATAATTTTATAATTTTATAATTTTATAATTTTATAATTTTATAATTTTATAATTTTATAATTTTATAATTTTATAATTTTATAATTTTATAATTTTATAATTTTATAATTTTATAATTTTATAATTTTATATTTTTATAATTTTATATTTTTATATTTTTATAATTTTATAATTTTATAATTTTATAATTTTATAATTTTATAATTTTATAATTTTATAATTTTATAATTTTATAATTTTATAATTTTATAATTTTATAATTTTATAATTTTATAATTTTATAATTTTATAATTTTATAATTTTATAATTTTATAATTTTATAATTTTATAATTTTATAATTTTATAATTTTATAATTTTATAACTTTATAATTTTATAATTTTATAATTTTATAATTTTATAATTTTATAATTTTATATTTTATAATTTTATAATTTTATAATCTTACAATTTTATAATTTTATAATTTCATAATTTTATAATTTTATAATCTTACAATTTTATAATTTTATAATTTCATAATTTTATAATTTTATAATTTTATAATTTTATAATTTTATAATTTTATAATTTTATAATTTTATAATTTTATAATTTTATAATTTTATAATTTTATAATTTTATAATTTTATAATTTTATAATTTTATAATTTTATAATTTTATAATTTTATAATTTTATAATTTTTAATTTTATAATTTTATAATTTTATAATTTTTATAATTTTTTAATTTTATAATTTTATAATTTTATAATTTTATAATTTTATAATTTTATAATTTTATAATTTTATAATTTTATAATTTTATAATTTTATAATTTTATAATTTTATAATTTTATAATTTTATAATTTTATAATTTTATAATTTTATAATTTTATAATTTTATAATTTTATAATTTTATAATTTTATAATATAATAATTTTATAATTTTATAATTTTGTAATTTTATAATTTTTTAATTTTAATTTTATAATTTTTTGATTTTATAATTTTTTAATTTTAGAACTGAACTTGAACTAGAGCTAGAACTGAACTTGAACCAGAACTGAACTAGAACTGAACTAGGACTGAACTAGAACTGAACTAGAATTGAACTAAAACTGAACTAGAACTGAACTAGAACTAGAATTTTATAACTACTGCTGAACTAGATCTGAACTAGAACTGAACTAGAACTGCAGTATAATTGAAGGAGAACTGAAGTAGAACTGAACTAGAACTAAACTAGAACTGAACTAGAACTGAACTAGAACTGAACTAGAACTGAATTAGAACTGAACTAGAATTGAACTAGAACTGAACTACTGAACTAGAACTGAACTAGAACTGAACCAGAACTGAACTAGAACTCAACTACTACTGAACTAGAACTCAAATAGAACTGAACTATAACTGCACTAGCAACTGAAGTAAAACTGAAACAGAACTGAACAAGAACTGAACTACAACATAATTAGAACTGAACTGGAATTAAACTAGAATTCAACTAGAACTGAACAAAATCTAGATTTAGGTTTAAAAAATTTAAGCCTCTAATTTCGTTTTTGAATGTATGGCATCTCTGTTTTAAGCTTTTTTTCCTGCTTTTGTTTTCAATCTTCTTTCCACTTATACTCTACTTTCATTATAATTTAAGTCCTATTTTGTTGTAAACAACCAGCAAAAATTCCAATATTTTTTCTCATAAACTTATATTTTCTTGTTCCTTTTTTGTGTCCTTTTTCTTTTGTTTCTTTTCTTTTTCACTTAACAACAGTCCTCAACGCAATTTTATCCTTTTGATTTACCGTGTATTTCCGCTTGTGAAGCCACCCAAAGGCAGTATTGGCATTTGCAACGTTTACATGTTGAACGTTTATTAACAACAATCTCTACTACAACGACTTCACTTCAACCGCAGCTGTTGCATGATAATGAAACTTTGAATACATTGACACTTAAATGGCCCATAACTACAGCAACGACAACACTATTGCCAGCACTACATTTAGCCAGCAGACCATTTAATATACAATACCAATATGTGTTAAAAGCTATGCCATCATCAGCGCCATCAGCATTATCATCATCAGGTTTAACTGTTAATGACACCCCAGACATCAATGGTAAAGAAGGACAACAGCAAAATTCAAAACAGCAGGACAAACTATTGAAGGACCAACAAAATGATGGTTATGATAATGTAGGTGTTGATGTTAAGAACTTCGAAGAGAATGATGAAGAGGTTGTTGGAGATGGTGAAAAACGGAAGCTAGAGCAACAACTACAACAATGGTGGAATTTAGCAGACTATAATTGTAATGAGAATTTTGAATGTGACATAATGGATGGCTTAATGCCATATACATCATATAAGGTAAGAGGTTTTTCAATGCAGTAAGTTATTAAGAGGATAATAAATTTAAAAGACACAAAAGCTTTATAGGCTCTAAAAGCAAAAGTATGAAAGAGAAAAGGAAATTTAAAAAAAAGTAACTAGGAAATAAAATAAAGTTTAAACATACTAAGAAAAAAGTTGTAAAATTATACTATAAAAAAAGCTTCAAGAAAGAAACAACTTAAAGCTTTTTAGTATATAAATAATATTTGAAACAAAAGCTTTTTAAAAGTTAAAAAATAATTAAATTAATCTAAGATCTAACATCTATTAATGTTAACCATATTAACCCTATTTCTTTTCCTAGTTCCGTTTCGAATTACCCTTTGGCGATAACTTATACGATGTCCTCTACTCACCACCCTCGGAGGTCTATACCACCCCAGCCATGGGTAGACCTATATCAACACCTATTATCACCAAAACTTTAGCTTTAGATGACTCTCACTTGGCAGTCTTTTGGCAGGAGGGGAAATTTACCAATGGCCCTTTAACCAACTACAAAATAGTTTTAAAACAAATCCAGCCATCAGAAAATATTGAAAAGGTAAGTTTGTGTTAAACTCAGAAAAAAATATTTACATAACTCCCATACTTCTCTCATCTTTAGAAGGTAAAACAATTACTTTCACCCGATTCTTCCTATCATATATTCTCCAATCTATTACCTGCCACTACCTACACTATTCACTTAAGTATGCTTAATGCTGAAGGTGAAGGACCTACGGCTGCGGTTAATGTTACCACAAAAGCTTTACAAAGCTCAAGTGTTAAGTTAGATGATTTGAATACTTTAATAATAGCCGGAGAATATAGCATAATAATGAAGTCCATGGATCCTTTGGTAGAAAGTCATGTTTTATATAAAAGTGAAGAATTCTTGGTGGATTTTGATGTGCATCAATATAATAAACGTTTGTTTGTGGTGGATAAAAAGGGAGCTGTAATAAGGTAGGTGGAATCTTTGGCTAATTTAGAATATTTTATAATAAAACTTAATGTTAATATTTTTAGTTTATTTATGGATGATGCTGCTAATTATACTGTCTTACACTTGATAGACGAGGAGACTGGATTTGTACCCTCTAAAGTGGCGGTAGACTGGTTAAATCAAAAGTTATATGTGGCAGGAAAGGTGAGCCAAAAGAAAGGAAATTGTTTAAAACTTCATAATTTTAAAATTTTATATTTTTATAATTTTATAATTATATAATTTTATAATTTTAGAACTTTATAATTTTGTAATTTTATAATTTTATAATACTATAATTTTACAATTTTATAATTTTTGAATTTTATAATTTCTTAATTTTATAATTTTGTCATATTATAATTTTTTAATTTTATAATTTTTTAATTTTATAATTTTATAATATAATTTTTTAATTTTATAATTTTGTAATTTTAAAATTTTATAATTTTATAATTTTATAATTTTATAATTTTATAATTTTATAATTTTATAATTTTATAATTTTATAATTTTATAATTTTATAATTTTATAATTTTATAATTTTATCATTTTATCATTTTATCATTTTATAATTTTATAATTTTATAATTTTATAATTTTATAATTTTATATATTTATAATTTTATAATTTTATAATTTTTAATTTTATAATTTTATAATTTTATAATTTTATAATTTTATAATTTTATAATTTTATAATTTTATAATTTTATAATTTTATAATTTTATAATTTTATAATATTATAATTTTATAATTTTATAATATTAGAACTTTATAATTTTGTAGTTTTATAATTTTATACTTTTGCACTTTTATAATATTGTAGTTTTATAATTTTATAATTTTACAATCTTATAAATTTATAATTTTATAATTTCATAATTTTATAATTTTATAAATTTATAATTTTATAATTTTATAATTTTATAATTTCATAATTTCATAATTTCATAATTTTATAATTTTATAATATTATAATTTTATAATTTTATAATTTTATAATTTTATAATTTTATAATTTTATAATTTTATAATTTTATAATTTTATAATTTTATAATTTTATAATTTTATAATTTTATAATTTTATACTTTTGCACTTTTATAATTTTATAATTTTGTAGTTTATAATTTTATAATTTTACAATTTTATAAATTTATAATTTTATAATTTTATAATTTTATAATTTTATAATTTTATAATTTTATAATTTTATTATTTTATAATTTTATAATTTTATAATTTTATAATTTTATAATTTTATAATTTTATTATTTTATAATTTAATAAATTAATAATTTAATAATTCTATAATTTTATAATTTTTTAATTTTATAATTTTATAATTTTATAATTTTATAATTTTATAATTTTATAATTTTATAATTTTATAATTTTATAATTTTATAATTTTATAATTTTATAATTTTATAATTTTATAATTTTATAATTTTATAATTTTATAATTTTATAATTTTATAATTTTATAATTTTATAATTTTATAATTTTATAATTTTATAATTTTATAATTTTATAATTTTATAATTTTATAATTTTATAATTTTATAATTTTATAATTTTATAATTTTATAATTTTATAATTTTATAATTTTATAATTTTATAATTTTATAATTTTATGATTTTATAATTTTATAATTTTAGAACTTTATAATTTTGTAATTTTATAATTATAGAACTGAACTTGAACTAGAACTGAACTAGAACTGAACTAGAACTGAACTAGAACTGAACTGGAACTGAACTAGAACTGAAGTAGAACTGAACTAGAACTGAACTAGAACTGAACTAGAACTGAACTAGAACTGGACTAGAACTGAACTAGAACTGAACTAGAACTGAACTAGAACTGAACTAGAACTGAACTAGAACTGAACTAGGACTGAACTAGAACTGAACTAGAACTGAATTAGAATTGAACTAGAATTGAACTAGAACTGAACTAGAACTGAACTAGAACTGAACTAGAACTGAACTAGAACTGAACTAGAACTGAACTAGAATTAAACTAGAACTGAACTAGAACTGAACTAGAACTGAACTAGAACTGAACTAGAACTGAACTAGAACTGAACTAGAACTGAACTAGAACTGAACTAGAACTGAACTAGAACTGAACTAGAACTGAACTAGAACTGAACTAGAACTGAACTAGAACTGAACTAGAACTGAACTAGAACTGAACTAGAACTGAACTAGAACTGAACTAGAACTGAACTAGAACTGAACTAGAACTGAACTAGAACTGAACTAGAACTGAACTAGAACTGAACTAGAACTGAACTAGAACTGAATTAGAACTGAACTAGAACTGAACTAGAACTAGAACTGAACTAGAACTAGAACTGAACTAGAACTGAACTAGAACTGAACTAGAACTGAACTAGAACTGAACTAGAAGTTTTGAATCTATAATTATTTTTATTTTGTTTATTTCTTTTTCAGACCTCTTCCCCCAACACCTGGCACTTAAAACGTTTGGAGTTTAATGGTTCTTCCATAGAAACTTTTGTCCAATCCTTAACACCTTTAAAACACTTACAAATTGATCCTCTTAATGGCTGGATATTTGCTTCCAATGATCTGTTTCAATTATGCCGCATTAATTTGAATTCATTTAAAATGGAATTATTTTCTCTGCCTTTTGAAGTGGAACACTTCTCCAATCATTATCAAACATATCTCTTAACAGCTTTCAATGCTAAGGAACGTTCTGTATATGAGTTGTCCTATGATGCTTATTATAACAAAAGAAAATTATGGGAGATATCAACCAATTTCCAAGGAGATGTTTTATGGTTTTTACAATTCCAAGACTGGCTAATCATGTCTAATGGTTCTTATTTATTACGACAGCACTTGGATACTCAGGAAGTAGATGTTATGATTTTCAAAGAAATAGAATGGTGTTGGAAAATAATACCTTTAATGGCTGTTGGAAGGAAAAATGTAATACAACCTTTGCCTAAACCTTTAAAAGAACCTGAAAGGCTACAAGCCTTGGTATCTGCTAATAAAGCTAAAATTTCCTGGCAGCCTCCTGTGCTGGTGGCTAAATTTCAGTCTCAAGCTGCCTGGCAAAATTGGGAATATGAGTTGGATATTTTGGATGTTTCCAGTAATAATGCTTTCAATATACGCAGCATTAAGACCACATTTTTCCAAGTGGAACGTTTACAGGCTAATAATTTATATAAAATCAAAGTAAGAGCTATGTTGTCAGGTGTTAATAGACCTGGTGTGGGTATGGAGATAAGTGAATGGTCCCAGGAGTTGGTAACCAGAACTTGGCCCATGGGAGATTATAAATTCTTGTGGGCTGGTGAAAAAGGTTTAGGGGAAAGTGAAGATTTATTGGACTCAACAAAGGTCAAGGCTTTGGAAAATGTGGAAGTACAAACATTTAAACAAGTCAACAGTTCTTTGTTTTATATAGACAAACGGGAGCATGAATTAAGATGTTTTAATCTAATGAATCCCGAAATAAGATGTGGTTTCCAAACCGCTAATGTTTATAGTGTGGATTATGATTGGAGAGCTGGCAAATTATATTGGTCGGATGTTACTAAAAATTGTGTGGTTAGATCTGATTTAAAAGGAGAATTCCGGGAGTTACTGCCCATATTTGAGGCCAGATTAATTAAATTGGATTCGTTGAAGGGTTATATTTATTATACTACTGATACTCGTTTGGTGAGAAGAAAACTTAATGGTGGCTTGCCTACACAAGAATTGGAATATTATCATATTAATGGTAATGGTGAAATAATAAAGGGATTTACTTTGGATTTTTTAACTCAAAACATCTATTGGTGGGTCCAAATGCAAGAGGGCAAGACCAAACTTTTTAAATCTGATATGGATTTTGTTAAAGTAGAAGATTTATATAATTTACCTGACAATGAGAATATAAAACAAGATTCTTTTGTTTTTATAAAAGAAATAGAAAGTTTTATATGGCTGCAAGATAAAGGACTTAAAGTAGTCTTAGCCCCTAAGGATTATGTAACAAAACTATCGGAATTTTCTATTTCTAAAGGAGAAAAATTTAATTTTATACAATTACAAAGAGATTTTATAAATTATCAAGATTTATCTGTCATTTTGGAGTCAGTGGATAAAGAAAGTGTTTATATTACTGAAGGTTATTGGGATGATTTTAATATTAAATGGTCTGCGGTAACTTCCCCTGAAAATTTTACCATTTTTTATAAAGTTTTAATATCCACATGGCCTCAGGATTCTTCAAATATATTAACTTTTGAGGTACAACAACCTTTAGTACGTATAACCGAATTTAAAATGGCTGGTTTGGCTATAAATGTTACCATAACTCCTTATACTTTATGGTCTGCAGGTTCTCCAATTACCTTGGAATTAAAAACCCCTTCAGCAGCTCCCAAACAACCCAAAAATCTAAGAGTTTTTGTGGAACAAATAATGGAACCTTTACAAAAACAGCCCAATATAACAGCTTTAGTAAGATGGGATTCTCCGGATAATATTTCCTCGGAAAAAGAAGTTTTCTATAAAGTCTATTGTTGGCTTAAGGAAGATCTTTATGGTGTTAAAGATATAGAAGATTTGGGCCATAAAAGTCATGAAGTACGTTTTTATAATTTAAAAAAAGAAGAGTCTTATATGTTTCAAGTTCAAGCCTTTTCCCTAACACGTTCTAAGGGTGGTGAGAAAACTTCCCTATTAACACATTTTATTAATCCGGAGGCTCAAGCTATACCCAAATTATTATTTACTACCCAGGAATATATAGCAGAATTTGATATGGATTTAAATGAAACTAAAAAATGGGTTTATACCTCTAGTGAGGTGGAACATTTGTCCTTGATAAGTGGAGAGCAAAGATTAATATGGGTTAATGAAAATGTGGAATTAATGTCTTATCAACCAGGAGCAGCTGCCTTAAAATTGGCTAGAATGCGGGCTGAGGTTTTGGCTTTAACGGTGGATTGGATTTTACGCAAAGTCTACTGGGCGGAAATGTCGGGAGAAAAAGAATTACTAGTGGATATTTATGAATTGGATTTAAATCTTTATGAAGGCAAAGTAATGCTGGGTAAAAAGCTCTTTTCCCTAGAGCAAGGAAAACTTTTAAAGAATCTTATAGTTTTACCCTATTCCCGCAGTTTGGTATGGCTGGAATATGAGGCAAATCTTCATATGAATTGTTCTTTACAAGGACGCAATTTATCGGATTTTTCTCAACTCAAATTTAAAAATCATTTGCTATATCTCAACATGTTTGAAGGTTCTTTATTAGCAGAAATGGAATCAATTAATTTGGTGGATGCTAAAGGACGTTTATATGCCTATGAATTACCCAGACATATGACCACAAATTTAAAAATTCCTTTAATGGAAAATGAAGCCTTAAGTAAATTTCAAAGAGATTCCGGCTTCATATATTTATTACAAAATCATACCCTTAAGGCTTTTAATAGGCGTAAACATAATTTGGAATATTTACACTCTCTGCCAGAAATAAAACTTATTAAGGCCTTTAACTATCAAGAATATCCCAAAAGAGAATGTTTAATTATGGAATATCAAGCAGAAATGGGAGAATTTAATTCTCTAGAACAATTATTTCTTCAAGAGGTAGCGGAAAACTATATAACTTTACATTTAATGCCAAAGAATCCTTTTGAAAATTGTAAATTAGCTATACCCGGTTTAAAGTATAATATAAAACTTAACAGCTTAACGGATTTAGCTAGACACTACAAACAAAAACCTGGTATGCTCAACATAACCGATTTAAAACCTTTTACCAATTATTCTCTGGAAATAGCTGTTAGTTCTTATTATCAACAAAAATTTTCCTTAGAAGAAATGTTATATCCCGCCTTTACCATAAGAACCCAGGAGGGTAATCCTTCTAGGCCCCAAAACTTTACGGCCCAAGCTTTAAGTCCCTCAGAAATATTAGTAACTTGGCAAGAACCCTTAGAACTTAATGCTGACTCTGTAAACTATCAACTCTATTGGCAGGCTTTAAATTCTTCCTTAACTTCTCATAAAATAGTAGAAGATTTCGAAATGAATCTCATAAATTTAGAACCTTCTCAGGAATATCAAATATGGCTGGAAGTATACTCTAAACCCTCTAAACTTAATAGCTCCGAAAAACTTATCATTAAAACTTTTCCTGAACCTGAACCCTTACAATTAATAGAAAAAGAAGCTTATAATTTAACGCTACAATGGCAAGCTAATTTGGTATACGATTCTGTTATATTGGAGTGTAGACCTTTAACCCAAGATCCCGAGGAATCGGCTTTTAGTATGGATATTACTGGTGTAACAGATAATATAACCATTACCAATTTGGAACCTAAAACAAAATATGAATTTTATTTAAAACTACAATTTAATAATGTGGAAAGACCCTATATATGGCCTGAATTACCCAGCTCATATTTTATCTATGAGACCTTAGGAGATGCTCCTGGTAAACCAGGACCCCCCCAAATAGAGCATATAACTGGGGAAATATTTAAAGTTTTCTGGGAGCCTGCTAAAGATAATGGTGCCCCCATAATAGAATACAGTCTCGAAGCCTTAAAGGCTCGTCAACACCACAAAAGAATACGACGTCATTTGTTGCAACATTTACCTAACATAACCAACTCTTCCTCTATGACTACTCTAGCTCAAATGCCCTGGGTAGAGGAATTACAACCCCTGGAAGATAAATGGCTAACGTATTGCAATACCTCAGAACTTAGCTGTATTGTACGTGAATTACATACCTTACGTTTCCTAATGTTTCGTGTGCGTGCTCGTAATGAACCCTATGGCTGGGGGCCTTACAGTGAGGAAAGTGAACGTGTTGTTGAACCATTTGTCTCACCACAAAAACGCAATTCATTAGTAATGGCCATTATAGCTCCAGCCGCTATTGTTACCACTTGTGTTATTATTTTGTTTGTCATACGTAAAGGTAAGTAAAATCAATTAAGTTGCCTGCTATTTTAACATAAATCTTTAATGCAACTCTTTTTTTTTTTTAATTTGAAATAGTACAAAAACGTCGTTTAAAAGCTAAACAATTGTTGGCCAAAAGTCGTCCTAGTATTTGGAGTAATTTGTCAACAATGCAACAACAAATGGCAGCACGTAATAGAGCATTTTCTATGACTAGTAATTCAACCATGTATACGGGTGGACCCTTAAGTGATGCTGATATTGCTTTGCTGCCGCACATAAATTGGAGTCAAATTACTTTGTTGAATTTCTTGGGTAGTGGAGCATTTGGTGAGGTATATGAGGGTATGCTGAAGCATGAGGATCAAGAGCAAATGGAAAAGGTGGCCATAAAGGTAAAAAACTTTTAAATTTAAAAATATAATAGTTTTATATTCTATCATAATTTTATAATTTCATAATTTAAATTTGTTGAAGTTTGCAGTATTACAGCAAATCTGGAACCATATTGGTTCCATATTTTATAAGTTCAAAGCCATATTTTATAAGTTCAAGGCTCAAACAGTCAACTTTCCAAACGTAGAATGAAGAAAAGTAGCGTGAAAAATTTTGTATAAACAGTCAACAAAAACAACCCTGTTTTTTTTGTTTATTTTGTGAACAAAATAAACTACAGGGTTGTAAAAAAAGTTGTTGAAACAGCTGATAGCGATACGATGATTTTTTGTTCACTGGTTGGGTTTAGTATTAAAACTCCTTTCTTATTGTACGCAGTCAACGTATATTAAACGAATTAATAAAACAAGCGCGAATGTTATATTCGGCCCGGCCGAATCTATATACCCACCATTAACTTTTTCAAATTTTTCGTTATATGGGAGAGGGCGGTAAAGTGGGCGGACCACGACCATTTTTTGTTTCCGAGTTTACATTGGTCCTTCAACTATTTGAACACAATTTCAATGATTTTCACCTTATATGGGAGGTGGGCGGTAAAGTGGGCGGACCACGCCCATTTTTAGTTTCCGAGTTTATATCGATCCCCGAACTATACGTACAAAATTTCGTCATCGTATATGCTTTTGTTGAAGAAATATCAGCAGAAAAGTATAAAACGGACACCCTGTGTTTCTAGTTTTTAGCCCATAACTTTTTTGTTTATTAACCAATTTTGGCCATTTTCAATCCCAAACAAACCTTATATAAGACAAATATTTGTGCCAAATTTCGTCCCCCTACATTGCCCCGTTCGAGCCCTATCCTGCTTTCAACAGACGGACAGACGGACGGACATAGCTAGATCGACTCAAAATCTAACCAGGACCCAGAAAATATATACTTTATGGGGTCTTAGATGATTCCTTCGACATGTTACACACGGAATGACAAAATCAATATACCCCCATCTTTTTGATGGTGGGTATAATTAACAATAAACTTAACAGTTTATGGGCCCAACACGCTTTCTCTGCTCCGATATATTAATTATAAGACAATTAAAAATCGAAATGAAAAATAGACATTCATTGAAAATATAAAAAGAAGTGCTATAGAAATAAAAGAAAAAGTATTTTTCTTGGAAAAGCATAGTGGCGAAATTTGTAACGGCGAAATTATTCGTGGAAATTTGAGAAAATGAAATTTTAGAATACGCGGCAGTAAAAATAGAACTTTTAAACAAGGACAATTTTGATGCGTGGAAGATCCAAGTACAAGCTCTCCTTATAAAGAACTAAACGTGGAAATATGTGTGTAAAAAATATGTAAAACCTCAAGCCGCGGCAGAAGCCATTCTATGGCATGAGAATGACGAGAAAGTAAAGTCAGGTCTTATATTATCGATTAGCCCATCCGAACTACAACAAATTAAGAACTGCAACACATCGAAAGAATTGGGACAAATTGCACTCAGTTTATCAATCACGCCAGTCAGGCAATATTGCTGAATTCCCTTATACTGACGAAAATGCAAAGTGGCAAAGACATACGCGATTTTGAACAAAGATTTTTCGAGGTGGTTGACAAATTGAATGAAATGTAGTTGGTGATAATAGATGAACTATTGGCTATACTATTATTATATAGCATTCTAAATGAATACGAAATCTTTAAAATTGTCATCAAGTCGCAGGAGAATTTGACTCCTGAAAGTGAGACTACTTGAGGAGTATGAGGCGCGTAAGCGAAACATGAACGAACATGTTAAAGGGGCGTGGTATTCGCAGAACAAACAAAAACAATAACGCCGATAGAAACAATAAGAACAACAGTGAGAAAGGTAAATTCAAATATGGTTGCCACACATGCGGAAAAATCGGTCACAAGACGAAAGAATGCAAAAGCAAGAATTTAAATGTCGTGTGAAGAGTTAAACAATGTTCAAGATTATTATGGTAGATTCTAGTGCGTCCTCACACATGTGTTCTACAAGAGAAAAATTTGGTGACGTTAAAAATATCGAAAACAAACAACTGGCATTAGCAAACAACAAAACAACCCAAATATGTGGTATGGGAAATATACAGTTTGAAAGCTTCTATTGCATTAGACTTGTGTCGTTCATGAAAGAAATATTTCAATTGAATGATTCAGTTAAATGAAAGATATGAAATATTTCACAATCTTTCATGTTTATGTTTCACATTTTTTTCATATTTCATTCTTTCCTTCTGTCATATTCTTTACAGCTGATTTAAATATGTGAATTCATCCGGCAGAAAAAAATTTGATGTAAATAATACACAAATGAAGCTTGTATGTTCAAAACATATGAATAAAATAAAAAATGCTTAACCATTCAATAGAAATTATTGTTTCACAAAAACAAACATCTTTCATTCGTTTCCATTCCATTCATAGTTCAGCAAATGAAAGAAAATAATGAATCCTTCTTTGGTTTCTATTCCAAACATATTTCCGTAAATTAAAGATGAAAGAAAAGAAAGAAATCTTTCATTCAGTCGTACTGACTTAGGATGTTCACAGTCATGTACATTAGAGTGCCATAAAATGCATCTTTATTGGATACTCTGAGATATCCAAGTCCTATAGACTGTGGGGGCCTCAAAGCGAGAAAAATTCGTAGTTTAACAAACATGAAAAAATTTGAAGAGTTTACATTTCGTGATATTGAAATACAGTTATGTGAAACCTCACATAATTCTCCAGGATGATGAAGGTATAACGACAGCTAACAATAATGAAAACTGTGAAATGAAAAGTACAACTCTTAAGCAAAAGAAAAGAGGCCGTCCTCCGAAAACTGTAACTAGAAAAATAGGCAGACCCAAAAAGGTACAAAATGCCGTACCAGCTGATGACGACAGCTCAGATAATTTAGACGATTTTCTTGGTTTCAACAGCTCAGACGACGAAAATTACCAATAGGCTAACATTCAACCCAACGATCCGAAAACCAGTACTGAGGCACTTTCTAGCCCGGAAGCCCAAGAATGGCATGAAGCAATGCTGAAAGAATATAAAACGTTATTAAAAAATAAAACTAGGAAGTTTATAAACCAGTTGGCAGAAAGATAATTGAATCAATGTGGGCACTACGAACAAAATACAAGGTTGATGGTTCAGTAGATTGCAGACAAGATAGGACTCGTCGCCCAGCACCCCGGTATTGACTACAACGAAACTTTTGCGCCAGTAGGTAGAATGAGTTCAATACGTTTCTTGAATGCGGTCGCTGGCCAATTCGGTTTAGAAGTACATCAACTTGATTTCGTTGGAGCTTATTTAAATGGTGTTATAGACAAAGAAATTTACATGGAAATGCCCAATGACCTACACAAAGTCCTAGGCAGGAACGAGGCATAGAAGTATGATAACAAATTATGTCTACATAAGAAGTCCATTTACGGTCAGTCGGGAAGATTATGATACGAGAAACTAGACAAGAAATTAAAAGAAATGAACTTGGTATCATCGAAATGCGATCACACTCATTGCAATTTATGTTGACGATCTCGTGTTACCATCGAACGATCAAAATATGTTGAAGAATTTGAAAAATTACTTGGCCAACACCTTCTAGATGAAGGACTTGGGGCCTATAAAATTTTGTCTTGGAATCGAGTTCAATCAAGATCTAGAAACGGGAACAATACGTATGTCACAGTCGAAATATATTCAACATCTACCCCAATGAACGTGAGTGAAAAGTAATGTAAGGTCCAAAATGTGTTCAAAAAACGAACAGGAGAAGCTCGAAGTAGAAAAATTGTCCTACCAAGGTTTGGTTGGATCCTTAATGTATCTGGCCGTTCCCTTCAGACCCGATATTGCACACATCGTGCGTCTTGAGCTAGTTTAAGGCGAATTACGGAATAGCACACTCGATAGCTGTAAACCAGTAGAAGGGTACACCGATGTAGACTGGGGTTCGAACATAGACGATAGAAATTCATATACAGTCTATGCTTTTACATATGCTGGGAGTCCAGAAAGCAAAATACAGTATAAGGCATTTTCTGACTACACGAAACAAGCAATTTATCTTAAACGATTTGCGAACGAAATGACGACAATCCAAATTGTATTTACAACGATAATCAGTGCGGAAAAGTTATACCGAAATATATTTTTCCACAATCGGATGAAGCACGTAGACATCCTTCATCATTTTATACGTGACTCCATCGATAGGCGCGAAGTTGACGTAAAGTACTTCGGAACAGAAGATATGCCGGCTGATGTCTTGACAAAAGTCTTGGTAGCCCCAAAGCACAACAATTGCATTGAATCCTTTGGAATGAAAATTTTTAAGTTTATGAATATTTTGAATATGAAGTCAGATTTGTATACTTTACAAGTTCAGTATTAAAACACCTTTCTCATTGTACGCAGTTAATGTATATTAAATGAATTAATAAAATTAACAATAAACAACAATAATTTTATAATTTTTATGATTTTTAAGAGAAAATTATTTTAAATTTATTTCTCTTTTCAGAGCCTGCGCAAAGGAGCCAGTGAATTTGCCGAACTTTTGCAAGAAGCTCAATTAATGAGCAATTTCAAACATGAAAATATTGTGCGTTTAATAGGAGTCTGTTGTGATACTGAATCCATATCCATTATCATGGAGCATATGGAGGGAGGCGATCTTTTAAGCTACTTAAGAGAATCTAGGCCTAATTCTACGGTGAGTTTAAGAGAATTTTGAGATACATAAGAAAGAATTTAATTCCTTTTACTTTTCAGAAACCGGTGGCCTCTTTACAACTTTTGGACCTTATGTCTATGTGCATAGATGTAGCCACTGGCATGGCTTATTTAGAGGACATGCATTTTGTCCATCGTGATCTGGCCTGTCGTAATTGTTTGGTTTCCTCTCGCATACCCAGCAGAAGAACGGTCAAAATAGGAGACTTTGGTTTGGCCAGAGATATTTACAAAAATGATTATTACCGCAAAGAAGGTGAAGCCCTAATGCCAGTACGCTGGATGGCTCCGGAAAGTTTAGTAGATGGAGTTTTTACTACCCAGTCAGATGTTTGGGCTTTTGGTGTTTTATGCTGGGAAATATTAACCTTAGGCCAGCAACCTTATGCAGCAAGAAATAATTTTGAAGTATTAAATTTTGTTAAGGAAGGAGGCCGTTTGGAGCAGCCTGATAATTGTCCTGATAAATTGTAAGTTTTTGGGTTTAATAAGGAGAAGAAGAGGATTTTTTTACATGATTAATTTTTCTTCTAGATTTGCTTTAATGTCTGCTTGTTGGCAAACTGAACCCGAAGAACGTCCCAGCTTTCGTAAATGTTTTAATACTCTGTTAGCCATTAAAACTGATGTTCGACGCGTTAGTTTAGGTTATAATATAGATGATAGTGATTATGCCATGTATGCCAATCAACATGGTATAGTTTTAAGCAGCTTTTTAGCTTCACCCAATCATCTCAACAAAGTCAAGGAGGAGGAGGAAGAAATGGAAGAAGAAAAGGTAGTAGCAGCAAGTAAGAAATGTTTAAATCATAAATATGAAATTAAACAAAATTCTTTAAATACACAAAATGAAGAAGACATGGTGTCTTTAGCAAACAACCAAAAAACCATAGAGCCGGCTGTGGCCTTATGTGATAAAAACGATTTAAAAGTACGTTTTAATAATAATATTTCCATGAAGGAAGCCGAGGATGTGGAATCCTTAAATGATGAGTCACATTTAATAGATACTAAGTTGTATAAAATACAAGAAAATCCTGATTATTATGTTAATGAAGGAGTATCCAGGTTATAGACCAAATAGTTGAAATAAAAAATATTTTTGTAAATTTTCTTAAGCTTTAGGTTTGTTTAATGACGAATTTTTTCTTTATTTATAAGAGACTGTTTTAATAATGAGAATTTTCTTTTTTAATATTTTAAATTTTAAGTGTAAAATATTATTTATAAAAGAGATTTTTTTTAATAATAAATTTATTCTTTTTTTTAGATTTAAATAAAAAAAAAAGAGTATAAAAATAAAGTTTAATTTCTTTAAAAAAATGTTCTAATCATTTTTAAATGATAATATAATTTTATAATTTTTCATACATTTAAATTTGATCCGACCAGTAGTTTAGGAGATACGGATTTATTACCGAAAAATTTTAGATTGGCCCCACTGTGTGTTGTGTAGAATACATTAATACTACGAGGACGGATCAATATTACCGTGACTTTTCGAATTTCCCTCGTAGTTATATGAAATGCAACACTGTTCCCATCAAGTACCATCTGTTAATAGACTACTGTCAAATTTTGAGCAAGTGTCGTCATTTACTTTGCGTTTAACAGCTGTTCAAAGTAAATTTCGATTGCTCATTAAACATAATTTTTTACGAAAAAAAAAACCGTCAATCAAACCAAGGAAAAGCTCGATAAATACTATGGGGACTCTGCACCATCGATTTCAATGGTAAAAAAGTGGTTTACTGACTTTCGATGTGGTCGCACAAGTACAAAAGACGTTGAACGTTCTGGACGGCCAATTGAGGTCAGTACATCCGAAAATGTCGAAAAAATCCACGATATGGTATTGGCCGACCGAAGAGTAAAAGTGCGTGAGATTGTTGATGCCATAGGCATTTCATATGGCAGTGTGGTTTCGATTTTAAATGATCAGCTGGGTTTAAAAAAGTTGTCTGCAAGATGGGTGCCCCGTTTGTTCTTAATTGACCATAAACGTAAACGTAAGACAACTTCAAAGGATTGTTTGGTGTTGTTTAACCGCAATCCGAATGAGTTTTTGCAGCGTTTTGTAACTGTGGATGAAACATGGATCCATTACTGTACTCCGGAAACCAAGCAGTAGTCTAAACAATGGGTTTCTCCGGGTGAACCTGCTCCGAAGGCCAATAAGGTGATGGCAACAGTTTTTTTGGGATGCACGCAGGATAATCCACATCGATTACCTTTAAAAGGGAAAAACAATAAATGGCGAATATTATGCCAACTTATTAGACTGATTTAATGAGGATTTAAAAAGAAAACGACCCCATATGGCCAAGAAAAAAGTTCTTTTTCATCCAGATAATGCACGGGTGCACACGTGTGCAGTCTCAATAGCAAAACTCTATGAATTTTGCTACGAATTGGTACCTCATCTGCCATATTCTCTGGATTTAGCCCCTAGTGACTAATTCCTATTTCTAAACCTAAAGAAATGGCTCGGTGGAAAGAGATTCAGCTTCAACGATGAAATTATTGACCAAACAAATGCCTATTTTAAGGACCTCGAAAAATCCTATTTTTTGGAAGGGATACAAAAACTGGAGAAACGTTGGACTAAGTGTATTAAGTTAAAAGCAGATTATGTTGAAAAATAAATTTTGGTTTTGCAAAAAAAACTATGTTTCATTCAAAAAGTCTCGAACTTATTGATCCGCCCTCGTATGTACATATATTGAAATTAAATAGAGACATTTTTCAAAGGTCATGTAGAGATTAAACATCACAAAGAAGAGATGGTCATAGAATGTAAAGGCATGGACGACATCACAGGAAATATGCTTTGCTTTTAAAAAAGAGCTTGATGTTCCAAACCTGGAAATGGGAAAAATTAAAATAGGTTGGTCAGTGTGTCGCATTAAGGAAACCGTAAGGCTAACCATGTGCTATTGGAGTCTAGAGTTTGGCCATATGACAAAGTTTTGTAAGGCGGAAACTGATATGTCGCACAAATGCTGAAATGAGGACCATATTTCGAAAGGCTGCAGAGCTGAGCCAAAGTGTATGCTATGTAAATCAAATGGAGGTGCTGATCTTAAATATATAGCAGGCTTAGATGTCTAGTCTTTAAGAAGGCACTGAATACCAGATATAGATGAGGTTTATCCAACTTAATATTAACCACTGTGCAGCAGCTTAGGATCTTCTGATCTAGACCAACTGCGAATTAAAAATAGACGTTGCCATACTAAGCGAACAGTACAAAGATCTAGAGAAAAACGTCTGGGAGAAAGATCTGTCGTGAAGAGCAGCCGTATGGCTATTGAGGAAGGAATTTTGATGGCATTTATATATATAGCTGCTACGTATCGCCAAATATAAAGCTACCAGAGTTTGAAAGAATAATCGAAAACTTGGTTTACGATGTGAGTCAGCACAACCCAGTCATTATTCGCGGAGACTTCAATGCGTCAGCTGTAGACTGGGGATCCCTAAGGAAGAATAACAGAGGACGAGTACTGCCTGAGGCCTTTTCCCTACTTGATCTTGTGCTACTGATAACGGGAACTTCTCAAACTTTTAGAAGAGCTGGATATGGATCAATAGTTGACGTTACCTTTGTCAGCAATACGCTAGCGAGGAAGTAAGCGAACATTATACTCATATTGATCACCAGGTAATTGTATTTACCCTGATCAAACAAAAGAAAACAGGTAAACTAAGAGAAAAGACTACCTATAAGGGTTGGGCAAGTGATAAACTGGACACAGCTTCATTTGTTGAATATTTTCTAACTAACGCACTATCGGTGGATCGGTAAACGAGATGGCGGAGAGATTGATGGATGCCATAAAAACGGCTTGTGATTCTTCTATGCCATGCAGAAGATATAGTAACGAAAGGAAACAAAACTACAGACGCAATTACCAAAGGGAAAGATCCACACCAGTATTCACTGAAAATAGATAAGCTTACCACTAGGCAAGGAAGAAATTACAAAAAGCCATAAACAAGAGCAAATCGGACGGCCTTAAACAACTGTCTGATGAGGCTGACTCCAATCTATGGGGCAGTGCATACAGAGTTATAGTGTTCCGTCTAAAAGGGAAGAAGTCGGTACAAGTAACAAGGCAATGATAATACAAGAAAGTATTGTTCACACTAGATATCAAGAATGTCCTTAACTCAGCGGAATGGGGCCTTATTATGGCAACGTTGTGTTCCTCAAGCATCAGTACTAAGTCCATTATTGTGGAACATTATGTATGATAGTGTGTTTAGGCTTAAAGTACCCGAGGAAATAAAGATTGTAGGCTTTGTAGATGACATCGCTGTCGTAATCCAAGTCCGAAACCTTGAAGAGGTACAACTCTATGCAAACGAAGCTATTAGATATGGTTTTAATGTGTGAACATTAAACGGGCAGAACATAAAACAGAAGTAGTGTTGATTAGTAGCAAAAAAGCAAACGAAGTCCTGAAGATAAAAGTAGGAAAAACTGTAATTAACTCTACAGAGTCTATAAAGTACCGGCACATTGCATACTCCTGTCAAAAGGCATCAAAAGTAGTAAACGCATTGGCTAGGGTGATGCCATATACAGGTGGCCCAAGACTGCTTTTCCAAGTAGCAAAATCTATCCTACTTTATGGGTCACTAAGATGTATGTAGAGGAAGGACATGATTTCGATTTTCCGAAGAAGTTGCCTCCGCGTCTGCTGCGGTTATCGTACTGTATTTCTTAAAGCATCATGCGTAATTGTGGGTATAGTCCCAATAGATCTTACAGCTCGAGAATACTCTAGAATATTTGAAGAGAAAAACTGAAACCCAGAGACACAGTATAGATTCATTAAACAGACCATGAAAAACTGGCAAAGTAGGTGGGACAACTGTATGGTAGAACGGTGGACACACAGATTGATTCCAAGCGTAAAAAGATGAATCAACC
Organism: Protophormia terraenovae; assembly: GCA_951394005.1. NCBI lineage: Eukaryota > Metazoa > Arthropoda > Insecta > Diptera > Calliphoridae > Protophormia > Protophormia terraenovae. The sequence goes on along the minus strand of OX596076.1, from coordinate 10,603,578 downwards.
GAAATCACAGAGAAGTCAATTACCACCTAACGCAGTTCCTAACGGGTCATGGGGGATATAGAAGCTATCTATATCGCTTCTGCCATAACGATTCACCAAGGTGCCCAACTTATCCGGAACAAGACGAAAACGTGGAACACGTGATTTTTACATGTCAAAGATTAGCAGATGAGAGAAAAAGGTTATATCTGCAGCTGAGACGATGTTTGTCCCCTGAAAATGTCGTAGAAGTCATGAAGTCATGATGTCATGAATAAAGCATTACGAAGGGAGGAACATTTTCGGAAAGAATTAGGAGCAGTACTATCACAGAGCCTGTAAAGTAAATATAAGAGCAGGCAAATTAGCCTTCTACTCCACGAAGTAATACCAATTGGCAGTTCTGCGGTGTGTGCTGTTGACGATGAAGGTGGTTTTGTCGGTAGATACATATAATATTTTGTAATTATAAATATAATTTTATTGTATTATAATTTTATATTTGAGAGAGTTATTTTAAATTTAGTGAAGCAAATTAAGTTAAGCAAAAAAAAAAAAAAAAAAAAAAAACATCATATGTTTATAAACAAATGTTTAGATACTTTCTTATGTATGATAAGTTATGATACGTATTTTAAATGTTTATGGTTATGACTATTACGTTGGCACGTATTCATACTCTCCCCCCTCTCTCTCACTCTCTTTCTTACTCTTTATTATACTGTTATTTTTCAGTCATTTCATTGTATAAAAGATTAGTACCAAAATCTTTTCTGTTTCCTGCCTCTCTCTCTCTCTTTTCCTTTACTAATAAACCCCCTCCTATTGTTGTGTTTTAACAAGTGATAATAACATAAGAGATATGTTTTGAATAACTATGTACTTTGTTGTTGATGTTATGAAAACTCTCAGGCACAGTCACATGTACACACACACACATACATACATATACACTCTAAGTAATATTACCAGTTAACTGCATTTGAAATGAAAACCCTAAAAAAATTTAGTAAACGTTTTACTCAGAAACATTAGAAATATGACAAAAAAAAAAAAAAAAAAAAAGTTATTCTTGTTGCAAATTTTTTTGTGCAACATATTGTAGCATATTTACATAATAATTCCTGAAAACAAAAAATTTTAACTTTGGTAAAATGTAGCAAAAAAAAAAAAAAAAAAAAAATAAAAACAATTCAGCTACAAAGTTTTTATGTTTTTTTTTTTTGGTAAATTTTAAATAAATTCTTTTGCTATGAAAAATAAAGTTAAAACATGTCAAAATGACAAGAAGAAGGAAAAAAATATATATAAACACTTTGTTTAAAATAAATTAAGCTAAATTATGACACACATTTTAACGAGGAAAATAGATAAAAAAAATGAAATTGAAAAAAGATTCGGCTGTGCCGAATCTTTGATACCCTTCACCATATTACCATATTACCATCTTACTATCTTATCGACATCATATTACTATATTACCGACAAATAATAAAATTTTCGCCTTAACGTATGCTTTCATATTTTCACATATATAAATCTAAATTTTTTTCAAACTACGAAAATTTGAATATATAAAAAAAAAACAATCATAGCAGGCTATGTTTTTAAAAAATAAACAACAACAACAATTCCATATTTATATATTTTTTTATGTGTATATATACAAACTGGCTGCATATACAAAGAACAACAACAACACTGTTATTCATTATATTACTTCTGTTGCTAACTAAACTACTTCTATACAAAAAACAAAAAACGTCACTAATAGTCATTACAATGCTTAATATACATGTTTGTGTATGTATTTATGTATATTCTTAACAGATATGTTTTAGTTTTTAAAAATAAACAACAACAATTCCATATCTATTTATTTTTGTACAGACTGCATATACAAAGAACAACAACAACACTGTTATTCATTATATGACTGCTGTTTCTAACTAAACTACTTGTCTATACAAAAAACAAAAAACTTCACTAATAGTCATTACAATGCTTAATATACATGTTTGTGTGTGTATTTATATTCTTAACAGATTTGTTTTTGGGCCATAACTCTGTTGATTATAAACGAATTTGGTTTATTAAAAAAAACGAAATTTTATAAAAACATTTATGACTGATCTATATAAAAATAAAAATCTGTAGCTTGAACAAGGGCTTCAAAATTAAAAAATTCGTTTTCCCTGATATCTCAGTTATTACTGAACCGATTTATTTAATTTTTTCAGAACAAAAATTCAGAAAATAATTTCCGAGCCTCCTTTGAAAATTCGAAGTCCCTGGTATATGCAGAGGCTTCAGAAACTGAAAAACCGGTTTCAAAAACCGGTTTTTACAGCATATCTCCGCCATTTATAAACCGATTCTGCTGATTCAAAAAACTGAAATTTTATAAAAATATTTGTGACCGATCTGTATAAAAATAAAAATCTATGGCTTAAACCAGGGCTTTAAAAAATAAAAAATGCGTTTTGTCCGATATCTCAGTTATTATTGAACCGATTTATTTCATTTTTTCAGAACATAAATTCAGAAAAAAATGTCCGAGACTTCTTTGTAAAAACGAAGTCCCTAGTATATACAGAGGCTTCAGAAACTGGAAAACCGGTTCTAAAAACCGGTTTTCTTAACATATCTCCGCATTGTATGAACCGATCTTGCTGAATTCCAATAGCAAAATTCTCGAAAGCATTTCCGATCGTTTGACACATATATTATATATATCAGTTATCGGTGGGCTTCATAAACGCCATTTCAACCGACACACGGACGGACGGACGGACGGACGGACATGGTCCTATCGTCATCATTTCTTACAAGGATCCCGAAAATGTAAACTTTTTTGCTCTCCGACGAAAATTGTGGGAATTACAAACGGAATGACAAACTTATATATACCCTTTACACCTGTGGTGAAGGGTATAATAATAATAATAAAATAAAAATTAAATTTGGAAAAAATATAGAAAATATTTTGTAATTTTTTTTTTTCATTAAAATGGGATTTTTGGTTACTTCTAAAAATTATATGGGATTTCAAAAATAAATATATTTTTAAACAATTTTTAAAATAATAAAGCTCCAAAAATTAAAAAATTTTTGGGAATTTAAAAAACTAATTTTTATACCCTTCACCAAAGGTGTAAAGGGTATATATAAGTTTGTCATTCCGTTTGTAATTCCCACAATTTTCGTCGGAGAGCAAAAAAGTTGACATTTTCGGGATCCTTGTAAGAAGTGATGACGATAGGACCATGTCCGTCCGTCCGTCCGTCCGTCCGTCCGACCGTCCGTCCGTCCGTCCGTGTGTCGGTTGAAATGGCGTTTATGAAGCCCACCGATAACTGACATATATAATATATATATCAAACGATCGGAAATGCTTTCGAGAATTTTGCTATTGGAATTCAGCAAGATCGGTTCATACAATGCGGAGACATGTTAAAAAAACCGGTTTTTGGAACCGGTTTTCCAGTTTCTGAAGCCTCTGTATATACTAGGGACTTCGTTTTTACAAAGAAGTCTCGGACATTTTTTTCTGAATTTTTGTTCTGAAAAAATTAAATAAATCGGTTCAATAATAACTGAGATATCGGACAAAACGCATTTTTTATTTTTTGAAGTCCTGGTTTAAGCTATAGATTTTTATTTTTATACAGATCTGTCACAAATATTTTTATAAAATTTCGGTTTTTTGAATCAGCAGGATCGGTTTATAAATGGCGGAGATATGCTTTAAAAACCGGTTTTTGGAACCGGTTTTCCAGTTTCTGAAGCCTCTGTATATACTAGGGACTTCGTTTTTACAAAGAAGTCTCGGACATTTTTTTCTGAATTTTTGTTCTGAAAAAATGAAATAAATCGGTTCAGTAATAACTGAGATATCGGGGAAAACTAATTTTTTATTTTTGAAGCCCTTGTTCAAGCTACAGATTTTTATTTTTGTATAGATCAGTCATAAATGTTTTTATAAAATTTCGTTTTTTTTAATAAACCAAATTCGTTCATAATCAACAGAGTTATGGCCCAAAAACAAATCTGTTAAGAATATAAATACACACACAAACATGTATATTAAGCATTGTAATGACTATTAGTGACGTTTTTTGTTTTTTGTATAGACAAGTAGTTTAGTTAGAAACAGCAGTCATATAATGAATAACAGTGTTGTTGTTGTTCTTTGTATATGCAGTCTGTACAAAAATAAATAGATATGGAATTGTTGTTGTTTATTTTTTAAAACTAAAACATATCTGTTAAGAATATACATAAATACATACACAAACATGTATATTAAGCATTGTAATGACTATTAGTGACGTTTTTGCCTATAAGACAAGTAGTTTAGTTAGCAACAGAAGTAATATAATGAATAACAGTGTTGTTGTTGTTCTTTGTATATGCAGTCAGTTTGTATATACACACATAAAAAAATAAATAAATATGGAATTGTTGTTGTTTATTTTTTAAAAGCAAAGCCTGCTATGATTGTTTTTTTTTTTTCATATTCAAATTTTCGTAGTTTGAAAAAAATTTAGATTTAAATATGTGAAAATATGCAAGCATACGTTAAGGCGAAAATTTTATTATTTGTCGGTAATATGGTAATATGATGTCGATAAGATAGTAAGATGGTAATATGGTGAAGGGTATCAAAGATTCGGCACAGCCGAATCTTTTTTCAATTTCATTTATCTTCAAATTGTTTATTTTTAATAAAAATTTCCATATTTGTCTTAATTTTTTTAATTCCCAAAATTTTCGGAAAAATTCCCTAAATCCCAAAAGGTTAATTTCCACAAACATTTCAAATAATAATAAAATAAAAATTAAATTTGGAAGAAATATAGAAAATATTTTGTAAAAAATCTTTTTTTTTCATAAAATTATATGGGATTTCAAAAATAAATATATTTTTAAACAATTTTTAAAATAATAAAGCTCCAAAAATTATAAAATAAGATTTTTTTCTAACGCAAAATTTCCTCTTTGGGATTTTGGGTATTTTTGAAAAAATTTTTAGGAATTTGAAAAACTAATTTTTTATCTTCAAATTGTTTATTTTTAATTAAAATTTCCTTAATTTTTTTAATTCCCAAAATTTTCGGAAAAATTCCCAAAATCCCAAAAGGTTAATTTCCACAAACATTTCATATTAATGAGTATTTTTATAATTTAATAAAATAAATATTAATAAACTTCAGTAATAGGCCCGATTTTTTCTAAATTCTCCAACAATGTAAAAAAAATTCTCAATTCTGGGATTTTAAAAGTATTTTGGGAATTAAAGAAATTGTTCAAAATAATGAAATTTTAATAAAATATAAAAAATTTGAACTTATAATTGAACTTTTAACTAAAAATTATCCTTTTGGGATTTCGGGTATTTTTCCAAAAATTTTGGGAATGTAGAAAATTGGGTTAAATAATGAAATTTTTATTAAAAATAAACAATTTGAGCATAAATATTAACTTTTTACTACAAATTAGTCTTCTGGGATTTTGGGTATTATTTCTAAAGTTTTTGGGAATCCAAAAAATTAAGCCTAATAATGAAATTTTAATCACAAATAATCTATTTGACAAATAAATGAGCATTTTACCATAAAATCTTAGTAAAACTTTTAAATCCCTGATTAAAATTTCAATTTCTAAAGATTTTTGTCCACAAAAATTTCACATTTATGATCATTTTATAATTTAATGAACTAAACATAATTAAACTGCAGTAAATTCTCCAACAATTTAAAAAAATTCCCAATTCTGGGATTTTAAAAGTCTTTTAGGAATTAAGAAAATTGAGTAAAGTATTAAAATTTTAATGAAAAATAAACAATTTAAACATAAAAATTAACTTTTTGCTAAAAATTAATTTTTTTGGGATTTTGGGTATTTTCCAAAAATTTTGGGAATTTTTGAAATGAGGAAAAAATTATAAAATTTTAATTAAAAACAAACAATTTGAACATAATTATCAACTTTTTACTAAAAATTAGCTTCCTGGCATTTTGGGTATTTTTTTCAAAAGTTTTTGGAAATCCAAGAAATTAAGCGAAATAAAGAAATTTTAATCACAAATAATCTATTTGACGAATATATGAACCTTTTACCATAAAATCTTATTAAAACCTTTAAATCCCCAATTTGAAATTTCTGGGATTTTTATTAATTTCTTAGGAATTCAAAAAATTAAAAACTAAACAATTTAAAAAAATTCCCAATTCTGGGATTTTAAAAGTCTTTTAGTAATTAAGAAAATTGAGTAAAGTAATAAAATTTTAATGAAAAAAAAAAAAAAAAAAAAAAAAACAATTTGAACATAAAAATTAACTTTTTGCTAAAAATTAAATAGTTGGGATTTTGGGTATCTTTCCAAAAATTTTGGGAATATATGAAATCAGGAAAAAATTATAAAATTTTAATTAAAAACAAACAATTTGAACATAAATATCAACTTTTTACTAAAAATTAGCTTCCTGGAATTTTGGGTATTTTTTTCAAAAGTTTTTGGAAATCCAAGAAATTAAGCGAAATAAAGAAATTTTAATCACAAATAATCTATTTGACGAATATATGAAAATTTTACCATAAAATCTTATTAAAACCTTTAAATACCCAATTTGAAATTTCTGGGATTTTTATTAATTTCTTAGGAATTTAAAAAAATAAAAACTAAATAAGTAAATTCCCATTTTTTTTTTAATTTTATAAAATAAATCGAGGTATTTTATAAAGTATTAGTATTTATTTAAAATTTTGTGGGATTTTCTGTTTTTTTTTTTTTTCAAGAATCAACACTTTTTTAAATTCATCTAAATTATAATTTTACTTCTCTTTTTAATTCAATCAGTCTATTAAAACCTTTTTTATTTTTAAATATGCCTTTAATTTTGGTAGCCCCCAAATTACCTGTCAGCATCTTTATAAAAATAATCTCAATTTCTTAATCTAATTTATTAACCATCAATCATAGGTGTCATTTAAACATAATTTGCTTGTTATAATCAATTTATTAAATTCATTAACAAAAACCATTTTAATTTAATACTATTTTACAACAAAAACTTACACGCTCAATTACCTGGCTGTCGTTCAATGTCATAACAAGAATTTTTGTAAGAAAAAAATATATAATAATAAAAAAATAATACAATGAATTTCCTAGAAAGGCAGCAATTAAGCTTAAAAAATATGTTCACAACAAAAAAACAAAAATTTTTTATTCTAATAAAAATATAATTGAATTTTATTGGAAAAAATCACTTTTAGGGATTTTAGGTTACATTAAAAAATAAGCTTTTCTAAATTATAAAAACATATTTTCATTGTTTAATAAACTGAAGTTATTGATATGTTCAGAAATTTTTGTTAATAACAGAGACTTCTAGGAAAATTTTATAAAATAAAGCAAAGCGATTCTAAAAGGTTTTTCCAAAAAAATTAATCAAAATTGGGGAAGTTCTATATACCAGACTAGTAAAAAAATAATATTTTAAGCTGGTCCATACTACAGACCATAAAATAGCCTACAATTTAGACTAAACAATAGTCTAAAGCTTAGATAATAAAATAGTTTATAGACTAGATTATAAAATAGTTTATAGTTTCGACTAAAAATAGTCTAAAATTTAGGCTACAAAATATCCTATAGTATAGACTATAAAATAGTCTATAGAATAGACTATAAAATAGTCAATTGTCTAGATTATAAAATAGCCTATAGTTTAGACTATAAAATAGTTTATATTCAAGACTATAAAATAGTCTTTAACCAAGACTACAAAATAGTCTATATAATAGACTATAAAATAGCCTTTAGTCTAGACTATGAAATAGTCTATAATCTAGACTTTAAAATAGTCTATAATAAAGAATATAAAATAATTTATAGTATAGACCACAAAAAAGTCTATAGTCTAGACCGTAAAATAGTTTATAGTCTAGACTATGAAATAGTCTATAGTCTAGGCCATAAAATAGTCTATAGTCTAGATTATAAAATAGTTTATAATCTAGACTATGAAATAGTCTATAATAAAGACTATAAAATAGTCTATAATCAAGACTATAAATTAGACAATAAATTAGTCTATAATCAAGACTATAAAATAGTCTTTAGTATAGACTATACAAAAGTATATAGTGTAGACTAAAAATAGTCTATAGAATAGACTATAAAATAGTCTATAGTATAGACTATAAAATAGTCTATAGTATAGACTATAAAATAGTCTATAGTATATACTATAAAATAGTCTATAGTATAGACTATAAAATAGTCTTTAATATAGACTACAAAATAATCTATTGTATAGACTATAAAATAGTCTATAATATAGACTACAAAATAGTCTATAGTATAGCCTACAATATAGTCTATAGTATAGACTATAAAATAGGCTATAGTATAGACTATAAAACAGTCTAAATAGTGTGTAGATTATAAAATAGTCTACACTGTAGACTATAAATAGTCTATAGTACAGATTATAAAATAATCTATAGTATAGACTATAAAATATTCTATAGTATAGACTATAAGATAGTCTATAGCTTAGACTATAAAATAGTCTATAGTTTAGCCTATAAAATAGTCTATAGTATAGACTATAATATGGTCCATAGAATAGTCTATAAAATAGTCTATAGTATAAACTAGAGAATAATCTGTATTATATAATATTAAATAGTCTATAGTATAGACTATTAAATAGTCTATAGTATAGACTATAAAATAGTCTATAGTATAGACTATAAAATAGTCTATAGTATAGACTATAAAATAGTCTATAGTATAGACAATCTAGACTTTAAAATAGTTTATAGCATAGACTATAAAATAGTCCATAGAATAGTCTATAGTATAAACTATAAAATATATTGTATTATATAATATAAAATAGTCTATAGTATTGACTATAAAATAGTCTATAGTATAGGCTGTAAGATAGTCTATAGTTTAGACTATAAAATAGTCTAACTATTAAATAGTCTGTATTATATAATTTAAAATAGTCTATAATTTAAACTGTAAAATAGTCTGTATTATAGATTATTAAATAGATTATAAAATAGTGCAACAGAAAATACTATAAAATAGTCTACAGTTTAGACTGTCAAATAGTCGTTAGTCTAGACTATATAATAGTCTATAGTATAGACTATAAAATAGTATGTATTATAGATTATAAAATAGTGCATAAGAAAAGACTATAAAATAGTCTATAGACTAGACTATAAAATAGACAACAAAATAGTTCATAGTCTAGACTATAAAATAGTCGATACCCTACACTATAAAATAATTTCTTGCAAGAACTACAATTTTGTTTGAAATTAATTTCTCTTTTAACTTTAGTAAATTAATTTATATAAAAGGTTTTTAGTTTTACAAAAAAATTTATATAAACTTAGACTTTCTCGGATACTGTTCCTTAATTACTTAAATTTATATTATTTTCTTGGCAGTGACAGTGACACATCTCACTGTCTTTTCATCCATTTTCTTTTATTATATTAACTGTAACATTTGCTACTCAAATATCAACCTATGTTTTACATATTGGCTAATTACTATATTTCTTTTTTTTTACTTTTGTTGTTATTTACCTTAAAAATTTGTTTGACCATTTAACAAATTGCTTAGATATTTTGGACAGTTTAGGATAAATAATAGCACCTAAACCTTAAACAAAAGTTAAATGTAATTTGTCACATTTAATATTTGTTTAATTTAGATGAAATATTTTTAGGAAAAGTAGACGCAGAAGACAGATGCTTTAGACAGATGCGGTAGACAGGTAGGGAGAGAGAAGAAAAAGTAGAAAAAACAATAACAGATTGTGTTATTGTTGTACTTTAGTTGAGATATTAAATAGAAGTTCATTTATCTCATAGTGACAAATTTAGTATTTTTTTTAGTTTAATGTGCTTATATTAATTATTAAATAAGTATTAGTAGTAAATACAAATTGTAATTAAGTTCTTCTATATTCTTAGTTAATTTAATACATTTTTTTTGCTTAAATCTATATAAAATAATATTTTTATATATTGCTCCCTAAAATAGGCTATAGAATTTATGCAAATATTTATGGTTACATTTAATTTCACCTGATTTTATATTTTATTTTTATTTCTGCTTTTTTTTCAAATATAGTCTACACAATATTTTAGATTTCATAGCCTAAATGTACGCTTTACAAATTAAAAGCATTTGTATTTAATTTTGCTCCTTGGCGTATGCGTTGTAATTTACTTTTATTACTTTTAATTTTCACGACTAAAAGTATTACGTTTATTTTTAATTTTTACAAATTTTATTTCCTCTGCCCCTAAAATTAGTATTTAAAATTCCTTTTAATAAAACATTTTCAGCATTATGTTTGTCAGTTTACAACAAATGTCATAATTTAGTTTTTTTTTTTTTTTTTACATTTCTTTCCACTTGTGTCTATTTTCTTGGCAACATGTAACCACTCACTACATATTAATTTGACTCACTCGTAAACAGCTCAGAGCATGAATAACATGAAAACATTATAATAATGATTCCTTAGTGCAGCATTTGACCATAACAAATGAAACATTACACATAAAATTGCTGTCATATATTGATAGACAAACACAGACACACATACCATACTTGTAGTAGCAAGTAACATGCATCAAAAATAAACCAACAATAAGAAAAATAGCTAACACCAATAACATCACCACCATCATTAACACAACAACTACACAACAATATAAACAATATTAGGAGAAACAATATAAACAATATTAACGCAGATATCAAATCTAACAAAAGGCAAATGGAGAACAAGTGTGTGGAAAAACAAGAATTGTAATAAGTAAAAAGCTTTAGTAAGTTTAGTAAGTGCGTTCTTTGTAATTAATAGAATGGGAATATAAGAATTCTACCGTTATTTGTGATAGAAAATCTGATAATAAAGACAAATAATAGTGTTAATATTAAAAATAAAACGCAAGAGAAATATTATAAAAAGAAAGAAATCAAATTATTATAAAATGTCCTTCTAACTCAAATCTTCTAATGACTATAGAGCGTATAAGTAAAATATATTTGAATAACATTAAATAACACTTATACGCCCAAGATCACTCTTCTGTTATCACAACTGTAAACTACTTTATGGTCTAGATTATAGACTATTTTATGGTCAGACCTTAGAATATTTTATAGCCTAAAATATAGATTATTTTCTAGTCTAGACTAAAGACTATTTTATAGACTAGACTACTATTTTACAGTCTAGACATTAGACTATTTTGAAGTCTAAACTATAGATTATTTTGTAATCTAAACTATTGACTACTTTATAGTCTAGATTATAGACTATTTTATAGTATACTATTTTATAGTACACTCTATAGAATATATTATAGTCTAGATTATATACCTATTTATAGTCTACAATACTATTTTATACTGTAAGCTATAGATTATTTTATAATCTGAACTACAGATTATTTTATAATCTAGACTATAGATTATTTTATAGTCCAGACTATAAAATTTTTTATAGTCTAGCATATAGTCTATTTTATAGTCTAGACTATAGACCATTTCATAATATAGACTATAGACTTTTTTATAGTCTAGACTATAGACTATATTACAATGTAAACTATAGACTATTTTATAGTCTACACTATAGACTATTTTACATTCTAAACTACAGACTATTTTATAGTCTAGACTATAGACTATTTTATAATCTAGACTATAGATTATTTTATAGTCTAGACTATAGATTATATTTTAGTCTAGACTATAGACTATTTTATAGTCTAGACTATAGACTATTTGGTAGTCTACACTATGGACCATTTTATGTTTTAGACTATAGACTATTTTATACTCTAGGCTATAGGCTATTCGGTAGTCTATACTATAGACTATTTATCGTCTGGACTATAGACTATTTTATAGACTAGACTATATACTGTTTTATAGACTATTTTATGGTGTAAGCTATAGATTTTTTTATAGTCTAGACTATAGATTATTTTATAGTCCAGACTATAGACTATTTTATAGTCCAGCATATAGTCTATTTTGTAGTCTAGACTATAGACCATTTCATAATATAGACTATAGACTTTTTTATAGTCTAGACTATAGACTTTTTTATAGTCTAGACTATAGACTGTTATATAGTCCAGATTATAGACTATTTTATAGTCTAGACTATAGAATATATTACAATCTAAGCTATAGACTATTTTATGGTCTACACTGTAGACTATTTTATAGTCTATACTGTAGACTATTTTATAGTCTACACTATAGACTATTTTACATTCTAAACTATAGACTATTTTATAGTCTAGACTATAAACTATTTTATAGTCTATACTATACATTTTTTTATATTCTAGACTATAGACTATTTTATAATCTACACTATAAACTTTTTTATAGTACAGACTATAGACTACTTTATAGTCTAGACTATAGACTATTTTATAGTCTATAGTATGAACTATTTTATAGTCTAGACTATAGACTATTTTATAGTCTAGTCTATAGACTATTTCATAGTCTAGACTATAAACTATTTTATAGTCTAAAATATAACTATTTTATAGTCTAAAATATAACTATTTTATAGTCTAGACTATAGACTATTTTATAATTTTCACTACAAACTTTTTAATAGTCAAGACTATAGACTATCTTGTAGTCTAGATTATATACTATTTTATAGTTTAGACTATTTTATAGTCTAGATTATAGACTATTTTAAATAAAATAGTCTATAGTTTGGACTGTAAACTATTTTATAGTCTAGACTGTAGACTATTTTATAGTCTAGGCTATAGACTATTTTATAATCTGGACTGAAGACTATTTTATAGTCTAGGCTATAGTCTATTTTATAGTCTAGACTGTAAACTATTTTATAGTCTAGAATATACACTATTTTATAGTCTAGACTATACACTATTTAATAGTCTAACCTATAAACTGTTTTATAGTCTAGACTATAGACTATTTTATAGTCTAGACTGTAGATTATTTTATATTCTATATTTTATAGTCTAGTCTATAGGATATTTTATAGTCTAGTCTATAGGCTATTTTACAGTCTAGTCTATAGTCTATATGATAGTCGAGACTATAGACTATTTTATATTCTAGATTATATACTATTTTATAATTTAGACTATTTTATAGGCTAGACTATATACTGTTTTATAATCTAGGCTGCATAATATTATATAGCCTAGACTATAGTCTAGACTATAGGCTATAGACTATTTTATAGTCTAGAGCATAGAATATTTTATAGTCTAGTCTATAGACTATTTTACAGTCTAGTCTATTGACTATTTTATAGTCAAGACTGTAGACTATTTTATATTCTATATTTTATAGTCTAGTCTATAGGCTATTTTACAGTCTAGTCTATAGTCTATTTGATAGTCGAGACTATAGAATATTTTATAGTCTAGATTATATACTATTTTATAGGCTAGATTATATACTATTTTATAATCTAGGCTGCATAATATTTTATAGCCTACACTATAGACTATAATCTAGACTATAGACTATTTTATAGTCATATCTATAGTCTATCTAGACTATAGATTATAGAATAATTAGTTTGTATTTGAGCTAGATTCATGTTTTAGTCACATTCCAAAAGCTTATGTGCTTTTCTACAGGCGTATAGAGTTAGATTTAAAGCGATAAGTTTATTTTAGATATTGATAGCTTTATTTTTTTGCTATTTTTATTTTTTTAGCCTAATTTTCTAAAATCTTAATTTTTCCTCTATTTATGCTCCAAATTTCAATTTAATTACTTGACTAGTTCTTGACATTTTTACAAACCTCTATAAGTTAAAATTTGTATTTATATTTTTTTCCTTAATACTTTTTCTCTCTACTGTGTTTCTTTATTGTTGTTAGTATTTTCTTTCTTCTTTATATTTTTTAAATTTAATTTTTCTGCTAATACAAATCTTATGACTTTCATCAAACACTTAAATGTTTATTGATTTCTTAAATAACATCATGATGATGATGATGATCCATATCAACATCTCAATTCATATCACAACTATTGTCTGTAATGAAAATCCAGCCTCTGGCTTGGCTTATCACAATACAACTTGCTCAAATTTACACATATTTACTTTTATATGATTTTCTTTTTTTTTTTACATATTTATTCGTCTGTGTGTGTTTTTTTGTTAACAATGTCGATGATGATGTTGATGACTTACTTGATTTTTCAATTTGTTGTTATTGTTTGATTCATTTTCTTTTTTTCTGAATTTTTTTTTGGGCTGCTGACTGAAATCGTTTTGTAACAACAAATCATTTGGTCGTAAGTGGTTATGTTTGATTTTGACAAAGAGTTGTTTTTGACAATAGAAGAAAAACCAAGAGGAATATGAGGAAGAGAGAGGAAGAGAAAAAGAAAATAAAAAAATACCTTGATTTTCATTTAAACAAACCGTTATAAAAGAGCTTCTTTTGGTTTTGAGAAACCTTATAACATTTTTGATTATTGATAAACAGGGATGGGAAATGGGAATAAAAATGTTTAAAAATTAAAGAAAAATATAGTATTTTTAATGATTATTAATAATTTTCTTCTAAAGCAAAAGATTTTAATGAAAGCTTTTGCTATATTTGAAAGATTTGGGAAAGCTTTTAGTAAAATATAGAAACATTTTGATAACGTTTCTTTATATTTAAAGAAATAACATCGAAAGCTTTTGCTATATTTTTTAAGCTTATGGAAGCTTTTATTAAAATCTAAATTTGTTAAAATTTGAAAACCAAAAGTTTTAAACAAAGTTTTTTTTTTTTTTTTTTTATCATATTCATTTAGCGTATAAAAACTTTTTTTAACATTAAGATTATAGTAAATTTTTTAAATGGAACTAGAGTTTATTTTAGAAACTAAACGCTTTTGACAAAAGCTTTTATTACAATTGTTTAGTATAAAAAAGTTTTTATTAAAAGATCTATAATTTTGGTAAATTTTGTACATTTAACTATTTTTTTTTTGAGAAATCAAAAGCTTTTAACTTAAGATTTACTTATTTATATTACTTATTTTATTTGCTCGTTTGGTGTAAAGAAGTATTCATTATAATTTAGATGATTTAATGTTTTTCTTTGATTTTTGAAGCTTTATGTTTTTAAGCTTTAAGTTTGTTTTGAAAACTAAAAGCTTTATACTCAAGGTTTTACTATAATTCTTTATTTTTGATAGAATTTATTATTAAAATATATAAAAAATTTTCAAAAACTATAGTTTTCAAACTAAACACAACTTTAGTTCTAAAATCAAAAGCTTTCTACCAAAGCTTTTGCCATAGTATTTAAGAAATTCATAAAAAATTAAATTTTCTCCAATTTAAAATACCTAACGTAAAGTTAACTTTTAAACTGAAAGCTTATGACAAAAGCTTTTATTATAGTCATTAATCTTTAGTTATTTTTTATTTAATCTAGAAACAAAACATTTATTTTGAAAATATTTAACACTTAACGAAACTTTTATTTCTAATTCTATAGCTTTTACTTAAAGCTTTTACGATATCTAAAAAGCTTTTATAAGTTTTTGTTAAAATTTTGATAAATTATTTATTACTGTCCATTTAACGAAACTTTTATCTCAAAACGTGAAGCTTTCGAGTAAAGCTTTTCGGTAAAGCTTTTATTAAAGTGGTTAAGTTTTAGTAATTTTTTATTTAAATCAGGAAAAATAAATTAGTTTTTAAAATTTAACGAAACTTTTATAAAAGTTTCTAAATCTAAAGCTTTTAGTTAAAGCTTGTACAATTTATATAAAGATAACATAAGTTTTTCTCTAAAATAAGGAAAATTAGTTATTTCCTGCAATTTAGAAAACTTAACGAAACTTTTATTTATAAACACAAAGCTTTTAAGTAATTTAAGATTTTATAATAGTAATTAAGTTTAATTATTTTAGATTAAATCACGAGCAAGAATTTATTTTTGGTCATATTTAAAACTTAACAACACTTTTGTTTCTTAATAAAAATCTTTTAGCTAAGTGCCACTGTTGTAAGGTTTCGGTAAGTTTTTGTTGAATTTGAGAAAAATTATTAATTTTTAACAATTAAAAAACTTAACGAAACTTTTATTTCTCTATATAAAGCTCTTAATTAAACAAATTATTTTGGCTTTAAAGGTTTAGTTATGTTTTACTCAAAAAAATTTTAAATTTTTATTTTTAGACTTTTTTAAAACTTAACGAAATTTTTATTTCTAAATGAAATGCATTTTGAGACAACTTTTATTATATTCTTATGGTCTTCCTAAGGGAACCCATTAAATATGGAAAACATTTTTAATTTTTGTTAATTTTTAAAACTTAACGAAACTCAAAATTTTGAGAGGAACACGCTAAGAATATATTTCTACCATATTTGTTAATACGTATTAATTTCTTTTTTCAATTCTAAAAAATTTTTTATTTTGGCTATTTAAAAAACTTAACGAAAGTTTTTCCTTAAACTGAAAGCTTTTTATTAAAGTGTATATTAATTTCCTAAAGCCTTAATAACTGACCATAAAAATTTTTAAAAATTTTTAATTTCTGCTAATTTTTAAAACTTAACGAAACTTTTATTTAAACGAAATTATTTATTTAAACGAAAGTTAGTAATAAATAATGTTTTCTATTTTTGTTTATTTTTCTTAAGGCTTTTGTAAATTCAAAAGAAATGGTTATTTTTAAAAGCTTTACTATATTCAAACAACTGTACTAATTAAATATTTAAATTAATAAAAATTTTTAATTTTTTTAAAATTTTAAAACTTAACGAAACTTAAATTTCTTTAACGAAAACCAGAAATAATAATTTTACCCCATTTTACTTATTTCTTATAAGCTTTATTTTAATTTCAAGGAAAATGTTTAAATTTAAAGCTTTTTTAAAACTTAACGAAACTTTTTTTCCTTAACCGAAAGCTTTTTATAAATGTTTTTAATATATTTCTATATATTTAGTCATCATATGTTAAAATTTTTAAATATTTTTAATTATTATTAAATTTTTAAAACTTAACGAAACATTAATTTTTGAACGAAATTTAGTAATAATTATTTTTTTCAGTTTTCATTTGTTTTTGATAAATTATTTCCAAATTCTAAAGAGAATTTCCAATTTGAATTTTTTTTTTTTTAACTTAACGAAACCTTTTTTCTTAAATCAAAAGCTTTTTCCTAAATATTTTATTATATTTCTTTAGCTTTGTTTATAAACTATTTAATTTCAGTAAAAGTATTAATTTTTATTAATTTTTAAAACTTAACGAAACTTTTTTTTTTTTTTAACGAAGGTTAGTAATAATTATTTTTTCCACGTTTGTTTAGCTTTAATAAATTATTTTCGAATACCAAGAAAAAATTTGCAATTAAGAGCTTTTTCAAATTTAACAAAACTATTTTTTAATTAATTTAAAGCTTTTTAATAAAAATTTTATTAGATTTTCATAGCTTCGTTCATAAACTATTTAATTGTAGTAAAATTTTTAATTTTCATTAATTTTCAAAACTTAACGAAACTTTAATTTTTGAACGAAAGTAAGTAATAATTAATGTTTTCCATTTTTTGTTAATTTTTTGATAAGTTATATACGAATTTCAAAGATTTTTTTTAACTTTGACCATTTTTAGAACTTAACGAAACTTGTTTTGCTTAATTAAAAACTTTTTCTTAAAAAATGTTGGCCAATTTCTTTAGCTTTACTAATAAACTATTTAACTATAGCAAAATTTTTTGCTTTTCTTAATTTTTAAAACTTAACGAAACTTTAATTTTTGAACGAAAACATCTTATATTCGATTTTTTACCATTTTTGTTTATTTTTATTAAGTTATTTACGAATTCTAGAGAAAATGTATTATTTTAAGCTTTTTTAAAACTTAACGAAACTTTTTTTTGCTCAATTAAAATATTTTTCTTAAAAATTTTACAAGATTTCTTTAGTTTTGTTCATGAATTATTTAATTATAGAAAAATTTTTAATTTATCTTAATTTTTAAAACTTAACGAAACTTTATTTTTATAACGAAAGTTAGTAATAATTTATGTTTTCCATTTTTGTTTATTTTTAATAAGTTATTTTCGAATTTGAAAGAATTTTTTTTTAATTTTAACCATTTTTAAAACTTTAAAAAACTTTCTTCTGTCATTTAAAAGCTCTTTCTTAAAAATTTTCTTAGATTTCTTTATCTTTGTTAATAAACTATTTAATTGTAGCAAAATTTTTCATTTATCTTAGTTTTTAGAACTTAACGAAACTTTAAGTTTTGAACGAAAAACAATAAAAATTAATGTTTTTCAATTTTGTTTATGCTGTATAAACTTTTCATCGATTTCAAAAAAATCTATTAATCTATTTCTAGAATTTAAAAAAAAAAAAAACATGTTTTCTTTTCCCTAAAATAAGTCTTATTAAAGCTTTTGTCATATTTTCTTAGTAATAAATTTTCTATCCCTGTTTATTTATATTCTATTTATATGTAAATTGTTTCATTCTCCTTTTGTGTTTCAATATTAAATAAAATTTCCTTTTTATCTAAATTTATTTTTATTTAAACAGAATTTTTCTTACAAATTCTCTTAGTACTAAATTTTCCATACCTGTGTTTACATTCACTAGGCTTCATTGAATCATTGATTTAACTTTTTGTTGTTGTTTTCATTTCTCTCCTTTTTTCTATAGTTTCTTTAACATATCAATAATATTTTTCCATTTAGTTAAGTGAAAGAGTGTAAGAGATTGGGTGGATGAGAGAAAAATAAAACTGGTTTCCAATCATTCATATGTATGTAGTTGTTGTAGGTAGTTGTGACTGAAATGTTTATTTATTTATCAATATTTTTGTTTTTCTTAAAACTCTCTGTCTCTTCGAATTTAACTATACTATTTACACAGTCAAGTGTAAATAAGAGATGTTCGCAAAAGTTTATAAATAAAAAGTTGGGGAGTGGGAGTATGAAAAATAGGGAGTATTGTAAAGGCATGTGTGTATATATGACAGTATGTTTTGTAGTAATATTTTTTGTGTGTTTGTTATTACGTATTTGTTTAAATGACATTGACATACAATTTCATTGGGTTTTGTTGTTGATTTTTAAGGATTCTGTTTTTTTGTGTATATGTATGCTTGAGGAAAATATTTTTGTGTGTATGCGTGCGTGTAAGTTAAAATATGACATGTTTGATGTTTTTCAACTTGTTGGTATTATTGTTTTATTTTACTATGTGCTTTTTCGCCAACCAAGGAAATTAAAAATGTTGTTCTTCTTCTATAAACATACATACACATACAAACAAACAACCTGCATTTGGCATTATGCATGAGTTTGTGCTATTGCTGCTGTTTGCAATTGTGGTTTGTGAAATTTTTTCTCTTTATCCTAGAGATGATTGCGGTTGAATACTTTTTTCGAAAGAAATTTTTTACAAAAATTTTATATGAATTTTTCAAATTAATTTTTAATAAAAAAAAGTAGCTGAATGGCTTAAATTGTAGCTAAATTAATATATTTTTGGATTTTTTTTATATATTGATCTTTATTTTTGGAGTTTGAACTCAAAATTCCTAGCTGAATTGCAAAATTTTGCAGTTTTTTTATTAAATTAAAAAACAAAACTATTGCTGAATTAAAAGAAATATAGCTGAATTAGTAAATTTTTTACATTTTATAAAATATCAAAACATTTTTTAATATTCTAATCAAGAAAATTTCTGCTGAATTGTTTAAAACTTAGCTGAATTGCCTAATTGTTCAATATTTCACAGAAATTTTCCTGTTTTTCATAAAACAACATGAAACTTTAGCTGAATTCAAAAAAATATTGTAGAACTAAAAAAATTATTATATTTTATTAGATATCAAAGCATTTTTTAATTTTCTACACTAAAAAATTGGTGCTGAATTGATAAAAATTTAGCTGAATTGCTAAATTTTTCAAGATTTCATAGAAATTTTGCAATTTTTTATAAAACTTAACAAAAACCTTAGCTGAATTCAAAAAAATTTAGCTGAATTTGTATGTTTTTTATATTTGATTAAATATCAAAACATTTTTCTACTTTCTAAACTAAACAATTCCTGCTGACTTGATTTAAACCGGGCTGAATTGTAAAATTTTTTAATATTCCATGGAAATTTTTCAGTTTGTCATAAAACTGAACGAAAAAATTTAGCTGAATTCCAAAAAAAAAAAAAAAAGCTGAAATTAGTAAAATTTTCACATTTTATTAAATATCAAAATTTTTTTTATTTTTCTAAGCAAGAAAATACTTGCTGAATTGTTTAAAACTTGTTTAAAGCTGAATTAATTTTTTTTTTTAATATTTCATTGAAATTTTGCAGTTTTTCATGAAACTTAAGGAAAAACTTTAGCTTAATTCAAAAAATATAGCTGAATTAGACAAATGTTTAGTTTATATTAAATAATAAAATATTTTTTAATCTTTTAAATAAAAAAATTCCTGCTGAATTGTTTAAAACTTAGCTGAATCAGAACAATTTTCAATATTCAATAAAAATTTTGAAGTTTTTCGTAAAAATTAATAAAACATTTTGCTGAATTCGAAAAATTTTAGCTGTATTTGGAAATGTTTTACATTTTATAAGTGTTAAAATATTTTTCATTTTTCTAAGCAAGAAAATTCTTGCTGAATTATTAAAAACTCAGCTGAATTGCCAATTTTTTCAAGTTTCCTAGAAATTTTTCAGTTTTTCATGTAACTTGAGAGAAACTTTAGCTGAATTCGAAATAACTTAGCTGAATTAGTAATTTTTTTACATTTAATTAAATATCAAAATAATTCTTAATTTTCTAAGCAAGAAAATCCCTGCTGAATTGCTTAAAACTTAGCTGAATTGCCAAACTGTTATATATTTCATAAAAATTTTCAAGTTTTTCATAAAAATTAACAAAACACTTTAGCTGAATTCGAAAAAATTTAGCTGAATTAGTAAATTTTTCACATTTTATTAAAAATTAAAATATTTTTTTTATTTTCTAAGCAAGAAAATTTCTGCTGAGTTGCATAAAACTTAGCTGAATTGCCAAATTTTTCAAGATTCCAAGAAATTTAGCAGTTTCTATGAAACTTAAGAAAAAACTTAAGCTGAATTCGAAAAAATATAGCTGAATTTATAAAATGTGTAGTTTCTATTAAATATTAAAACATTTTTTTAATTTTTTATGCAAGATAATTCCTGCTGAATTGCATAAAACTTAGCTGAATAGCAAAATTATCAAGTATTTGCTAAATATAAACAATTTTTATGAAATTAATCGTATTTTATTTGTTTAAAAGGATGAAACGTCTAAAAAAGTATTGAAAATTTTACAAAACGCTAGCTGAATTAGTAGAAATGCCACTGAATTAGCCGAATTTGTCATCTTTTTTAAGATACAAGGTTCTAGTTCATCGCAAAAATGCCATGAATTTCGTGACTCCAGGACAACCAATGTACTGGCCTGCTTATCCTAGAAAAATTCCTGATCTTATAGATATCATATCATATCTAAGAATATTAATCGAAATTCTGTTACTACTGAAGTCTCAAATGATTTATCTTCTTCTCACTCTCCAATAATAGTTACGTATTATGGAGCGATAAATATACCCAACGAATACTTTTTGTAGGACGAACTGGTGATATAAACAATTTTGCCAACGACTTTACGTCGTTAATTGCTTCAGCTCTGGAACATTCTAAGATTCCAGTTTATAAGAAAAGCTATATGACTATTTCTAATTCAGATATTGAAAAACTTCTTTTCGAAAAGAAAAAACTTAGAAGAGAATGGCAACAAACTAGATCACCTGCCGCAAAGCTGAGGCTGTTCTTTGTAAGCAAAAAGCTAAGAAGGGCACTTCAAATAGAAGAGGATCGTCGAGACAAGGGTAACATTGAAAGTTGGACGTATAATAGATTCACAAACCACCGGTAGAGGCATAAAGTCCTTTAAGGAAAGCTGATGGTACCTGGGCTCCTAGTGTAGAAGAGAAGGCCAATTTATTTGCACATCATCTAAGTACAGTATTTCAACCAAACCTGCCAACAAATGATTTTGTTTTGAGAGAGACGAATGATATTATATCCCAGCAAAAACGTAACTGAAAAAGAGCTAAAAAAGTCATGAATTTAATATTGTGTTGTCATTGGAAAGAAAAACTTAGTGGTAAAAAGGAGCTGCAGTTCTTATTTAAAAACATGGTTGTCATTGGTAGAATGTTATTCTTTTATTCTTCTTAATCGTTTCTATTGAAGTACTTCCATATTCAATTCAGTTTAAGCCTTATTAAAATATAATAAAAATGCTTTAAAATTTGTAAAATTTTAATTTTCTCAGAAATTATTAACCTAAAAATTCACATATTTTCACTTTTTTAAAAGTTATTATTAAGAACTTCGAAAAAAGTTTAAAATATACACTTTGTTCTACTTTTGAAGTGGTGAAACCGTTCTTTTTTGGAAGCTCTTGATTGTTTTTTGCTGGGATTAAATTACGATGACATGATTGCTATTAGCCCCGAGTAAATAAATACAATTGTAAAGGAAAATATTAATCAAAAGATATCAACTGGATATGATCTAATACCACCATCAATTATTAAAAACCTACCGTACGTGGCAATATTAGTGCTGTCTATAATGTTCAATGCCATCTTAAAACTAGGAGTATTTCCAAAAATTTTTTAAATTTCTCAGATTACAATGATACTAAAGCCAGGAAAGGATTTAACCGTACCATCATCCTATAGACCTATTAGTCTCCATTCTTGTTTGTCGAAGCTATTTGAAAAAACACGGAACATTTGAACAAATTAATCGCCTGATTGGTGAGATTAGAAAATCTTTTGAATTAAAGAAGTATTGCTCTGCCATGTGGATGTAGCGCAAGCTTTTGACAAAGTATGGCATCAAGGTTTAAGACATAAAATTAATTGTTTTTTTCTACCTTGTGCCCATAAATTGTTCGAGTCATGACTTGCCAAAATGCGATAAACTGACAGTGACACAGCAATATTGAGTTCATATGAAAACCCTTATGTACCCTCTAATAAACTAGATGATTACCTTAGACATGCGGAGACTTGGTTAAAAAATTGGCGTATACGAGTGAATGAGTTAAAAAGCAAACATGTCACTTTAAAACTCATTAATATAGATATTCCCCAGTCTGATTATGTCATTCATTCATTTGGATAGGCGACTTATGTGGCGCCGTCATTTAGAAACCAACAGAGTTAATCTGAAATTAAAAGCTTCCAGCCTTCATTGATTAACGAATAGGTAATCGAAACTTAGTCTTGATAATAAATTCAACCTGTATAAAACTGTATTAAAACCAATTTGAACATATGGCATCCAATTGTGGGAAACGTCCAGCAAACGAGTACTGATGCTTTATAGAGGGCCCAACCAAAAATTCCCTAAAAACTATAGCTGAATTGTAAGAAATGTAGTTAAATAAACAAAATGTTTAAACTCTTTAAAACAAAATAATAGTTTTAAATTTATTAAGCTGAATTGTTAAAATTTTCAAATTCTCCTAAAATTCGTAAAGCAAATAATAAGCTAAAATTTTGATAAATAAAATTGTTAAAAACTAATAATTTTATCATAAAATGTAATAAAAAGTTAGCTGAAATAATCAAAGTGTTGTTAAATTAGCAAAATTTTGAGTTTTATAAATCATACTTTTCTAGTTTCTTTTTTAAATTTATTTTATATTAAAAATTCACAGCTGAGTTATTAAAACTTTAGCTGAATAAGTTAAAGACTATAGTCTGTACTACAGACTAGAATATAGGCTGTACTATAGACTAGAATATACTCTGTACTATAGACTTGTCTATAATCTATACTATAAACTAGACTATAGTCTGTACTATAGACTAGACTATAGTCTGCATTATATACTATACTATAGTCTATATTATAGACTGTAATCTGTACTTCAGACTTGACTATAGTCTGTACTATAGACTGGACTATAGTTTGTACTATAGACTAGACTATAGTCAGTACTATAGACTATACCATAGTTTGTAGTATAGACTAGACTATAGTCTGTACTATAGACTAGGCTTTAGACTGTACTATAGACTAGACCATATTTTGTAGTATAGACTAGACTATAGTCTGTACTATTGATTAGACTATTGTCTGTTCTATAGACTAGACTATAGTCTGTACTATAGACTAGGCTTTAGACTGTACTATAGACTATACCATAGTTTGTAGTATAGACTAGACTATAGTCAGTACTATAGACTAGACTATAGTCTGTACTGTAGACTAGGCTTTAGACTGTACTATAGACTAAACCATAGTTTTTAGTATAGACTAGACTATAGTCTGTACTATTGATTAGACTATTGTCTGTACTATAGACTAGACTATAGACTGTATTTTAGACTACAGTGTGAATTTTTGACTAGGATAAAGAGTAAACAATAGGCTAGACTTTAGTGTAAACTATAGTATATTTGTTAACTTTTAAATAAATTTTGTTCTCATATTTCTTTATTTACTATTATCATGGCTTTAAAATTGAAATTTTAAAAAATCGATTTTCCCTTAAACCATTTTAATTGAATCACATTATCACTTCTCTTCATCCTATTTTCTGAAAATATTCACACTTTTATACAATAACAACTTTAAGGGATAATATTTTATCAAGAACTTATTATACCATATAAACAACTCTCCAATACTCTCTGCTTTGCCATAAACGTTAGCAAGACAATTGTTTTATCTTGAAAACTAAATAAAAGACTTAAAATTATGCAAACTACATGGAAATTCTATAAAGACAATCAACATATTTTTCATATTTCCTTAACACTTCTTAAAGCCCTTAGACTTTTTTTATAATAAGGTATTTTGTTGTTGAAAATGTAAGTACATAAATGTTGCTATTGTTTTAGAATGATGAGAAAGAGATTTATTATAAATTAAAGTTAAGAAAAACAAAGAATGTAGTGATGTATGAATTTTGAAGGGCGAAAGAATGAGAGAATTTAAAAAGTTTAAATTTAATTTTAGTTATTTATAAAAGATATATTTATTTTGCAATAACTTTTTAATTTTATATTTTAGTTTTCGGCAGATTTTCTTGGAAATTTAGTTTGTAAACTTTCTTGATTTTATATAAAATATAAAACTTTAAAAAGTTTATTATATTATAGTTTTTGAATCAAGTCTTTGGCTTAAATGGTGTTAAAGTTATAGGCTTTTTAAAAGAAATACTTCGCAATTAATATTAATCATACGCATAGTAGGACGTTTTTATATAATTTTAATTTTACTTGTAATTTAACCTATTTTTAAAATTCGTTTTAGCTTGAATTAAAGCTTAATATAAAAGCCTTTATGGACTTAAATCATCAACAATTAAATAGTTTCAGTATAGCTTTAATGAATTTTCAAATAATGTTTGTTTATTTTTTCTCTTAATCTGCTTAATCAACATTTTCCTGAAAATTCCTTTAATTATAGTTATATACTTGTTGTTGTTGTTGAAAAATCAGTTGAAAGAATTCATAATTAATAAGGTAAAGCAACAATAAATAAATACTTAAATACACGTTTATATTTGCACAACAACTCATTTACAGATTTTTCAATTTAATATTTCTTTATAACAATTTTTATTAAAATCACTGACTGAGGTTTACGTTTTTCTTCTACAAACGTAATTAATACCACCACAAAATGATTCCTGTGAAAAGACACAGAGCAAGAGAAAAGGAGGGGGTACAAGAAAAAAAATTATACCAAATTAAACCGCAAATGAATGACTGAATCTATAGCAGTTTAAAAAAAGGAAGAGGAAACAAATAGCTTGGCTTTATGATGTGACTTGATGATGAGGACGCTATTGAGGCTGTTTTTTCTTTCCTGGTGGTGTTATAAAAAAAAATGAAAAATGGCAAAACGTGTGGTACCAAAAAAACCACAATTGTATGCCAAACATGAAAATTAAAAATAAGAAAGAGAAGACGTGAAAAAGAGACCATTGAAATTAATACAATTACCAGTGTTGTATAATAAAAAGAAGGTAGGGGGTAAAATAAGAAAGATTTAAAAATAAAATACCTACTTGAAGAAAACCTGAAAATCTATAATAAAAGCTATAAAAAAAATTGATTTAATTGAATAAAAAAAAGCCTGGTAAAAATGTCGGGGAATTTATAAGTATTCATTTCAATTTCAAGTAACAATGTTCATTTCATATTGTATTTAATAAGAAATTAAATGATGAGTGAAATCGAATACATTTTCTTAAAAAAATTGTTAATGAATTTAGTTGAAATGCTTGTTAACAAGATAATAAATATTTTTGTTGTATGATGTTTTAAGCCAGCATTATTATTAAAATTCAAAAGACATTGAGGTAAATCATAAATAAATATTTAGATTTTTAGAAATTATGCCTAAAAGTAGGCTATAGATTTAATTAAAAAGGAAATCAAATAGAAAAAAAAATATTAGGTAAATTGATTTTAATGATTATTGAAATTAAAATAATTTTAAAAAGGAAGCTAACTCGAGGAAGTTTTATAATTCATAAATAGTACAGTCGATTCTAAAGTTTAGACTATAGGATAAACTGTAGTCTGGTCTATAGAATAGACTGAAGTTTGGTCTAGTTTGTAGTCCAAACTATAGTTTAATATATAGTTCAGACTAAAGTCTAGCCTATAATTCATAATATAATCAATTCTATAGTGTAGGCTATAGTACGTTACATAGTTTGGGTTATAAAACAGACTATAGTCCAGACTATAGCTTAGTCTATATTCTAGTCTATAGTCTTTATTATACTATAGCCTATAGTCCTGACTATATCATATTCTTTAGTCCGAACTATAGTCTATTCTATAGGCCAGACTATAGTCTATTCTATAGACACAGTCTATTCTATAGACCACAATATAGTCTCTTCTATAGGCCAGACTATAGTCTATTCTATAGTCCTGACTATAGTCTATTCTATAGTCCTGACTATAGTCTATTCTATAGTCCTGATTATAGTCTATTCTATAGTCCTGACTATAGTCTCTTCTATAGTCCTGACTATAGTCTCTTCTATAGTCCTGACTATAGTCTATTCTATAGTCCTGACTATAGTCTATTCTATAGTCCTGACTATAGTATATTCTATAGTCCTGACTATAGTCTCTTCTATAGTCCAGACTATAGTCTATTCTATAGTCCTGATTATAGTCTATTCTATATTCCTGACTATAGTCTCTTCTATAGTCCTGACTATAGTCTCTTCTATAGTCCTGACTATAGTCTATTCTATAGTCCTGACTATAGTCTATTCTATAGTCCTGACTATAGTCTATTCTATAGTCCTGACTATAGTCTATTTTATAGTCCTGACTATAGTCTCTTCTATAGGCCAGACTATAGTCTATTCTATAGTCCTGACTATAGTCTATTCTATAGTCCTGATTATATTCTATTCTATAGTCCTGACTATAGTCTATTCTATAGTCTATTCTATTGTCCTGACTATAGTCTATTCCTAAGTCCTGACTATTGCCTATTCTATAGTCTTGACTATAGTCTATTCTATAGTCCTGACTATAGTCTATTCTATAGCCCTGACTATAGTCCTGACTATAGCCCTGACTATAGTCTATTCTATAGTCTATTCTACTCTATAGTCCTGAATATAGTGTAGTCTATAGTCCTGACTATAGTCTAGTCTATATTTCTGACTATAGTCGAGTCTATAGTCCTGCCTATAGTCTATTCTATAGCCCTGACGATAGTCTGTTCTATAGTCCTGACTATAGTCTCTTCTATAGTCCTGACTATAGTCTCTTCTATAGTCCTGACTATAGTCTCTTCTATAGTCCTGACTATAGTCTATTCTATAGGCCAGACTATAGTCTATTCTATAGACACAGTATATTCTATAGACCACAATATAGTCTATTCTATAGTCCTGATTATAGTCTATTCTATAGTCCTGACTATAGTCTATTCCATAGTCCTGACTATAGTCTCTTCTATAGTCCTGACTATAGTCTCTTCTATAGTCCTGACTATAGTCTCTTCTATAGTCCTGACTATAGTCTCTTCTATAGTCCAGACTATAGTATATTCTATAGTCCTGACTATAGTCTATTCTATAGTCCTGACTATAGTCCATTCTATAGTCTATTCTATTGTCCTGACTATAGTCTATTCCTAAGTCCTGACTATTTCCTATTCTATAGTCTTGACTATTATCTATTCTATAGTCCTGACTATAGTCTATTCTATAGCCCTGACTATAGTCTGTTATATAGTCTATTCTATAGCCCTGACTATAGTCTGTTATATAGTCCTGACTATAGTCTGTTATATAGTCCTGACTATAGCCCTGACTATAGTCTGTCATATAGTCCTGACTATAGCCCTGACTCTAGTCTATTCTATAGTCTATTCTATAGTCCTGACTATATTCTACTCTATAGTCCTGAATATAGTGTAGTCTATAGTCCTGACTATAGTCTAGTCTATAGTTCTGACTATAGTCGAGTTTATAGTCCTGACTATAGTCTATTCTATAGTCCTGACTATAGTCTGTTCTATAGTCCTGACTATAGTCTCTTCTATAGTCCTGACTATAGTCTCTTCTATAGTCCTGACTATAGTCTAGTCTATAGTCCTGACTATAGCTTAGTCTATAGTTCTGACTATAGTCGAGTCTATAGTCCTGACTATAGTCTAGTCTATAGTCCAGACTATAGTCTATTCTAAAGTACAGACTATATTCTATAGTCCAGACTATATTCCATCCTATAGTCCTGACTACAGTCTTTTCTATAGTATGGACTATAGTCCATACTATATTCTGTTGTATAGTCCAGACTGTAGTCTAGTCTATAGTCCATTCTATGGTTTATTCTATAGTCTATCCTATAATCCTGAATATAATCTAGTCTTTATTTATTTCTTTTGAAAACAAAAAAACGAAGTTTTAAAATTTTAAATTCTGCTTTAAATTTGCGAGAAGGCAAATAAATGTTTATTGCATTAAAATAATCCCTCAATTTAACGTCCATTGTCAATTTTCAATTCCATCAATGTGATGAGGTTTATATAATGTGTTTAAAGGCATTAGATTGATTCCTATGATGTTGTTGTTTATTTTTTTTTTTATAGATGTGTGAAGTGATGTGCAAAATATAGGATATTTTCACTTTCTCTTGGGGTAAGAGACAATGAAACAGATTGAAAGGATACTTTTGTCGTTATTATAAAGACAGGCAATAAAGTTTAGAATTGTTTTTGGCGCATATTGTTTAAACATTAATATTTTATTTAAGGGATTTATGCAGATTTTTTTGTTTTGTAAAAAAAGAAAAAAAAAAAAAATGAATTGAAATGTTAAATAAGAAAAGGTATACAGAGTTGGGAAACTTGTTCATTTAAAATCAAGTTTAGCAGAACATTTTAAGTTTATTTTCTAAGTTAATTTTGTTTGGCCCCTTAGGGAAAATTATTATTGGCTTTCCCTGCCTCATAGCTTATGCTTAGATTTTGTGATGCTTCAACAGCTGGCTGTAAATTTTTATTTAAATACTTGCCTCCTTTTTAAAACTTAAAAATTCCGTCCCTTTACCTTTCTAATACTTTTATTCATTTACCTTTAATTTAAATACAAAAGAAATAAAACAAAAACTTTAAATCTTCTTTTCTTGAGAACTGTTTTCTTTTTCATTTAGCGTTTTATTTCTAAAGATATTATTATTTATTCCCAACGTCAAAATAAGGTATATAAAGTGGGCACGTAGATGTCTACAACATTTCATCTTAATTTTCTAGAGTTTGTAGTAAAATTTCTTTTTTCCGTTTGTGCGTTTTTTCTTTCTGTTTTTTGCCTGACAGTTTTATCTGCATTGCCTGGTTGAGTGGCTGGCTGATTTTCTTAAAATTTTGTGTTTTTTTTTCATAACATTTCACTTGTTTATTTGCTGAGGTGAGTTGTTGGTTGTGAAAGATGTTTTATTTTCTTTTGTCTATTTGTTTATGAGTTTTGTTTTGTTTTCTTAACGTATTTCCCAGAAGTAATGTAAATTTCCGTATTTAAAGTGTAAATTGAGTTGAATAATAATTGTAAAGGGGGAATGGTAACAAAAGCAACGAGAATATAAAATAAATTTTGTATAAATTAACTCAGCCTAGACAGGCTGAGGTAGGTAGAGGTAGTTTTTTTTGTTTGCAGGTTGTTATTATTTTATGACAGAAAGGTATATAGGGAGATAATCCATATTTTTATATACTAAAACAAATAAAAAAATGTTTTTTTTTTATTTACTAGCCCATAGTGCAGTTGATTTTTTTAAAACAAAGTATAGCGTCAATAAAATTAAAAAAAAATTAGTCCAAACTTCAATTTTGCCATATTAAACAACAATTTTCGACCCATAGTGCAACAAATTTCAAGCTAATTTAATGATTATTTTATTTAAAAAACAATTTAATTACAATATTTTAATTTATAAGACTTATGTACAAAATCTTTTTTTATATTTACTTATAAAGACCCATAGTGCATTCGATTTAATAAAATCATTTAAATAAAAATTCATAAAATATGTTATATTTCAATTAAAACTAAAAAAATAAATAAATTTTGATATATGTTTTCCGACCCATTGTGCAACAAATTTCAACCAAATTTAATAATTATTTTATTTAAAAAACATTTTTATTGAATTTATAAAACTTTTATGTAAAAAAAAGATATATAAAATTTTTATATAGTATTTATGTAAAATAAAAAACCCATAGTGCTTTCGATTTAATAAAATCATTCATATAAAATTTCATAAAATATATAGCTTCAATAAAAACTCAGAAAAAATAAATTTTGGTAAATTTTATAAAATTTTCCGACCCATAGTGCAATTTAATTAAAGTAAATTTAATAGTTTTCTTAGTTAAGGCAATAATATTTAGCTTCAACAACTCCAAAAAAATGCTATATAAATTTTACTATATTTTTTTTTTAAATTTTCCGACCCATAGTGCATTTTTTTTTCAAGAAAATTTTATAGTGCTCATACCTAAACAAATAATTATGTAAATATGTGAAGTTATTAGAATAAATAAAACTTTCTTTTCATCATTTTCTAAATATTGGCCCATAGTGCTATTGATTTTATGTTCAATAAAAAAATAATAAATACAAATATAAGTTAAATGTTATAAAATATATAGCTTCAATAAAAACTCAGAAAAAATAACTTTTGCAATATTTTACAAATTTTTTCCGACCCATAGTGAATTTTATTTAAAGTAAATTTAATAGTTTTTTTACTTAAAGAAATAATAATTTTGTTTAATAACGCAAAGAAATGCTAAGTCAATTTTTAAATATATTTTAAAAATTTTCCCGACCCATAGTGCACTTTATTTAAAGTTAATTTAATAGTTGTATTACTTAAATAAATAATTTATTTGAATATGTAAAGTTATCAGGCCAAATAAAAAAATTGTTTACTTACTTTTTTAAAAATATTGACCCATAGTGTTATCGATTTATAAAGGAAGTATGTTAAAAAATAATTAAAAAAAATAAAAAGAAAAAAAAAAAAAAAATAATAATAATAAAAATAAGATTATAAAATAATTAATTTTATATTTTTTCCCACCCATTGTGCAACAAATTATAGTAAATTTCATATTTGTTTCATTTTTAAAACAATTTTATTACAATATTTGAAAATATAAGGCATTTTTTATAGAAAACTGTTGATTTTAGTTTAAACTGTTTAATTTTTTTTTTTTTTTGACCATAGTGCGGTTGATTTTTTTAAATGTAATTTTATGAAAAATAAAGCTTCAAAATAAAATAAAAAATAAACATAAAAAAATAATCCTGTTTAATTTTGCAATTTCTTATATTTTTTCTATTGTACCCATAGTGCATTAATTTAGTTTAAAAAATATCTACTATTAACTAATAAAAACTAAGTTTAGAAAGAAAATTTAAAAAAAAATTAGTTAAAGATAATTTTCAGGAAAATATTTTAACCTTTCATTTCACTCGACCCATAGTGCTGTAATTTTTTTTTTCATTTTTAATAGAACTTGATACAAATTTGTTTAAAACACCAATTTATTAAAAATGTTAAATTTAATTTTTGGAAATTCTTTATTTGTTAGGACCCATAGTGCGTTTAGTATAAAATACATTTAAAAGTTCTTTAAGTTTAGTTTATTATAAATAACTTCTTATTTCTTTTTGGAAATAGTCTTTAAATTAATTTTATTATAAGTATTAAAAATAAGTTTAATAAATTTCCAGTTCCATAGTGCATATGGTTGGTATTATTAAAATTAGGTTTTCTGTAAATGCAAATAATATTAAAATTTTTATTAAAAAGATAATATATATATTTTCTACACATTTTTTTTTTTTTTGTTACCGACCCATAGTGCTTTTGATTTTTTTCATGAAATTATTTTATTATTAATTTTTTTGTTTTTTTTTTTAATAAGAAAATATTGTAAATTTGTATTTAAACATTATTTATTTCATTTTTTGTAAATAAGCAGACCCATAGTGCATTTAATTTTGAGTTTATTTAAAATTTATTTTATTTTAAACGAAAACAAATTTTTACCAGCAGATAATATTTAGACTGAATTTTGAAAATTTTTTTAAGGACCCATAGTGCATTACATTTTTTATGAAAATTATCCTTAAAAATATTTTTCAATATGTTGTTTCAAATATTTTACATAATTTTATTCAATAATTAAGTTTAGAATATATTATCTTATTTTTTTTATTGTTTACTAAGCCCATAGTGCGTTTTAAGTTTAATTTAAAGTTAACAGTCCAGTTCATAGTCTGAACTATAGCGTATAGTCTATAGTCTAGTTTATAGTTTAGTTTATAGTCTAGTCTGCAGTCTGAACTATAGTCTAAATTATAGTCTAGTCTGTAGTGTAATCTATAGTCTATTCTATAGTATGAACTATGGTCTAGTCTATAGTCTGAACTATAGCCTGAACTATAGTCTAGTCTATAGTTTGAACTATAGTCTAGTCTATAATCTGTACTATAGTATAGTCCATAGTCTGAACTATAGTCTAGTCAATAGTCTGAACTTTAGTCTAGTCTTTAGTCTGAACTATAGTCTGAACTATAGTTTAGTCTGTAGTCTGAAATATAGTCGAGTTTGAACTATAATCTAGTCTATCGTCTAGTCTTTAGTCTGAACTATAGTCTAGTCTATATTCTGAACTATAGTTTAGTTTTTAGTCTGAAATATAGTTGAGCCTATAGTCTGAACTATAGCCTAGCCTTTAGTCTGAACTATAATCTAGTCTACAGTCTAGTCTTTAGTCTGAACTATAGTCTAGTCTATTGTCTAGATTATAGTCTAGTTTATAGCATGAACTATAGTCTACTAAGTAGACTCTACTTTGTAGTCTGAACTACAGTCAAGTCTATAGTTTGAGCTATAGTCTAGTCTATAGTCTGAACTATAGTCTAGTCTATATTCTGAACTATAGTCTAGTTTATATTCTGAACTATAGTTTAGTCTATAGTCTATGCTATACTTAGTCTAGTCTGAACTATATGCTAGACTATAGTCTGAAGTATAAGTAGTCTAGTTTATAATCTGAACTATAGTCTAGTCTGTAGTCTAGCCTATAGTCCAGCTTATTGTCTGTATTATAGTCTAGTCTATAGTCTGTCTAGTCTATAGTCTGAACTATAGTCTATAGCCTGAGCTGTAGTCTAGTCTATTGTCTGAACTATATTCTAGTTTACAGTCTGAACTATAGTATAGTCTATAAACTAGTTTACAGTCTGAACTATAGTCTTGTCTTTAGTCTGAACTATAGTTTATATTCTGAACTATAATCTATGTTCTGAACTACAGTCTAGTCTATAGTCTGAACTATATGCTAGACTATAATCTGAACTATAGTCTAGACTATAATATAAGCTATAGTCTAGCCTATAGTCTGACCTATAGTCTAGTTTATTATCTGAACTATAGTCTAGTGTGTAGTCTAGCCTATAGTCCAGTTTATGGTCTGTATTATAGTCTAATCTATAGTCCGAACTATAGTCTAGCCTCTAGTTTATAGTTTATACTATAGCCTAGTCTATAGTGTGCACTATAGAGTATATTATAGTCTAAACTACAGTCTAGTTTATAGTCTAGTCTATAGGTTGAACTACAGTCTAATGAATAAATTTTCTTTCTTTTACCATTTTTTTTATTTTTCATTATCCCATTGTGCCTTAAGTTTTATGGTATTTGCTTAATGTATTGTAGATTTCTCTACAGCCTCTACAAATATTCATTTACATTCTTATACAAATGGAGAAAAAAAAACACATTTTTTACATTGCAGACACTTAGGCGTTTTGTGGCTAAGTCTGGCATATTTAAACAGACTTTAGCTTGTTTCTTTATGTTCCACACTCCTTCCTTCTTCCAACTCTTGCGTATGAATTTAAGAGTGGCTGTGTATTTTTAAAATGTACTCAAGATTTTCTCCATTAGTTCTTATTTTTTGTAGTTTATTTTTGTTGTGGCGTTTGAATTTACAACTTTACCGCCCAGCTATTGTTAGACAACCCAGCAGCAGGGAGTCAGTCATTTGCCTCCTCCCTGCTAAAGGTAAGTTGTTGTTTAATAAAGTTCATATATATATTTTTTTATTTTAATATCATTGTATTTGTAGAAAAAAAAAAAAAAAACATTTTGGTCTTAAACATGAAGAAGCTGTTGGTTGTATAGAAATTTATGTATGAGTTGTTGTTTTGTTCTTAAATAAGTGCTGGATATTTACAGGTAAAATGTACTTGTACTAGTACTTTTTCTTTTATTTTTTTTATTCCCATTATGCAAATTAAATTGTGTGAATGTTGTTGTTTTTTTGTTCTTTTTCTTTTTCAATTTATTTATTTTACTTGTAGTTGGTTATTGCTGTAATGCAATAAAGGTAAATATAAAATAATGTAATATGATGATAAGTTTATGTTTGGTGTTTTTGTAGTTGTTGTTGTTTCTTAACAAATTTCATTTAAATTAAAATTTCATTTACCTTTTGTAAAAGTTTTCTTAGTTTAATGCACATTATACACTTTTGTTGTTTATTTAATAATTTAAAATACCAAGTATCCTGACAAAAGGGAATACACAAATGGTCGTAAAAGTTTTTGCCAAAAATATGAATATAATAGAGTCTGAAGGTCATGGTGAGAGGTGAGTGAATAGTAGTATCAAATGACAATATTTAAATGTAATTGGGAAATGGAAGAAGTCTATAAAAAGAGCTATAGACATTGTTAGGTTTTAATACTAAAAGAAGTTTAGAGGAACATGGAAAGAAGGAAGATGAATTGAACAATGTAAAGGATACTTTTTTTAATAATAAAAAACAAATTAAATAATTTATTTTTAACAGGAACTAATTGAGTTATATGAAATACTATATAAAGGTAATTGCATGAAGTCTGTGCTAGACTAGATGGAAGCCTATCAAAGATATAAAAGCTAAATAGTGCAGTGAATTTGATAAGACCCCACAAATTTAAAAAAAATAAAAGCGGTCGAAAATGGTGCTTAATTCAGGGAAAGGTGATATCAATATTTTAATAATCACATTTTATTTTTTATTGATTATTAATTAAAAAAATTCAGTTTTAGAATTTTAATATTTTTTTTTAGCAGAACGGAAATGTCTATCCGTCCATCCATACATTAGAGTTAAATGGGTTGAAAATGATGCATAATTCAGAGAAGGGTGGTATCAACACTTTAATGATCACGTTTAGTTTTTCTATTCATTAGTAAGTAAAAAAATGTATTTTTAGAATTATAACATGTTTTTTGGCTGAATGGTAATGTCCGTCCTTCCGTCTATACATTTGAGTTAAATGGGACGAAAATGACGCTTCATTCAGGAAAAGGTTATATTCAAATTTTGATGATCACTTTCTATTTTTTCTATTTATTAGTTAGTAAACAAATGCATTCTTAGAATTCTAAAATATTTTTGGGCAGCAATGTCCGTCCGTCTATACATTTGGGATAAATGTGTCGAAAATGCCACTTAATTCGGGGAAAGCTGATATCAAAAGATTAATACTTTCATTTGGTTTTCATATTAATCGGGAAGTGGAAAAAAAAATATCTTTTGAATTTGAAGATTTTTTTAAGAATTCTAATGTCCGTCCATCTGTCCGTCTGTTTGTTAATTTTTGCAAAATTTCTAGTTCAAAATCGTTTAACTTTTGACTCAATAAGGATAAGGACTCAAAATTTTCTTTGTTCAATAGATAATTTTGCTTTTTAACCAACTTCATAAAATATAATAAAATCGGTTGAAAATATTTGGCTAAATATGGAAAAATCTTAACCAAGATCTTCTAAAATTGAGATTTTTGAAAATTCAAATGTATATAACTCGAAAAATATATAAGATAAGTAGTATATGCGAGCATGTTTTCTAAAGGATTTATCAAATACTTTAAGGTGATATAAAAATCTTGGAAATCGGTTAAGGAACAAAAATTCGGTAGTGGTTAAACCTTTTCCATGACACTAGTTGTCTATTTTGAACTCCTATAGTTCCGCTCCTGTTGCGAATATTGGACCCCGTTTCTCAAAATGCCTCTGTTCTCTGCTACGCCTTTATGCAAATCCAACCAGCCGATTAGAAGTTACAGATTTATTTCGATTCTTCCCCACTGTTTAATGTTTGATAAAGCAAAGAAAATGTTTGACACTTAAGCTGTTTTTTGTATGAAATCTACTGGATTTTTTTTCACAAAAATGTTAATTTCTAAAATCGGGCTACATATGCGCACGATTTTTTTTTCAGAATATTAAAGTAGACAATATGTTATATTTTTCAAACAATTCTCAGCACAAACATCCTGTAACATTTTTAGTTGCACTCCATGAAAGTTAAAAAATAGTGTTTTTTTTTGGACAATTTTCAAAAAAATAACAAAAATACCTGAACAAAAAATAATTTACAAATTCTTGAATAAAAGTAAACTCAAATACCTGAAATTAATGGTTCCATTTTAAATTTTTCCTTCAAAGCACTTTTTGTTAAAAAAAAAATTCACCGAAAGTTAATGAAAATTTAATTTTTTGCCCTTTTTCCAAAATGTAACAAAATTTTGAAATTTGACAGCTCAGTACACAAAAACAACGCAACCTAGGCTAATGATTTTTATTGTTATTAATACATAATTTTGTCTATTTTTATTCGGTATCCAATTTTATTACAAAAAGTTAATTTTCAAAATTAAATTAAGCGCCACTTTCGATCCCTTTTACCCCAACGAGCAGCGATTGAATGACACGGGTCTAGAACATTTCGTCCAAAAAATAGTATTGAGTTTAGTCTTGAAATGGGTATCAAAAAATTCATAATTTTAAGCCAATTATAGAAAAAATATTTTAAAAAATGTTCGCAAAAATTTTGGTCCATAAACCGTCATTTTAGTACATAATGCAAAAAAAAATTCGATATTTTTCTTAAAAAAATAGATAAGAATTTTATAATTTTGTTCCTTTTAAGGCTAAAATTTTAAAAATTTGCATTGTAGTAAGAACTGTTGATAATATGTAATTTTCCAGATTTTTTTAAAAAATTGTTCATTAAAACACCTTAAAAAGTCTTCTAGCGAACAAAAATCCCATTGGAAAAATTTTTCAAATATTTTTTCCATAACCAACATAAAATTACGAATTTTTTGATACCCATTTCGATTAAAAAATCGAAACTTTTTTTTTTGACCAAAACATATGGGACCCATGATTTTAAAATCGCTGGTAGGGAACTGACCAACAAGACCAATTTTAAAAATTTTTTAAATAATTTTTTCGTATTAAGCAAATTTTTACGCATCTTTTGAGGGGTCTTCCTACATCGAAATCTCGAAAAACGCTATTCTCGGGACACTGTAATATATATATAGTACTTATAGGAATCGTAACCGTATTAATTACTGATTGAACAGAACAGAAACTATAAAATCTCAATATCGAAGCATATCAGAGAACATCACAGACTAGACTGTAATCTAAACTGTATAATCTAAACTGTATAGACTATAAAAATATAAACGATTTAAGTCGATAAAGAACTATACATTTTCAAATGTAAATATTTAAGTATCTGTAAGGGGTAAGTATCTCAAAATTATTTTACTTTTTGATGCCAAATCTAGTCAGAGTGTTAATCGGCACCTTATCTAGTATTTAAATTGATAGATTATAATATTGTCTTTTCATTGAGGTATCATTTATCGAAACTATCATTGCTAAAATATTGTTTCTTTTTTACTTAAAATTGGTTAATGCACTGTTGACAAAAAAATTTTTTGTTAAAAATTATTTTTTTTGTTATTTTCTAATTTTTCAGTTTATTAATTAACAGCTTGGGTTTAATAAAACATATTTATAATCTTCGGACTTCACTGATTGAAAAATATATGATTTATATTTTATTGCTTACAGCAACTGAAATATTTACCTTTTAAAATGTAAAAAAATTTTCGTTAACATATATTTTTTTCATTAGAAAATTTTCCAAAAAATTGTTTTTAATGTTTTGCAGTTTTTAAGATATTTCTTTGACTGTTATCTCAAAACTCAAAATGTAAAGGCATATATATTTTCAGGAATATGCAGAATCAGAAACCTTACACTTTTTTCCAATACTATATACTATGGCTTAAATATTTGCAATTGAAAATGTTAAAAATTTTTCGTTTACAATTCTCATTTAGTTCTATTTTAGCTCTAGTTTTATTTTAAATTAGTTCTAGTTCAGTTTATGTTAATTTTTAGTTAAATTTTTCAGCCTGAGTTCAGTTTTAGCTATTTTCTAGTTCACCTCTATTTCAATTCTAGTTTATTTCTAGTTCAGTTCTAGTTTAAATCTGGTTCAATTCTAGTTTAGTTATATTTCAGTTCTAGTTTAGTTTTAATCCAATTCTCAGCTGGTGCTAGTTCAGTTCTATTTCAGTTTTAGTTCCATTTTAGTTCAAGTCTATTTCCTATAGTTTCGGCTATTATATTATAGTCTAGTAAATAGTCTAGTCTATAGTCAAGTCTATAGTCTAGTATATAATTTAGTCTATAATTTAGTCTAGTTAAGTTCTAGTCCAGTTCTACTTCAGTTCGGTTTCAGTTCAAGTTTAGTGCTATTTCATTTCTAGTTCACTTCTATATCAGTTCTTGTTCCATTTTAGTTTAATTCAAGTCTATATTCTATAGTTTGTGCTATTAATTTGTAGTCTAAGAAATAGTCTATAGTCCTGTCTATAGTCTAGTATATAATTTATTATACAGTCTAGTTTATAATTTAGTCTATAAACTAGTCTTTAGTCCAATTTATAGGCTAGTCTGTAGTCTAGTCTATAGTCTAGTCTTTAATCTAGTCTACAGTTTAGTTTACATTCTAGTCTATAGTAAGATCTAGTATATAATATACAGACTAGTCTATAATTTAGTATATAGTCTGGTCTGTAGTCTTATCTATAGTCTAGTCTTTAATTTAGTCTATAGTCTAGTTTATAGTATAGTCTAGTCTAATCTATAGTCTAGTATATAATTTAGTATGTAGTCTAGTCAGTAGCGTAGTCTGCAGTCTAGTCTATAGTCTAGTCTGTGGTCTAGTCTGTAGTCTAGTCTATGGAGTATTCAATAGTCTAGTATATAGTATAGTATATAGTGTAGTATATAGTCTAGGCTATAGTCTAGTCTATATTTTAATTTGTAGAATACTCTACATAGCTTAGCAAGCGAGGATCCAGCTCTAGCTTTTGGGGAAGGAAAATAGAAGCATTTTCTTAAGAATTTCTTTAAATTATATGATTTAGTAAAAATTTTTCATTAAGCGTTTTAATTTTAGGAAGGGAAAATTCTTTTTTCCCCTCCCCAATGATCCGCGCCTGTAGTCATAGAAAACAACTAGAACTTCAACTTTTTTCATTCGCTCAGCAACAAAAAATTACTCTTTTCACACGTATACATTTTTCTGTATAAAATTCTACTAACAAATACAAATAGTTAGGTTTTTTTTGACAGTTATGTTAGGTTTTTTGTGAGCAAGTTGGAGTTCTAGTTGTTTTCTATGTATGTAGTCTAAAGTGAAGTCCATTTAGGAAAATTAAAAAAAAAATTAGATTTCAAATAATTATAAATTGGAGATAAAACCTGAATGTTTAAAAAAGGATTAAATAGCTTTTTACAAATGCAACACATATTTTTTTTTTTTAGGATAAGACACCACGAATGCTGATGAAGTATGTAGCAGCACAGAAAATACGTATTATATTCTGCTGGTGTCTAATTATAGTCCACAAACTCTTCTTTGGTACCGCCAAACAGAGACAAGAAAGCAATTTACGATTGCAAACTTGTTTATGGTCCTTCGAACCGTATGTCAGCTTACGACACAATGTAACTACATCTTTAACTGCGATTACTTTCAACCTCTGCGTTACTTTCTCCAAATGCCTGGCACTGCGAAACTGAGTCTCTCATTATTACAACCAGTGTAATGCGTGCGTTATGTTTAGGTTTCAACGAAACCGAAATGGATATCAAAACAAGAATGTTGTATATTTGACTTTCAAACTTTTGACAAAAAATAACATGATGAATATCCCGTTATTAAATATATTATAAACTTCGAGCCATTTTATAATAACGAAGAAATCAATTTGTGTAATCAACTTTTGTATTCAGACAAAAGGTCTTCGAGACCACCTTACTATGTTCGTAAGGATCCCCTGTGCGTTGCGAACTCCAATTTGAGAACCGTTAGTCTGGTCTTTTGTCCCGTTGTGTTTTACTTTTGTTGTAGGTTAGTTTTAATTAAATTTTTTGTGTAATTTTAACTCGGTTCTTGTTCTGTTTTAGTTTAGTAATAATTCGATTATATGTATATCAATTCTTTTATAATTTTATTACAGTTTTAGTTAAATTATATTTCCCTTCTAGTTCCGTTGTTTTTCGTTACCATTTCTCTTTAAGAAATTTAAATTATTTCTATGTTTTTCCATTAAAAATTCTTAGATTTCTTTAATATTTTCTTACTTAAAACATAATTGTTTATTATTAAATTAAAAATTTTTGTTTTTTATAATTTTTTTAAATATATTTTTAATCTTTCATTATTACACTTTCATTAAGCAGTTATTTTTTTTTACAAAATTTCTCTTCATTTCTTTATAAATTTTATGCTTAAAAACTTAAAACAAAGCAAAACTAAAATGCTATTATATAGAAGTAAAGAAACCAACAAATACCCCATAGAAATTATAAATTTAAATCTTAATTAAAAAGTGAAATTAAGAATAAGCTTCGAAAAAGAAAACACAGCAAAGTAATATTCAGCAGATTATAAATTACATAGTGGTTTTGAAAATAATAAAAATGTATATTATTTGTAAATATTTTAAAAAGATGTTGGTTTTTAATTTTTCCCCAAGGATGACCCACATTTATTTTTTTTCTCTTTTTAAAAACCCAGGGAAAATAAACAAAATAAAAACAAAAAACATAGAAACATTTAAACGCAGGGAAAATATGACATACAAGTATTAAGAAAATCTTATTCTGTATAAGAAAATTGTTGTTTAATTTCGCTTTTTTACTCACTGTTTAAGTGTTGTGCCTGGCTGACTGGCTGGCAAGCAAGAAATCTTGTTGTCCTGTTGGTTGTATTAATACTTGTCTTAGATAATGTACTTAAAAGCCGGAAGCTATATATCATCATCTTATGGTAAATATAAATATAGAAAACACTACATCATTATACTCATACTGTTATGCTTTGGAAAATCCCTACCAAACTGTCTTAATGGCATTATAATTTAAGGATAAAAAAAAAAACAGAAATAACTAAAATTAAGAACGAAGGAAGACCAGGGAAGGGAAAGTAAGATATTTAAGTAGAAATTATAAATAAATGAAGGAAAAACGAAAACAAATGTTTATTGTTATTAATAAAGTTTAATTTTAGAACCCAAGAGAGAAAAAAATAAAATAAACAAATATTTTTTAAAAAAAAAAAAAAAATAATAATAATAAAATACTTTTAAATTCTCTTTAAAAAACAAAATAAAGCAGCTTTTTTTAGTTCAAAAATAAATACACATCTACCTTCATTTCTTTATTTTATTGAGCACAACTTCAAAAATATTATTAACAATAAAAAACTGAAATGTAAATTGTTTTACAGCATTTATTATTGTTTACTGTTATTATACATTTTTATTTCTTTTGTATCTCAAATGTTTTTATAATTTGTTTTTTATTTTTTTATGAAGTTTTTTTTTGAATATAAAAGTATATGATTTTGTCAACAAAAACATTTTAATTTAACATTTTTATGAGTTCAATTAAATGTTAAAAGAAAAAAAAAATTGTGTAACAAAATGTTTTTATGGTGTCACTAACAGCTGTGTTTAGTAAACTCCAATAAATGCAAAATAACCAGGAGAAGAGAAAAAAAAAAAAAAAATAAAATAAAATGTTGTTGTCAGTTTAACTAAAAGGACAAATAATAATATGAAAACTGAAATAAACAGAGGAGGACAATAAAGCAAATTAGAGGGACTTAAATAAGACTTAGGAAAACCAAATGTGGAAGCCATACGAAGACAAAACTATTTAAAAGACCTGTAATTGAAGCCATTCAAGGAGCACAAAAAAAAAAAAAAAATTCAGTTCACGTTCAGTTTTAGTTCAGTTCTAGTTCAGTTCTAGTTCAGTTCTAGTTCAGTTCTAGTTCAGTTCTAGTTCAGTTCTAGTTCAGTTCTAGTTCAGTTCTAGTTCAGTTCTAGTTCAGTTCTAGTTCAGTTCTAGTTCAGTTCTAGTTCAGTTCTAGTTCAGTTCTAGTTCAGTTCTAGTTCAGTTCTAGTTCAGTTCTAGTTCAGTTCTAGTTCAGTTCTAGTTCAGTTCTAGTTCAGTTCTAGTTCAGTTCTAGTTCAGTTCTAGTTCAGTTCTAGTTCAGTTCTAGTTCAGTTCTTGTTCAGTTCTAGTTCAGTTCTAGTTCAGTTCTAGTTCAGTTCTAGTTCAGTTCTAGTTCAGCTTTTTTTTTTTTTTTTTTATTTTTTTATTTATTTATTTATTTAATAATTCATGAGATGTTTACAATGATTCTTAATATTAAACCCACTAAGCCATTCGGCTTGACAGCAGGAGAGAGTAAGCTCTAGTTCAGTTCTAGTTCATTTCTAGTTCAGTTCTAGTTCAGTTATAGTTCATTTCTAGTTCAGTTCTAGTTCAGTTCTAGTTCAGTTCTAGTTCAGTTATAGTTCAGTTCTAGTTCAGTTCTAGTTCAGTTCTAGTTCAGTTCTAGTTCAGTTCTAGTTCAGTTCTAGTTCAGTTCTAGTTCAGTTCTAGTTCAGTTCTAGTTCAGCTCTAATTCTTGTTCAGTTCCAGTTCAGTTCTAGTTTTGTTCTAGTTCAATTCAAGTTCAATTCTAGTTTAGTTCTAGTTCAGTTCTAGTTAAGTTCTAGAAACGACTATAGACCAGACTATAGTCTCGACTATGGACTCTACTATAGTCTAGACTATAGGCTCGACTCTAGTTTCGGCTATAATCTCGACTATAGTCTCGATAATGGACCCAACTGTAAATTCGACATAATCTCGACTATAGAGTTTACTGTTAACTCGACTATAGGCTCGAATATTAAATCAGAATTGACTATAGACTCCACTATAGTCTCGACTATAGACTCGACTTTAGTCTGGACAATGGACTCGACTATTGTCTCTACAATGGACTCGACTATAGTCTCAACTATAATCGAGACTATAGGCTCGACTATAATCTCGACTATAGACTCGAATATAGAATCCACAACAGATAATAGACTCGACTATAAACTCGACTATAGAATCGACTATAATCTCGACTATAGACTCGACGATAGAGTCGAATATAGAATCCACAACAGATAATAGACTCGACTATAAACTCGACTATAGAATCGACTATAATCTCGACTATAGACCCGACGATAGAGTTGACTATAGTCTCGACAATGGACTCGACTATAGTCTCAACTATAATCGAGACCATAGGGGCTCGACTATAATCTCGATTATAGACTCGAATATAGAATCCACAACAGACAATATTCTGGACTATAGACTCGACTATAGTTTCGACCATAGACTCGACTATAGTTTCGATTACAGACTCTACTATAATCTCAACTATAGACTCGACTAAAGACTCTGCTATAATCTCGACTATAGACTCGACAATAGACTATAGACCAAACAGTAGTCTCGACTATAGACTCGACTATAATGTCGACTATAGTCCCGACTATACTTTCAACTATAGAATCGACTATAGACTCTACTATAATCTCTACCACAGTCTCGACTATAGACTCGAATATAGACTCCACAACAGACAACAGACTCGACTATAGAATCGACTATAATCTCGACTATAGAATTCACAACAAACAATAGACTGGACTATAGACTCGACTATAGTTTCGACCAT
Organism: Protophormia terraenovae; assembly: GCA_951394005.1. Taxonomy (NCBI): domain Eukaryota; kingdom Metazoa; phylum Arthropoda; class Insecta; order Diptera; family Calliphoridae; genus Protophormia; species Protophormia terraenovae. The sequence goes on along the minus strand of OX596076.1, from coordinate 10,558,972 downwards.
AGGCCCGACTATAGTTTTGACTACAGACTCTACTATAATCTCAACTATAGACTCGACTATAAACTCGACCATAGTTTCGACTAAACTGTTATAATTTTATCTCAAGGTAATATTATCAGTAGAAAATTGTTATAATTTTAGAACAGTTTCAAAATAAACTGTTATCATTTTATAAAACTTTTTGCGAAAACTGTTAGACTACCTCTATTATTCTTCGTTTAATTTAACGTGATGTTATCAGTTAAAAATTATTATAATTTTAGCATAGTTTCAAAATAAACTGTTATATGTTTATTAAAAATAAACATATAAAGGAGAAGGAATTACTAAACTTTTACATTCTCTTTATTGCTCTCACCTACGAAGTCTGAATTGCGGCAAGAAAAATGGCTCTGTGTGAACCCAGACTTAGTACAATATAAAAAGCTAACTTTGAAGCTTTTAAACAAACTTTTAATGTTTTTCTAACACTTTAAAAGGTATTTTAATAAAAGTTTAATTATAGCTGTATTATGTTTCAAGTTTCAAGTATATTAAAGCTTATAAATATAAAGATAATAACAGAGTTTATTGGAGATAATAAAATGTTTAATAATATGATTTTATTAAAGTACTTTTTCGAGCAAAAGTTTGTACTTTTCTGCTTATTTTTTTTATTACATTTAAAACCCTTATTTTTTATTTATATATTTTTTTTCCTTTCAATTTGTATCCAATATAAAAAGTGAAATAATAAAATCATTTATAAATATATTCATTTACGTTTATTAAATGTAATTGTTCACTTGCAAAACCAATAAAAACAATTGACCATTATTTCTCCCCCTTTGAATACAATAAATGATTTTTTCCCCCATTAACTTAATGTGCAAGTAACCATTTAACTTTTTGCTTATTTTGGTTACTTTGTTTAAAAATAATATTTTTATTTATTACAAAAGCAATATACACCTGTATATTTTACAAAACCTATAATATTGGCTTATTGGTATTATTTTTATTATTATTACATTTTTTCAAGTTTTAATTAAATCTTTATGTTTGTTTTCTTCATTAGACTTTGTTTCAAAGTCTCGAATTTTTTAGTATCTAATTAAAAGCTTTTTGTCTCTGTATGAAAAGTTTTTTTATGGGGGAAATATAATGCAAAGTTTTTGCAATGACCATAAAAAGATTGACAAAAGTTTTGCTGGTTTTTTATGGACTCTTCGATTATTATGGTTTGTTTTTGAAAAAAAAAAAAAAAAAAAAAAACTTTTTCTAGTGGAATATTCATGTTAAATGAATGTATATTCATTAACTTGCTAAGAGAATGACTTTTTTATGATTTTTTTTTTTTAACGTTTATGATAGACATAACTGAAAGTAAACAAGATGGCAAAGGATATAAAGACACGCAGTACAATGACATTAATGCTAAAGAGTCTCAATGAAAAGAAAGAAAATTGAAAATAAGACAATATTTTTTTTTTTTAAGAGAAAACTAGACAAATATATTTTTAAATAATAGATCATGGTAGGGAGCTTTATTTTAAAAACGGAGTTTTCAAATAAGTAAATTATATAGATAAAGCTTTTCTACCCTTTCCAGCTTACATTTAATTTTTCTAAGTATTTGACTCTTAATTAAAGTTTTAGTGAAATTATTAAACTTCATCTCGAATGCTTCCCATTGTCTTAAGCTTCTCATATGAAAGCTTTCACTAATAGACACAGCTGTAATCACATTTTGTTTCTATAACTTTAAAGCTTACAAAATACTTTTTATTTATATTATTTTTAGCAACTTAAGAACTTATGCCATTACTGTAGCTTTTTATCCTTTAAATACCAACAACTTCAACTATTCCACTTAAAATGTATTCATATCTTTCTGCCTCCCTTTTTTTGCATTTATAATTTCCCCTCTTACTATTTCTTTGACCATACAACCCTCTACCATTTTTTATTTTATATTTTTTCTACTTGACTCTATAACCATATTTATACATTTAACTTGTGTAAATCTCATGAAAAGATTATGACTTTTAAATACTAGTACACATGCATGTTGTATAATACTAGAAAAAAAAAAAAAAAAAAAAATACAAAATTCAAATAAAATCTGTCAAGCGTGTACTCAGGAAAAAAATAAAAAAAGAAAAACGTTGAAATAAATGATATTATAGTAGTAGAAATAAAAAATAAACATTTGGGATTAATATTATTATGTCATAGAGAGATTTATGTGAATACAAGTAAAGTAGAGATTTTATTTTGTTGCAGCAAGTAATAAGTAGAATCCTAAGTATAAAAAAGGAAAGGGAAAAAGTTTAATGATTTTGCTTAATATTCATAATTTTAAGGGGTTTTAAACAAGCTTTAGGTAGACTATAGTGTATGGTCGATACTACAGTTCGACTATCGAGACTATACTCGAGACTACAGACACTATAGTCGAGACTACAGACACTATAGCTGACACTACAGATACTATTGTCGAGTCTATAATGGAGAATATAATCAAGACTATAGTCGAGGCTATAGACACTATATTCTAGACTACAGAAACTATAATCGATACTACAGTCGAGACTATAGTCGAGTCTATAGTCGAGACAATAGTAGAGTCTATAGTTGAGACTATAGTCGAGTCTATAGTGGAGACTATAATCGAGACTATAGCCGAGACTACAGACATTATAGTCGAGACTAAAGGCACTATAGTCGAGCCTATATTAGATTCTATAGTCGATACTACCGTCGAGTCTATAGTCGATACTACAGACGAGTCTATAGTAGAGTCTATAGTCGATACTACCGTCGAGTCTCTAGTCGAGACTATGGTCGAGTCTATAGTCGAGACTATAGTCGAGTCTATAGTCGAGACTATAGTCGGAACTATAGTCGAGACTATAGTCGGGACTGTAGTCGAGACTATAGTCGGAACTATAGTCGAGTCTATAATCGAGTCTTTAGTCGAGTATATAGTCCAGACTATAGTCGGGACTATAGTTGAGTCCATACTAGTCCAGTCTGTATTCGAGACTATAGTCGAGTGTATTGTCGAGACTATTGTCGAGTCTATAGTCGAGAATATAGTAGAGTCTATAGTTGGGACTATAGTCGGGTTTACACTCAATACTTTAGTCGAGTCTTTCTAAACCTGACTATAGTCTAGTCTATATTCCAGACTATAGTCGTTTCTATAGTCGAGAATATTGTCCCGACTAAAGACTCGCCTATATTCTCGACTATATTCCAGACTATAGTCGAGAATATAGGCGAGTCTTTAGTCGGGACTATAGTCGAGTCTGTAGTTGATAATATAATCTAGTCCATAGCCTAGTCTATAGTCGAGTCCGTAGTCTAGTCAATAGTCTAATCTATGGTCTAGTCTATAGTCAAAACTATAGTCTAGTCCATAGTCTACAGGCGAGACTGTAGTCAAGGCTGCAGTTTGGTTAAAAAAAAACTAGATCTGAGCAAGAGCGGAGCTAGAACTGAACTAGAACTGAACTAGAACTGAACTAGAACTGAACTAGAACTGAACTAGAACTGAACTAGAACTGAAATAGAACTGAACTAGAACTGAACTAGAACTGAACTAGAACTGAACTAGAACTGAACTATAACTGAACTAGAACTGAACTAGAACTGAACTAGAAATGAACTAGAACTGAACTAGAACTGAACTAGAACTGAACTAGAACTGAACTAGAACTGAACTAGAACTGAACTAGAACTGAACTGAATTAAAATTTTCAAATTTTTAGATTTTCATATCTTATTAGGCTTTAAAACAATGTAAAGCCCTTACACTTGATATCTTAATTGTCCTTTATTTTTATTTAATACAATTTCTCTTTTTACAACAATTTTTATATTCTCATTTCTCCTGTAACCTAAATACAAAAAAAAGCTGATTTTACGCCAATTAAATTTCAATTTGTTTAGGTCCTTCGCATTTTTGTCCTCATTTTTTTTTGGTTGTTGTGTTTTTTTTAGCTTGTATATCTCTAGTATCTCCTTAGAGACAACAAGGCTTAAATTAGAACATTTTTTAATAGTATGACAAATAAGAAGGGTCACTTTAAGGCATCATTAAGGAAACATAAGAATTTCATTGAGGCCAATTTATTTTCTTGTTAAATTTAAGGATGTGCTGGAATTTTGTTAAGAAATCAGTGAGAAAATAAATAAATCTGATTTGTTTTTAAACAAATATAAGCAATTATTGTTACTAATGGTTATTTTCCGGTAAATTTCCAAAGATTTTGTAACCCTATCAAGGGTATTGTCAACAAATATTTGTAAAAAAAATTACTTTATTGTTAAGTTTTCTTTCTCTTTTTTATTAAGCAGCTCATTTGTTATTTGCTTAAGTTAAAAAGAAAGTTATTTTTTTTTTTGTTTTTGCTATGCAATTTTTCTTAAAGTAGTTTTACTTCTGTATAGTTTATCGTTCTGTTTTTTAAAGTTTCTCTTGGTTTTGTTTTTTTTTTTACTTAACAAAAACATGTTGCATATTGTTATGGCTGTCGAGTCTTGAGAAGAAATATTATAAAGAACTTTTTAATCTAAACTGCTAAAAACAATGCAGAAAACTCTGATGATGCTGATGATAATGGCTGCAGAGAGAGTTAAGAGCAGACCATATGACATTATGACAGTTTCCAATTGTTTACTAGAGATAACTTACGTAAGAAAAAAAAAGGAAAAATGTATGAACAACAAGCATAAGAAACAGACCAATGTTTGGTCATTTCAACAAATGACTAAAGTTGGAAAAGTTGTTGAAGGAGGAATATTAACAGTGGGCCAAACTAAACTAGATGCAAACTTTAGAACTAATTTTATAATTTTATAATTTTATAATTTTGTAATATTAGAACTGAACTAGATTAAGTCTTGAACTGAACTAGAACTGAACTAGAACTGAACTAGAACTGAACTAGAACTGAACTAGAACTAGAGCTGAACTAGAAATGAGCTAGAACTGAACTAGAAATGAGCTAGAACTGAACTAGAACTAAGCTAGAACTGAACTAGAACTGAACTAGAACTGAACTAGAACTGAACTAGAAATGAACTAGAACTTAACTAGAACTGAACTATAACTGAACTAGAACTGAACTAGAACTGAATTAGAACTGAACTAGAACTGCAATAGAGCTGAAAAATAACTGAATTAGAACTGAAGCAGGGATCGGAAATGAGCGGGAATTGAACGTGAACATTGTTTTTTTTAGTCCTTTTTTATTTTTTTGTTCCCACAGTCCTTTTCAATCAAATTTGTTTTTATTTTGTTTTTATTTCCTTTTGTTCTTTTAGTTTTTCAAATTTAAAGTTTCATTTACAAGGATACATAAAACTGTCTCCTTATTCCTAGTAACTTTTTGCTTTTCGTTAGCTGTTGTAGTAGTAACTCTCCATAGTTTTTGTTGTTTTCTTTTTTTATAACTTTACTGATTGTATTGTTTTCCTGATAGTTTCCTCATAAAATTGAAAATAATTTTATTTTTTTTTTTTGTTGCCAACATTTATATCGGTTTAAACTTCATTTTTATCTCTATTTTGTAATGTTAAGTAACATTTCTATGAAATAGAAAAAAAAAGGATTTAAGTTTTGTTTCTTTGCTTCTGTTTTCTATGTCCACTAGTTGATATCCTTAGACTCCTTCGTTCATATTATTTTTGGAAAATCTATGTATTTTAGCATTGATTTCTTGTTTTAAATTTTTTTCTTTTGTTTTCTAGCTTATTGAAGCTCAAACCTTAGTGTGTTCAAGTTAAAAAAGTCTTATTGACAACCCTGGTGATTTAAGCAGAAAAAAAAAGGAAACGGATATTCTGTTTTTTATACTCTTGGCAATAGTATGATTATTTGAAATTGTTTTTAAATCCTTTTTATCGTGTTTTCATTTCTATTTCTTCTCTATCTCTTTTTAATAGTTATTCCTTCAATTAACCTTATTTTTTTATTGCACTATGCTTTTTATGCTGCTAGTTTAAACTACTTTTAAGCAAATTGTTATTGTTCTTTTATTTCCTTTTACGCATATTACTACTAGATGTTATTGGACCGAAATGAAAAATTATTGTTGTTACTTTTATGGGAAATTTGAAATTGTTTTTAAATGCTTTTGTTTTAAAAAAAGGAAATTTGTTCTAATAATTTTTTTATTTACCACAATTACTAGTTACAAGAATTTTATTTCATTTTAATTTTAAATATTTTAATTACTTACTCTTGCTCTCTGTTGTGTTGATAAGTTTCTCTATAGTGGTTGCGTAAGTTACGCCTGACACTACTGTCATTCGCATGATGTTTGTGAGTCAAGGATGCTGGCAGCAATAAAGCTGTTTCTGTAATAAACAAAATACATAAAAAAAAAAATTTTTTTTATTTTTTTTTTCTCTAATTTTCACTTCATTAAATTTTACATGTTTATAAGCTACACACATGTTTCACATTCATGATTTTTATAACAATTTTATTTTGCACTCTATTCCTTTAGTTGGATAATGATAATGACACTGATGCCAGGCGGTTTTGTTTATTTCCACCAAAACCAGCACAAAAAATGTCCTTAATGTTTAAAAATAAAGAAAACCTTTTTATCGTTATGCTCTCATCATCATGATATGCATATTAATATGCAAATATATTTATAGAAATTTGCATAAATATCACCATTTTGATTACGTTCATTCGCCAACACATCCATACACAGCTAATATTTACCCCCTCTTCAAATGACATACAAATGCAAATTTTGTCAACGACATTCAATTTAAATGTCATAAAATACAGACATGTTTCACAAAGCGTAATAATGCAAAAAAGCTGTAATTTTTAAAGGAAATTAAAAAAAAAAAAAATAATGTAATGAAAAAAAAGAAAAATTTAGAGGTCATAAAGAATATAAAAAATACCTAGACTTTAGACTAGAACATAGACTACATTATAGACTAAACTATAGAATAGACTTTAGACTAGACTATAGACTACATTATAAACTAAACTATAGAATAGACTATAGACTAGACTATAGACTAGACTATAGACTAGACTACAGACTAGACTATAGACTAGAATATTGACTAGACTATAGACTAGACTATAGACTAGACTACAGACTAGACTATAGACTAGACTATAGACTAGACTATAGACTAGACTACAGACTATACTATAGACTAGACTATAGACTAGACTACAGACTAGACTATAGACTACAATATAGACTAGACTATAGACTAGACTATAGACTAGACTATAGACTAGACTATGGACTAGACTATGGACTAGACTATAGACTAGACTATAGGCTAGACTATAGACTAGACTATAGACCAGACTATAGACTAGACTACAGACTAGACTATAGACTAGACTATAGACTAGACTATAGACTAGACTACAGACTAGACTATAGACTAGACTATAGACTAGACTATAGACTAGACTATAGACTAGACTATAGACTAGACTATAGACTAGACTATAGACTAGACTATAGACTAGACTATAGACTAGACTATAGACTAGACTATAGACTAGACTATAGACTAGACTATAGACTAGACTATAGACTAGACTATAGACTAGACTATAGACTAGACTATAGACTAGACTATAGACTAGACTATAGACTAGACTATAGACTAGACTATAGACTAGACTATAGACTAGACTATAGACTAGACTATAGACTAGACTATAGACTAGACTATAGACTAGACTATAGACTAGACTATAGACTAGACTATAGACTAGACTATAGACTAGTCTATAGAATATTATGGAATATTATTTTTGGTGAATTTAATCACGAGCGAAGCACATATTACAATTTTTTACATTGTTTACTTGATGTAAAAAATTAAAATATGGCTAATTATTAATAGCAGTTTATATTTTAACAGAAATTTTCGATAAAATAAAAAAAAAAAAAATCAATTTTTTACTTTATTTACATTATGTAAACAATTGAATTTGTAATTAATTTCATCTAAAAAAATACTTTTAAATTTAATATCATGATTTATGCACACATTTCAATGCTTTACATTGTTTACATGATGAACAAAAATTAAAATATGCCGAATTCTTTATATCAGTTTATATCTCTACAGAAATTTTGGAAAAATAGGTAAAAACTTAATTCTTTACATTATTTACATCATGTAAACAATTGAAATTACAATAAAAATCGGATAGAATTATATTTGGTAATTTAAATCATAGGCTTAGCACACATTTCAATTCTTTACATTGTTTACACGATGTAAAAAATTGAAATATGGCGAATTCTTTATATCAGTTTATATCTGGACAGAAATTTTTGATAAAATAGAAGAAAAAACTTAATTCTTTACATTATTTACATCATGTAAACAATTGAAATTTTAATAAATTTAAGGTTTTAAATTAACTTTTGTATTTAGTATCATAAGTTAAATGCATATTTCAATTCTTTACATTGTTTACATGATGTAAAATATTGAAATTTATCGAATTTTTAATAGCAGTTTATATTTGAACAAGAATTTTGGGTAAAATAAGATAAAAAACAATTCTTTACAATATTTACATCATGTAAACAATTGAAATTACAATAAAAATCGGATAGAAATTATCTTTGGTAATTTAAATCGTAAGCTAAGCACACATTTCAATTCTTTACACTGTTTACATGATGTAAACAATTAAAATATGGTGAATTCTTTATAGCAGTTTATATTTGAGTAGGAATTTTGGGTAAAATAAGAAAACACTAAATTCTTTAGATTGCTTACACCATGTAAACAACTGAAATTAAAGTAAATTTAAGCTTCTAAATAAATATTTGTATTTAAAACCCAGGACAAAGCATACATTTCATATATATACAATGTTTACATGATGTAAAAAATTAAAAGCGAAGTTTATTTTTAAGATTTAATTTTAGAAAAAATTATAGCAAAATCAATTCTTTACATTATTTACATCGTGTAAACAATTGAAATCCTAATAAGTTTCGGATTTTAAATTAATATCTGTATTTAATAACAAAAGCTAAGCACACATTTCAATTCTTTACATTGTTTACATGATATAGAAAAATTAATTTTAGCGAAATCTTAACAATAGTTTATATTAAACAAGGTTTTTTGGGTAAAATAAAAAAAAAACTCTTTACATTGTTTACATTAGGTAAACAATTGAAATTGTAAAAAATTTAAGCTTTTAAATTAATATTTGTATTTAAAATTATGAGCTAAGCACACATTTCAATTCTCTACATTGTTTACATGATGTAAAGAATTAAAATTAAGCGAAATCTTAATAGCAATTTATATATGAACAAGAATTTTGAATAAAATAAGAAAAAATCAATTCTTTAAATTGTTTACATCATGTAAACAATTGAAATTCGAATATATTTCGTCTTTTAAATTAATATTTATTTTTTAAATTGTGAACAAAGCACATGTTTTAATTATCTACATTGTTTACTTAATGTAAAAATTAAAATTTAGCGAAATCTTAGCAGCAGTTTATATTTAACCAGGTATTTTGGGTTATCGAAGAAAAAACTTAATTCTTTAAATTATTTACATCATGTAAACAATTGAAATTATAAGAAATTTAAGCTGTGGAATATTTTTTTATATTACAAAGTATGAACTAAGCTCAGATGACAATTCTTTACATAGTTTACCTGGTGTAAAAAATATAATATTATGAAATCCTTGTATTAGTGAATATTTGACAAGGTATTTGAGACAAAATAACAAAGAAACTAATTATTTACATTGTTTACATCACGACAACAGTTAAAATTATAATAAATTTGAGCTAAAGAATAAATTCCTACAAATTTAAGCATGAACATGAGTATAAATATCAATTCTTTACATTGTTTACATGGTGTAAATTATTAAAATAACTCGAATTCTTAGTAATAGTTAATATTTTACAAAATGTTTTGGCTAGATAAGAGAAAATCGTTTTTTTACATTATTTACATCATGTAAATAATTAAATTTGTAATAAATTTTAGCTTAGAAATTATTTTTGTTAATTTAAATTACAAGCTAACACATAGAATTTAATTCTTTACATTGTTTACTTAATGTAAAATATTAAAATAACTCGAAATCTTAGATTCAGTTTATATTTGATTACATTTTTTGAGTGAAAAGGATCAGAATCAATTCTTTAGATTTTTTACATCAGGTAAACAATAATAAATTACAATAAATATGAATTTCTTACACTGTTTATGTGTGTAAATAATTCTCTACACTATTTACATGGTGTAAATAATTTCTTACATTGTTTACATGGTGTAAATTATTAAAATATTGTGATATATTACTAATATTTCATATATATGACCAGATTTTTTGGGGTATAATAATAGAAAATCGTTTATTAACATTATTTACATTTTGTAAACAATTGAATTTCTAATAAATTTGAGCTTAGAAATTATTTTTGTTAATTTAAATCACAAGCTAACACATAGAATTTAATTCTTTACATTGTTTACTTGATGTAAAATATTAAAATAACTTGAAATCTTAGATTCAGTTGATATATGATTACATTTTTTGAGTGAAATAGACCAGAATCAATTCTTTACATTTTTTACATCAGGTAAACAATAATAAATTACAATAAATATGAATTTCTTACACTGTTTATGTGTGTAAATAATTCTCTACACTATTTACATGGTGTAAATAATTTCTTACATTGTTTACATGGTGTAAATTATTAAAATATTGTGATATTACTAATATTTCATATATTTAACAAGATTTTTTGGGGTATAATAATAGAAAATCGTTTATTAACATTATTTACATTTTGTTAACAATTGAATTTCTAATAAATTTGATCTTAGAAATTATTTTTGTTAATTTAAATCACAAGCTTACACATAGAATTTAATTCTTTACATTGTTTACTTGATGTAAAATATTAAAATAACTTGAAATCTTAGATTCAGTTGATATTTGATTACATTTTTTGAGTGAAATAGACTAGAATCAATTTTTTACATTTTTTACATCAGGTAAACAATTAAAATTATAATAAATTTGAGCTAGAAAATAATTTTTTTATAATTTACATTAGAAATTAAGCACCAGTACTAATTTTTTACACTGTTCATGTGGTGTAAATAATTCTTTACATTGTTTACATGGTGTAAATAATTAGAATATTCTATATGTTACTAACGTTTGTTATATTTCTCAAGATATTTGGGGTATAATATTAGAAAATCGTTTATTTACATTATTTACATCATGTAAACAATTGTATTTATGGCAAATTTTAATCGTAAAATTAATTTTTGGTATTTTAAATTTTGAGCTTAACAAAAATTTCAATTCTTTACATTGTTTACATGGTGTAAAATTTAATTTTTTGCGAAATCTTTGAAGCAGTTTATACTTAACAAAGTATGGTGGGTAAAATAAGAAAAAAATCAATTCTTTACATTGTTTACATGAGGTAAACAATTGAAATTATAATAAATTTTATATGTAAAATTAATTTTTGTATTTTTAAATCTTATATTAGGCATATTGTTTACATAGTGTAAAAATTAACTTATTGTTACAATTTTACTTTTTAAAGCTAAAAAATAATCCTTGTAATTTGGTCAAATTAAAAACAACTTTTGTAATTAATGTAAAATATTGTAGAAACATTTTCTCGGAAATTAGTTCCTTTGTTTAAAATTCCTGTCATATATCCTTTTTGTAAAAACTTTTCCCAAAAATTAATAATTTTCACACAAATTACACGCACGACAAGTTGTTATTAAGGTTTTTGCTCTACATTGTTAACAAATCTCTGAAAAAATCTCTCTCTACAAATTGCTATTAAAAAATCTAATTTTTTGGTGTTATTATCCTTAAAGTCATCATAAGCCACCAAAATTATAACGTTTAATTAGACTCACACCTAAAATAAGATAAATTTAACCTTATTGCTAAACAACAGTTTAACGAAAATATTTATAAAGAAAAATTCAAAACTCATACATGTGTACAACAAACACGTGTAAACTTACACATATGTATGTATGTATATACAGGAGACCAGGAAAAGACAATAATTTTGTGGTAAATATGTCTTTGCCATAAGGGAAATATGTCATTTTATTATTTAGACAAATGTTAGCTAAGCTTTTCATTAGTGTGTGTATGTATGTATGTGTGTGTGTGTTTTTATTTTAGGAAAAAGCTATTACTTTTTTTCTAGATTGTTATATGTGTACATACTCATATGTGTGGGAGAAAATTTGTAAGTGGTAGTTTGAGTGCTAACACATGCTGTTATTTTATGTATGTGTTAGTAACTAAATATTTGTATGTCTATTATATAATGTAAATGTCATTGTTTTCTGTGTATATAAGTTTGTTTTTTTTTCTTGCTTGTATATGTTTAGTTTTTATATGTTGATTTAACAATTATTTTTATGACGTTAATGAGTCCATTTTTGTTTTTCTGCTAACGTTTTATTTTAGACCTTCCTACACAGTTGCTGTTGTTTTAATGCTTATATAAGTTAAGTAAACATTTGTTGATGGTTTTAGACCTTTACGTTAATTATAACTTATATGAAGTCTAAAAATAAATACACATACTCATATACAATCATATGATTATACATATAACCTCACTCTTTGGCCTATAAAGCCTTAACTAATTGTTTGTTTATGTGCTAGTGCGTGTGTATTTAAGCTTATAATCTTGGGCAGCCATAAATATACATAATATAAACTCATGAAATTACCGTTTGTATTAATCAGGCTCATCATGTAAAATTCATTTTGTATCATAAATTTTTTTGTTTTTGTTTTAGAGCGTTTAATAGAGAACAGCAATGAAGTAGTAGTGGCTTTCGCTTGTTTGGCTGGATTTAAATGTAAATAAACTTTAAATATTGCATACTTTTAGGCAAAAGACTAGATTATAGGTTAGTTTTATCCATAGAACAAAAAAAAAAAAAAAAAAAAAAAAAAAACTGTTAAAATAGGGAAACATTTTAATTGTTTACATAGATTAAACTAATAATAAGAGAAGAATTACCAATTGTTTACATAGTGTAAATAATGTTAAGAATTTAAATTTTCTTTTTATATTAATTTAAATTACAAATATTTAATTTTATGCATTAGTTTGGTCAAATTTTAGTTCTTTACATCAATGTAAACAATGTAAAGAATTAATTTTCTTTAAAATTTAACGCAATTAAAAGGTAAATTGTAAACCACTTTAAAAAAATTTGACATTTAATCATTTACACGATGTCAACAATGTAAAAAAATTAAATTTGTGCTTAACGCATGATTTAAAATACCAAAAAATTATTTTAAAGCTCAAATTAATTATAATTTTAATTGTTTACTTGATGTAAATAATGTAAAGAAGTGATGTTTTAATTATTATACCCAACATATTTCATCAATTATGAACTATTACTAGAAATTCGAAATATTTTAATTTTTTACATCAAGTAAAAAATGTAAAGAATAATTTACACCATGTAAAGAATTAAAGTCTATGTTTTCTTCAAGTTTCAAATAACAAAAACTTATTCTACAGTTCAAATTTGTTATATTTTCAATTATTTACCTCATGTCAACAATGTAAAGAATTGATTTTTTTGTACGTTTTACCTAAAACATTCCCACAAATATAAACTATTAGTAAGATTTCAAGATATTTTAATATTTCACACCATGTAAACAATGTAAAGAATTGATATTTATGCTTGTTCACGTTTAGATTTATAAAAATGTATTCTTAAGTTCAAATTTATTATAATTTTAATTGTTGACGCGATGTGAAAAATGTAAATAAATGATTTTATATTATTTTGCCTAAGATATCTTGTAAAATATTAACTTTGACTAGGAATTCGCCATATTTTTTAAGCCAAGTAAACAATGTAAAGAAGTGAAATTTGTGCTTAGTTCATGCTTTAAAATACAAACATTTATTTTGCAGCTAAAATTTATTAAAATTGCTAATGTTTACATGGTGTAAATAATGTAAAGAATTGATATTTTCTTTATTTTACCCAAAATACATTACTAAATATAAATTGCAACTAAGATTTCGCTAAATTTGAATTTTTTACACCAGGTAAACAATGTCAAGAATTGAAATATGTGCTTAGCTCATGATTTAAATTTCCAAAACTAATTTTTAACTTAAATTTATCACAATTTCAATTGTTTATATGATGTAAATAATGTAAAAAATTGATTTTTTCTTATTTTATACAAAATTTCTTTTCAAATAGAAACTGTTATAGAGAATTCGCCATATATCAATTTTTTACATCATGTAAACAATGTAAAAAATTGATGATTTTAAATACAAATATTAATTGAAAGGCTGAAATTTATTAAAACTTCAATTGTTTACATGATGTAAATAAGGTAATTATTAGAATTTCAATTGTTTACATAATGTAAATAATGTAAAGAAATAGTTTTTATTATTTTACCCAAAATACCTCGTTAAATTTTAACTGCTACGATGATTTCACTAAATTTTAATATTTTACATCATGTAAACAATGTAAGGAATTGAAATATGTGCTAAGTTCACGATTTAAATAACCAAAAATAATTTTCTAGCTGAACTTTGTTGCAATTTCAATTGTTTACATGATGTAAACAATGTAAATAATTATTTTTTTTTTATTTTAACAAAATTCCTTGTTAAATATAAACTACAACTAAGATTTTGAAATATTTTAATTTTTTTTTCAAAATGTAAACAATGTAAAGAATTAAAATTATGGTTTAGTTTATGCTTTAAGTTATAAAAATTTATTATAAAGTTCAAATTTATTCTAATTTTTATTGTTTACACGATGTAAAAAATGTAAAGAATTGATTTTTTCTTATTCTACCTAAGCTTCCACTAAGATTTGCTTAAATTTTAATTTTCTACATCATATAAACAATGTAAAGAATAAAAATATGTGATATGTTCATGATTTTAAATAAAAATATTAATTTAAATGCTGAAATTTACAATTTTACATCAGGTAAATAATGTAAAACATTGAAATATGTGCCTAGGTCATGATTTAAATTACCAAAAATTATTTTTTATCTGAAATTTATTACAATTTCAATTGTTTACATGATGTAAATTATGTAAAGAATTGATTTTTTCTAATTTATATTTGAAATTTCTGTTCAAAGATAAATTGCTATAAAGGGTTTGCCATATTTTAATTTTTTACGTCATGTAAACAATGTAAAGAGTTAACATTTTGAGTTTAGCTATGATTTTAGATACAAATATTAATTTAAAAGTTGAAATTTATTAGAATTTCAATTGTTTACATGATGTAAACAATTTAAAGAATTGATTTTTTTTCCTATTTTACTTAAAATAACTTATTAAATATAAACTGCTTTAAAGATTTTGTAAAAATTTAATTTTTTACATCAAGTAAACAATGTAAAGAATTGAAATATGTGCTTAACTCATGATTTTAAATACAAATATTAAATGAAAGGTTAAAATTTATTAGAATTTTAATTGTTTACATCATGTGAACAATGTAAAGAATTGTAATATGTGCTTAGCTTATGATTTTAATTGCCGAAGACAATTTTCTAGCTGAAGTTTATTGCAATTTCAATTGTTTTTATGATGTAAATAATGTAAAGAATTAATTTTTTTCTTACTTTACCCAAAATACATGGTTAAATATAAAATGCTATTAAAAGCATTTTTACTATTTTACACAAAATAATGTTCTAGCTGAATTTTACTGCAATTTCAATTGTTTACGTGATGTAAATAATGTAATGAATTATTTTTTTCTAATTTTAGCCAAAATACCTTGCTGAATATAAACTGTTACTAAGATTTTGCTAAATTTAATTTTTTTACATTATGTAAACAATGTAAAAAATTAAAATTTTGTCCTTAGCTCATGATTTTATATATAAACATTAATTTTAATGTTAAAATTTATTAAAATTTCAATTGTTTACATGATGTAAATAATGTAAAAATTTTTTTATTTTTTTTTTTTTTTTACCCAAAATACTTGCTATTAAGATTTCGCTAAATTGTATTTTTTTACATCACGTAAACAATGTAAGGAATTAAAATATGAGCTTAGCTTATTATTTTAAATACAAATAATAATTTAGAAGTTGAAATTTATTAGAATTTAATTTATTACGTAATGTAAATAATGTAAAGAATTGATTTTTTCATATTTTATCTAAAATTCCTGTTCAAATATAAACTACTATTGAGAAATCGCCATATTTTAATTTCTTACATTAAGTAAACAATATAAAGTATTCAAATATGTGCTTAGCTCATGATTTAAATTACCAAAAATGATTTTTTAACTGAAAATTATTAAAATTCCAATTGTTTACATGAAGTAAATAATGTAAAAAATGTTTTTATTCTTATTTTACCCAAATTTTCGTGTTCATGTATAAACTGTTATTAAGAATTCGTCATATTTTAATTTTTTACACCAAGTAAACAATGCAAAGAATTGTAATATGTGCTTAGCTTATGATTTTAATTGCCAAAGATAATTTTCTAGCTGAAATTTACTGCAATTTCAATTGTTTACATGATGTAAATAATGAAAAGAATTGACTTTTTCTTACTTTACCCAAAATACCTGGTTAAATATAAAATGCTATTAAAATTTCCTTAAATTTTAATTTTTTACAAGAAGTAAGCAATGTAAACAATTTAAATGTGTGCTTAGCTTATGATATTAAATAAATATATTAATTTAAAAACTGAAATTTATTAGAATTTCAATTGTTTACATGATGTAAATAATGTAAAGTATTGATTAAATTAAAATTTAACCAAAATTTCTGCTCAAATATTAAGAATTTGCTATATTTTAATTTTTTACATCATGTAAACAATGTAGAAAAGCTGTTTTTTTGGAGAAAATTTTAATATTTTTTTAATTCTTAAAAAAGGATATTTGACGAGCTTCGAAACTATTGAACCTAAACTCTTAATTTTTTACAGAGTTATTAAGTACAAATTGTTCTAACCTTTTTGAAAATTTCATATAATTTTTTACAATTTTAAACAATTTATAAACTTTTAAAAATTGTTGAAATAAAATGTTTAATATTTTTTTATTTCTTTTTTATTTTTAACTCTTATTTGCTTTCCCTTGCTTAAACTATACTTTATTTCAAATTTATATGTATTCATTTATTTATTTGCCATTACCACAACAATTTTATTGATTTAAAAAAGAAATAGGAGACAAATTATTTATGAATATTTTTAAATTGACAAATAAATTTTTTGTTTTTCAAATCAACAAACCAATATATATTTTTTTTTCGTTTGTGCTGTTAATAAATAAAAATATGTATGTAAGTAAATACCACATATTGAAATATAAAATTATTTTGTACACATTTAGAAATTTTTTACATATAAATAGTTTTATTGTTTACATTATTTACATTGTTATTATTTATTTACTTTAGTGGTTTATGAACATAATAAAGAATAAATTTTCTGTACAATAAAATACACAATAACAGCAGAAAAAATGAAAGGCACTTTCCCGGTAAATACTCATAAATACACACACAGACAAAAACAAAATAAATATGTAAAATAATAAACACTAATACTCATACAACTCATACTCTTTCTATTACACACTCACTTAATGGTAAATATTTGCAAAAATAAAAAAATAAACCAAAAACATTTTTAAAGGAACCAAAATGAGAATAAAGAGGATAATGGAAAAGTAAGGGGAAATAAAATAAATAAATGTTATTTTTACATGCAAATAATTCGTGAATATATATATGTATGTGTAGATGTTTGAATATTCTTGATCAAAGAGAGAGAGAGAGAGAGAGAGAGAGAGGGAGGGAGAGAGGGAGAGAGGGAGAGAGGGAGAGAGAAAGAGAGTGTTAGAGTTTGTATTTTAGTCAATAAAATATTTTTATTTGTTTTTTTTTTTTTGGTTCTATTTGGTTTGATTTTTATTATATAAATATGTATTCCACTAGTGTAGGTGTATTTATATTCAAATATCTACATTTTTGTGTTGATTGCAAATAAATGTTTACATTTATTTATTTATTATACTCCTGTTTGTAAACATATGTTTGAATGTGTGTAATATGTTGAAATATTTATTTTCATATAACAACATAATTGTGTGTTTGTTCTAAATAAAGTGAAAGTGTTGTTAGATTTGTGGCTTGTATAGGTAAGCGTGTTAGTTTAAAGGTATATAAACAGCAAAAATATTCTGCTGCTTATTTAGCTTTAAACTTCATATAGCTTTAGGCTATTTGGTTTTGAGGTAAAGAGGGGCAAAATACAAATTTAATGTAAATGTATGTTATAGGAAATCATGCGTGTCTGAAACAAATCGTGAAATCCTAATAAGTGAAAAAATAAAATACAAATACAGTGATTGCTTTTGCTGTAAAAGCAAAAATAGAAAAAACTAATATTTGTTCATAATTGTTAAGCATTAATATTAATGAATTTACTGAGAATATTTGTTTTAGAAAAGGACGAATAGAAAAAAGGAAAACAAAATGAAACCAAAGTAATAACAGTTATAAGAAATATATAATAGAAATATATTTACACGCAAAGAAAAAACATGATTCCGAAATGCTCGCGGAAATCAGGTGATGTTCCTAAATAGTTTATATGGCTAACACAATTAAATTATTGTGTTTTTGACTAAACTGAATCAATTATTTTTTGTTCTGATCATTTTAACATATGGTACTTTGTAATAATATAAAGTCAGTGTACTAAAAGAATAATATGTTTCATAGTAACATATTATTTCAATGAAATATTTGTATGTAATATTTTAATGCGAGGGGTGACAATAATATGCTCGTCTTTATTGTTATCTCTCTTTCGAAATAATTTACTCAGTCAGTAATGAAATCTTAAATGTGACGGACGTAAAGTGAAGAAAAACGTTTAAAAAGGCTCACAAAATTTTTATTAAAAAACTTTTTTATTATTTTTTAATAACGAGATCCACGCAGTGCTGACGGAGCAAATCATCAATGGCCATATTTAAAATTGAAAATATTTTTCGGTAAGTACAATAAATATCAATAATTCAGTGCGGTCAAATATAAAAATAAAAATAAAAAAATGTATTTGTACAAATTTTCTTTTAGGTGTGTGAATGTGAAGATGAATTTTCTTGAACGACATCGTCCAGTGAAGGCTGTGGTATTTGTTTTTTAATTATTTTCTATTCGCAAAATTTAAATTAAAAAAATAATAATAATAAATAAAAATACATTTTAACCGTATGCATAGTATTATGATTGGGGGTATTATAATATAGGGATCATGTTATATTTATGCAGTATGGTTGTGAGGACTATCACATACAAATGTTATGATTGTAAGGTTCATATTATATTAATATTGGATAGGACAATATTATGTTCACAAAAGGGTATAATAACTGATATGATTGAGGAAATCATAAGCCTAAACATTAACTATAGT
This sequence comes from Protophormia terraenovae, assembly GCA_951394005.1. Taxonomy (NCBI): domain Eukaryota; kingdom Metazoa; phylum Arthropoda; class Insecta; order Diptera; family Calliphoridae; genus Protophormia; species Protophormia terraenovae. The sequence goes on along the minus strand of OX596076.1, from coordinate 10,539,423 downwards.
TACCGATTATGATTTGACCAACCATGTTTTTTCTTTGCGTGTATGCATATAAAAAACATATTTACAGAATTCAATTAAAAATAAAAAATAAATCCAAATATATATTTAAAAATAAAATTTTTACTTAAAAAAAAAAAACTCATTTTGAACAAATTTCTTTGAAAAAAGTATATAATACTTTTTTCATCAAAATGCAAACTTCCAAGAAACTTTTTTTTTAACGTTTTATTATAAACCAGGGACTGTAATTATTATGATTTTCAAAAGTTGTCATAAAATTAAGAGGATAATATTTTTTTTTTTTTACTTTGATATTTCTTCAAGCAGAAATAAGTTGTTTTTTTTCTAGCTGAAATAAAATTTATTTTGTGATTTTTATTTTTTTCTGAGTAACATAACAGGAAAAATTGTATAAGTTCTACAACTAGTGTGGATATCCAGATCTGTACGTATAGTCAAGCTGCAATTAAATCGCTCTCGGGTGTCTTTTCGACATCCAGGCTGGTACATGAATGCCGGATATCTCTAAACGAGATGGCGAGACATTCAAACCTGGTGCTAGTCTGGGTTAGGGGTCATTCTAATTCCCCGTGTAACATTACTGTGGACGAACTGGCCAAAAATGGTTCCCTTCTTCGATATGAAGAAGTAGATCAACTGGTCGGAGTACCGCTCTCCTCCTGCAGATCTATAATACTGCGGAATTTATCGAGGATTGTACAAGATAGATGATCAAATCTGTCCATTTGCTCAATCTCGAGGCAAATATGGCCTCATTATGATGGACCTCGGTCAAACCTCATTCTGAGACTACCAATGCATCGGTTACGTATTCTGATATCCGTTGTCACAGGGCACTGGATTGCTGGTGCGCATGCTAATAGATAAGGGCTCCCTTTTAACGACTTCTGTAGAAGTTGCCTAGATGAAGAGGAGGAGAAGACAGTCCTATGTCACTGTCCGACTCTCTCGGAAATAAGGACTGCTAAACTCGGCAGTACGATTGTGCATGTACTGTCTAATCTCTCTGTTATTGACATCAGAGCGATCAACTCCTTTATACATGCGTCAGGTTGGTTTGATTCGAACTTAGTTTCTGATATGTGAGCTATACCACATGATCCATTAGGGTATCACAACGGGACCAAATTTTACCCACGTGAGCTGTCCTGTAATTGTTCGGGCAGCTGACCACTTAACCTAACCTAACCTAACCTACAACTAAGTAGTTCCAGAACGCATGAAAATAGCCTGTACTCGTTCTACTTTAGCGTTACGACCAATGATTTTTCTTGAAATTGTTACCTCCTGAACTATAGAAGTAGAAGCGTTATCTAGGCAGTACCACAGCAAAAACTTAGCTTCTATTTTTAAAAGCAACAGCTTCCTGTATGCATTACAATGTAGCCTTATTCGCCACTCGCATCATTACCTAAAAGTACTTTATTAACTAGTATTTAGTAAATATGAAAGGAACTAAAAAACGTGTACTTAAATTCAAGGCAAATATTTCTTTATTACCACTTTTTAGCACATAACAAGCGCGAGTGTTATATTCGTCTCGGCCGAATCTATAAACCCACCACCAACCTTTTCTAATTTTACGTAATAAGTTTATATCGACCCTCAAACTATTTATGCAAAATTTCATTGTCGTAGATGCCCATTTTCAATACCAAACAAACCTTATATAAGATAAATATTTGTGCCAAATTTCGTGCCCCTACGTTGTCCCGTTCGAGCCCTATCCTGCTTTCAACAGACAGACAGACGGACGGACATAGCTAGATCGACTCAGAATCTAACCAGGACCAAAAAAAATATATACTTAAATGGGGTCTTAAATGATTCCTTCGGCATGTTACACATGGAATGACAAAATCAATATGCCCCCATCTCTTTGATGGTGGGTATAAAAATCATCAAAACAAAATAAAATTTTAAAATGGAAAAATTATCAAAATGAAAAAATCGCCAAAACGCTAAAAAAACGTCAATAAATAAAAAAATCTCACACAAAAAAAAAAAAAATATATATAAAAATCGTCGCACAGTGTCCCATTCAAAAAATAAAATGGAAATAAATCTGGAATTTCCAAACGGCTGATCCGATTTCAATAAAATTTCAGGCAGTGTTAGTAGAGGTGTAGGCGAGTTAAAGTTTTGAGTTTGGACGTAATAGGCATAACGGGGGCGGGTCCAAAGGGTCCTAAAGTTGGACACCTCGGATGTTCAAAAAATTTAAAACGATCCAGATTCGTTATATCTCAGACGATTTAAAAGACTTTTATATGAGTGGATTCTGCTAGTCGAGATCTACAAAACCATTGTCGTATGTGTAGGTTATCTCTTTTAGTTTAAGAGATAAAAGATTAAAATTTTTATTTTTGGACCTATCTTGGTAAAGTTTTTTCACGGGTCCAAATTTCACTTGATTTTTTTGAAATATTTTTCGTTTTATTAACAACAAATAACAAAATTGTGTAAAAAAAATTTGTTGGAAAAATCTTTACGGAATCAAAAGTTATATGCATTTGAATTTGAATTTTGAAAAAAAAAAATCGATTTTTCGTCGTTTTTTTTTTTTTTTTTGCGAAAAAGGTAGTTACGTTCTTTTTGAGTTATAAAAAAATTTTCTTAAGTAACATATATAGTATTTATACTTTTCTGAAAGATTACTTTATAAGGAATTGTGTGAAGGAAAAAAATATTAAAAACTTTAATACTGCGTGAACCAGGGTATATCTTTTAAGTCGGCTGAGATATAACGAATCTGGATCGTTGGACATCCGAGGTGTCCAACTTTAGGACTCTCTGGATCCGCTCCCGTTAGGCCTATAATATCCAAACTCAAAACTTAAACTCGCCTACACCTCTACTAACACTGCCTGAAATTTTATTGAAATCGGATCAGCCGTTTGGAAATTCCAGATTTATTTCCATTTTATTTTTTGGATGGGACACTGTGCGTCGCCTACAAGCAAAAATTACCAAAACTCTATTTTGTTCTTTTGTCAACTGTTTTGTTTTTGACGTTTTTTTTTTAAATCAAAGATTTCATTGGAGAATTATAAAATAGAAATATAGTGCAATTAAAAAAAATCATAAATTAAAAATACACGAAAAATGTAAAGCATGCCTTAAAGAAATTAGACAAAATAAATCAGATTTTTTAATTTGTTATACTTAAAAGCAGGATAACGGTATAGCGGCTACTATGAAATTTATGCTCAATTATATATTGATCTTTAAATTTTCTAAAATACCCCTTAAAACCACTGTGCCTTTTTTTATGCCATACACATTTCAGCCTTATTACCTCTCAGACTAAACACATTTGCAGGCGCTTTATTTTACGCGTATAAATAAAATATAATTGAAGTTAGTAAATCGTTACGAAATAGGATTTAAAGGTAAAATTGATGATAAATTTTGTGAGATTATTATTTAAACAACTGTAACACAGTATTGCTATAAACCTATAAACCTTTAAATAAGTGTTTATGTGTTATAGAATTGAAAATCATAACATGTTTTGTTTATAGAGATTTTTATATGAATATATAAATATATATTTTTCATAAACAAAGTGAATCATATTTGTCTATAGAAATTTTTTTATGTTAAAATAAAAATAAAGAAATAAACGTGATAGCTTAAGGGGGGTTTAAAAGTATAAGAGTATGGGAAGAAAAAAATAAAAAAATCTTTTTTGATTTCTGTTTTAAAAAGTTTTTTTAAAACAAGAAATAAATTAAAAAACAATAAAAATATGGCAGTAAATTTTTAAAAACCTATAAAAATTTAACTCATCTTGTCATTAAATACTATAAAAACTTGAAATCCTTGAAGTATGCTTTTATTTTTTTTAATTTAATGAGAAAATTAATATTTTATAGCTTAACAAATTAAAAATAATATTAAATTTAATTTGTTTTATATTAATTTAAATACTTAAGTATTTAAGTATTTAAATTTAATATTTTATTCTAATTATAGGCTTTCTTTTCTGTTTTTTAATATAAGCCTTAAAGTAGGCATATGTTTTCTTTTTAACATTTTAATGCTTAGACTTTAACACCTTTATTTAAAGTAATTTTTTTCTTGTTTGCATATAATACAAATAACATTAAACTTTTAAATGTCTCATAAACATTAATTGTTTAGCCTTTTTCCCTAAAGAGTACTTTTTTTCCATAGCCTACTATTAGGCTTTTATTTGACGCAATTATCATTAGCCGAAAAAGAAATTTATATATATTTTTTGTTTATGTGTTGCCTTAATGCTTTGACATTAAAAACACCTAACAAAAAAAGCTAAATGTATGTCAACAAATAAAATTAACATAATTTCCTCAGCAAAAGCTAATTTCTTAAATACCTTTAGTGTTAGAAAAAGCTAAAATTATAGTGTGTTATTAGGCGGCTAGGAAGGGAGAATTGTGAAGTATAAAAAACAAACTAAGAAATAATTTTCTCACTGCATTTTATAAGTAATTATGAGAAATTTGACATGCACACACAATAAAAGTGTCAAGAGTTAAAAGAACAAAAAACAAGAAAAAGAGGGGCAAATAACTAATACAATTTATTATAATTTGACATGCCGAAAAGTAGGCTATAAAAAGAGGAAAAAAAATAAATAATAAGTCAGACGAAAGTTAATACTTATATAAAATAAAGTATTAAATTCTAGACACAAAATAATAACAAAATGAAATTGAAAAAAGATTCGGCTGTGCCGAATCTTTGATACCCTTCACCATATTACCATCTTACCATCTTATCGACATCATATTACCATATTACCGACAATTAATAAAATTTTCGCCTTAACGTATGCTTGCATATTTTCTAAATCTAAATTTTTTTCAAACTACGAAAATTTGAATATGAAAAAAAAAAACAATCATAACAGGCTTTGCTTTTAAAAAAGAAACAACAACAATTCCATATATATTTATTTTTGTATGTACAAACTGACTGAATACACAAAGAACAACAACAACACTGTTATTCATTATATTACTGCTGTTGCTAACTAAACTACTTGTCTATACAAAAAACAAAAACGTCACTAATAGTCATTACAATGCTTAATATACATGTTTGTGTATGTATTTATGTATATTCTTAACAGATATGTTTTAGTTTTTAAAAATAAACAACTACAATTCCATATCTATTTATTTTTGTACAGACTGCATATACAAAGAACAACAACAACAACAACACTGTTATTCATCATATTACTGCTGTTGATAACTAAACTACTTGTCTATACAAAAATTCAGAAAATAATTTTCGAGCCCCCTTTAAAAATTCGAAGTCCCTGGTATATGCAGAGGCTTCAGAAACTAAAAAACCGGTTCTAAAAACCGGTTTTTAAAGCATATCTCCACCATTTATAAACCGATCTTCCTGATTCAAAAAACTGAAATTTTAAAAAAATATTTGTGACCGATCTGTATAAAAATAAAAATTTATAGCTTAAACCAAGGCTTCGAAAAATAAAAAATGCGTTTTGTCCGATATCTCAGTTATTACTGAACCGATTTATTTCATTTTTTCAGAACAAAAATTCAGAAAAAAATGTCCGAGAATTCTTTGTAAAAATGAAGTCCGTAGTGTATACAGAGGCTTCAGAAACTGGAAAACCGGTTCAAAAAACCGGTTTTTTGAACATATCTCCGCATTATATGAACCTATCTTGCTGAATTCCAATAGCAAAATTCTCGAAAGCATTTCCGATCGTTTGACATACATATTATATATGTCAGTTATCGTTGGGCTTCATAAACGCCATTTCAACCGACACACGGACGGACGGACGGACATCATCGCTTCTTACAAGGATTCCGAAAATATAAACTTTTTTGCTCTCCGACGAAAATTGTGGAAATTACAAACGGAATGACAAACTTATATATACCCTTTACACCTGTGGTGAAGGGTATAAAAATGGCCAAGATTGTGTAGCAGATTACACAAATTCTTAGAAATTTTTAGTTACTTAAAGCAATTTATTTCAATAAATCTGTACATTATTACTTTTGTAATATATTTTATAATAAGGTTTAAGAAAATGTATTTTTTTTAACACTAAAACAAAAAAATTCTTCGGTATCATCTTCAGGCTCAAATTGTAAAAAAAAAAAAAAAAAAAAACGGGCATGAAAATATAATCATTTTATTTTCAGAAAGACAGACGGATGGACGGAAGAACATATATCGTTTGATAATTTCAACAAATTTATTTGATTCACTGGATATAACGTACAGGCGTGGATTCATTCAATGATTTTAGGAAAGTGGCAATTATTTGCAGACTGAAATTTGAAATTAAATTTTATATGTCACAGTTGAAAAACAGAAATAAAAAGTGAAAATATACACAATTTTTTATAGTAGAAATTTAGTAGTAAGAAGCGGACTTTTAATGCGTTTTCAACAATGCTTATAACGCGCAAAAGTCTTGATATTTAGCTATCTTCCAGTATTAAACTTTTTAATAAATAATTTACCAAACCAATTAAGAGGTGTCCGTCTGTCTGTCTATCCAAACGCTATAAATGAAAATATTGTGAACTATTTAATTATAAATTAAAATTTGTTTTTAATTCTTTAAATTTTTAATTCAGCTACGTAAAATTTAATGCAGTTTTAAATATATTTATTATTTATTATTTATTATTCGAAAAAAAAAAACTCTTGCTAGATGAATTAAAATTCTAATTTGCTGAATAACATAAGATTATGATTTTTGTTAAGAAAATATAATTAAACAAAAAGGTTTTCGAAGGTTTTAATCACAAATTTGTTGTTGATATGCAATCTATTCTTCTATCTATTCTTCTATATATATAAAAGAGTAACGTCTGAGTGATTGACTGACTGACTTACTTGGTGATTTATCATAGCACAACCCAAACGGTTAAAGCTAGAAAGATGAAATATGGACTGTAAATGGGTCTCCTACCAAACAGTAGAAAAGGGCAAAATCTCTAATCTTATATCTCCTTAACTAAAAGAGATACAAAAAAAGTTAAATAGAGATATCGTTATTTATTAAAAAAATAAACAAATAGGGGTCTCTTACTTTTTTGATATTTGGCTCTTTTAGAAAGAAAATGGGTAAAATTTTTAATTTGGTACTTTTTTGGAACCCTATCTATCTTTTAATCTAGTAAGTATAGAAATAAAATATGCATCAAATTAGTATCTTATGGAAAATTGGCGAATACAATTTTGGTACTTTTTGGAAGTTCGAACGTTTAAAAAGGGGTAAAAATAGTACCTGATTTTGAAACTTTTTTCACAAAATATTTTTTTTCTGTTTACAGACACATACATACATATGAATATTTTAACATTAGATCCTAGTACAATTTAAAAGGGGATAAAATCGGGAAATATTATTTTATTCAAATTAATTAAGGGATTTTTTTTTTATTATATTAAACTTAGAGACATGAACTTAAGAATATGTAGTCCTAAGTTAGTAAGAATTCACAAGAGGGGAATTTGTGGTACTTTTTTGATTAAAAATTGTTTTGAAAACTTTTTCGTCTTAAATTGTATAGAAAAATATGTTTTCAATGTCGAAAACTTATTTTTCCTAAACAAATTTAATATATTTTTATAAAAAAATTTATTATATATATTTTTAACAAGTTTATTTAATTTTTTACACAATCTGCATCATGTCAACAATTAATTTTTAAGCAAAACATTGAAAATTTTCTATTAAAAAATTTAATTTGAACATTTAAAATATTATTACATAATTTACATATTATTTTACATTGTTTTCATCGTGTAAATAATTAATTTTTCTTAAAAAAATCTGGAATTTACTCTTAAAAAGATTAAGTAAAAAATGTTTAATAATATTTACCAATTTTACTTAATTTTTACATTATGTAAACAATATATTTTTCTTTGAAAATTGTAATATTACCATTTAAATAAGTAAATTGTATTTTTTTTAAAGTTATTTGCATAATTTACTTAATTTTTTACATTGTTTACTTCGTGTAAATAATTATTTATTCTGCCAAAACTTGTATATGAAAATTTAAAAATGTTATTTGTATTTTTTGATGTTATTTACTTAATTTATGTAATTCTTTACATTGTTTACATAAAGTAAAAAATTTATTGTCTATTAAAAATTTCAAATTTAACGTTAGAAATTGTAATTTTACCATTTTTGATGTTTATTGCCATAATTTACATAATTTTTTACATTGTTTACTTCGTGTAAATAATTATTTATTCTGCCAAAACTTGTATATGAAAATTTAAAAATGTTATTTGTATTTTTTGATGTTATTTACTTAATTTATGTAATTCTTTACATTGTTTACATAAAGTAAAAAATTTATTGTCTATTAAAAATTTCAAATTTAACGTTAGAAATTGTAATTTTACCATTTTTGATGTTTATTGCCATAATTTACTTAATTTTTTACATTATTTACATCACGTAAATAATTGCTTATTCTTACAAAATTTTTAAATGAACATTTAATAATGTAATTTGCACATTTTTGATGTTATTTACTTAATTTATATAATTTTTTACATTGTTTACATAATGTAAAAAATTGATTGTCTTTTAAAAATAGCAAATTTAACGTTAGAAATTGTAATTTGATAATTTTTGATGTTGTTTTACATTGTTTACATCATGTAAATAATTGATTATTCTTAAAATAAATTTAAAATTGATATTCAACAAAGTAATTTGACTATTTTTGACATTTATTAAATAATTTACTTAATATTTTACTTAATATTTAGATAGTGTTTTTAACATATACCCTTAAAATCCGTAATTTTACCATTTTTGATAATATATTCTGAATAAATTTAATTCTTTACATGATGTAAACAATATATTATTCTTTTAAAATTTAAAAATTACCATTAAAAAAAAAAAAAATTGACCATTTTTGACATTTTTTACATATTCAATTTACATATTAATTCTTTACATTGTTTACAAATTGAATTATTTACCATTAAAATAAGTTATTTGATTTTTATTTACGTTATTTGCATAATTTACTTTAATTTTTACAATCTGTATTTAATAATATTTGATGTTGTTTACATTATTTATTTAATTTTTTACATAGTTTACATAATGTAAAAAATTAATTCTAATTTAAAAATTTCTAAATTTTACTTTAAAAATTGCAGTTTTAAAATTTTTGACATAATTTACCTAATTTTTTACATTGTTTACATTATGTCAACAATTGAATTTTCTGCCAAAATTTTATAATTTACCAATTAAAAAAGTAAATTTACCATTTTTACGTTACTTCAACAATTTTTACTTCAAATAATTTTTTACATTATTTACATGGTGTAAATAATTGATTTTTCTGCAAAAATTAAACAATTTACTTTTAAAAATCGTAATTTTACTTCTTTTAATGTTATTTTCATAATTTTTAAAATTTTTTACACATATAATTAATAAATTTTTTACATTTATTACATTGTTTACATTGTGTAAATAATTGACTTCTTAAAAAAATTGCAATTTGTTGTTGAAAACTTTATATTTAATATTTTTAATAATATTTACCTTATTTAAACAATAGATTTTTTACATTGTTTACATCAGGTCAACTATAATTATTTTCTTTTTTTAAGTGAAATTTTTTGTAAAAATTTTTTGTTACATTTTCCCAAGAGCTGACAGATTTTTAAAATAAATACACAGACTTTTAAACTGTATTTAGCATTTTTTTGTTAAAACTTAGTTTTTGTTGCAAAAATTTAGCTGAATTGCATTTAAGGTAGCTGAATTAAAATTTTGATAAGCTGAATAGCTTTAGATTGTTATGCTTGATATGAAAATAGCAGAAAATTTTCAATTCAGCATTATTAAATGCTATTCAGCAGGAGTTTTTCTTTAATATGTTTGTTTTTTTAAGAAAATTATGAAATGCAATTATTATTCAGCCTATAGAAACTGTATTCAGCTAAAGAGTTTACAAAATTATTTATTATTGTTGAAAATATTTAGCTGAATAGGATTTGAGGTAGCTGAATTAATATGTTAATTAGCTGAATAGTTTTAGATTGTTATTCTTTATATGAAAATAGCCGAAAATTTCCAATTCAGCATTACTAAATGTTATTCAGCTGGAATTTTTCTTTAATGTGTTTGGTTTTTTAAGAAAATTATGAAATGTAAATATTATTTAGTCTATAGAAAATGTATTCAGCTAAAGAGTTTTCAAAATTATTTAGTTTTTGGTGAAAATATTTAGCTGAATTGAATTTGCGATAGCTGAATTAAAATTTTAATTAGCTGAATAGATTTAGATTTTAATTTTTAATATTAAAATAGCAAAAAAATTCCAACACAGCGTTACTAAATGCTATTCAGCTGGAATTTTTCTTTAATATGTAGATTTTTTAAGAAAATTATTAATTGTAAGTATTATTTATTCTATAGAAAATGTATTCAGCTAAAAAATTTTCAAAATTATTAAGTTTTTGCTGAAAATATTTAGCTAAATTGGATTTAATGTATCTGAAATAAAATTTGAATAAGCTGAGTAGTTGTAAATTGTTATTTTTGTTATGAAAATAGCAGACATTTTCTAATTCAGCAATATTAAATGCTCTTCAGCTACACTTATTATTTAAAACGTTTGGCTTTCAAAGTAAATTATTAAATGTAAATAGTATTCAGCCTTTAGAAACTGTATTTAGGAAAAAAAGTTTTAAAAATATTTAGTTTTTATAAAAAATATTTAGCTGAATTGGATTTAATGTAGCTGAACTAAAATTTTAATTAGCTGAATAGCTCTAGATTGTTATTCTTTATATTTAAATAAAAGAAAATTTATAGATCAGCAACATTTATTAGTATTCAGCACAAATTTTCTCCAAAAATTTTTGGGTTTTTTAAGAAAATTATGAAATTTAAATATTATTCAGCCTTTAGAAACCGTATTTAGCTGAAAAGTTTCAAAAATATTTAGTTTTTATTGAAAATATTTAGCTGAATTGGATTTGGAGTAGCTGAATTAAAATTTCAATTAACTGTATAGCTTTAGATTGCGATTCTTGATATTAAGATAGCAGACATTTTCTAATTCAGCAATATTAAATGCTATTCAGCTAGACTTTTTCTTTAAAATATTGAATTTTCTTTAGTGTTTTTATAAATTTTAAGAGTTAAATATGTTTCAGTCTTAAAAAACTAAACTCAGCATAAAAATGTTTAAAAAAAACTTAATTTTTTTTTGAAAATATTTTGCTGAATGGGATTTAAGGTAGCTGAATTAAAATTTTAATTAGCTGAATAGTTTTAGATTGTAATACTTGATATTAAAATTAATGGAAATTTATGGTTCAGCAATATGTAATGCTATTCAGCTGGAAATTTTCTTTAAAATTTAAAGTTTTTTAGTAAATTTTAAGGCTTAAATATTTTTGAGTATTAAAAAACTAAATTTAGCATAAAAATGTTAAAAAAAACTAAATGTTTGTTGAAAATATTTGGCTGAATTGCATTTGCGGTGGCTGAATTAAAATTTTAATTAGCTGAATGGATTTAGATTGCGACACTTTATATTAAAATTACTGAAAATTTATGATTCAGCAATCTTTAATGCTATTCAGCTGGAATTTTTCTTTAAAATATTGAATTTTCTTTAAGTTTTTTAATAAATTTTAAGACTAAAATATTTTTTTGTCTTAAAGAACTAAATTAAGCATAAAATTAAAAAAAAAAAAAATCTTAATGTATGTTGATTATATTTAGCTAAATGGAATTTAAGGTAGCTGAATTAAAATTTTAATTAGCTGAATAGTTTTAGATTGTAATACTTGATATTAGAATTACTGAAAATTTATTTTAGATTCCTATAATATAAAGCAAATGGTGCTTAAATATTTTATATTTCAATTGCAATTATAAATAATTTCTAATTCTTCCCCTATTTCTAGTTTCAAACAAACATATTTATTTTCCTTGTCATCATTAAATATTATTTAGACGTCATAGAGTTAAACAAATAGTGCAACATCAGCAGCCACTAAAAGATCTATTTATTTTTCATTTTATTGTCCATTAATAGCAAATTCAAGCAATTTGTAAATCTATTTATAAAAAAAAACACCCCAATAACTTGAGGTGAAAAGTAAAGAAGAGCAAAATACTTAAGCTTCTAAGAATAATAGCAGTGATAGCAAAAACTCAGAAATTCTATAACAATTTAAAGATTTCTTTCCCTACAACTAGAACTGACCTTAAACAATAAACAAAGGACAACTGCAAGTTAAATGCATTTGGAGAGTTTAAAGAATTTAGGAAAAAAAAAAAAAAATCGTAAGGGAAATAGCAGGAAGAGTTAGAGGTGTTTAATTTCCTGCAACGTTTTTTTTTATAAAACTGAAGCAAAAACTCACAATATTATTAATGTCTTAAGGGAGTAAATGTGAAAACGCCAACACAATTTTGCAAATGAAAAAAAAAAAAAAAATTAAAGGGAAAAAAAACAACAGTAACTGCAGTAATTCAATCAAGCAAATATCAATAATCTAACAGAATTTTTTATATGAAAGTAACCATAAAGGGTAAAATAAAAAAAGGGAAAAATACTTACAAACTTCAAACTTGAATAACTTTTCGACAACCATTAAATATAAAACTAAAACAGCTGTTATATAAAAACCCTGTTAAGCTAAAAATTTTGAGTTAAAAAGATCCTTATAATATTTTCAATGGCTTCAAGCTACATTAATAAAAATACACACACACTCACACTTACACAGTCCTTCAACAAAAATCAACATTTACTGTGTGGCCTTTTAGAGCAAAGTAACTCCCTTTAAAAATAACACAAAAAGTCTTTACTTATATATAAGTATATATGACCGTATAAGAACTTTGTATATAACTATATATAGTATTAGTGTTAAAAAACTTTAAAGCCAAACAAAACACTACAAGAAACCATTTTACTTTGTAAGCTAGTGAGTGTATTAAAAAAAATATTTTATAAAAACTTTAGTTTTGTTTCATTTTTTCCTTTTTAGAAATATAAACAAAGAATGAAAAAAAAAAAAAAAAAATGCTATAGTATGAAACGTTTTATTGCTACATCTTGTTAACTCTTATTCATACAATCATTTACTTGAGCCAAATAGTTAGACATTCAGTTACAGTCGTCAGTATAAACAACTCACTAGTTAGACTTTTGTTCATTTAGCAACATTTATTCATTTACTGCCTTTACAGAAATTGTTATTTTTAATGGCTTCATAACTGCAGGCATTAAATAATGTTTTAAGTCTGTGTGTATGTTTTTTTAAAGTTTCTATTTTGCTCATTTCTTGTTGCTTAAACTAGAAGTGTAACAATTTCTTATTTGTGTTGTAGAGAAAAAGAGGCAGAAAATTAAATGTCTTAATATATACCTTCATATGAATACTGTAATGTATATTCCATAATATAGTCTGGAATATAGACGTATATAGTAAATACTAGAGTCTAGTCTATAGTCCATACTATAGTCTATAGATTAGACAATGGTATGGACTGTAGACTAGACTCTTGTATTGACTATAGTCTAATATATAGTTCATAGTATAGTCTGGACTATAGTCCATGGAGGCTAGACTATAGACCATACTATAATTTATTCTATAGTCTATACTATAGTCTAGCCTATAGTCCATACTATAGTCTATACTATAGTCTAGTCTATAGTACATACTATAAACTGGACTATAGTCAATACTATAGTCTGGACTATAGTAAAAACTGTAGTCTGGAATATAGTCAACACTATAGTCTGGACTATAGTCAATACAATGGTCTAATCGATAGTCCCTACTAAAATTTTGATTACAGTTTGGACTATAAACCATACTATAGTCTATAGTTCATACTATAGTCTGTACTGTATTCAATACTATAGTCTGAACTACAGTCAATACTATAGTCTGAACTATAGTCAATACTATAGTCTGAACTAAAGTCTGGACTATAGTCAATACAATAATCTGGACTATATTCTGGACTATAGTCCATACTATAGTCTGGGCTATAGTCTATACTTTAGTATGGACTATAGTCCAAACTATAGTCTGGATTATAGTCAATACTATAATCTGAACTATAGTCAATACTACAGTCTTTACTATAACTATAGTCTGGACTCTAGTCCATACTATAGTCTGGGCTATAGTCTATACTTTAGTATGGACTATAGTCCAAACTATAGTCTGGATTGTAGTCAATACTATAATCTGGATTATAGTCAATACTATAGTCTGGACTATAGCTATAGTCTGGACTATAGCTATAGTCTGGACTATAGCTATAGTCTGGAATATAGTCCATACTATAATCTGAACTATAGTCAATACTACAGTCTGGACTATAACTATAGTCTGGACTCTAGTCCATACTATAGTCTGGGCTATAGTCTATACTTTAGTATGGACTATAGTCCAAACTATAGTCTGGATTGTAGTCAATACTATAATCTGGATTATAGTCAATACTATAGTCTGGACTATAGCTATAGTCTGGACTATAGCTATAGTCTGGACTATAGTCCATACTATAATCTGGGCTATAGTCTATACTTTAGTATGGACTATAGTCCAAACTATAGTCTGGGCTATAGTCTGTACTATATTCAATACTATAATCTGGACTATAGTCAATACTATAGTCTGGACTATAACTATAGTCTGGACTATAGTCTGGGCTATAGTCTGGACTTTAGTCAATACTATAATCTGGACTATAGTCAATACATAGTCTGGGCTATAATCTGGACTTTAGCCAATACTATAATCTGGACTATAGTCAATACTATAGTCTGGACTATAACTATAGTCTGGACTATAGTCTGGACTGCAGTCAATACTATAATCTGGACTATAGTCAATACTATAGTCTGGACTATAACTATAGTCTGGACTATAATTTATACTATAGTCTGGTCTATAGTCTATACTTTAGTATGGACTATAGTCCAAACTATAGTCTAGAATTTAGTATGGACTATAGTATGGACTATCGACTAGACTATAGTATGGACTATAGTCCAGAATTTAGTATAGACTATAGCCCAGACTATAGTATGGACTATATAGTCTGGAATAAAGTCAATACTATAGTCTAGTCTGTAGGGACTATAGTTTATAGACTAGACTATAGTATGGACTCTAGCCTATAGTCTATACTATAGTATAATCTATAGTATGGACTATAGAATCCATTCTATAGTCTAGTTAATAGTCTAGTATATAGTCTGCAGTCCAGTCTATATTTCTGTCGAGGGTCTAGTTTTTAGTTTACTCTGTTGTCCAGCCAGTTGTCTAGTCGATAGTCTAATCTAGTTTATAAACTACTTGGTATCCCAGTTCATAGTCTAGATTATAGTCCTCTTTGTAGATTATATTTCAGCCTTTAGTCTTAAGTCCTTTCTTCCTTTATTTCCCTTCAAGATTTTACTCCTTTTCCCATCAATTGCTCTTGTCTTTCTCTTAGTTTTCCTCCAATATAAATTCAAGTGTTATTTGTGTAATTTGAAACTTAACTGCTTTTGGCTTTAAACCTTAATACCACCTACATTTTATCTTTCAGCTCCATATAGTTAGTCTAAAGCCCGGCAAATATTTTGTTTACGAACGATATGAAAGGCTATAAAATTAAACGTATACACTCATTCCCACATACATACACTCCATTCAACATTAATAACAATTGCAACGAATACAATTTGCACTTTTAGTTTTAGAATAACAAAATCTACTTGAATGTTCACATACTCGTACACACACAGACACACACTCCCAACTAAACACACATTGTTGAGAATATTGTTGAAGTATTAGTAGTGAATTTTCCAAACATCTCATTTTAATTCATCCCTGTTTATAGATTAAAATACATTCAAGCATAAAAGCTTTAACAATGTTGACTATGTGCGTTTACGTCAAGGTTCTCGCAACTGGTTATAGAAGCAAGTGAGTCAGTCAACCATTCAGCCAAACAGTCAATGACGATGATGATGATGATAATAATTGTTTTGTTAAATTTAACAGCCGGGGCGAAGATGGTTGAGTTGTTGTTAGAAATATTATAGAGTTTAATACTTAATGATTCAAGGTTTTTGTTTATATTGGTGAAATAAAAAGTGAATTAATTTAAATTTTAATGATGGAAAGTAATTTTTAAAAGATGAATAAGAATGATTGAAATACAGGTTTGGATGAAGGCGAAGGATAAAGGGAAACAAAGAAGAGTTTGTCAAAAACAACAAATCGATTTTATAGCTAAACTAGAACTGAGAATTAGAACTAAACTAAACTGAATTTAAATTGAATTAGAACTGAACTAGAACTGAACTAGAACTGAACTAGAACTGTACTAGAACTGAACTAGAACTGAACTAGAACTTTTTTTTTTTTTTTTTTTTTTTTTATTTTGAAATTTTAAATAATTATTAACAATTTTCTTAAAGCTAACCCCGCGAAGCCTTTTGGCTTATCTGCAGGGTGAAACAATTAAAAATTATTAAAAATTAAAAATAGAAATAATAATTTGATATAATTTCATTGCGAATTTAAAAAATACGATTTTAATAATTTTTTCCTCTTATATGGATTTTGTATGTTGAGTAAGTTTGTGGGCATTTTATTAAGAAGAGTTGGTAGTACGACTTTTAAACTGTTTTTTCCATAATTATTTCGGAAACGTTCAACCTGGTATCTTCCTTCAGTTCGGCGCCTTGTGTTGTAGGTATGATCAATTGGAATAAGGAGTGTTGGGTCGTTATAAAATTCATTTATTAAAGTGCTGCTGTAGATACTTTTTATGTTTAAAACTTGTAGTTTGCTAGCTATGGATGTTGATCTAGTTGATCTAGTTGTGTTGACGTTTGTGTTGTTATCTGCGTGAATGTCGTTGTTTACTTGACTGATGTTGTGAACATGAGTGTTTACGTGTGTGTTGTTGTTTACCCATGTGTTGTTGTTTACTTGCGTGATGTTGTTTTCGTGTGTGTTGTTAACGCTGATGTTGCTGTTTACGTTTGTATTATTGTTTACATGTGTGTTGTTTGTGTTGACATATATCGTGTTGTATTGTATTTGTTGATTGTGTTGTCGATTTTTTAGCAAAATTTTTAGGATTTGGTTTTGTGTCTGCTGTAGGCTGGTGCAGTACGTTGAACTACCCCACGCTGTGATGCCGTGCCTAATATAGGATTCAGCTAAGGAGAAATAAGCCTGTTTGAGTACTGTAAAGGGTGTACAGTTGCTCAAATGAAAAAGACTATACGCAGCTTTCCTCAGCTTTTTCCGGAGATCTTGTATGTGCGTTAACCATTTAAAGTTTTCGTCGACATATACACCTAAATTTTTAAAAGTTTTCACCATTTCTATAATAGTAGTACACGTATTAACATTAGGGAGGTTTGTGTTGTGTAGGCATTCTTGTGTGTGGAATTTGATTTTTACATCGTGGTTTGGAAGATGACGTGGCTTGATGTGCATAAGTTTAGTTTTGGATGAGTTGATAACTAGGCCATTGTCATGACTCCATTTTGTTATGATGTCTAACTCGATTTGCATAATTTTGCTAGCTTCTTCAATATTTTTGTGGTGTACAACGATTGCTGTGTCATCAGCATATGCAAATGCTGTGCTCATTTTGAGAATATTTAGCATATCGTTAGCGTATAGAAGATAGAGAATTGGACCAAGTTTTGAACCTTGGGGAACACCGTTATTGTTTGAGAAAGTCTCATCGCTTAAGCTGTTGCCAATTTTAACTCTATATGTCCGAAGTTCTAGATAATTAATGAACCATTGTAAACAACTACCTCGTATTCCATACCTTTCCAAGATTTCTGTGTGATAATGTGTCAAAAGCTTTGCTAAAGTCAATAAATAACGCTAAGCAGTGGTTGCTTTCACTCAGGCATTTATTGACGTGGTTCGCAAAGTTACCCAGAAGTTGGTTTATGTTTTTCCCTTTTTGAAACCCGTATTGGCATGGATTTAGAATTTTATATTTTTTTAAGAATTCATTTAATCTTCTGACTATTATTTCCTCTAGGACTTTTTCTATAATTGAGAGTATCGCTATGGGTCTATAGTTGTTGCAATCATTTTTTACTCCACTTTTATAAATAGGTCGAATTATTGAAGTTTTTAGTATTTTTGGAATGGTTGCGCTGCTAATACTGGTGTTTATAAATAAAGTTATTATTGACGTGAAGTTAATGGCATTGTATTTTATATCTTTGGGTCTGATGTCATCTATACCGGCTCCTTTTCTAACGTTTATATTTTTTAAAATACTTAAAATTTCATCTTCAGTAGTAGGAGAAATATATATAGAGTTTATCAATGTTGGTTTATGGTATTGTAATGTTTTAATGTCACACGTGTGTAAAATGTTCTGTACATTAAAGTTAAAGTTTACTGCAAAGTTGTTTGCTATTACCAGCATGTTTTCGTTGTTAAAGTTTTTAGTTATCGTTGTATCAATATTTCTAACTTCTTTGCCCGTTAATTCGTTTATTAATTGCCACGTGATTCGCATGTTATTTCGATTTTCTACAAATTTTGCTTTATAATAGAAATTTTTTGCATTATTTAATTTTTTATTTAAAATGTTTCTAAATTTTTTATATTCATTTTCATAGTTTTTATTGTTTCTGTTATTTCGCCATTTGTTATAAAGTTTATCCCGGATACTACAACATTTTAATAAATGATCGTTCAACCACGGATTTAATTTTCTTTTTTTATTATTTTTATTTAGTATTTTAGATTTTTGATAAATATCACTAAACTTTTCGTAAATTTTATTAAATAAATCATTGGTATTAAGGTTTTGTTCAATTATTTCGTTCCAATTATATTCACTGATATGTTTATTAACTTTATAATTGTTTATTTTCACACCCTGATTTATGATAGTTTCCGCACTCTGGTTTTGTTTATTTTGTTTGTTTTGTTTTTCTTCTGTTTCGTATAGACAACAAAACAGAGCGTAGTGGTCAGAGATGCTTGTTCTCACTATTGAAGCTTGTATTTGTGTTGTTGTTTTATTGATACGTACATGCAAGTGATCAATGCAAGTACTTGTTTTCTTGTTTAAATCTTCCCTTGTACTTTCATTAATTATGCATTGTAGTCCATTTGACGAAAGCATTTCTGTGTACTTAGTTGTTGATATATTTTGTTTGAGAATATCGATGTTAATATCACCAATGACCAGGGTTGTCAGATTTTTTTATGCCTCTGTCGCCAAATTGTTAATCAGAAATCGCCAAAAATCGCCAAAATTAAATTTTATATATATTTTTTTAAGAGAAACTAAAAACAACTAAAATATTTAGTAAATTCAGCATCAACTAATATAATTTGAATTAAATAATTATAATAATAATTTGAATAAAAAAAATATCACTTTTCTGACATACATAGCTCAATTTTAGGTTAAAAATTTTAAAAATGTATTGAAATTTATTATATTTTTTAACAGAATAATTTCTAAAATTATATAAAGAACATTTGTCCTATTAAACTTATAAATGGTTTTGAAGAATTAATTTATTCATGAACATTTTGTTTTCATTATGGCCCATAAAATCTCCATATTCATATTTGAATGATGATGGAAAATAAATTGTCAAACATTTATTGAAGATATTTATAAATGAATGATCTTTATTTTGTTATTCGGGGTTCATAAACAGCAACTTTTTTTGCTGTAATTCTGAGTTCGTAGACGAGAGAGGTAAAGTGTAAATGTTTAGTATTCTTCTTTTCTCTTTTCTCTTCTCTCTCCTATGAATTCAGAATCACAGCAGGAAAAATTGCTGTGTGTGATCCCCGACTTAAATCAGGGGTTTTTACAAACTCTTGCTTCGGGTCTTTTAATTTGATAAGGTATTTCTGGAAATACGTATGTTGAATTTCAAGTTTGAATAAAAATGAATATTCATTTGAAAAAAAGTGATACTTTCTTAATTTCATATCAAATGTTATTCCTAAATAATTCTTAATCCAAATTCTGAATTTGATACCAAATGCTTTTGATAAATCAGGCTATATTTAAGAAAGTAGTAAAAACATTTGATTTCAATTAATTATAAATTTAAGATAAAACATACAAAGGTTAAAAATGTCTTATTCCAAGGATGAAATATCATTAAGGCCCGTTATTATAACTTTCCAATAACTAAAGTTAGGATGTTATCGTTCAGTTTAAGTTAAGCCAAAAGTGACCAATAAGCTAAAGGTAAGAACATCTGACCATTAACTTTTATCGGAAGGTTTATGTTTTCAGAGCTGCCATATTTTCTGCTTTATAAAAGAAATAAATAAAATCATTTTTATTTCGCTGTAGTTTTTAGAAATTTGTCTTTATTTGTTTATATTTCCGTTAGTGGCAGTTACGTTCAAATAGTACATGTTGCCACTACGTTAAATGGCCAAAAGTAATCGGTTTTTGCTTTAATATTGCCGTATTATCAAGATTATAAAATTTACCTTAAAACCAAGTTGTAATAACCAAAAGTAGATAAAGCTCACTTTATCGTTCACTTTAGTTTATCTTACCATTAACTGTCTGATACCTTATAGGTAAGTTATAATAACGGCCCTAAATGTTTTTTACAATTTGCAAAAATTACCAGAATGATAATAAAAAACAATTATTTGTGCATTAATTGTTTTAGAATTTTTACTCTATATTTTTGCAACTTGCAAGTATGGAGAAATTAATATACACACGTGTGTTATCTGTTTAAAGATATACTTTAGATTTTATGTTCAAGCAAAAGGTCTTAGCGACCACCTAACAATCTTTGTATGGACCCCTTGTTGAGAACCGCGGACCCCCATTTGAGAACCGCCGTTTTGGATAGAAAAATACTAAAAACAGACTTTGGCTAGTAAGGAATCGTAATAGTTTTACTACGCGAATACCTATTTAATGAAATTTTAAAAATTAGCCAAATAAATCGCCACCTTGTTAAAAATCGCCAAAAAATTCGCCATGTCGCAAAACGGAAAATTCAGTCGCCAAGAGCAATTAAAAATCGCCACGTTTGGCGAAAAATCGCCACATCTGACAGCCCTGCCAATGACGATAATGTCTTGTTTGTTTTTTATTTTGTTAAGAGTTTGATCAAGTTCTATTATAAACTCTTTTACATTATTTTTTGGTGGCCGATATATTATGAGAAGAGAAAAGGTTTTGTTGTTGTTATTTGCATCAATTTGAATTGCTTCAAAAGAGATTGTTTTTATGTTAATGTTTGTGTGTTTAATGTTGTCTCTTACGTATAATGCTATTCCCCCGCCTTTGCTATTTCTATTTAAATAATGTGAACTAAAACCATTTATTTTGTACATATTGTTCTCATCATTTGTTATATTTGTTTCGGCAAGAGCAATAAAGTTAATATTGTTTATAATGTTGTGTATTGAAACCAGGAATGATGTAAAATTAAGACGAAGTGAACGAATATTCATAAAGAGAATAGTATTGGGATAACTTAAGAAGTTTTTTTCAATTTGGTTGAAATTTTCAATTGTTTTTATAGAGTTCATTTTTATTTTTATATTTGTGTGTTTGGGGAAGAACAATTTACACTGTTTTTTTATTTAAATAGCTGTAGTGATTAACTCAATATCTGCTGTGTTTTTTATAATAATGGGATTTGAAATTTCATTCTTTTTAATAAAAATTTTACCATTTTTAACCCACACAAATTTCCAGTTCGATTCTTTGGCTTTGGTTTTTGATAGCCATAGTAATCGACGTTTGTGCGCAGTTAAGAGATCATTAACATACATATAATTGCTACTATTGTTGTTTGTTATCACTTTGGCTTCTACCCTATGACGTTTGATTTTTCCCATCAATTCTTTCTTTTTGTTGAGCGTAGTAAACTCTACTATAATTTTTTGTGACTTTTTAAGATGATACGAGTTGTTTATATCTGTATCATTTACTTCTACGTTTAAAGAAGCAGCAATCATTTTCACCACATCGTTTGGAACAAGATTCTCATCGGGTATATTTTTAATCTCAATGTTTTTATTTATGAGTTGTTGTTCTAAGTCGTTGACACGGTTGTTAATATCTTGCATTTGTTTTTCCCTTTCTTTATTAATTTCGCATAAGTTATTTATTTGAGATGTGAGGGATGCAATGGTGCTCGTAATTGCAGTGAGAGCGGTTTCAACTTTTGTACTTGTTTCAGTATTTTGGTTTGTTGCTGTTGCTAGTTGTTGTATTGTGGTTTTGATGTCGTTTATGTCTGTTTTAAGAGTTGAAAATTCTGCTTTTAATTCGTTTACGTCGTTTTTTAAAGAGCAAACATTATTATGAACATCATACATGGACAAGGAGTTTTTGAAGCGTTTTGATGCCTCATTCTCATCGACATCGTCATCACGTTGTTGTTTTTGTAGGTTTTTTGTTAGAGAGCTATCATCAATTATTATATGGTAAGAGTTATTGCTGTTGGTAGACTAGAACTGAACTAGAACTGAACTAGAACTGAACTAGAACTGAACTAGAACTTAACTAGAACTGAACTAGAACTGAACTAGAACTTAACTAGAACTGAACTAGAACTGAACTAGAACTGAACTAGAACTGAACTAGAACTGAACTAAAACTGAACTAGAACTGAACTAGAACTGAACTGAAACTGAAGTGGACTAAGCTGTTTTTTTAACTACACTCTTACAGGTGTGCCGTCATCAACTATATTTAATAATAGTTTGCTTTTATTAAAATCTGCAAAAAGATTTAATTAAAAACACATTAATTAAATGACAACCACCCATTGTTCGCAAATTTAAAACGCTACAAAATAGCACAACATTATAACATTTCCATCGTCACACCCTCTTGTTGGTGGAATCATAAAAAAATTTTAATAATAATAATAAAACAAGTGGCATTAATAACACGCGACATGCTTGTCGTTGTAGTTCTTACATTAATGAGCTTTAACAATGATGACGCGCTGATGGCTTAATGACACTTTGCCTCACTATCGAATAGTCCCCATGTAGACAACATTGTTAAACAATATAGCCAACATTTATAATATCATCTACAATTGTTAATAATTGAGTGTTTTTGTTCCTCTATTTAATTGTTTCTCTTTTTTTAAGGAAATTATTTTTCTACTTAATTAAATTTAATTGCTTTTAATAGAAAAACTTACCACGTAAAATTTTCTTATCATGATGGCCATGACATCGAAAACCTTGACAGCCACGTTTTTGTATTAAAACAGGACAATGTTTGCCACCATTTTGAGCGGCCTGTAAAACTTGACGTGTTCTTGTCATGATACCAGAACCACAGGCTGTACTGCAATCACTCCACTGGCCCCAGTCGCTGACCTGACAGTCGAGTACTAGAAAGAAAAAGAAGAGAAATAAATTAGAAATTATTATAAAGCCAAAGGAATGATAACAGAAATAATTATTGTTTTAATTTTTATTCTAATTAATATTCTTATATAGGCCAAACTATTATAGTCTTATCCACAACTGTAACTTAATCTATAGTCTAGACTTTGGTTTAATCTACAGCCTACTTTATAGTCTACTCCAAATTCTAATCTAAAATACTTTTAAAACTTTTCTGGTTTCAAATAATTTTCATTTTCCTCCTTAATTGTTTTTTGGGTTAACATTTCCTCTCTTTTATACAAATATGTAAACAATTTGCCAAATTTAATTTTAACTTATAAAGAAGGGAAAAATAAACTTGATTTTATTATAATATAATTATTTATGCAAAAAAAATTATTTCAACATTTGACAGTAATAAAACACATTCACTCTTTCACACGCACATTTTGCAAAATAAATTTAACAAACATGAAATATTAAATAAACAACTTGATTAAATAAAACAACTAACGCTATTTCCCTCCGCTAATTTCTCCTCTCATTAGTCATTCACCCTGTTTACACAATACAAAAAATTGCTCTTTTCAACCGGGGGTGTTTAAAGGTGTTACAACTATTAAAACCTATTTTGCAACACTTTTTATTTTGAAGATTTTTAGGTAAGAGTTGTGGGTTGTATTAGTAAACTAAATGAAATGAATATTTGTAGGATGAAGGTTTTTGGTTGTTATTTACATATGTACGCAATTTGCATTGCGTGTGTGCTAGTGTTTATTTGTTTGTTAGTGGGGTTTTTAAGTTTACTTTATATGAACACATATACATATGTATTTCATTTTAAGTTGCATAAATTTATTTAAATTTTTCCAACGTTTCATCATTAAATAATGTATACAATTTTTCTTTTTAGCAATTTTCAAAGTAAATAATTGCATATAAAATTGATGTTAAATATTAATATGACTGCATATGGTGGAAATAAATGCTTAAAAGCACTCATTTAGAAAAGTTTGTTTTTCGAAATATAATCAATGTTTTTAAATGGAAACATCAAGGTTATTTAAAAGTAAATTAATCAAAAGGAATAAAATTTAATTGGAAATTAAACTTAATAGTATAATATCATATAGCTAAGAAGTTAGACTGTTCTTATACATAAGACTATAAACTAATTTGTAGTCGATAGACTATTTTATAGTCCAAAGAATAAAGACTATTTTCTAGTTCAGACTACAGACTATTTTATAGTCCAGACAATAGACTATTTTATAGTCTATACTATAGACTGTTTTATAGTCTGGACTATAGACTATTTTATAGTCTAGACTATAAACTATTTTATAGTTTAGACTATAGACTATTTCATAGTCTAGACTATAGACTATTTTATAGTCTAGACTATAGACTATTTTATATTCTGGACTATAGACTATTTTATATTCTGGACTATAGACTATTTTATAGTCTAGACTATTGAATATTTTATAGTCTAGATTATAGACTATTTTATAGTCTAGACTATTGAATATTTTATAGTCTAGATTATAGACTATTTTATAGTCTAGACTATAGACTATTTTATAGTCTAGACTATAGACTATTTTATAGTCTAGACTATAGACTATTTTATAGTCTAGACTATAGACTATTTTATAGTCTAGACTATAGACTATTTTATAGTCTAGACTATAGACTATTTTATAGTCTAGACTATAGACTATTTTATAGTCTAGACTATAGACTATTGTATAGTATAGACTATTTTATAGTCTAGACTATAGACTATTTTATAGTCTAGACTATAGACTATTTTATAGTCTAGACTATAGACTATTTTATAGTCTAGACTATAGACTATTTTATAGTCTAGACTATAGACTATTATATAGTCTAGACTATAGACTATTTTATAGTCTAGACTATAGACTATTTTATAGTCTAGACTATAGACTATTTTATAGTCTAGACTATAGACTATTTTATAGTCTAGACTATAGACTATTTTATAGTCTAGACTATAGACTATTTTATAGTCTCGACTATAGACTATTTTATAGTCTAGACTATAGACTATTTTATAGTCTAGACTATAGACTATTTTATAGTCTAGACTATAGACTATTTTATAGTCTAGACTATAGACTATTTTATAGTCTAGACTATAGACTATTTTATAGTCTAGACTATAGACTATTTTATATTCTAGACTATAGACTATTTTATATTCTGGACTATAGACTATTTTATAGTCTAGACTATTGAATATTTTATAGTCTAGATTATAGACTATTTTATAGTCTAGACTATTGAATATTTTATAGTCTAGATTATAGACTATTTTATAGTCTAGACTATAGACTATTTTATAGTCTAGACTATAGACTATTTTATAGTCTAGACTATAGACTATTTTATAGTCTATAGTCTAGACTTTAGACTATAAAATAGTCTAGATTTTAAACTATTTTATAGTCAAGACTATAAACTATTTTTAGTCTAGACTATAGACTATTTTATAGTCTAGACTATAGACTATTTTATAGTCTAGACTATAGACTATTTTATAGTCTAGACTATAGACTATTTTATAGTCTAGACTATAGACTATTTTATAGTCTAGACTATAGACTATTTTATAGTCTAGACTATAGACTATTTTATAGTCTAGACTATAGACTATTTTATAGTCTAGACTATAGACTATTTTATAGTCTAGACTATAGACTATTTTATAATCTAGACTATTCTTTAGCTTTAGTCTAGACTAGATGTTTTTTTTTATAATCTGGACTATAGACTACTTTTTAGCCTTAGTCTAGACTAGATACTGTTTTATAATCTAGGCTATAGACTTTTTATGGTCTCTACTATAGACTATACTCTAGACAATTTTAGACTCTAAACTATAGACTATTTTATAGTCTAGAGTATAGACTATTTTATGGTCTGTACTATAGACTATTTTCTAATCTAGATTATAGACCATTTTCTAGTCTAGTCTATAGACTACTTAATAGTCTAGACTATAGACTATAGGCTATTTTTTAGTTAAGATTATAGAGTATTTAATAGTCTACAATACAGACTGTTTTATAGTCTTATAAAATAAGACTATAAAACAGTCTGTATATTATAGTCTAGATTATAGACTATTTTATAGTCTAGACTATAGACTATTTGATAGTCTAGACTATATACTATTTTATAGTCTAGACTATAGTATATTTTATAGTCTAGACTATAGACTATTTTATAGTCTAGACTATAGACTATTTAATGGTCTAGACTATAGACTATTTTATAGTAGAGACTATATATTATTTCATAGTCTAGACTATAGACTATTGTATAGTATAGGCTATAGACTACTTTATAGTCTAGATTATAGACTATTTTATTGTCGAGGCTATCGACTATTGCATTGTAGAGACTATCGACTATTTATTGTCGCGACTATAGACTACTCTATTAAAGATTATAGAGCTTTCTATAGTCGAGAATATAGACTATTCTATATACTCTATTCTAGTTAAATCATACTAGTTAAAATTTTTTAGTAAACATTCATGCATATGAGTAATACATTAGAAATTAAAACCTAGCTTCATTTTAACATCACAAAATTTTTCATTTCTTTGATTGTTTTTACTGTCACATCAAATTCAAATCTTAACTGAACTTAAACACAATTTTATGATTAAACCTAAAAGTTGTTTTACAAACTTTATGCTCTAAATACACTATTGTTTTGGAATCACACACCCAGACAAACATTAACTGAAAAAAAACACACAACAAACAACAAATCAGGGTAATTTAAAGTGATATTTTGAATGAACACATGTGTAGCCGCCTCCAATGTTTTCTTTATTCCTAGCAAAAAAAAGCTCAAAAATTCAAAGTTAAGCTGCCACACAAATTTTGCTGTTGTTGTAGTATATAGCTGTTGCTAGAAATGATAGAGGCATGGTTTTTACGTTACTAGAACAAGTGTATTTGCTATAAAATATTTTGTTGCATTGTTGTTGTGCATTTAACACATCACTGATTTTGAACAAATGTTTTGGTTGCACACGCAGCATTTATGTCCTTGACATAAACAAGCAACAGCATCAATAGCAGCAGCAGCTATAACAACACATTTTAACAATAAAAACTCTAGCATCAATACAATGTAAAAAGGCGCACAAACAACATTTAATGTTTAAATATGGAGTGTTTATAAGCAGAGAGGATTTTGGCAAAAAAAAGAAAAAAGAGGAAATCATTGTTGCAAGTAAATATATAAGGGAGGTAAAACACAATGGAAATATTTTTTGTGCTGCAGGAGTGCAACAAAAAAATCTGTGAAATTACTACAATGACATAAAAACGTTTAATATAAAATTGGCTTCATCAGAGCATAAGTAGCTGCTCTCTTTTGTGTATTTTTATCGTCTAAGAGCAAAAAGCAAATTTGAGGCAATATTTGTTTTTATTTGTTAGTTGCAACAATGACAAAGAGCTACTTAACAAAAACTAAAAAAAGAAAAAAAAAAAAAAAAGGTAATGGAAAACATTTGAAAATGCATTTGAAAGTAATAGCACTTGAAGCGTGTTTTATTATTTGACAAGGAGAAATAATTTAAAGGGGTTTATAAAATATGTAAGAGGTTGGAGGGAAAAGTTGTATAGAAAATTAGGAGAGAATAGATAACAGAGTAGAATATAGAAGAGACTATAGTATATAATACTATAGGAGAGACTATAGAAGAGACTATATAATAGGTTATAGAATAGACTATAGAATAGTATATAGAATAGATAATAGAACATACTATAGAATAGTGTATAGAATAGTCTAGAATAGTATATAGAATAGTCTAGAATAGTATATAGAATAGTCTACAGAATAGTCTAGAGAATATTCTATAAAATAGTGTATTGAATATTCTATGGAATAGTCTATAGAATAGTCTATGGAATAGTATATAGAATAGTCTATAGAATAGTCTATAAAACAGTTTATAGAATAGTCTATAGAATAGACTATAGAATAGTCTATTTCTAGTCTATAGAATAGTCTACAGAATAGACTATAGAATAGAGTATAGAAGAGTCTATAGGATAGTATTTAGAAGAGTCTATAGAACGGTCTATAGAATAGTCTTTAGAATAGTCTATAAAATAATCTATAGAATAGACTATAGAATAGTTTATAGAATTGTCTATAGAATAAACTACTGAATAGTTTATGGAATACACTATAGAGTAGTCTATTGAGTAAACTACAGAATTGTCTATAGAATAGTCTATGGAATAGTATATAGAATAGTTTATAGAACAGACTACTGAATAGTTTATAGAATACACTATAGAATAGTCTATAGAATAGTATATAGAATAGTCTATAGAACAGACTACTGAATAGTTTATAGAATACACTATAGAATAGTCTATAGAGTAAACTACAGATTTGTCTATAGAATAGTCTATGGATACTATTCCATAGAATAGTCTATAGAGTAGTCTATAGAATAGTCTATAAAACAGTCTATAGAATAGTCTATAGAATATTCCATAGAATAGTATATATAGTAGTATATAGAATAGTATATAGAATAGTCTATAGAGTAGTCTATAGAATAGTCTATAAAACAGTCTATAGAATAGTCTATAGAATAGTCTATAAAACAAAACTACAGATTTGTCTATAGAATAGTCTATTGAATAGTATATAGAATAGTCTATAGAGTAGTCTATAGAATAGTCTATAGAATAGTATATAGAATAGTATATAGAATAGTCTATAGAATAGTCTATAGAATAGTCTATAAAATAGTCTATAGAATAGTCTATAGAATAATCTATAGAATAGTCTGTAGAATAGTATATAGAATAGTCTATAGAATAGTATATAGAATAGTCTATAGAATAGTATATAGAAAAGTCTATAGAATAGTCTACAGAATATACTATAGAATAGACTATAGAGCAATTAATTTGTGTGAAAATGCTGACTATAATTCTATAACATTTTTGCTTTAAATTCGTTTATTTTAAAAAATTAAATATGAGATTAGGGTGACAAAAATGTTTAATAATAGAAATTTCAGCAAAATTAAAACTGCAGTTAATTTGTGTAAAAAATACTGATAATAATTCCATGGATTTTTTGTTTTAAAATCGTTTATTTTAAAAATTAAATTTGTGGTTAGGGTGAAAAAAATCTTTAATAATATAAATTTCAGTAAAATTTATACTGGAATTTATTTTTGTCATAATGTTGAGCTAAATTCAATGGAATTTTTGCTTTAAAATCGTTTATTTAAAGAAATTTAATTTGAGGTTAGGTTGAAAAATTTCTTTAATAATAGAAATTTCAGCAAAATTTTATTAGAAATTATTTGCTGAAAAAATTATAAGTTAAGTTCTATGGAATTTTTGTCTAAAAATCGTTTATTTAAAAAAATAAATTTTGAGGTTAGGTTGAAACAATTCTTTAATTATAGAAATTTCAGCAGAATTAAAACTGTAATTAATTTGTGTGATAATACTAACTAAGATTCTATAAAATGTTTGTTTAAAAATCGTTTATTAAAACAAATTTTATTTGAGGTTATGGTGAAAATAATCTTTAATAACAGAAATTTTAGCAAAATTTAAACAGAAATTAATTTGTGTGAACATACTGACTAACATTCTATGAAATTTTTGTTTTAAAATCGTTTATTTAAAAAAATTAAATTTGAGGTTAGGGTGAAAAAAATCTTTAATAATATAAATTTCAGTAAAATTTATACTGGAATTTATTTTTGTCATAACGTTGAGCAAAATTCAATGGAATTTTTGCTTTAAAATCGTTTATTTAAAGAAATTTAATTTGAGGTTAGGTTGAAAAATTTCTTTAATAATAGAAATTTCAGCAAAATTTTATTAGAAATTATTTGCTGAAAAAATATTAAGTTGTTCTATGGAATTTTTGTCTAAAAATCGTTTATTTAAAAACATAAATTTTGAGGTTAGGTTGAAACAATTCTTTAATTATAGAAATTTCAGCAGAATTAAAACTGTAATTAATTTGTGTGATAATACTAACTAAGATTCTATAAAATGTTTGTTTAAAAATCGTTTATTAAAACAAATTTTATTTGAGGTTATGGTGAAAGTAATCTTTAATAACAGAAATTTTAGCAAAATTTAAACAGAAATAATTTTGTGTGAACATACTGACTAACATTCTATGAAATTTTTGTTTTAAAATCGTTTATTTAAAAAAATTAAATTTGAGGTTAGGGTGAAAAAAATCTTTAATAATAGAAATTTCAGTAAAATTTATACTGGAATTTATTTTTGTCACAATTTTGAGCAAAATGCAATGGAATTTTTGCTTTAAAATCGTTTATTTAAAGAAATTTAATTTGAGGTTAGGTTGAAAATTTTCTTTAATAATAGAAATTTCAGCAAAATTTTATCAGAAATTATTTGCTGAAAAAATATTAAGTTAAATTCTATGGAATTTTTGTCTAAAAATCGTTTATTTAAAAATATAAATTTTGAGGTTAGGTTGAAAAAATTCTTTAATTATAGAAATTTCAGCAGAATTAAAACAGAAATTTATCTGTGTCAAAATATTGTACAAAATTTTTTGGAATTTTTGTTAAAAAATCGTTTAATTAAAAAAAAAATTAAGTTTGAGGTTAGGGTGAAAAAAATCTTTAGTAATAGAAATTTCAGCAAAATTTAAACTGGAATTCATTTGTGTAAAAAATACCGATAATAATTCCATGGATTTCTTTGTATTAAAATCGTTTATTTAAAAAAATTTTATTTGAGGTTAGGGTGAAAAAAATCTTTAATAAAAGAAATTTCAGGAAAATTATAACAGCATTTAATTTGTGTAAAAATACTGATTAAAATTTTATAAAATATTTGTTTTAAAATCATTTATTTAAAAAAATTTAATTTGAGGTTAGGGTGAAAAAAATTTTAATAATTAAAATTTTATGAAATTTAAGGCTTTTATAGTAAAAAAAAAAAAATAAGGTTTATATTAAAATTTTGCTCTGGAATATTTGCTAGATTATGAACTGTACTATTGGCTATGGAAAATGCTATAGAATTGGCTTTAGTATACACCGTTTTATATTCTATGTTACAGCAATGTTTGTTTTTAATTTTATTTCATTTTTCATTTAAGCCTTTAAGTACTTTCCTTTAAACTTTCTCTACTTAAATTGTTATCCTTTTTAGTTAATCTCTTGCTTTACAATTTTCCACCAGTTCTTTATTTATTTATCACTTTAATAACTCGGTCTGTAGCAAACAAATTTCAGCAGCCAAAATTTAAATTTGTTGCCTTTTTTTTTTTTTTTTTTCTTACAATGACATGAAAAACATGAAGTTTATTTGTTTCGAGTATTTGTATTGTATTCAAAAGTACTTTTTCTATATTTAGTTTTTTTAATCGAGTCTATAGTTGTTACATGTAACGAGTGATTTGCCTGCAACAAAAGCGATATAAACATACAAGTGCAAAAGAAAAAAAATCCAAGTGTTATAAAATGGATTTCTTTTT
Source organism: Protophormia terraenovae (assembly GCA_951394005.1). Classification (NCBI taxonomy): domain Eukaryota; kingdom Metazoa; phylum Arthropoda; class Insecta; order Diptera; family Calliphoridae; genus Protophormia; species Protophormia terraenovae. Next base: position 10,507,406 of record OX596076.1, on the reverse strand, counting down.
TATGGAAATTTATAAATTTTTATACACAACAACTGGCCGTTAGTGGGAAAAAAGTTTTAGCTTTTTTTCGGGGCTACAAACCAAAAAACCAAACCAACCAACGAAACAATCAGCAGTTGTAAAACAAATTTTTTTTTGGAGGCTTGTTTATTGCTCAATTCAGCAGATAAGTGTTGAGAATTAAGGGGATAGAGAAGCTAAAATGATATGAGTTACAAACAAATTGCAATTTTATTGAAATACTTTTACAATTAATTGAATTTTTAAAGTGGTTAATAAAAGTAAGAGAAAAAAAAAAAAAAAAATAGGAAAATAATGGACAAATTTAAAGATTAAAAGATTTAAAATTATAAAAATATAAGGGTAAAGGTAAAAGCATGTTTTAAAAATTATAAAGGCAATAAAAATTAATTTAAATTAAGAAACAAAATTTCTATTAATATTATGATTATTATTATATTTTTTAAAGAATTTTCCTATACAATTGCTTGACTTTAGCGTCCTTCCTTGTAGAAGAAAAGAAAATAACTGCTAACTTCTTACAAATTTTTATCTGCCATAAGTACAATGCACTTATGTACTTGACATCCAAAGACTAGAGAAAAACATTCACATTACAAATTGCATTATGTTGAAGACAATCATAATAATATTTGTAAGAAAATACTGAAAAAAAACTTACCGCAATTGTTAGACTAATATACATTTTATGACTTCCTTAAAAAAAAACAACAATAACAAGAGCAAGAGCAATACGTTTTCATACGCAGACATTCACATTTTAAACATACACACTGCCAAAACTAATACACCCATATATATGTACAATAATTGAGTGACATATAGTGAGTAACTGTCTGTGACAGAGTTTGCTGACATTTAAGCCGGAAATGCTACATTTGTATGTAAATTTCCTATTCTTTTTTGTAAGTGAAAAAGAACGTTAACAATGCTCATAATAAAAGGAATGGAAAGGGATAATTGGTGGGAAGGATATAGAATTTTAAAATATATTTAAGCTTTAAAAGGCAACAAAAATACTCCCGAATATAAAGGTACTACGTTTATATGCATCTCTTATCCCTAATTAAATTAATTTAAAAAATTGCGAAATGAATATTTTGTAGCATAAACGATGAGTTAATAACACAGAGTTACAAAATGGGAAAACATTTCTGCGGCACGTGGTTTCTCAGTCAATTTGGACACACGATATTAATAAGTAATAAGCCTCTAATCCACTTTTTTTGAATTGAAAAGGTTGCACTATATATTGAAGCATATCTCAATAACAACTTGTCTGAGTGTGTTTATAAAAATACCAACAAATTTTAATTAAAATTGTCTTCAAGTCTTTCTTACATTACTTTTTAATACGGTCAACAGTTATCGAGATACTAGACCAATTTTCTGAAAAAAATTGAAATTTTATACACAATTGCGATACATTTTTTTTTTTTTTTTTTCAAAAAATCATAAAAATTCGAAGGTGTCAAAAATTCAAATTTTTATTATTTAATCATAAAGATAAATTTTTTGTTAATAAAATAAAATATACTTTGTTAAAATCAATGCATAAGTTTTGATTTTATTCACAAACTAGTGAAAATACTTATTTACAGGTTACATAGAAAAATAAAAAAATCACAAACTCATTTTATTTATTATTTTTTTCTATGTAACCTGTAAATGAGTATTTTCACTAATTTGTGAATAAAATCAAAACTAAGGCATTGTTGATATTAATGAATTATATCTTATGTTATTTGCAACAACAATTTTTTTTGCAATTTTGTATAAAATTTAATTTCACAGTAGCAAAGGACAGTAGTATTTTGAGTTCATACGGTTCAGGAGCGGAACTATGGGGATTCAAGATAGGGTACTAATGTCATAGAAAATGTTAAACCAAAAAACAAAACTATCTATCGAACAAAGAAAATTTTGGGTCGTTATCTTAATTGAGTCTTAACTGAGAAAGTTCGCAAAAATTAACAAACAGACGGACAGATGGACGGACATTAGAATTCTCTCAAAAAAATCTTAAAATTCGAAAAGTATTTTTTGTTTACTTCTCGATCGATATGAAAACCAAATGTAAGTATTAAAATTTTGATAACATCTTTCACTGAATTAAGTGCCATTTTCGACCCATTTAACCCAAATGTCTAGACGGACGGACGAACTTTGCTATTCTGCCAAGAAATATTTTAGAATTCTCAAAAAGCATTTTTTGCTAACTAATAAATATCAAAGTATTGATATTACCTCTTCCTGAATTAAACGTCATTTTCGACCCAAATGTATAGATGGACGGACATTACCATTCAGCAAAAAACATCTTATAATTATAAAAATGCATTTTTTACTTACTAATTAATAGGAAAATTAAACGTGATCATTAAGGTATTGATATCACCTTTCCCTGAATTATGCATAATTTTCGACCCATTTAACTCTAATGTATAGAAGGATGGACATTACCGTTTTGCAAAAAAAAAAAAAAATCTAAAACTGTATTTTTTTTACCTATTAATCAATAAAAAAATAAAACGTGATCATTAAGATATTGATATCACCTTTCCCTGAATTAATAGCCATTTTCGACCCCTTTTACCCCAATGTGTGACATAAGCTACAGGGTAACAAAGTTGACCATCTTCAGTATAAAAATTAATTAAAACCGATTCAAATATTTCCACATTTCTGTAAAGTATTTGACGAGATAAATCAAATATGAAATTTCTTATATGGATTTATTTTTATATAAAACTTGTATATAAAAAATTTTATTAAATTATTTCTATATTTAAGTGATTTACATCATTAAATCTCTAATCGGGGAGGATATTTGTATGGAAGCTTGGTGGAATAATAGACTGATCATAATCAATTTTCATCGGATGGGATAATAGAAAACCTGTATACCATATATCATCAATTTATTTCAAAAATTACGACCTGTAGTTGAATCACAATGTTTACATAAGCGGACAGTAGGACAGACGGATGGACATCATTAAATTGACTCAGAAAGTAATTGTAAGATGATTCGTATAAATTTAGGTGGGTATAAGACCAATACTTTTGATTGTTATAAACATCAGTACAAACTCATAATATCAAATTTCATTAATGTATTTTCAAAATTGCGACCTGTAGTTGGATTACAATATTGTCAATAGCGGGCAGATGGATGGACGGATGGACTGATATCATTAAATAGACTCAAGAAGTGTTTGAAAGTCAATCGGTATAAATTAAAGAGCATATTAGACCAATATTTTTAGTGTTATAAATATGAGCACAAATATATAATACCAAAATTTCATTAATTTATTTTCAAAATTGAGGCTTATAGTTTTACTACAATAATTACATGGAATGACAGAAGGTAGATGGACAGAGGGACGGACATCATTAAATCAAATCAAAAAGTAATTGTAAGCCAATTGGTATAAAATAAGGTGCGTATTAAGCCAATACTTTCGTATGTTATAAACGTCAACATAAACACAGAATAGCAAATTTCCATTATTTATTTTCAAAGTTGCGATCTATAGTTTGATTACCATAATTACATGGACTGACATACGGTAGATGGACAGAAGGACGGACATCAATAAATCGACTCAAAAAGTGATTATGAGAAGATTTTTTTAAGTTTAAGTGGATCCAAAACTTAAAATTTTAGTTGTTTTAAAAATTAAGGTAAAACCATATAGTGATGTAAGGTATAAATATATAAACTTACATTGTTTCAAAAAAAAAAAAAAAAAAAAAAAAAAAAAAAACAACTTAAAGATTTAAATGCATATTTATTATTTTACATTGTGTTAAAAAGGAATCAAAATTGTGATATAAATACCTTAATGTTTTCATCTTACTTTTATATTAAACAATAAGTAAAAAAATATTAATTTTTTTTATATCCTTTTTTTTTTTTAATAAAATTCCGATGTCTGTCCTTCTGTCCGTTTGTTTTTTTTTTTTACTTTTAATAGATTTAAAAGATAAATGAAAAATTGCGCCTAATTCAGGGTTAAGTGATAAAAATATTTTAATGTTAACATTTTGTTTTCATAGCAAACATTAAATAAAAGAAATGCATTTTTAGAATTTTAATATATAATTTTTTTTTTTAAATTCTGATGTCCGTCCTTCCGTCTATTCGTCTGTTTTTTAATTTTAATGGATGGCTTTGTGCTAAATATTAAATATTTAATTGGTGTAGCTTTTGTTATGTAAAAGTTAATGAATTTAATCTTTGTATTATAAAGTTATAAACATCTTCTAACAATATATTGAATAGCTTAAACCTAGTGAGTTTGGCTTCCCCATCTCACGTTGGGGTAAAATTTGAATTTTGAAAATTTACTTTTTTAAATAAAATTGGGTACCTAATAAAAATAGACAAAATTATGTATCAATAACGATAAAAGATATTAACGTAGGTTGCGTGGTTTTTGAGTACTGAGCTGTCAAAATTCAACATTTTTTTTTATATTTTAAGAAAAGAGCAAAAAATTAAATTTTCATGAACTTTCGGTGAATTTTTCTTTAATAAAAAGTACTTTAAAGAAAAATTTTAAAATGGAACCATCAACTACAGGTATTTTAGTTTACTTTTATGTAAAAATTTGTAAATTATTTTTTGTTCTGGTATTTTTTGTTATTTTTTTGAAAATAGTCCAAAAATGCACTAATTTTCAAATTTCATGAAATGCAACTAAAAATATAACAAGACTTTTGTTCTGAAAAATTGTCTGAAAAATATTACATATTATCTACTTAAATATTCTGAAATAAAATCGTGCGCATATTTTGCCCGATTTTAGAAATTTACATTTTTGTGAAAAAACTCAAGTTGGGGGAAAAAGTATAAAATAAAACATATAGACCTACCACAATCCGCAGTTGATTATTCTCACTGATGACGATTTTTTTTTTATTTTTTTGTATGAAACATTACCATTCTGCAAAGAAAGCCCTAGAATTCTAAAAATTAATTTGTTTACTTACTAATAAATAATAAATTCACAAGTGATCACTAAAGTACTGATATCACTTTTTTCTGAAGTATGCTTAGTTTTTGACATGTTTAACTCCAATGTATAGACAAACGGACGGACATTACATATCAGCCAAAACAAAATTTGTAAGATTTTTGTAATGCATTTTTTTATTAACTAGTAAAAATCAAACAAGTTGTGATTATAAAAATATTGATTTTACTTTTCCTTGAAGTAAGAGGCCATTTTAGATTCATTTTTTCACAATGTACAGACAGATGGACGGATGTTGCCATTTAGCCAAAAAAGATCGTAGAGATATAATGGTGCATTTTTTTTTTACTAACTAGTAAAGAACAAAACAAGTTGTAGTTATTAAAATATTCATATCGCCCTTCCTTGAATTAAGCGGCTTTCTTCTAGCCAATTAATCCTAATGTATAGACAGACGGACGAACATTACTATTCTGCCAAAAAAATCGGAGTGTTTTTAAAATTTATATTTTTTACTAACTAATAAAAAACAAAACATGTTGTGATTATTAAAATATTGATATCGCTTTTTCTTGAATTATGCGGCCATTTTAGACCCATTTTTTGCAATGTATAGACAGACAGACGGACGGACATTACTATTCTGCCAACACAAATTCAAGAGTTCTAAGAATATCTTTTTTTACTAACTAATTGATAAAATATTAAATCATGATCATTTAAATATTCATATCACCTTTCTCTGAATAATGCGGCGATTTTAGACCCATTTAATTCTAAGGTATAGACGGTCGGACAGACATTACCATTGTGCCAAAAAAAAAAAAATCCTAAAATTCAAAAAATAATTTTTTTTTACCTAATAATAAACACAAAAATAGATCCTTATCACCTCTCCCTGTATTAAGCACCATTTTCGTCCCCTTTTACCCCAACGTGCATCGTATTGAAATGAAATAAAAGCTTCGAAATAAAATGTAAAACAGAGGGACAAACAAATTATAAACCTAGTGAAAAAGTCCCATAAAATTAAACTATGATTGTTTACTTCCATGGGAACGTTTATAATAATGATGCTGTATTAGCATTAAACAAAATAAAATTTTTGAATATTTTATTTAAAACATACCAAAAAGTACAAAAAATAGTAGGATTTTCAAAAAGTACGAAAGGCATGTTTTGTATGATATTTATGATGAAAAAGATATTATTTTAAATTTATTTTTATGTTTTTGGTTTGGAATGTTTGTAGGGTACCAATAAGGTACCAACTTTTTTACATCGCTAACGTTTGAAGTTTCAAAAACTACCAACTACTCTGTGACTAATAGGTTTTATGTATTCTCACCCAAATAGAACCATATATCCTTAATTTCATGATTCTAGGTTAATTATTACAAAAAATTCAAAGAGTAATATTATAATAACGAATAAGTAGCACAAAATTACTTTAAAGGATTTTCATTCACTTAGAATTTTATCTTAAATTTTTTGTTTCTAGACTAAATATCACAGAAAATTCAAGAAATACTATTAAAAGAACGAAAAAGTATCAAAAAGTCCCCACTTGTGGACTCTCATTCATTTAGGAACACATAAAAATATTCAAGTTTATGCTTCTGGGTTTAAATATAAAATAAACTTTACAAAGTACCACAGAATAATACAAAAGTAGCAGAAAGTCCCTGCATATAGGATTTTAGTCACTTAAAACTGTTTATATTTAATTCCATGCTTTAACGTTATAGAAATTTTAAAAAGTACCATTTGAAAAACGTGAAAATAACCACAAAGTCCCCTCTTGTGGTTTCTCACTTTCTTGGGACCACATAAAGGTTTATATTTCTAGGATAAATATTATAAAAAAATTCAAAAAGTACGATTAGAAAAAAGAAAAAGTACCACAAAGTCCTTTATTAAAGATTATCATTCTTTAAGGACTACATGTACTTAAGTTCATATTTCTAGGTTTAATATAATAGAAAATTTATTATTGAATTTGAATAAAATTATTGAATATGTTACCCCCTTTTTGGTACCTTTTTCCTACTGAATATAACAAAAACTGTATTCCAATAAATTTCTAAATTAAAGTGGGATCCCATATTAAAATACACATAAGTTTATGTCAATAAATAGAAAAAAAATATATATTTTATGAAAAAAGTACCAAAAATAGTTATGATTTTTTCCCCGAAATATTCGAATTTCAAAAAAGTACCAAATTCATGTTTGCCACATTTCGATAAGTTACGAATACCATGTAAATTTTTTCTGTATGTTGAGTGGTTTAAAAGATACATATGATAACAAAAAAGTACCAAAATACAGTTTTTATCCGTTTTCTCCCTAAAAAAGCCGATTTTTAAAAAACGTCTACGACGTACGATTATTTTTTAAATAAATTAAGAAAACTACTCATTTGTTTTTTGTATCCCTTTTAGTTAAGGAGATATAAAATCACCGATTTTATCTGTTTTCACCCCCTAAATATTCGAATTTCCAAAAATCCCGAATTAGTAGATCTATATAGAAGGAGACCTACCTACGTTCCAAATTTCGTCATTATATATTCTGGCGTTTGGGCTGTGGGATGATGAATCAGTCAGTCAGTCACGTTACTCTTTTATATATATAGATGACGTCAGTTAAGCGACAGAATTTTTTAAAGATAACTTGGGTGCATAGTTTTCCTGATTCTTGGAATTAAAGTACAATTTTTTTAATAAATTAGTTTTTGATGAAAGTCTAAATCTTGTAACTATAATAAAGTTTTTGTTAGTTAACAAATGGTTAACAAAAATAGCTCTGCCATAATTAAGATCTGAGTAAAACAATGGTACCATATCTTCACTTAAATTTACTTCAATCTTATTTACTCCAAAGAATTTTAATTCTCTGCTTTACTTACTATTTGTCTTCATTTGTCACAAAAATAGAATTAAACAAATAATACATACATAACTTAACATGTCATTGTCATTCGGGGGCTTAACTACACTCATATAAATGCAAGAAAATAAATACAAACACACTCATACTCTTGTTTAAACTTATGCATATTTATATTTACATTTTACCGCCCCCAAAAGTAGACAACGGAAGAAAATTAAAACAAACAAAAGCACACAAAGAATGCTTGATGACTGACTGTTGCAGTGGGTAACAAGTAGTAGTGTATGGTGCTGGCATTGTCACAAGATGTGTTGATATATGGTTACCCATCAGAGTCATCATATGAAAGGAGTACAATAAAGAAATCTTTGCAAATAACCCTACAGTTGTAGGTGGTAAAAAAATAATTTTTACAAAAATTGGAGACTATAAAATAGTCTATAGCATTGACCATAATATAGTCTATAATATAGACTATAATATAGAAAATAGTCTATAGTCCAGACTATAAAATAGTCTATAGTCTAGACTAAAAAATAGTCTATATTATAAAATTGTATATAGTCTATACTTTAAAATAGTCTATAGTCTAGACCATATAATAGTCTATAGTTTATACTAAAAATAGTCTGTAGTCTAGACTATAAAATAGTCTATAGTCTAGGATATAAAATAGTCTATAGTCTAGACAATAAAATTGTATATAGTCTAGACTATAAAATAGTCTATAGTCCAGACTATAAAATAGTAAATTGTCCAGACTATAAAATAATCTATATTATAGTCTATAAAATAGTCCACAGACTATTGAATAGTCCACAGTCTAGACTATTAAATAGTCCATAATCTAGACTATAAAATAGTCTATAGTCTAGTGTATAAAATAGCCTATAGTCCAGACTATTAAATAATCTATAGTCTAGACTATAAAATAGTCTATATTGTAGTCTATAAAATAGTCCACAGTCTAGACTAATAAATAGTACACAGTCCAGACTATAAAATAGTCTATAGTCTAGACTATAAAATAGTCTATAGTCCAGACTATAAAATATTCCACAGTCTAGACTATTAAATAGTTTACAATATAGACTATAAAATAGTCTATAGTCTAAACTGTAAAATAGTCCATAGTCCAGACTATAAAACAGTCTATAGTCTAGACTATAAAATAGTCTATAGTCAAGACTATAAAATATTCTATAGTCTGGACTATAAAATAGTCAATAGCCCAGACTATAAAATAGTCTATGTTATAGTCTATAAAATAGTCCACAGTCTAGACTATAAAATAGTCTATAATCTATGCCATAAAATAGTCTATAGTCTGGAGTATAAAATAGTCAACAATCTAGACTATAAAATGTTCTATCGTCCAAACTATAAAATAGTCTATAGTCTAGACTATAAAATAGTCTGTATTATAGTCTATAAAATAGTCGACAGTCTAGACTATTAAATAGTCTATAGTCTGGACTATAAAATAGTCTACAGTCTAGAGTATCAAATAGTCTATAGTCTAGACTATAAAATAGTCTATAGTCCAGACTTTAAAATATTCCACAGTCTAGACTATTAAATGGTCTATAGTCCAGTTTATAAAATAGTCTATAGTCCAGACTATAAAATATTCCACAGTCTAGACTATTAAATAGTCTATAATCTAGACTATAAAATAGTCTATATTCTAGACTATAAAATAGTCAATAGTCCAGACTATAAAATAGTCTATATTATAGTTTGTGAAATAGCCCACAGTCTAGACTATTAAATATTCTATTATCTAGACTATTAAATAGTCTTTGGTCTAGACTATAACATAGTCTATATTCTAGATTATAAAATGGTCTATAATCTAAACTCTGAAATAGTCTATAGTCTAGACCGTCTAGACTATAAAATAGTCTATAGTCTAGACTATAAAATAGTCTATATTCTAGACTATAAAATAGTCTATAGTCAAGACTATAAAATAGTCACCACAAATTTAATATTTTTCTGATTAAGTTTTAATCACAAAAACTGCAGAGTTTTTTGTATAAACCATCAACAGATGATGATGATTGAATATGCGAAAGTATAAGAACTTCAAATATTTTTTTAACAGATAAAACAGCAACTGCTAGAGTTGGCTGCAAATATGTGAAATTGTCAACATAGCTGCACTTTAATAAATTGATTGAGTACGTAAAAATAACGGTATGCAAATGAAGGAGCTCTTACTGAAATTGAAAAATATTTCTTTTAAAGTAAGATAAAAACAAGTATTCAATTAACTTATGAGAAATTTAAGCACCAAATCTTTTTTCTTAAAAACAAATGAATTGGCAAAAATATTTAAATAAATCCCCCCAAGAAATAAATTCTTAAAAAAAACTTGTTCTTGTTAGTTTTTTCTGTAAATTCCAACAATAATTATAAATTTTACTCAACATAAATGCATATAATCATACTCTAGATAATTGTCTTTTAAAAACTTGTTAAAAATACTTATTTTTCTTATTTGAAAAATAAAAAAAAAAGAAGTTTTAATGTTTTTAGAACAATTGCTGAAATTACACATAAAAGATTTTAATATTCTATTCTTAGCATTTTTCAAATTAAAACTTTTTTATAATTTTGTTTTATAAAATTTTCAATGCATTTTTTGCATTTTTTTGTTTGCTTCATTTGAACAGCAGTAGAAACAGAAATATACTTGAGGCTTAATTTTGTTTAAGTAGTTTTTGTGTATTTAATTCCTTTTTTATAACTATGTATGAGTTTATTTTTTCAACAATGACTTGGCAAATTAGCACAAAATAATGTAATATTCTGTTAACCAAAATATAGAAATAAAAATATAAAACTGTGGTAAAATAACATTAAAAAGCTTGTTAAGACACAAGGAAAGCTAAATTATCGTGCAAAATTATTTGATATTAAAAGGGAAAAAGTGTTGCTTAATAATATGGGAATCATACAAAAAGAACTTGAATGCATTGGAAATAAAGTTGAATTAAAATTAAAGTAGAACCAAACTAAAAAAAAAAATAGAAACCGCATAGAACTGAACTAGAAATGAACTAGAAACCACATAGAAGTGAATTAGAAATGAACTAGAATTAAACTAGCTAATACTCTAGATTATATTCTAGACTAGAGTCCGGGCTATAATCTAGTCTATAATATAATTTGTAATATATTCTACCATATTCTGGACATCTTTATAATCAATAGTCCTCTGTGTAGTCTATAGTTTGGACTCCAGAATAGTCTATATTCTGCACTATAGTCTAGACTATAGTCTGGAATATAAAATGGTTTATATTTTGGAATATAAAATAGTATATATTTTGGAATATAAAATAGACTATAGACTAGACTATAAAATATTCTATAGACTAGAATAAAATAGTCTGTAGTTTAGACTATAAAATAGTCTATAGTGTAGATTATAAAATATAAAATAGTCTATAGCTAAGACTATAAAATAGTCTATAGAATAGATTATAAAATAGTCTATAAAATAGTCCATAGTCTAGACTATAAAATATTCTATAGTCTAGACTATAAAATATTTTATATTTTAGACTATAATATAATTTATAGTATGGACTGCAAAATAGTTTATAGTCCAGACTATAAAATAGTTTGTAGTCTAAACTATAAAATAGTTTATAGTCTAGACTATAAAGCAGTTTATAGTCAAGATTATATAAATAATTTATAGTTTAGACTATAAAATAGTTTACTTTCAAGACTATAAATAGTCTACATTCTACGGTATAAAATAGTCTATAGTCAAGATTTTAAAATAGTCTATAGTCAAGACTATAAAATAGTCTATAGTCTAGAGTCTGGAGTATTAAATAGTCTATAGTCTAGACTATAAAATAGTCTATAATTTAGACTATAAAATATTTTATAGTGTATACTATGAAATAGTCTATAGTTTAGACTATAAAGTGGTCTGGGTAATAGTACATAATATAGCCCATGGTTAATCAATGATGTTTAAATGAATATAGCCTATATTTTTCTAACTAAAACTACATTTAATATTTTTGAGGAAATATTTAATTCCAGCAAATTTTCCTAATTCATTTTTAATTACACAAAAATTATGTTTCTTATTTGTTTTAGCTTAAGTTAAAATTATTTATTCCATGCGCCTTAAATTCATAAAAATAAAACAAAAAGCCTCTAAAAGATTAAACTAAATAATTCTTAGAAAATTTCTAACAATAGAACAACCATATTGCAGTCGGTATCTTGTATCAGGGCGCAACTCAATGTAATCAACCACAAAATATCATGTGAAATAACACGTCTTATAAATAAAACATTACATTTATTTATACTAAAAAAAGAAACTATACAACTCGTACCACAGAAGCCTTCCTAGAACAGATGAAGCCACTCAATGTTGTAAGAAATAGAAACAAATATGTTGTTGATAGAGCACGAATCTTAGGCAGACAAGTCTAATACTTACAAGAAAAAATGGCAGAGGAATAAAATGAATAAAACAAAAAAGAACAAATTCTGTTGAAAGCAAAGAAAATACATGAGGCTTTTTGGCACAACAACTGATTTTCTTACAGTTGTATGTGCCTTTTAAAGAAGTTTACAAGATTTTTATTTTTAAGTAGGAAAAATGAAAAGAACAAAAGTACATTAAACTCGGTTAGAGAAACGGCTAGAAGACAAACAGTCAATAGTTCGAACGTAATACTCTCTTGTACGTGTTTGTGACTGATGAAGATAAAACTTGAACAATTCTTAAACATTAAAAACAATATGGTTTTTATTTTATTTTTTCAAAAAAAAAAAAAAAAAAGACACATGTCTTGAGAAAAATAAATTAAATATTAAAATAAATGTAGTTGATATTTTGTATCTAGAATTTTTAAAAACAACATTAAATTGTCTTCAGAGAGCAAGAAAATTTAAACTAAAATAATTACTTAGATTCTACTTTAAAACAATATGTAACTCTTTTATCAATCAACTATAATATAAACTAAATTCTTACTCTTTGATTAAAAATTGTTTTGTAACTTTTACAATTTGAATATTTCAATCAAACCAAAAGCTTTTGAAATATTTAACGGAAATAAAAATATATTTTTTCCTTTTACAATTTCTGCGAATTGAATGCACAATTTTGTAAAAAAAATGTACGCAACTAAAAGAAACATAAAAAACTAACAACGCCGCATGGCAAAGTCAGTCATAAATGAACTTAACTTCCTTTATAATTTTAAAAATGAGTGGCAACTAAAAACTGACCGGATGTGTAATTTATACTGTCAAAAAATATTCTAACTAAAAAATTGATAAAAAAAAGAGAAATTCTCACAAGAGAGGAAATAAAAAAAAAAAAAAAATGTGAGAAAAAGTTCCAAGTAAAATTTTGAATAAATTTAAAATAAATGTCAATCAATGAAAAAAAAAAAAAAAAAATTAATAATAATAAAATATTTAGTAAAAATTAAATAAAAATTTTATTCCAATTTGGTTTAAGTGACATTTAGTTCAGTTTACATTTAGTTACAGTTCAGTTCTTGTCCAGTTACAGACATTACTATAGTCCAGACTAGACACAAGCCTATAGTTCAGTCTAGAGCCAACCTTATAGTTCAAGCTAAAAACTAGACTATATTCCAGGCTACAGACTATAACAAAGTCCATATAGACTATAGAATAGTACATAGACTATAAAATAGTCCATAAACAATAAAATAGTATATAGACTATTTTACAGTCTAGATAATACATTTTTTTTCAGTCTCGACTATAGATTATTTTAAAGCCTAGACTATAGACTATTTTATAGTCTAGACTATAGACTATTTTATAGGGTAGACTATGGACTATTTTATACTCTAGACTATGGACTATTTTATAGTCTATACTATAGACTATTTATAGTCCAGACTATAGACTATTTATACTCTAGACTATAGAATATTTTATAGTCTAGACTATAGACTATTTAATAGTCTAGACTATAGACTTTTTAATAGTCTAGACTATAGACTATTTTATAGTCTAGACTATAGACTATTTTATAGTCTAGACTATAGACTATATTATAGTCTAGACTATAGACTATTTTATAGTCTAGACTATAGACTATTTTATAGTCTAGACTATAGACTATTTATACTCTAGACTGTTTATGGTCTAGACTATAGACTATTTTATATATAAAGACTATTTTATAATCTAGACTAAAGACTATTTTATAGTCTAGTTTAAAGACTATTTTATAGTCTAGACTATAGATTACTTTATAGTCTAGACTATAGAGTATTTTATAGTTTAGGCTATAGAATATTTTATAGTTTAGACTATAGACTGTTTTATACTCTAGACTATAGACTATTTTATAGTCTATACTATAGACTATTTATAGTCTAGACTATAGACTACTTTATAGTCCAGACTATAGACTATTTTATACTATAGACTATAGACTATTTTATAGTCTATACTATAGATTATTTTATAGTCTAGACTATAGAGTATTTTATAGTTTAGGCTATAGAATATTTTATAGTTTAGACTATAGACTGTTTTATACTCTAGACTATAGACTATTTTATAGTCTATACTATAGACTATTTATAGTCTAGACTATAGACTACTTTATAGTCCAGACTATAGACTATTTTATACTATAGACTATAGACTATTTTATAGTCTATACTATAGACTATTTCTAGTCTAGACTATAGACTATTTATAGTCTAGACTATAGACTATTTTATAGTCTATACTATAGACTTTTTTATAGTCTAGACTATAGATTATTTTATAGTCTAGACTATAGATTACTTTATAGCCTAGACTGTAGATTATTTTATAGTCTAGACTATAGATTATTTTATAGTCTAGACTATAGATTATTTTATAGTCTAGACTATAGAGTATTTTATAGTTTAGGCTATAGAATATTTTATAGTTTAGACTATAGACTGTTTTATACTCTAGACTATAGACTATTTTATAGTCTATACTATAGACTATTTATAGTCTAGACTATAGACTACTTTATAGTCTAGACTATAGACTATTTTATACTCTAGACTATAGACTATTTTATAGTCTATACTATAGACTATTTATAGTCTAGACTATAGACTATTTATAGTCTAGACTATAGACTATTTTATAGTCTATACTATAGACTTTTTTATAGTCTAGACTATAGATTATTTTATTGTCTAGACTATAGATTATTTTATAGTCTAGACTATAGAGTATTTTATAGTTTAGACTATAGAATATTTTATAGTTTAGACTATGGACTGTTTTATAATCTAGACAATAGACTATTTTATAATCTATACTATAGACTATTTACAGTCTAGGCTATAGACTATTTTATAGCCTAGACTATAGACTATTTTATAGTCTAGACTATAAACTATTTTATAGTCTAGACTATAGACTATTTATACCCTAGACTATTTATGGTCTAGACTATAGACTATTTTATAGTCTAGACTATTGACTATTTTATAGTCTAGACTAAAGACTATTTTATAGACTAGACTATAGGCTATTTTATATATAAAGACTATTTTATAATCTAGACTAAAGACTATTTGTGGTCTAGACTATAGACTATTTTATAGTCTATACTATTGACTATTTTATAGTCTAGACTAAAGACTATTTTATAGACTAGACTATAGACTATTTTATATATATATTTTATATTTTATATATAATCTAGACTAAAGACTATTTTATAGACTATTTTATAGGCTATACTATAGATTATTTTATATCCTAGACTATAGATTATTTTATAGTCTAGACTATAGACTATTTTATAGTCTAGACTAAAGACTATTTTATAGACTAGACTATAGGCTATTTTATATATAAAGACTATTTTATAATCTAGACTAAAGACTATTTGTGGTCTAGACTATAGACTATTTTATAGTCTATACTATTGACTATTTTATAGTCTAGACTAAAGACTATTTTATAGACTAGACTATAGACTATTTTATATATATATTTTATATTTTATATATAATCTAGACTAAAGACTATTTTATAGACTATTTTATAGGCTATACTATAGATTATTTTATATCCTAGACTATAGATTATTTTATAGTCTAGACTATTGACTATTTTATAGTCTAGACTAAAGACTATTTTATAGACTAGACTACAGACTATTTTATAGTCTATACTATTGACTATTTTATAGTCTAGACTAAAGACTATTTTATAGACTAGACTATAGACTATTTTATATATAAAGACTATTTTATAATCTAGACTATAGATTATTTTATAGCCTAGACTGTAGATTATTTTATAGTCTAGATTGTAGATTATTTTATAGTCTAGACTATAG
This sequence comes from Protophormia terraenovae, assembly GCA_951394005.1. NCBI lineage: Eukaryota > Metazoa > Arthropoda > Insecta > Diptera > Calliphoridae > Protophormia > Protophormia terraenovae. The sequence goes on along the minus strand of OX596076.1, from coordinate 10,491,134 downwards.
ATTATTTTATAGTCTAGGCTATAGAGTATTTTATAGTTTAGACTATAGAATATTTTATAGTTTAGACTATAGACTGTTTTATAATCTAGACAATAGACTATTTGAAAATGTTTCTTAATCTAGACTATAAATTAGTCTACAGTCTAGACTATAAAATGGTCTACAGTATAGACTATAAAATAGTCTACAGTATAGACTATAAAATAGTCTATAATCTAGACTATAAAATAGACTATAATCTAGACTATAAAATAGTCTATAATCTAGACTATAAGATAGTATATAATCTAGACTATGAAATAGTCTTTAGTCTAAACTATAAAATAGTCTTTAATCTAGACTATAAAATAGTCTATGGTCTAGACTATAAAATAGTCTATGGTCTAGACTATAAAATATTCTATTGTCTAAACTATGAAATAGTCTATGGTCTAGACTATAGAATTGTCTACAATCTAAGCTGTAAAATAGTATATAGTCTAAATTATAAAATGGTCTATAGTGTAGCTATATAATAGCCAATAATCTATCAAATAGTCTATAGTCAATAATCTAGACTATAAAATGGTCCATCGCCTATGCTTTAAAATAATTTATAGTATTGACTATAAAATAGTATTGAGTTTAGTTCTAGTTCAAGTTTGCGTTGTGTTACTTTAAAAATTCTTATTAAATTTTTAATTCTTTCATGATTTTAATGTAAGAATATTTATGTACACTCCACTTTATATCTTTAAATTATAGTTCCTAAATGTTATTTTCATCTTACTAAATGTCCTGCTGATTACTCTTATTACTTTTCCTCAGTTCCTAACTTAATTTATTAAACCTTTTATCATATAATTTATTTTCCTTTAACTCTCTTATAAATTTCTTCCTGCCATCAGCTTTTAACAATTTAATAATTTACCCAGAGATTTTCAAAGTAAAATCCCACCATTTAACAATAGTTTTTCAGCGACTTAAAGCTATTACTTTATCCTATGCTATAAGGACAATTTGTATTAAATAGTAAATGGCATCTTAGCTGGTGTTTAATACAGGCAAGAAGCTCTATCCATAATAGCCGGAATTCATTTGGGCAAGTAAGTAACCATGGCAAATAGTGACATTAATAGTGGTGCAAGAGGGGAGGATAATAATAATAAAACAAATTAAATATATTCCTGCTGCTTGTTGCATCTTAAAATGAAGGCATCCTTAAGAAGCCACAGGATTTGTTGCTTTTTAAAAAGGGAGTAGCATAAAACAGATGTTGGAATATTTCCGCAGTGATTTTTTTCTTTACTTTTTATATTATAAAGAAATTATTTTCTCTTTTTAAACAGATTTTATTTTTCTTAGAGTTTTCGTTGTTGCTTTTTTCTACCATTTTCGGTGGTATAAAAAATGACAACATTTTTGCATTATGTTAAAGAGATAAACAGCACAGACCATCATCAGTTTCATCTACCACAACCAAACAGGCGTCATCTCATCATGTACAGATTTTTAACATTGTCAACAGCACTCATTCTTCCATTGTGACCAGCACCAGCAGTAACCATTTGGTTTGATGATGACGATAATGTTGATACGGCTACTGAAACTGCTGCTGATGATGATGAAGATGAAGATGACGACAATGATAATAAAGATTATGTACATTGTATTGCCACTTAAGTAGTTAAGATGTTTTGGTATTTCAATTCTTTTCCTATAACAATGTCGCCAAGGACTAAAGAATTTATATCAAAATAAAAGCTTAAAATGAAAAGGAGAATTTTTTTCTTTTCAGAAAAAATTTTTTCATTTTATTGAATTATTTATGAGAATAAAATTAAGAAAATAAGAAATTTTTCACATGGTTTATTGAAAAAATATAAGTTAAGTTTATGGCAAATAATGTAATAAAATATCAATCAATTTGTAAATGTGAATTTAAAGTATAAAATTAGATTTTAAATATTTTGAATTTTTAAAAGTTTAAAAAACTATAGAGCAGACTATAATATCCACTATAGATTGTACTAGAGATACAATAGGATACTATAGTCAACACTATAGATAATACTATAGATTATGGCCGAATTTATATACTATATTTGAGACTATAAAAAGGATTATAGATAACACTATAAATTGGACTATATACGAATCTATACACAAAACTAAAGATTATGGTATAAAAGAGCCAAGACTACAGATCAAAATACAGACTAGACTAAAAGCGACATTACATTAAAGACTTCATTCAATTTGACTATAAACTCTTTTATAGTTTAGAATATAAATTATTTTAAAGTCTAGACTAAGAATTATTTTAAAGTCTAGAATATAAACTATTTTATAGTCTAGCCTATAGACTATTTTATAGTCTAGACTGAACAATAGACTACTTTATAGTCTGGACTATAGACTATTTTATAGTCCAGACTATAGACTATTTTATAGTCTAGACTTTATAGTCTGGTCTAGGACTATTTAATAGTCTGGACTATAGACTATTTTATAGTCTAGACTTTATAGTCTGGTCTAGGACTATTTAATAGTCTGGACTATAGACTATTTTATAGTCTGGACTATGACTAGGACTATTTTATAGTCTGGACTAGGACTAGGGCTAATTTATAGTCTAGACTATAGACTATTTTATAATCTAGACTTTAGACTATTTATAATCTAGACTGTAGACTATTAAATAGCATAGACCGTAAAATAATTTATATTTAGGATAGACTATGGACTATTTTATATTCTAGATTACACACTATTTTATAGTCTAGACTATAGACTATTTTATAGTCTAGACTGTAGATTATTTTATAGTCTAAAGTATAGACTATTTTATAGTCTAGACCAGGGGTTCTCACAAGACCTCGCTTCGCGACCCCCTTTTGACATTGCAATGGAAACGCGACCCACTACAACTTTTATAATTTAAAAATCAGAAAAAATGTAAAGATAAAGTAATTTTAAAAAATAATATTAATAATTTCGACATTGTTTTGCTTGAATATTAAGAGATTTTTTCGTATAATAAATCTAATATTCTCTGCGTCCACAAAAGATCGAATCTCTTTTTTGAGGGACGAAAGAGTGACAAAAGATATTTTTATATAAAAATGTATGTTGAAGAAAATTTTTTTAATATTTTTAGGGCTTCGGAGCCAACAAGTGGATAAACTTTGCTATATTTCAACTATTTAAAATGCTTTTAAATCTCTTGATTCAAAATTAAATTCAACGAATTTCAACTCTTTTTGAAATGAACCTAATATTAATATTGAAAGGACTTTCTGTTTTTATATTATAAAGTTGCTTAACCAAATTTTTTTTATATAGCCGTAAACTTATCGATGAAATAAAAGTTTTGTGTACTGAAAACGATTTTATAAAAAGTTCTTGGCATAACATATTTTTATTTATATTTTTATAAAATTAAAGTAGAATTTCATGTGAAAAAACTATAGTTTCATCAAATTTAAGTGAACTACATATTTATCTTTTTAATTAATTGTTTTCCCTGCCATATCGTAAAGTTTTCTTTATACTGTGTCATTGTACAGTAGGGTCCCGTAGATAAAAATTTTGTAGGTAGACCCCTCAAACGATGCGTAAAAATTAATATGGGAAAAATATTCAGCAAATTTTTAAAATTGAACTTCGGTTTTCTGTCAGCGATTGAAAGTCACGGGTCTAGAACATTTCGTCCAAATTGTATTGAGTTGTGTCTTGAAATGAGTATCAAACATTTCGTAATTTTTAGCCAATTATAAAAAATTATCGCAAACATGTTGGTCCATAAACCGTAATTTTAGAATATCATGCAAAAAAATTCGATGTTTTTCTTAAAAAATGGATAAGAATTTTATAACTTTGTTTCCTTTATGGCTAATATATGACTTTCTAAATTTTTCCAAAAAATGTTTCATCAAATGCCTTAAAAAGTCTTCTAGCGAAACAAAATCCCACGGAAAAAATTTTTAAAATATTTTTTCTATAACCAGCATAAAATTACGAATTTTTTGATACCTATTTCGATTAAAATATCTAAAAAAATCTTTCAGATACTCTTCGCGACCCCCCACGAATGTCCTTACGGACCCCTTGTGGGTCGCGGACCCCCATTTGAGAACCGTTGGTCTAGACTATAGAATATTTTATGGTCTATACTATAGATTATTTAATAGTCTAGACTATAGACTACTTTATAGTCTAAGCTATAGACTATTTTATAGCCTAGGCTATAAACTGTTTTATATTCTAGACTATAGTCTATTTTATAGTTAAAACTATAGACTATTTTATAGTCTAGACTATATACTATTTTATAGTTTCGACTATAGACTATTTTATAGTCTAGACTATATACTATTTTGTAGTCTAGGTTATAGGCTATTTTAAAGTCTAGACTATAGACTATTTTATAGTCTAGACTATTTAATAGTATAGACTATATACTATTGTATAGTCTAGACTGTAGATTATTTTATAGTCTAAAGTATATACTATTTTATAGTTTTGACTATAGAATATTCTATGGTCTAGACTATAGATTATTTAATAGTCTCGACTATAGACTATTTTATAGGATATAGACTATTTTATATTCTAGACTATAGTCTATTTTATAATTAAAACTATAGACTATTTTATAGTCTAGACTATATACTATTTTATAGTTTTGACTATAGACTATTTTATATTCTAGACTATATACTATTTTGTAGTCTATTTTATAGACTATTTTAAAGTCTAGACTATAGACTATTTTATAGTTTAATCTTTATACTATTTTTTAGTCTGGACTATATATTATTTTATAGTCTAGACTATTTAATAGTATAGACTATATACTATTGTATAGTCTCGATCGTAGATTATTTGATAGTCTAAATTGTAGACTATTTCATAGTCTAGACTATAGCATATTTTATGGTCTATACTATAGATTATTTAATAGTCTAGACTATAGTCTATTTTATAGTTAAAACTATAGACTATTTTATAGTCTAGACTATATACTATTTAATAGTTTTGACTATAGACTATTTTATAGTCTAGACTATATACTACTTTGTAGTCTAGGTTATAGACTATTTTAAAGTCTATACTATATACTATTTTATAGTCTAAGCTATAGACTATTTTATAGTCTGGACTATTTATTATTTTATAGTCTAGACTATTTAATAGTATAGACTATATACTATTGTATAGTCTAGACTATAGAATATTTTATAGTCTAGACTATAGACGATTTTATTTTCTTTACTATAGTTTTTTATAGTCTAAGTTCTAGTCTGTACTCCATATTATATTGTTGTCTTAGTCTCGTCTATAGTGTTTGTGTTTTCTAGTCACTAGTCAAGACTATATACTTGTCTATAATGTAGTCTACAGTTTCCACTATAGTCTCGCCTATAGTTTGTTCTATAGTCTCGATTGAAGTGTCGTCTATAGACTAGTGTGTAGATTCGACTATAGTGTTGTCCGTAGTCTAGTCAGAATTCTTTACTCTAGTCTTGTCTATAGTCTAGTCTGGCCATTAGTCTCGACTGTATTTTTGTCTATAGTCTCGTCTGTAGTCAATTCTGTAGAAGAGACTATAGTCAATACTGTAGTCACTATAGGCTAGACTATGTGTTTTTATTACCCTCTTCACTCAGCAACATATTTATTTCTGTCAGCTGTACTATATCTCGTCAGTAAAACTATCGTCCGCTTATTTCTAACTTTTTTATGCGATTTTATGTAAATTTTGTTTTACATTTTGTTCCAATATTTAATGTCAACACCACAAACTTTCATGGTAAAGAGTATTTGTTTTTGTTGTTTAAAAAATTTTTGTTTTTATAATTTTATCCAAACAAAAATATTCACTTTGTTGATATTAAAAATAAAAAATTCAAACAAAAAAACTAAAATTATTTTGCAAAACTAACTAAAGAACATTTTTGTATTGTTTGCTGACTAAATGAAATTATGAAAAATTATACAAGTTTTATTTTTGCACAAAAAAATTCTCTAAACTACCACATACCGCATTGGAACTAAATAGTTTTCTGTTTATATAAAACTCATAGAATAGTGTCCTTGCACAAAAGCCGCAATAGTAAAGATTTGTTGCATATTAAATATAGTGCAACATTTGTAACCTCTGGTAATAATCCACAGAGACACAAATAATGCGAATGTGTGCTTTTTTTTGCTAAGGTTTCGTTTATATAGCATTTGGGATATTCACTATATGCTGCAATTATGGTTGACATTTTTTTGTTTTAAACAAAATGTCGCCAAAAGGCTTGCTGAGTTTTTTTTTGCAGCTCTTAATCATAATAAGCAAATACCAGAGTGTTATAAGTCGCAATATACTGTTACACATACATATAAATGAGAACATAACTTCATGTGTTCGTTTTTTTTTTTTTTTTTTTGTAGTCTAACATACTCATATAAGTGTAGTAACATAGCCCAACATAATTATAACAAAATACATTCATACATTCTCTGGTACATAGCGTACTAATTTATGCATGAAAACCATAGTGGGCCTTAGTTGGTGTTGGTGTTTTGTATGAGCTTCATATGCTGACATGATCATAATTATTGTGCTGTACTACATACATATGCATATGAGTGTTTTGAGAATGAGGGAATTTGAACAAAAATTTAATTAGGAAAAAATGAGCAAATATTTTAGAATAATTAAAATGGAACATTATGTAAAAAAGTTAAAAATAGTCACAACAAAAGAAAATCATATCTTTATTAGGAAAATAAAAATAGTACCACTAAAGGTGGCTTAATATTTTATTCTACTTTTCCTCCTAGTTCAGTTTAAACGCCAATTTCGAGAGGAAATTTGTATGGGGTCTAAGTGAAGTATTGAATTATAATAAATTGGAATAGGCTTTGTCATTGGACCATAAGAACCCATGTATTAAAATTCATTAAATTATTTTTTAAATTGCCACCTGTAGTTTACAAGATGGACAGATGGACGGACATTTTTAAATCGACTCAGAAAAAGATTCTTTACAAATCTCTTATATAGGAATGTAAATTTTATAGCACAATTGAGCGGGCTTAGTTCTCACGTATTTTTACGCTCTTTCAATTAGTCGTTGCTGAGAGTGCAAAGAGTTCTAAATGCACTGAAAAAAATGTATAGAAATAAATTGTTTGTTAATAAATAAACATCAATTTCTTTATAATTAATGTTTTAAGATAAAGTTAAGATAAAGTTGGAGAAATATGAATTATATTTATGGTAATATTTATAAATTTAAGTATAGGGAAATTAAAAATCAATTAAAAAATAAATTTTATACCATAAAGCACCTGATATTTTTTATCCACTTAACCCAATTTTTCTTTGAGTGCACTTTTTTCAGTCACACTAATACAACAAAATTTTTAGTCATTGACATCTCTGCTCTAAAAGTACAAACGATATTTATGCGTAAATGTTGTATCTTAGAAAGAGATTTCGTAATCGTATTAGTTTTTTCTGGCTACCTTCCTGAGAAGCCTGAAACTCCAACTCACAGAATTCGGTCTGATATTGAAGCACAAAACAATGAAATATCTATAGAATCGTCTGAGCAAAGGTAGCATTGCACTTAAGGGCAACTATATGCAGACCTTTGGCAATAAATCAAAAATCAAAATTCGTTTCATGATAAAATTTCTACATAACTTTAAAGAAAACATTTTTGTATACAATATTTGTTTACAACATTTGTCGTCAACGCTAAAGTGTGGTCGTGACTGAAGTCCAAAGTGAAAGAAAAATTTAATACTTTTAAATTAATAAAATTTTTATTTTCATATGGCAGCTTGGAATTTTGAAAATAATTGAATGAAATTTGGTATGAATAGTTTTTTTCGGTCAAGCTCTACCATATAATACCCTACACCATCATCTATGTGCATTAAAATTCGGGGAGAGGTCATATATTAGACCTGTGGCCAATTGTGAATCGATACTTTTAATAAGTGTAAAATAAAATATAAAAATACAGAATATTATGTTAATACCAACATTTATATGAATTTATGCGGTTTAGGATGATTCATGAAAGTTGGTTTATATGGGAGCTATTATAAATTATTGATCGAACCTCATAAAATTTGGCACTGTGATTCCTACTTTAACAAAACTTATTTGTGTAGAATATTAACTTGATACTGACATTTGTATGGAATTTATGCAACTTATTTTCTTAAGAGGGGTTTATATGGGAGCTATGGTCAATTATTGGCCGATTGAAGAAATTTGGCATTAAGATTAACACTTATACAAAACTTCTTTGTGCCGAAGTTCATTAAAATATTGATATATGTAAGGCATTTATGGCCACTAAACCCCTATTCCGGCAGGGCATTTGTATGAGGGCTAGGTGAAATAATAAACGTATCATAAGCAATTTCAATGGGCTTAGTCCTTGTACCAAAATAATTATTCTTGCCAAATTTCATCAAGATATCTTTAAAATTGTGTACTTTGTTCACAAGGTTTATATGGACAGCCAGCCAGCCAACCAGACGGACGGACATCGTAAAATCGATCCAGAAAGTGTTTTTGAGTCAACAAGTAGATATAATGTTAGTTTCCGAAACTCATTTAAAATGGATATATGTTTTATGATACAAAAGACCCTAGAGGAAGAACATGTGGAGGTTCAGCTATTCTCATAAAAACCCGCATTAAACACTACTTAATGTGTGATCTTTGTGAAGATTATATTCAAGCTACAACAATCTGTATTGAAGACTATGCTCACCCACCCCCAGATTTTGAATCACAAAAAATCAATACAACAATTTTTATAAATCACTAGGCCCCCGTTTCCTGGCAGCTGGCGACTATAACGCTAAGCATACATTCTGGGGATCACGACTGATTACCCCGAAAGGTTGTTTGAATGTGATTTCGAGCGAAAACCCCACATACTGGCCCACTGATCCACACAAAATACCGGATGTCATTGATTTTGGTGTTATAAAAAATATCCCAATGGAGCTAATTAAAGCTGAATCTTCTCTAGATTTATCATCAGATCATACACCCAGTATTGTTATGCTATTGAGCATCCAAGAAATTGTATCCCCGACTGGTAATTTAGCGATATTAGGAAAAAGGATAAATTGGCTAAAATATAAGAAATACCTTAGTACTCACTGCTCAAAGAACATATCGGCACAGATCCCCTCAACTGAAATTGAAGCTAAAAGAATGCCAAAAAAAGGCTTACTAAACTTTTGCAGTATCGAAATATTTGGAAAAGCTGGATTCAATGCCTCAGTCAGATTACTCACTATGGCGAGCTACCAAAAAAAAAAAAAAAAATCAAGAGTCCTGTTATATGTAGACCTTTACGTAATACAAATGGAGAATGGACAGGAAACGATACAGAAAAAGGGAATCTGTTTGTTAGTTATTTAAAGAAGGTATTTACCCAGAACGAATCAAATGACATAATTGAGTTGCCACTTGTTGTGTCCCATTTCAGAGCAGTTGAAGCCCTTTACTTTGAGATTCGAGACATCGACAAGGCTATTGTTGATTTAAACTCTAAAAAGGCACCTGATATTAATAAAATCAGTAACAAGATGCTTTTAGAGCTATCCCGGATAACATTAAAAATAATACTTTATATTTTTAACGCTATATTACGCCTTGAATATTATCCACATGATACCTAAGCCGGGAAAAGATCACACAAAAGTAGAGTCGTATAGGCCCATAAGTCTATTATTTAATATGTCTAAGCTTGAGAAGCTCCTAATTAACAAGCTATACTCGCTAATAAGTCAATGCATCCCCAATCATTAATATGGATTTAGAAGAAAACATAGTAACTATCGAACAAACACACAGCCTTGTAAATGTTATAAACAAATATTGTTACGCTCTCTTCATAGACACAAGCTTTTGACAAAGTGTGGCATGATGGCGTGTTATATAAAATATAATAAAATTTACCCATTAATACATATAAATTATTAAAAAGCTATATAATTGGTCGAAAATTTATTCTTAAGAAAAGTGACTTTTTTAGTACAAAACAGCCTATTGAAGCAGATGTGCCCGAAGGTAGAGTACTGGGCCCTTTGTTGTACCTGATATACACCTTCGATATGCCAACTAATTGTCAAACTTATACATCAACATTTGCATATGATACAGTTATTTTAAGCACCCATGAATGGGCACCATATATTTGATATTGAAGGATGGCTAAGAAAATGGAAAATAAAAATTAAATAACAAAAATGCACACATAACATTTACCTTGCGTAGGGAATCATGCCCTCCTATCATAAGAAATAACGAAGTAATACCCCAGCAATCGGAGGTTAAATACCTCGGAATACATCTCGATCGACGCCTTACTTGGAAATTCTCTATTGATACAAAGCTGACCCAAATGAAATTGAAAGCACTCCAAATGAATAGGCTAATTGGCAGAAATTCTATGCTCAGTGTAGATTGTAAACTACTCCTCTATAACTCAGTTTTAAAGCCAATATGGGGTTACGGCCTCAGCATCAAATATTGCGAAAATACAGAGACGCCAAAACAAAATATTGCGAACTATAAACGCAGCCCCCTGGTATGTAAGAAATAATAACATACATAAGGATCTAAACGTTCCATTGGTAAAAGATATTATAAAGGAACATGCAGGAGCATACTTGAAAATATTGGAAATACATCCTAACCCACTAGTACGAAATATACTAAGAAGTAATGGATACATCCGATTGAGAAGAAGAAACACCATATGCATTAAAATCGCTTTAAGTCCGACCTAAATTTTGTGAAGATTCAATAAATAAAATTAACGGATAAAAAAAAAGATAATATTCAAATATTCTGAAGTATTGAAAAAATCTAAGTTTTGACAATTTTTTTTCCTAAAACAGTTTAAAATCAGCTTTTGGTTAATTAATATTTTCTTTAAATTCTCTGATTTAGCGCCATCTAGTAGCCACAAAAATAACCTTTTTCCAAAAAAAAAAAAAAAAAAAAATTATATGTGTATTTCAACTCAATTTGAATTTTTATACCCACCATCAAAAAGATGGGGGGTTATATTGATTTTGTCATTCCGTGTGTAACATGCAGAAGGAATCATTTAAGACCCCATTTAAGTATATATTTTTTTGGTCCTGGTTAGATTCTGAGCCGATCCATCTATGTCCGTCCTTCTGTCCGTCTGTTGAAAGCAGGATAGGGCTCGAACGGGACAACGTAGGGGGACGAAATTTGGCACAAATATTTTTCTTATATAAGGTTTGTTTGGGATTGAAAATGGGCAAAATCGGTTAATAAACAAAAAGTTATGGGCTAAAAACTAGAAACACAGGGTGTCCGTTTAATACTTTTCTGCTGATATTTCTTCAACAAAAACATGTACGAAAACGAAATTTTGTATAAATAGTTTGGGCGTTGATATAAACTCGGAAACTAAAAATGGGCGTGTCCGCCCACTTTACCGCCCACCACCCATATAACGTAAAATTTGAAAAAGTTGATGGTGGGTATATAGATTCGACCGGGCCTAATATAACATTCGCGCTTGTTTTATTTTGATTTTCTATGAAATTAACAAAGCACTGTGTGTAGTGCTGTCCATGTTACATCTACACACTCCAGCCTACAATATTCTGAAATCCTAACATTTTCTCTATTGATGTTCCTATTTTCATCAAAATCGTTTTAAAACATCTAAACTTATTTACCTTTTAGTTTGCAAATGGCCCCACTCTGTAAAGTGACCACATCCGCGGTGGATTTTGAATTGAATATTTTCCCTCATACCAAAAAAAGTACATAATTTTTTTCATTCAAAGCATTATAATTTGCAAACTAATTCCAATTTAATGATTAAGTTGTTAAACAATTTTTGTTAATTACTTATTCACAAATTAATTTTAAGTATAACAGGATCTAGAACTTATTTATTATAATTGTTTTATTTTTTTTTGAAATTTGTCACTGCTGCAGTTTCTTTCTAAAAAAAATTAGCATACTTATTATAAATTTTTAAGATTTCTAACAAAAATTCTTTTCTTATTATTAAAAATCATCACTTTAAGCCAGTTTCTTATAAAAAACTGTTGCCAACTGCTTTGTACTCATGCTAAACATTTAGTTTCTAATTATTTAAATTTTATGTACCGGAAAATAGTTAGTAACAAAATGATTTATGAATATTTATAGTAATAAAATTGTTAACTACATTTTTGAATGATTTGAATCTTAAGATGTGTTAGATAAATTGTATTCAATGTCTGAGTGTCTGAGGTCAGGTTTAAAGTGTTTTGTTTTTCTTTGATGTATGCTACACTTAATGTGGCAATAGAGGGGTATGTTTAGACTTGTCATAGTATTTGATACTTTTGTTATATTTCGCAGAAAACTCAGGAAATATTTTTATATAATGTGAGTTGTTATAGTTACAAAAATGGAAATGAATATGTCCGTCTTTCAGTCTGCCTGTTGTTATTTAAGTTTTTGCTTTATATTGACTAGGTCATTTAATGTGAGAAAAGGGAGGCATATTTAGATTTGTAATAGTAATTATTATGTTCGTTATACTCCACACAAATCTTAAAAAAATATTTTTATATACTGTGAGTTTGTTGTGGTAGGATAAATAAAATAGTTTTGTCTGTCTTGCGGTCTGCCTGTTGTTATCCAAGTTTTTTCTTTATATTTATTAGGTCCATTATAAGGTGAAGGGTATCTTTGATTCTATACAACCGATTAAAGCTGTTTTTATACGATTTTTTTGTTCTATGTTTTCTTTTTTTTTCAATTATTTATAAACAAAATGTATTTAATAAACACTTGGCTAAATTCATAAACGTGAGCAAAACTAAGAAAAAAATCTTCTTAAAAAAAACTGTATGTATTTAAAGATACTTTTAAACTATTGATGATTTGAATGAGTGAGTGAATGCATGATTGATGGTTAATAATTGAACATAAGTAAAACTAAATATAAAAGTTAATATGATTATTAAGAAATGATTAAACAAAAAATAAGTACTTATGTACTTTGTTTTCAAATGCACTTTTGATTTAAAGTTTTATTATTTCTTTTCAAATTTTTTGTTTGCTCTATTATGGCTTATTCATATAAAATAATTATAAATAAATATTTTTTTAATAAACATATTCTTAAGAAAACAATAACAATCAACAGCTTTTTTTTAATAATATTTCTTTTGGCTTTTAGTTATAAAAATTTATCATGAATAATTTAGTTATTAAGTGTCAAGAGTAGAAGCAAGATGTTATTAAAAGTGAGTTAATTTTTTGGCAATTTCATCTCAATTTTTATTTTATTAAATAATTTTTATTTTTTTTAGATCTTTTTAATTTTATTAATAAATGTTTACAAAATTGCGGCCCAAAGTGGTGAAAAGGATACAAGTTTACCTTTAATAGAGACCCAAAATTTAAAAGTATTAAGAGATGATAATAAAGAATATCAATTGAGGTAAGTTAACTTATTAAAAGAGGAGCAAATAAGTATTTAATGGAAACAATTTATATAAAGCTTTGATATTTCTTAATTATTTATAGATTTCATAAAAAAAACTATAAAATCTTACTCTTTGTGACATTGATTGCAAGACTAATACAAGTCTGTAGTATTAAATTAATAAATTATTTAATATTTTATTTAAAATAACAACCAATTAAAAAAAAATAATAATAATACTAAAATGGAGACATTAAAGGACTCCAAATTAATCATAAAAAATAACTTACAATTTCCAAAAAGTCGCTAAAATAAAAAAAAAAAAAAAAAAATCGCGAAAAATCTGGAAATCGCCAGGTTTTGTACCCTGGCGATTTCCAGATGGGCTACAAAATATTATAAATTATAAATTTACAAAATGTAAATACAAATTCAAAATTCATTGTTAAAATATAGAAAATAATCAAAATTAATCATAAAAAATAACTACAAATAACAAAAAAAAAAAACTAAAAAAAATTCTGGAAAACGCTGGAATAAAAAATATCGATAGACCATAGAATATTAAAAATTATAAATTAACAAAAATTAATTACAAATTAATAATTCACTGTCAAAATTAAAAAAAGACTAAAAAAATCGTTTAATACAAAAAAAAAAAAAAAAAAAAAAATATATAGAAAAATAAAAAACGCGAAATTGATAAAAAATCTATAAATTGGGTGACCACGTCCATTTTTTGGTTTCCAAGTTTATATCGACCCTCGAACTATCTGTAAAAAATTTTGTTGTCGAACATGCTTTTGTTCAGATATCAGCTGAAAAGTATGAAATGAAGCTACAACGGACACCCTGTGTTTCTAGTATTTAACCCATAACTTTGTTTATTAACCGATTTTGAACATTTTTAATACGAAACAAATATTTGAGCCAAATTTCGTCCCTCTAGGACAGACGGACGGACACAGCTAGATCGACTCAGAATCGAACCAGGACCCACAATATATGTATATACTTTATGGGGTCTTAAATGAGTCTTTCGACATGTTACAAAATGGAATGACAAAATCAATATACCCCCCATCTTTTTGATGGTGGGTATGAAAATTATAAAATTACAAGAAAAACATTAAACTAAAAATCGCTAAAAATTGGAAAAAAAATTAAAAAATAAAAAATTGCAAAAAATAAAATAAATAAAAAAACGTTAGAATAAAAAATCGCCATATTAGAAAACATCAGTTTCAAAATTAATTTAATAAATAAAAAACGCAAAATTAGTAAAAATTTCTAAATTACAAAAAAAAAAAAAAAAAAAAAAAATGACTAAAAATTTCTAAATTTCTAAAAACCTCTAAATTAAAAAAAAATCACTACAATGGGAAAAAAAACTAAATCAGAATAAAAATCTACTTAAAAATTAATTTAATTACAAAAACATCTTCAATTTAGAATAAAACTTAATTAAAATAAACAAGAACGTACAAAAATCGCCAAAAGTAAACAAAAAGAAAAAGATAAAAAAAAAAAAAAAAAATACTAAAAAAACGCTAAAATAAAAAAATGCTAAAATTAAAAATAAAAAATAAAATAAAGAAAAATACTAAAATAAAAATAAAATTGTCATGTTATTATATTTGTATTAAAAATTAATTAAATAAAAAACGCAAAATATTTAAAAATATAAAAAACTAAATCAGAATAAAAATCTAATTAAAAATTAATTTAATTACACAAACATCTTCAATTTAGAATAAAACTTAATTAAAATAAACAAGAACGTAAAAAAACGCTAAAAGTAAACAAATTGCAAAAAAAAAAAAAACAAAAAAAAAAAAAAAAAAAACGCTAAAATAAAAAAAAAAAAAATGCTGAAAATTAAAAAAAAAATACTAAAATAAAAATAAAATTGTCATGTTATTATATTTGTTTTAAAAATTAATTAAATAAAAAACGCAAAATATTTAAAAATTTCTATATTAATTAAACAAAAAAAAAAAAAAAAGCGTTAAAATCAAAAAAAAAAAAAAAAAAAAATAAAAACAAAAAACAAAGAAATAAATAAATTAAATAAAATTAATTATAATATAACGAAAATTAAAAATTCATAAAACTGCTCAAAAATTGTTAAATTAGAAAAGAAAATTAATTAAAATAATAAAGAACTCTCAAAAAAACGTCACTATGAATTATATTGCAAAAAAGTAAAATAAATAATAAGTCGCCATGTTAGAAAAACATCAGTTTCAAGATTAATTTAATAACCAAAAAACGCAAAAAGAATTTACAAAAAAATAAATAAAAATAAAATAAAACCCTAAAATGCAAGAAGAACTAAACATTTCTAAATTACTAAAAACCACTAATTTACAAAAAACAATAAAACCCTAAAATGCAAGAAAGAAAACTGCTAAATTAGAATAGAAATCTAATTAAAAATTCATTTAATTACACAGATACATTTAAATTAGAAAAACAAGAACGCACAAAAAGTAAACAAATTGCAAAAAAAAAAAAAAAAAAAAAAACGTTAAAATGAAAAAAAAAAAAAAAAAAAATACTGAGATTAAAAACAATAAAAAATACTAAAATAAAATTTTCATATTATTAAATACTTTTATTAAAAATTAATTAAAAAACCCAAAATAACTAAAAAATTCTAAATTAAAGAAAAAATCTCTAAAATGCCAAAAAACTGCTATTTAAAAGTTCATAAAATTATACAAAAGCCGTTAAATTGGAATAAAAATTAATTAAAATACCAAACTACAAAATGAATTAAATTGCAAAAAAAAACTAAATTAAAAATAAATAAATGATGCTGAAATAATAAATCGCCATATTAGAAAAACATCAGTTTCAAAATTAATTAAATAAATGAAAACGGCAAAACTACCTTTAAATTACACAAAAAAAAAAAAAAAAAAAAAAAAAAATCGCTAAAATCCAAAAAAAAAACTTAATCAGAATAAAAATCTTATTAGAAAATAAATTAATTAAAATAAAAAAAGTGCACAAAAATCTCATTTCGGTGCAAAAAATAAAAAACGCTAAAATAAAAAAAATCGCCATATTAGAAAAAAAATCAGTTTCAAAATATTCAAAGTTAATTATAATAAAAAAATGTGTGAAAAAAAATCTTAAATCAAAAAGTGCCAAAATAAAAAAATTAAAAAAAAAAAATAATAATAATAATAATAATATAAATAGAAATTTACATAAAAACGTATAAATAAATAAAATGGTACAAACCGAGGCCCTATTTTCGTCTGTACCGAATGTGTTATACCTTTCACCAAGTTGCCGACAAATAATAAAGCATACTTTAAGATAAAAACAATTTACAATTTATAGTTTTTCCCAAAAATTTAAAAATTTAAATAATACAAAAACTATCATAGCTAGCATTGCTTCCTTAAAAAACAACATCACTATATATATATTAATATACATTAGGGTGACTCAGTTTCTATTTAGAGAAAAGAAAGTGTCATTGTTCTCAGATCAAATGAAAATTTACTTCCTTCTAAGATACTGTTTCTCAAAATTTTTGTCCTGCCATTATCCTGACGCTGGATCAATGTGAATATAGATCCTTTTTTCGTTTTTTGTTTTATTTTTCATATTAAAAATTTTCAAATTACCAATAAAAAACGTCAGAATAAAAAGTCAAAGAATTGTAAGATAAAATATAAAAAATAAATAAATAAATAAATAAATAAATAAATAAATAAATAAATGTGAACTAGAAAACGACAAATTGGGAAAAAATTGTATTTAAAATTAAATATTAAAATAATTAAATAATTAATTTCCAAAAATCTGGAACTAACTAAAAATCATTAAAATACAAAAAAAAAAAAAAAAAAAAAAATCGCTATTTTATCAGAAAAAAAGGAAGCTAAAGTACAGAAAAATTAAAAACTAAACAATTTTTGCACTATAAAAAATCGCAAAATTATAAAAGCAATTTTACAAAAGAATACCGAAATTACAAAAAAAAAAAAAAAAAAAAAAAAATCGCCAAATTACCAAAAAATTAAAAATCACAAAAAATAAGAAACTCTTAGATTAAAATTACTTAAATACAAAAAAAAAAAAAAAATCGCAAATTAAAAAACAGAAAAATTAAAATCTAAAATATTTTTATATCATAAAAAAAATAGCAAAATTAGAAAAGCAATTTTACAAAAAAAAAATCTATACTACCAAAAGATCGCCAAATTATAAACACAAAAAATAAGAAACTCTGAGTTAGATTAAAAATTTAATACTAAAATCATAAATTTATACAAAAAATTTAAACCAAAAATCGCAAAATTTAAAAAAAAAAAAATCTTAATGGTTTTAATACATTTTAACAAATAATGGTTTTGACTTCATTTATTAGCTATATATCATATATATTTTTACTACAAAGCATTAATTGTTTAATTTATTATTTAAATAATTAATAGCACTGGTCGATAAACAATTTTTTTTGAGCTCCTTCGAAGAAAAATATGTAGACTAGATGGAATTCCGCATGCTAAACTCGAATCTGCTTTCAGTTCTTTTCATCAGGTCGGGATTTTTTTTATGGGCGTGTCTAATATTGCGCCATAAATAAGCCGATTACTCGAGTATATTTCACTATAACTCGAGAACGGTATGCATGATTTATATAAATGATATACCAAAATATGTGGTATATCATTAAAATTGGCTTTAAGTCGTTTTACTAACAAATTTCTATGCGCTCAATAGTTTAGGAGATATTTCGAAAAAAGTGTCGGAAAAAAATTTATTCATGCAAAATTCCTGATTTTTTTTTTTTTTTTTACTAAAACTTCTTTTTAAAAGTGAAAACATCAAAAATATTTAAGTTTGAAGATATACTTTCATGTTTTGTTTGCAAATGTTTACAAACGATATACAATACAAAAAGATTGCAAAACATAAAAAATCGTCAAATTAAAAATCGCTATAATACAGAAAAAATCACTAAATTATGAAAAAAAAAAATATATATATATATATTAATTAAATTGATTAAAAGAAATAAGCATTTATTATATTTATTTAATTAATTTTTATTTTCTTTTTAGTGTAAATATACCCAACAGTCAACGTTCGGAAACCCTGACTTTCGATCCTTCTGATAATCAACTCAAAGTCAAGGGTACAATTAATACATTTTACCCAGATACTATGAACATTTTAATAGTCAATTATGTGGCAGATAAAAATGGTTACAGAGCATCCTTTAAAATTGGACAACCTCCATCATTCAGTTCGGTATCATTTCAAACACGATTATCAAGTAATGATCTAAAATCGTTGGCGGGTTAAACTACTTACTTTAATAATATAAACTTAAGGTTATTTATAAATAATGTTTTTACTTTATTTTTAATAAAAAATACAAATATAATAAATAAATAATTTTAGGATTTTATTTCTTTTCTAATTAAAAATAAAATTATCATAGATGTTGCCATATATTTATTTAAAGTCTCAACAAATTAGTTTAAAAATGTTACAAAAATAAAAAATAATAAATTTTATATTATTTGCCGACATTTAAAATCATAAAACCTTTATTTTTAAGACTTAAACCTTGTTTAAACAAGTTTAGTTAAACTTGAAAATTTAAAATAAGCAATTTTTATTAATGAGCAATAAAAGTTGCTTAATTTTCTTTAACATATTTTTGCGGAGTTTTACAGAAATTGTAGCTAAAAATTTTAATATCTGTATGTAGTAATAAAGACCTGCTTGTCAGATGTAATCGCTCATAAAGTTTTAAATATGGGAAAAATAAGAATTGGATGGTCAATATGTAGGATCCGCGAACCATTAGTACTTAAACGTTGTTTCAGATGTTTTCAGTTGGGTCACATTGCCGGAGTTTGTAAAATCGGTATTTGCGGCAGAAATCTGTGCCGCAAATGTGGAGAGGCAAACACATCGCAAAGAATTGTACAGCCGAACCAAGATGTATGTTCTGCGTAGCCAACAATTGTGCTAAAATTGGTCATATAGCTGGTAGTAGTAAATGTCCAGTATTTAAGAAGGCACTCAGCCTCCACAATAAGATAAAAAGTATTCAGCTAAATCTGAACCATTGCGCAGCAGCTCAAGACCTTCTTAGCCAAACAATTAGAGAAACAAACATTGATGTTGCTGTGATGTGCGAACAGTACAGAAACCTATCTAGCGGCATCTGGCAAAAGGATACATCGGGAAAAGCTGCAATCTGGACATACGACAACTATGCTTTCCAGGAGTCAATGATCAACCCCGCAGAAGGATTTGTGAGCGTTAAGATGAAAGAGATCTACCGCTGCAGTTGCTACGTCTCTCCAAACATTCCACTGAATGAGTTTGAGACTTTTGTAGACAAACTAGTAGCCGACGCAGCTAGATACAACCCAAAGATAATCAGTAGAGACTTCAACACATGGGCGGTAAACTGGGGATGTAGTTCTACGAATGCAAGGGGGCGTATACTCTTGGAAGCCTTTACCCAATTGGATCTAGTTCTCGGCAACTACAGAAATGTTCAAACATTTCGTAGAGGAGAAACTGGCAAAGATAATCAGTGGAGACTTCTAGGCATGAGTGGTAAACTGGGGATGTAGTTCTACGAATGCAAGGGGAGTATGCTCTTGGATTTAATTCTCGGCTACTACAGCAATGTTCAAACATTTCATAGAGGAGAAACTGGACCCGCAAACTTTCTTAAAAGTACTCTTTGCTCGAGTGCGCCCGATGGAAACAACTAATGTAACTTGTGCTCGGCAATGCCTAGAAGAAGAAAAACTGCTACCAGAAGACCAAACTATTGGTGGAGCTCTAAAATAGCGAGACTTTGGAAGATATGCCTTAGAGCAACACGGATATTTCAAAAAGGTTGATGGAGACAGAACTTGGACATCCGACATAATAACATACCAACAAGCACGCCGTGAACTCCAAGTGGCAATGAAAAGAAGCAGACAAGATAGTTTCACACAGTTGTGCAGAGAAGTCGATCTGAACCCATGGGGAAACGCATACCTAATAGTGATGTCGCGCCTAAAAGGCTAAAGGATCCCACAGTTAGTGTGCCCACAACTTCTTAGGAGAATAGTCGAAGTTCGCTTTCCAAAGGGAGCACTAAACCAGGAACTGCTGACATCTCAGTAAATGTTCATAGAGGAAATATCAAGAGAAGAAATCCTGAAAAACTCTTAGGAGACTGGTAACACCAAGCCTGGATGGAATAACAAATAGAGCACTAAAGGCGGTTGTAAGGAATAAGACAAAAATATTTGCAAAGATATTTAACAACTGCCTACGGAAAGGAGAATTTCCTAAGGCCTGGAAGAAGAAGAAATTAGTTTTGATACCAAAACCATGACAGCCATCATCATATCGCCCAATTTCCTTACTGGATACGATTATTAAGGCTTTGGAATAGGTGATCTACAACAGATTACTGCCAGCAGTAGAAAAAGTAAACGTACTTTCAGAAAACCAGTACGGATTTCAGAAAGCTAGATCGACTATAGATGCTATAAATACGGTAATAAATAAAGCAGAAGAGGCAGGAAAAGGAGCGAATAGAAAGTCCTGCTCTGTATTAAAAAGGTATTAAAAATGCTTTTAATAGTGCAGGATGGAAACACATCATGTTATCCCTTAGAAGTTTTGAAGTTCCAAATTATTTGAGGAAAATAGTAGACGACTATTTCGGAGACAGAACCCTCTGTTACGATTTCTCTGCAACATAATGTATAATGGCATACTGGAGTTGACTATACCCGAAGAGGCTGATAACATTGCTGTCGTAGTTTGTGTACGCTACTTGGAAGAGTTGGAAATGTATGCAAACTATATTCGCAGCATAAAAACGTGGTTGGAAAGAGGGACTAGAGTTTACAGATCACAAAACGGTAGCAGTGCTAATAAGTAGCCAGTGGAGGAAAGTGCACATAGATATTAAATTTGGAAAGGCGAATATTAGATAAAAAATCTGTCAAATATCTGTGAGTTACGATCGATGAATAACTTAACTTCAAGGGTCATATGGAACACGCATGCAAAAGAGCAGAAATGATATATAATGTGCTCAGTAGAATTATGCATAATATTGGAGGACCAAGGCAAAGTCGAAGCATACTCATTTCTAGAGTAAAGATGTCAGTATTGCTATATGGAGCACCAATATGGGCTCCATATTGGTGCTCCATATATTAGAAGTACATCTCGAAAAATATGCTGTCACTATTTCGTATGCTGTGGCTACAGAACAGTATCTCTGGAATAATAAGTGTAATTGCAGAAATAATTCCCCTAGATTTGGCCGCCGATTAATTCTATAAAGTATATACCACAACACGAGCAAACACCGATGAAAACAGGCGTAAAAAAAGTTGATAGACCGAAATAGCACTTTGGTGAACTGGAGAACGGAGATGGTATAGCTCACAAAAAGGACAATGGACGTTTCGGATGATCCCGGTCATAAGAAAATGTATAGAACGCAAACACGGAGAGGGGAGTGCCCCTATAAACATGGAAGTAGCGTAAGTACTAACCAGTCCCGCGATGTAATACCTAAAGAATGGGAAGGCGGTTTAGTGAGTAGGCGACAATGAACATCTAGTCGGTTCTCACATAAGAAAAGGAACTTAGGTATGGCAACATCATGTCAAATCTCACATAATGAAATTAGAGTTATATCTTGAGAAGATGCCGCACCCCATTACAAGACTACAAGACTAGACTAGACTTCCGACTAGACTTTAGACTAGACTATCGACTAGACTTTAGACTAAACTATAGACTGGGCTATAGACTAGACTATAGACTATACTATGGACTAGACCAACGGTTCTCAAATGGGGGTCCGCGACCCACAAGGGGTCCGTAAGGACATTCGTTGGGGGTTGCGAAGAGATCCTGAGTTCGATCTTAATATTCAAGGAAAACAATGTTAAAATGATTAATATTATTATTTAAAATTACTATATCTTTACATTTTTTTCTAATTTTTAAATTAGTCAAAGTTGAAGTGGGTCGCGCTTCCATTGCATAGTCAAAAGGGGTCGCGAAGCGAGGCCTTGTGAGAACCCCTGGACTAGACTATAGACTATACTATATACTACTCTATAGACTAGACTATGGACTGGACTATATACTAGACTATAGTCTTGAGTATAGACTAGACTATGGACTAGATTATGGACTAGACAAATATGATCGTCTTGAGTATGTAATAAAAAAAGTGAATTTTAGTTTTGGAATAACAGCGTGATGTTTTATCTACAGATCATTAGCAATCTATTTTAATATATTTTTAATTATTAATTGATTATGATAATAAATTATTCAAGATATTTATTAAAGACGAATCAGTTATAAGATTTTATATAAATAGTGTTCAATATTGTAAATTGTTTTATAAGAAATTTTAGCTACATTTTGATACCAATTAAAGCAGTTAGAGGTAAGCTAATTGAAAATTATAATAGTAATAATAACATTAATATATTTTTTTAAATGAATTTTCATTTTTAGATATTGCTTTTATTATTCTTAAACTACAGTCAAGTTTGGTCTCAATTGAATAATTTCAAATTGAAATTACCCAACATTCAAACAGATAATTTTGAGGAAAATTAGGGAAATATATACAGGTAAAGTACTAAACAATAAACAAAAATAATAAAATAAAAATTAAAAATACATAATATATATTCAAAATTTTTCCTTGTTCATAGATTAAATATACCAGACACAGGACTTTCGGATCCTTCAGATGGTAGTCCTATTATAAAAGGTTCCATATCAGCAATATTATTATCAGTTAAAAACCATTTAGTATACATCTATAAATACCAGTTTAATTATGTGTCGGATAAAAAGGGCATTAGGGCTTCTTATGATATAATACTGATGAGTATTAATAGTAGTCCTGCTTTAAATACAAAAACTTTAGCAGGTTAATATTACCAGCTACATATGTATTATATTTATATTCATTATATGTTAAATACTTATATAAAATTTTTGAAATCATATCTTTATTGAAATAATAAATTTCAAAACTTAAGTTATTTCTTTTTCTTAACATTTAAAGTTTTTTTTTCTTTATAAAGCTATTATTTTCTTGTGCTATTTTATATTTAAATTCACAACAATTGTGGTGTCTATTTTATGTAGCCAGCTGACTACTAAATTTATTTTAGTTGCCATATACTTGCGCTTAAATTTGTTTTTTTTTTTAAGTTTTCATGTCTCATTTTAAGTTTATTTAAAAGTTTTTGAGATTGTTTTCTTTGTAGAAAATCTTATAGCAAGTAGTAACATGAAAAAATAAGTTCTAAGTTATGAAATTATTAGGAACAAGTTAAAATAACAAAAGACAATTGTTACAGAGAAATAGTAAGTGGCTAAAGAAGTTACACTACCAAAATGAAATGGATATTATAATTAAGAAGAAACGACAAGACAATAAACTATGGATGCCAGCAAAAATTATATTATGGGCTAGACTTTACACTCAACTATAAAATAGAATCATATTTTCAATTATATTATATCACTAAACTACAGACAATCGACTAGACTATAGATTACATATATAGAATAGATTATATACTAGACTATAAACTAAACTATAAACCAAATTATAGACTACATTATAGATCAAACTTTTAACTAAACTACAGAACTAGCTATAAACTGAATTATTTACTCAACTATAGACTAGATTATAGACTACACTACAGAGTGGGCTATAGACTAGAATATATAAATACTATACTAGACTATAGCCAAGGCTATTGCTTAGACTAAAGACAAGTATATAAACAAGACTGTATACCAGTATATTAACCAGTCTGTAGTTTAGACTATAGAGTAGACGAAATGACTGACTATTGGCTATAGATCATAAGCTGGACTAGATAATAGACTAGATTAATGATTATAAACCAAAGATTATACATTTGACTATATAATAGACTTCTATATACTATACTTATACTTATATAAGTATATATTAATAAATTATACTTATTCTTATTCTTATACTTATACTTATACTTATACTTATACTTATACTTATACTTATACTTATACTTATACTTATACTTATACTTATACTTATACTTATACTTATACTTATACTTATACTTATACTTATACTTATACTTATACTTATACTTATACTTATACTTATACTTATACTTATACTTATACTTATACTTATACTTATACTTATACTTATACTTATACTTATACTTATACTTATACTTATACTTATACTTATACTTATACTTATACTTATACTTATACTTATACTTATACTTATACTTATACTTATACTTATACTTATACTTATACTTATACTTATACTTATACTTATACTTATACTTATACTTATACTTATACTTATACTTATACTTATACTTATACTTATACTTATACTTATACTTATACTTATACTTATACTTATACTTATACTTATACTTATACTTATACTTATACTTATACTTATACTTATACTTATACTTATACTTATACTTATACTTATACTTATACTTATACTTATACTTATACTTATACTTATACTTATACTTATACTTATACTTATACTTATACTTATACTTATACTTATACTTATACTTATACTTATACTTATACTTATACTTATACTTATACTTATACTTATACTTATACTTATACTTATACTTATACTTATACTTATACTTATACTTATACTTATACTTATACTTATACTTATACTTATACTTATACTTATACTTATACTTATACTTATACTTATACTTATACTTATACTTATACTTATACTTATACTTATACTTATACTTATACTTATACTTATACTTATACTTATACTTATACTTATACTTATACTTATACTTATACTTATACTTATACTTATACTTATACTTATACTTATACTTATACTTATACTTATACTTATACTTATACTTATACTTATACTTATACTTATACTTATACTTATACTTATACTTATACTTATACTTATACTTATACTTATACTTATACTTATACTTATACTTATACTTATACTTATACTTATACTTATACTTATACTTATACTTATACTTATACTTATACTTATACTTATACTTATACTTATACTTATACTTATACTTATACTTATACTTATACTTATACTTATACTTATACTTATACTTATACTTATACTTATACTTATACTTATACTTATACTTATACTTATACTTATACTTATACTTATACTTATACTTATACTTATACTTATACTTATACTTATACTTATACTTATACTTATACTTATACTTATACTTATACTTATACTTATACTTATACTTATACTTATACTTATACTTATACTTATACTTATACTTATACTTATACTTATACTTATACTTATACTTATACTTATACTTATACTTATACTTATACTTATACTTATACTTATACTTATACTTATACTTATACTTATACTTATACTTATACTTATACTTATACTTATACTTATACTTATACTTATACTTATACTTATACTTATACTTATACTTATACTTATACTTATACTTATACTTATACTTATACTTATACTTATACTTATACTTATACTTATACTTATACTTATACTTATACTTATACTTATACTTATACTTATACTTATACTTATACTTATACTTATACTTATACTTATACTTATACTTATACTTATACTTATACTTATACTTATACTTATACTTATACTTATACTTATACTTATACTTATACTTATACTTATACTTATACTTATACTTATACTTATACTTATACTTATACTTATACTTATACTTATACTTATACTTATACTTATACTTATACTTATACTTATACTTATACTTATACTTATACTTATACTTATACTTATACTTATACTTATACTTATACTTATACTTATACTTATACTTATACTTATACTTATACTTATACTTATACTTATACTTATACTTATACTTATACTTATACTTATACTTATACTTATACTTATACTTATACTTATACTTATACTTATACTTATACTTATACTTATACTTATACTTATACTTATACTTATACTTATACTTATACTTATACTTATACTTATACTTATACTTATACTTATACTTATACTTATACTTATACTTATACTTATACTTATACTTATACTTATACTTATACTTATACTTATACTTATACTTATACTTATACTTATACTTATACTTATACTTATACTTATACTTATACTTATACTTATACTTATACTTATACTTATACTTATACTTATACTTATACTTATACTTATACTTATACTTATACTTATACTTATACTTATACTTATACTTATACTTATACTTATACTTATACTTATACTTATACTTATACTTATACTTATACTTATACTATACTATACTATACTATACTATACTATGCTATACTATACTATAGAATTGACAATAGAATATAAGCAAGTCTATAGTCTAGACTATTATTACGTTTATACGCACCATTTACTCGCAATAAAAAATATTGCGATATGAAAATTTTGCTGTATAAACAGTGAGTTGGTACTGTATTTGTAAGTTAGTAACTCACGAAAAATAATCGTGATTACTGAAGCTAATTGCAAATAAAACGTACAGCGTTGCCACTTCCTTTTACGTTCATAGAATTTTCGATGATAATAGTTTCATTTTTCCCATCTGGCACGACAAATAAAGAAATATATTTCTTTGTGTAATTTGCATATAAACAGTGAATTATTTATTTGCAAGTTATTTTTATTTTCAACAATTGCGCGTATAAACTTAATATATATTAGACTATATATTAAATTATAGATTAGACTATAGACTGGACTATAAATTAGACTACAGACTAGACTATGAATAAAAATAGACAACACTGTAGTAGAACTGAACTAGTACTTATTTATATTTTATTTCTAAATTTATAAATATTTAGATATAATATAATACTCTCAAATAAGTAAACTTAAAAAAAAACTAGAACTGAACTAGAACTGAACTAGAACTGAAATAGAACTGCACTAGAACTGAACTAGAACTGAAGTAGAACTGAACTAGAACTGAACTAGAACTGAACTAAAACTGAACTAGAACTGAACAAGAACTGAACTAGAACTGAACTAGAACTGAACTAGTACTGAACTAAAACTAAACTAGAACTGAACTAGAACTGAACTAGAACTGAACTAGAACTGAACTAGAACTGAACTAGAACTGAACTTGAACTGAACTAGAACTGAACTGAACTAGAACTGAACTAGAACTGAACAAGAACTGAACTAGAACTGAACTAGAACTGAACTTGAACTGAACTAGAACTGAAATAGAACTGAACTAGAACTGAACTAGAACTGAACAAGAACTGAACTAGAACTGAACTAGAACTGAACTAGAATTGAACCAGAACTGAGCTACAACTGATTTTGAATAGATTTAGAACTGAATTAGAATTGAATTGGAACTGATTTAGAACTGAATTAAAACTGAAGTAGAGCTGAACTAGAACTAACTGGAACTGAAGTAGAGGTGTGCCAGAATTGAACTTCAAGTAATTTTGATTACATTTAGAACTAAACGAGAACTGAATTATAATTGAACCAGATCTGATTTAGAACTGAATTAGAACTGTACTAGTATAGAAACATAACTAATACTGCATTAAATAAAAAAGAAGATTTAGATTTAAATTTAAACTAAACTAGATTTTTTCTAGGGTACTTTCTCTTTACAAAAAGTATACGCAAAAGCTTAAATATAAAATTACATTTATGCTTAAAAGTATATGACTAAATTAAAAACATAACTTGCTAATGTTTTTAAAACTATATAAAGATATAAAGATTTTAATATTCTAAACAAAATTTTGGTTTAAATAAAGTCGTATTTAGGTTTGCTGAAACATTTTTTTTTTTAACTTTAATTATAATTATAGTTCTTTTTAAAAAATTTTAGATAAAATATTTAGTAGATGACTTTATTTATAATTTTTTAAAAATTTTGTAATTAAATAAAATATTGAGCATGTTTTTATCTATTGATATAAATATTTGTGGGGATTCGTTTGAAGATGAATTATTATTAATATTAATGTAAATGTTTTCTGGTATATTTATATTAGAATTTGCTTTGATCTTATATAAGTTTTAGAGTTTCTTGGTTTGATTATAAATATATTTCTTTAACTAATCCTCAAGTTTATACAAATTGATTTGGATTTGTTTTGTATACTTCTTATAGTACAAATTACCTGTAGGTTTTTTTTCCTACGGTCTTTTATTTCTATTTTCTATTCTATGAGTTCCTGGCCTCTGCTTTTTCAGTTATCTGTTCTATTAAGGTGCGTGTAAATGTTGCTAATATTTATTACTGCATAATAATTTATGGCAAATAAATTATGTTTAAATTGTTAAATTATAGCACAGCACCATAACAAAAAACATTTTTTTTATACAATTTAGAAATTAATTCTATTATATATTTTTTATTATATTTGGCATGCAAAGTGCTACGTTTTGTGTTCTACACAAATGTACAATAGCAAAAACAATTATTTTTAAATCGATTTTATTTGCCACAAATTATAATACAGCAGTAAAAAGTTTAAGAGTTATGGTCTATTATCAGAAATGAAATAAAAAAATAAAACAAAATAAAAATAAACTAATTGTACAAAAAAAAAAAAATAAAAACGATTTGTAGCAAATCAAATGGAAATTAATTGCTTAAAGATTAATGGCTATTTGGAGAACTAAATATAGCAAAAAAATTGCCAGTGAAGCAATATTTAATTTTTAAAAGATAATTAAAATGTAAAATTATTAAATAACAAATTATTAAAATTTATAATAAAAACTACTCAATTTATAACAATATTTAGTTATTTTTTGAAGTATTTAGTAAATATTTATTTAATTTTTTCATTAAATCTATAACATTTCTATTATTTGTAAACTCTTTTTTTTTTGTTCTTGACTAAAGGACCAGTTTTAAACAAATTTTTGTTATATTTTTTTTTATTTTTTGTTAACATTTTTTTTCAAATTTAATTGAATGAAGTCAAGTGTACAATAACAGTTTTTATGCTCTTGTTTTATATTTTGTAATCGAATACTTTGTATATTTTTTTTTTTTACCTCTGAGCCATAACAAAATAAGGTCGACATATTAAAGTGTATACACATACTGACGCATGCAAAAAAATGTTCATATTAAAAACATGTATATTTTTACAAAGGACCTTTTTTTCATTTAGTTGGTTATTTTTTGTTTAAACCAACCTTTTTTGTTAGCAAATAAACAACGATTACAACAGTAACAACAATATAAAATATGTTTACACATGTATATAGATTGTACTATGAACATGGGTAAATAATTTACATGCATATGTAACAATTTAAAAAAAGAAAAGGAAAAATAATTTTATATTTACATCGAGAAATGAAGAAAAGTGAACCATATTCATACATAAGTTTATTAAAATTTAAAATCTGTATTTGATTTAAATAATTATCAGTGTAACATTAAATTTAGTCTACAGTCTAGTCTAGAAACTAGTCTATAGTCTAATAATCTAGTCTAGAAACTAGTCTATAGTCTAATCAATAATCTAGTCTATAGTTTGAGCTATAGTCTTGTATAGCCTATAGTATAGTTTACAGTTTAGTCTATAGTCTAGTCTATATTTTGAGCTATAGTCTAGTATATAGTCTAGTCTATAGTATAGACTATAGTCTAGTCTATAGTATAGACTATAGTCTAGTCTATAGTCTAGTCTGTTATTTGAGCTATAGTATTTTCAAGTCTATAGTTTCAACTATAGCCTTGTCTAGTCTATAGTCTAGTCTATAATTTGAGCAATAGTCTAGTCTATAGTTTGAGCTTTAGTCTAGTTTATAGTCTAGTCTAAAGTTTAGTCTATAGTCTAATCTATAGTGTAGTCTGTAGTTTGAGTTATAGTCTACTTTATAGCACTAAGTATTTTTTAATCTGAACTTTTACTCTATACTACTTTTTCTTTCCCCTGTCTCCTTCCAAATCTATTTTTCATTTATATTTCTTACAGATAACACAAAGAGGCCAATTATTACCTACGTGAGCCCTAGTCACCTTGGCGTCAACCTATCTTAGATCAGTTCTGATTCAGTTTCAGCTCAATTCTAGTTCAGTTCCAAATCATTTTTAATTTAGTTCTAATTCTCTTTTAGATCAGTTCTTGTTCAGTTCTAGTTAATTTTTAGCTTAATTTTATTTAATTTTTAGTTCAGTTCTGGGTCATTTATAGCTCATTTCTGTTTCAGTTCTAGATTAGTTCTAGTTCAGTTCTAGTTCAGTTCTAGTTCAGTTCTAATTCAGTTCTAGTTCAGTTCTAGTTCAGTTCTATTTCAGTTCTAGTTCAGTTCTAGTTCAGTTCTAGTTCAGTTCTAGTTCAGTTCTAGTTTAGTTCTAGTTCAGTTCTAGTTCAGTTCAGTTCTAGTTCAGTTTTAGTTCAGTTCTAGTTCAGTTCTAGTTCAGTTCTAGTTCAGTTCTAGTTCAGTTCTAGTTCAGTTCTAGTTCAGTTCTAGTTCAGTTCTAGTTCACATCTAGTTCAGTTCTAGTTCAGTTCTAGTTCAGTTCTAGTTCAATTCTAGTTCACATCTAGTTCAGTTCTAGTTCACTTCTAGTTCATTTTTAGTTCAGTTTCAGTTCAGTTCTGGGTAATTTTTAGCCCATTTATGTTTCAGTTCTAATTCATTTTTACTTTAGTTCTAGTTCCGTTGTAGTTCACTTCTAATTCAGTTTTAGTACAGTTCTGTTTCAGTTCGTTTTTATTATATTTCAGTTAATTCTAAATCATTTTTTTTCTCTAACTTTTTTGTGTCTCATTACATTTTCCATCCTGTATTCTAAAATTTTCATAAACTCATATACTAGAAGCCCATTTTATATAAATATTTTAATACTCCTACCATTTTATTTAAAATTCACAAAATTTATTGAAAAATACTTTCTTTCCCAAATTGATAAAGAGTATGCTTTTTTGTGTTTGTACTCTGCATAAGTACCAAGAAGTACAGGAAATAAATAGTAACCATTTGTAACCATTTTTATGTCTACTCATTTCTAAATGAGCCCATACAAATGTCAGTATCAATAGATAAACACATGTTTAAGCTTCTTTATTTTAAATATTAATTTTTCTGTGAAAAATTTGTGGCAGAAAAAAAGGATAATCTTAAGAGAATAGACAAATGGAAGTCATATATATTTTTTTTGGTACATAAAAAAAGGGGTTCAAATATATATTGGGATTTATTTCTGTTAGAATATAATTTTTGGTCATCTATATGTTAGAATATAAAAATCAAATTAAATATTTGTAAGTTGAATTTAAAAGCTTTCAATAGTAGATAAAAGCATAAATTAAATATTTAAAAGATAGAAATTGAAAAAGGACATTTTTGTAGGAAATTTTAAACAAAAAATTTGTATTAAAGTAATAAAATAGTTGGTTTTATTTTAGTTCTATTATAATTTTAGTTCTTAGTTAAGTTTTATATAGTTGTTTTAATGATTTCTAGCTGTTTTACGAATGAAGAATTCAAAGCTAAATTATTTTTTTGCGTTTTTTTTTCTTTTTAAAATTATAATAATGTGTTAAAATTTGTTTTTCTATTTCCAGACATGCCATGCGTGTCCCAAGAAAATTTATATAAATTATTATTAATAGAAATGACAATTTATTGGGCCAAATTATTTAAAACTAATTTTTATGGGCTTTTATTTTGCCTCATAATAATCCTTATAATAATTCAATAAAGTTACTTTAAAACAAATTATATAAAGCCTTAGAAAATATTTTACTTAAATTAAAAAATTCCTTAAATTACCCTACTTTTGTTTTAAACTTTATTTAATATTTTAAAAAAATTCATATTCAAGTTCATATTCAATTTAACTTTTGTCTTAAATTTCAATTTTCTTAAATGTATTTTTAACTTATTTTAATCCTATTTAGAATTTTACTTTTCTCATGATATTTATTTACTTAAACAATTAAATTATAAATTCATTATAATATTAAAAAAACAAAAATAAAAAATAAGACTAAAGACTTTTAACAAGTTAGGTTGACTTTTGCTGTTGGTATTATGCATCATAAATACATATTTTACATTAAAAAACAATAATTTTTTTTTTTTTTTAAACACCAAGGGATTTGCAAGAATAATGGGGAGAAGGAATATTTTTTTATTTAATGTATATGAGAGAATATATCAGCAATTTAAAACTTTTGTATAAAAAATGATTTTAAACAGCAATCATGACTAGGAATACTTATAAACTAGTTGATAGTCTAATCAATAGTTTGATCTATAGTGCAGTATATAGCCTAGTTCGCAGTATAGTTAATAGTCTAATCTTTTATCTAGTTTACAGAATAGTTTTAGTCGAGTCTGTAGTGTAGTCAATAGTAATGTCTATAGTCTAGTTTATAGTTTACTTTTTTGGGGGCTTCTACTACCCCTTTACCTATCCGCCCTAAACTTTATAATGAAATTATTTCTACACCTTTTTAAGACTCAATAAATTACTATTTTATATAAAGAAAAAATTATATTTGTTTTATGTTGGGACTACCCTTTACCTGACCTTATCCGCCCTATTCAATAGTCTAGTTTATAGTCTATTAGCCGTTTCCGATGAGCTTCGCAAATCTACTTTATATGGGGGCTACTACTCCCCCTGTACCTATGGGCTCTATTTAAAATTTTATATGAAAATTATTTCTAAAAATGTTTAAAACATTTACCGAATTACTCCTTTATATATGCAAAAAATTATATTTGTTTTGTGTTGGGACTACCCTTCCCTTACACTCCGTCCCATTTTATTTCATAAATTCAATCAAATAATAAAGTAGTTCTCACAAAATTTTAGGGCTCTCACCATCATAGTTCTTTAAATATGTGGTTAAGAATATTTGCTTTGATTGGGATTACTATTCCCTTGGTCCTATCCACTCCACTTTCATTTTAGATGTGAAGGTTGATGAGGAAGTTACTCCTACGAAATATTTTAGACTTTTGCTGTAATAGTTCTTCAGATTTAAGATATTTAATATTTTAGTTGTGTAGGGGGCACCACTTTCCCAGATCCTATCCGTTCTATTTTTAGTTTGATAAGCTTACCTACGGAGCTTTTGTATGGTGGAGGGCACGAAAACACATATCTATATTCTAAATTAATTACAGAGATTGGCTTGACTCTCTCTTACTGGTTCAATGAGTTGCACTCTTCAAGCCAGTCTGGAAACTATGCTTGACATTCCTCTCCTTGATATTTTCATTAGAAATATCTCCGCCAGTTAACTTTGAGCAGTCAGTCCTCGAAGCAGGGGGTTTCACCGGTCTAGTGCCGGAGCGGGCTAGAGCAGTTTTGAGGTGCTTATTTTGAAGCACAGAGGCCCCTTGCTGCCTTTTGTTTTGCTTCCTTGTTTGGAAGCTGTTTTCGCACAGTTGGAAGGTTTGGGTGTCCAATTACCTCTTCCTACTGTATGTTGTTGGACGCTAGTAGCTCGCAGATTAGCCAGGATTGGTGCCTCTATCAGTCTAGCCTGAACCTCTGTCGCCCTCTATTCACCACAGCCCAAGGTTATCGCCATTAGAATAGGATCTCTAGAGATTTTAAGGCTCCCAACTGGACACATGGGGCACGATTTCTTATCTGATATTCGAACTATTAAGATCGGTTGAACTTAATACTTGCTGACAAGTTTTAAAAACTGTTCCTACACTGGGGTCAAACAGACTACTAAGCCGCCCAAACTATGGGAAACAGACGCTGGTGGATTTTGACATACACATAGAGTATGGACAAGAGGATACATAAATCCAACGGACATGTTCTCTTCAGATGTCCATCCCTGGCAAGAATGGAGAATGCATCCAGAGGGAACGTCTGATAGCCGCCTAGCTATTAAGGCTAGTTCTTAGTTTGTGCTCGCCAAGAGCCCATCAGGTATAGGTATCCCTGCCAGTATGGCTTCACTTCGCTTCGCTCCAAGATGACTACCCTTCGATGTAAAACTTTTATAATTTTTTGTCTTTTTGCCAAATTTTAAAATATTTTCCATTTATTATAAATTTTTATTTTATTTTAATAACTTGGTTTCTTTTTTTTTCTTTATTTTGTAACTTCATAACAAAACAATGTACTCTCTAAGGAGCTTATTATTTTAATATCATCATACAACTGGGACCTACAAAAAAATGTCTAAAATAACTTATTTAAATAAAAATATTTTTTTTTTCTTATATTTCTTAGAATAACTTAAAGAATTTGTGGGCAAAATATATTGTATAAGTATAATAAAATTATGCATTAAGTTGTTTAAAAAGTTTTAAAGAATATTAAATTATTAAAATGTCTTAAACAAGACAAAAAAAAAAAAAAAAACAACTGAAAGAAACAATTGACAAAATGTGACCAAAATTTGTGGTTAAAAGAAAATAGTTTTAAAGTTGTACTATGAGTGGTACTTCAGATATATAAGATTTAACTTAGCAGTTTAAAAATTTACTTTGGTATTTGAAAAGAAAAGAAGAAAAAGTTGTGCTTAAAATAAATTCTAAAAAGGAATAAATTTTGTTTAATACTAAAGCCCTAAAGTATGCTACATAATATAATTATTGGTGTTTTTTTTAAATTTGTTTACTTTTTTTTGTAGTAAAATATTTTTTATACTAAATAGTGGCAATATTTTGTCTAGATGATAGTATATTTAGTTGAAATATTTTATAAAAATTAAAACTAGATTTAATATCTCTTTTTTGTTTCCTAAACTTAAGTTTATTAAAACAATACCTTAACATATTTTATGTTTTATTTCCCCTAATCTTATCATATTTTTTAAAACTTTGTGCTTTCAATAAAAGTATTTCTTATTTTATCCCATTTCCTTTTATTAAAATTTATAATTTTCCAATATTTATTGGCATTTCCTTCACCCTTAGCTAGTGTCTTATAAATTTTAGTTAAGAATTTGTTTCATGATTCACCTTAAAACTTTGTAATTTCCGTTTTAGTTATTTTATATATTTTTTTTTTTTGCTTTTCAGCAAAAATTGTACGCGTAGACAGATTAAAATTCCAAAAAGAAGAAAATCTTTTCAATAAATATTTATATTAAACCACTGCTCTTGTTTTTGTTTTTTGATTTTTCGTATTCTGTTTGTTATTCAACAAATTCCTCTTATCGATTTCAGAAATTTTAATAAACATGTATGTATTTATGTATATAACACATACATACACATGTACATGATTTTAAATATTTTGTGGTTGTTCTTTTCATTCAATACTCTTTTGCAGATGATGACGAAACGTGCGTGTGGTTAACCTCAAACAGTAAGTAAAGTTATGAAAGTTATACAACATATTAAGAGAGTATAAAATAAAGCGCTACATTAAAAAATATAAAAAGTTATTTCCTTTTTCATGAATCATGATATAAATTTCAAAATAAATCTAAGAATCTGATCTATAAAAAAAACTATAACAATTTTCTACAACTTTCACCCTCTTAAGCCAAATCCTTTTTAACATTTTTCTAAAATTTTAAACAAACATATTCCTATAGCTCTCTTAATATTCTTTATTGCCCTTTCAATTAATTTTTTCTGCATTTTTCATTGACTTTTAAAATATTTATTGAATTTCTTAATTTTGAATTGTTCACGTATTTCTTCTCTATATAAAGTCTAACATGAATCCCTATATGTCTGTATAGTAATACACCAAGATATGATTATGCGTGCTACTAAAACATGAGTATGTCTTTATTGTTAGTGAATACAAACTTGCAGTTAGTTAAATGTTTGTAACATAAATATGTCTAGATATTGTATATTTATGATTTAAGTTCGTATAATTTAAAATAAAAATAAAAATAGAAAGACATGATATTATATTCCTCTCTGCGGTTATAATATCTAAAGTTATAAGATAATTCCCAATGGGTACTATGATATAAGTTTAAGACATCGATATAGAGTGTGATGGTTTATTGGAAAATAAAGGATAAAAAATGCTTACACTGAAAAAAATAACTTTATATCTATAGATTATATTATGAATTAAATAGTAGACTATAGAACATACTAATAACTAAACTACTAACTAAGATATTAAATAAAATATAGACCAGACTTAAGACTAAAGATTAATATTGACGTTTTGTTGTCCTGGCTATTGATAATATTCAAAGCCTATGTGCGCTTCTCACCTGTTTCATACATAAGGACAATTTACAAAATTATCTTCATTCATATCTCACTCTAAAGCCAAGGACTTCAGACCAATTAGTCTATACTCCTTCCTACTTAAAATCCTGTAGAGAATTATTAACACTTTTGTCAGTTCAACCTTCATTACAAATGATCTGTCCAGTACTCAACATGAAGGAAAAATCCACTGAAACTGCACTACATACTATTGTAGCCACATTGATAGATCTCTTCACTATAAGGAATATGCGCTTGTAGCCTTACTGGATATAGAAGGTGCAAACATTCTCGGTAACATATATCGAGACTTTAAGATTGATGATGATTCAACACCGTTGTTCGATCCTGGTTTTATTGTACACATACGGGAAAGAACATACTATCACAATAGTTCTCACATAATCGAAAAAGCAATTCAAATCTTCACGGATGGTACGTAAATAAAATAATGGATCGGAATTAGCATCTTCTATGTAAAACTGGACCTAAAACTGTCCCACAGGCTACCTGATTATTGGATGAAATTATGGCAAAATAGCCGTACAATGGGTACAGTATGACGGAATATCAAATAAGGATATTCGCATTTTTATTGACAGCAAAGCGGCCATAAGTTTCCTGTCAGGTATCCAAAATTGTTCGTGAATGCCCGTTGTCTCTGGAGGAGATTGTAAGGCATTCGTTGGTTTCCCTCGCATGGCTTGCAGGGCTTAAGGACAATGCCAAGCAGATAAACTTGAGCGTGCAGGAGCTCCTCTATTGACATGTAAGCAGCTGATATTACGCAAATTTCATCTTGAAGCTATAAAAAGATGAACCATGGAACCCACTTGTGTAGAGAATATCTGGCCCATGATGAAGGAAAAGCGAACAATGCAGTTGAACCCATCATAGAGACCTTATTGGTGTCATCTGAGAGACTTTATTCATAGAGATCATAGAGACCTTATTGCTGTCATTACAGGTCACTGGCTCAGTCCACTATAACGACTTTTGTAGAAGCTGCAAAGGCGAGGAATAAGAAGAGACTACGAAGTATCTTTTTTTATCATTGCCCGACCTTTGAAGACCAACGGCAATGGCTATTTGGTCTAAGAAGATTATCAGACAAACCTAATCTCTCTAGATTTGAACTATTTAAGATCAACTCCTTTGTTGGGACCACGTAATGGTTCAAGGAACTGAATGGTAGGAAAGCTTAGGCCGCAGAGGGATATTTATGTTAACACAACGGGACCTTACTTTGGACCAAAGTGAGCTTGGCCTAAGCCGGATGCCAATATAATCTAATCTAATCATACTATAGACTAAATTATAAACGAGACTAAAGTCTAGAATATAGACTAGTTTGTTGTTTATAGTGTAGTTTTTAGTCTAGTCTATTGTCGAGTCTATAGTTTAGGGTATAGTCTAGTCAATAGTCTAGTCTAAAGTATTGATGGAATTGAAATAAAAGATAATTAGAACTAATTAGAACAGAAATAGAACCAAACTAGCTGGAACTGAACTAGAACTGAACTAGAACTAAACTAGAACTGAACTAGAACTGAACTAGAACTGAACTAGAACTGAACTAGAACTGAACTAGAACTGAACTAGAACTGAACTAGAACTGAACTAGAACAGAACTAGAACTGAACTAGAACTGAACTAGAACTGAACTAGAACTGAACTAGAACTTAACTAGAACTGAACTAGAACTGAACTAGAACTTAACTAGAACTGAATTAGAACTAAACTAGAACTGAACTAGAACTGAACTAGAACTGAACTAGAACTGAACTAGAACAGAACTAGAACTGAACTAGAACTGAACTAGAACTGAACTAGAACTGAACTAGAACTTAACTAGAACTGAATTAGAACTAAACTAGAACTGAACTAGAACTGAACTTTTTTTTTTTTTTTTTTAATAATTCATTTATTTTGTTAACCAATATTTGTTTAACAATGTTTTTAATACTACACCCGCTAAGCCTTAGGCTTGGTAGCAGAAAATTAGTACTAGAATTTAACTAGAACTGAACTAGAACTGAACTAGAACTAAATTAAAGCTGAACTAGAATTGAACTAGAACTGAACTAGAACTGAACTAGAACTGGACTAGAACTGAACTAGAACTGAACTTTTTTTTTTTTTTTAATAATTCATTTATTTTGTTAACCAATATTTGTTTAACAATGTTTTTAATACTACACCCGCTAAGCCTTAGGCTTGGTAGCAGAAAATTAATACTAGAATTTAACTAGAACTGAACTAGAACTGAAATAGAACTGAACTAGAACTAAATTAAAGCTGAACTAGAATTGAACTAGAACTGAACTAGAACTGAACTAGAACTGGACTAGAACTGAACTAGAACTGAACTAGAATTGAACTAGAACTGAACTAAAACTGAACTAGAACTGAACTAGAACTGAACTAGAACTGAACTAGAACTGAACTAGAACTGAACTAGAACTGAACTAGAACTGAACTAGAACTGAACTAGAACTGAACTAGAACTGAACTAGAACTGAACTAGAACTGAACTAGAACTAAACTAGAACTAAACTAGAACTGAACTAGAACTGAACTAGAACTGAACTAGAACTGAACTAGAACTGAACTAGAACTGAACTAGAACTGAACTAGAACTGAACTAGAACTGAACTAGAACTGAACTAGAACTGAACTAGAACTGAACTAGAACTGAACTAGAACTGAACTAGAACTAAACTAGAACTAAACTAGAACTGAACTATACTGAACGAAACGGAAGTAGAGTTGATTTTGAACTGAACTAGAACTGAGCTAGAATTGAATTAGAACTGTAATAGAATTGAACTTGAACTGAAATAGAACTGAACTAGAACTGCACTATAAATGAACTGAATTAGAACTACTTTGTGACTAATTTGAAATTGAAATATAATTAAGATAAAATATGTCTAAATATTTATATTTTGTTTTGTATAAAAATTGATTTTAATCCTTCATACTACTGCTTTCTCTCATTAATTATTCACAATACTCTTATCATGACTTGTTTATTAACCTGAACTATTTTACAGTTTATTGGTAAATTTTCTTACAAAACATACTCAACTTTTTGTAGATAGTAATTTATGCTTAAGCTTTTAAGTCATATATTAAAGTTACGTGGCAAAAAAACCAAAATAGGAAATAAATATGTCTATATATAAGTAAATGTTAACTATTAGTAAATTACCTTTTGGAAATGATGATTAAGTATTATCCTTTAACACACTTGTGATAAAATAACTAAAGAACTCATTTGTAAAAATGTTTGCCAAATATTTTATATATTAATATAACATTAACTACATATTACCAATATTCAGCAAGTCCTTAATAAAATTTAAATTGGAAAATATTTACCCAAAAGATTGTCAAGGAATTTGAAGTATTTATATTAATTATAAATTTCTTACCTGTAAAGAAAAGAGATAATAGTTTATTATTAAGATTATTAATGAGTTTGAGGTTTTATTTTAGAAATAGTTATTTATGGTATTAGACATATTTATGGTATTATAAATTAGATATTTAATTTTTGTGGGATAATAAATATTATTTAAATTTTTAAGATTATTTTTTATAAAAATAAATTTTTTTTTAAATATTTTTAAATTTATTTTATTTTTATTTTTTTCTTGTTTAATGTTTTGTTTTTTTTTTTTTTGAATTTTTGTCACAAAACTGCCATCATAAATAATAGCAAAAAAAACCTTTAAAATAAACTTTCATTTTTCTTTTGAACTTGTTTTTTTTCCCCTTATTTTTCTAACACTTGCTTGATGTTAAAAAAGTTTTTTT
The DNA here is from genome assembly GCA_951394005.1 of Protophormia terraenovae. Taxonomy (NCBI): domain Eukaryota; kingdom Metazoa; phylum Arthropoda; class Insecta; order Diptera; family Calliphoridae; genus Protophormia; species Protophormia terraenovae. Next base: position 10,450,490 of record OX596076.1, on the reverse strand, counting down.
AAGCGAAAACTCTGAAAAAAAGCTAAAAGAAATATATGAAAAAAGTAATTTGTTTCGGTTATTTCTTTTACACAATTGCTGACAATAAATGTTGAAATTTATGAAAGAAACGCGAGTTGAGAGTTGAAAAAGTTTAATAAGTTTAAGTGTGTAAATGATGTATGATTTATGACAAGTTTTCTTTTAATTCTGGTACTTTTATTACGAATTCTTTTTTTTTTTTTTAATTTCTTTTTTTATATAAATTCTGATGGCCCTGAAAATAGAGGAAGTATAGAAATGAAAGAAAAATAAGGACAAATTTATGAGGAACATTTTTTTTAATTTTATTTCGTTTAAAAGTAATAACTTTTGGTTTTGATTGTCAACAGTTTAAATTAAAAAAGCGAAAACTTTTATTTACTTTTTCTGGTTTGATTTTAAGAAAAGTTTGCAGATGTCAAGGCTAATTTTAAGTAAAAATTATAAATATACAAACTTAACTATAGTTAATAGTAAATTAAGTCAGCGAGGAACTTATAATCTAAGGTATTAAGAGATTTTTATTGGACATCTAAATAATAATGCTAACATCCAAGCAATTCAAAGACGTCTAAATAATAATGACATCCAAGCAATTCAAAGACTATAGTCTTTGATTGAAGCTATTGAAGGATTATATACATATGTGAAACTTAGGCTATTGGAAGTATATATAAAGGTTAGGAATTAAAAAAATAATTTTTAAGATTCCATTTTTTTATTTTTTGGCACAATGTTAATGTCCGTCCTTCTGTCTATACATTGAGGTTAAATGGGTCTTAATTCATTATATTTAATTCAGGTTAAGGTGATGATGCTTAATTTAGGGAAAAGTAATATCAAAACTTTAATGATCAAGTTTTATATTTCTATTTATTAGTAAGTAAAAAAATACATTTTTAGAATAATGACAGTTTTTCGGCAAAAAGGTAATGTCCGTCTTTCTGTCTATACATTGATGTTAAATAAGTCAAAAATTATAAAAATATACTTAATTTAGAGAAAGGTGATATCAACGCTTTAATGATCACGTTTAAATTCTCTATCTATTAGCAAGTAAAAACAAAATTTTTTGTATTATAAACTATTTTATGCTTAATTTAGCGAAAGGTGGTATTAACACTTTTATAATCACGTTTGATTTTTCAGTCTATGAATAAGTAAAAAAAGTTATTTTTAGAACTCTAAGACTTTTTTTGGTGGAATGATAATGTCCGTCCTTCTGTCTATAAATTATGGCTAAATAGTTCGAAAAAGATCCTTACTTCAAAAAAAAAAAAAAAAAGTAATATCAGTATTTTAATGATCACGTTCAATACTTTCATTTATTAGTAAGAAAAAGAGTTAAATTTCTGGAATCTATTTTTTCTTCTTTTTCTTTCTTTGGTAGAATGGTAGTGTCCGTCCTTCTGTCTATGCATTGGGGTTAATTGGGTCGAAAATGATAAAATGATGCTTAATTTAAGGAAAAATGATATCAACACTTTAATGATTACGTTTTATTTTATAGTTGGTTAAAAATAATTAAAAAAATTATGCAAAAATTTAGTGTCTTTTTAAAAAAATTTAGAAATTTTATTAAAAAAAAAAAAAAAAATATGAGATAAAATCTTGAAAAAATCAAGAACAAAAATGAAAAATTTAATTTTTTAAGTCAAATAACTTTTAAATCATAAAAAAACGCACTAAAAGTACATGTTTTCTTTGCTTTGCTTAGGAGTATTCAAAAATTTAAAAATATTTAAAATCGGTTCATATATGTAAAAGTTACAAGACGGATAAGATATTTTACACTCTTGGTAGTTAACTTTGACCAACTGTAGCAGCGCCCATACTACAGCTACACATTCCAGCCTACAATATACTGAAACCTTAACTCTTTTCCTATCGATGCTGTTAATTTCATAAAAATCAGTTCAGCGATTTAAAAGTTCCAGATTTATTACCATTTATTTTACTATTTTACTTACTGTACATTGTTGACATCAAGAAAATAATGGGTAAATAATGTAAAATATTTTTAATTTATAATAAATTGTAATCAAATATTATTTAAAGTTAAATAATAAAAATATTTTACATTATTAACATCATGTAAACAATGGGTAATTAATGGAAAATACACCAAATATGTAAACGATTTTTTTCAAGAAAATGATGTGGAATTAAAAAAAAAAAAAAATTAAAATTACATTTTACATTATTGACATCAAGTAAAAGAAAATTTATTATATATTTTTCTCAAATATTATTTAAAATTATAAAGAGGTATATATAACATTATTTACTTTATGTAAACAATAAAAAAATAATATAAAATTAACCAAAGATATAAAAGATTCCAAAAATTATTTAAAATTAAAAAGAAGATATTTTACTTCATTGACGTCAAGTAAATATTACGTAAATAATGTAATGTAAATATATTTTTTTAGTTATTATTTTAAATAAAAAATATGCATATTTTACATTATTTACATCATGTAAACAATAAGTAATTAATGTCCAATATGTAAAATATTTTTTTTTAATTATCTAGAATTAAAACAAGGTATATTTTAAATTGTTGACATCAAGTAAATAATGCGTAAATAATGTAGAAAATTTAATTTATAATAAATTTTTCTCAAATATTATTTTAAACTAAAGAATTTATATTTTACATTATTTACATCATAAAAACAATATTTTCAAGAAAATAATTTCGTTAAGAAGAATGTATATTTTACATTATTGATATCAAGTAAATAAAGGGTAAATAATGTATTAAAGTTGAAAAACTCATATTTTACATTATTTACATCATGTAAACAATAGCTAATTTACATCAAATACTTCAAACATATTAATATTTATTCCCCAAAAAGATTTAGGATTAAAAAAAAACTACACTTTACATTATTGACATCATGTAAACAATGACTTATTAATGTAAAATGTAGTAAATAAATTATATTTTTTCTCAGATATAATTTTAGATCAAAATATTAATGTTTTATATTGTTTACATCGTGTAAACATTAGGTAATTAATGATAAATACTCTAAATATTTGAAAGTTTTTTCACAAAAATCATGTAAGATTAAGAAAAAATATTTTTTACATTATTGACATCATGTAAACAATGAGTTAATAATGTCAAATATACTAAATGAATTAAGTATTTTTCTCAAATATGACAAAATCAAAATATTTATATTTTACATTATTGACATCATGTAAACAATAGGTCATTAATGTTAAATACTCTAAATAATTAAACAATTTTTCGCAAAAATCATTTTATATTAATAAAAAATATATTTTACATTGTTTACTTCCTGTAAATTAGGGGTAAATAATATTAAAAAATTTAAATTTATAATAAATTTTTTCAAAATAAAAAATTAAAAATTAAAAAATTTATATATTTTGCTATTTACATCAGGTAAATAATAGCTAATGTATGTCAAATACCAAAATATATGATTTTTTTCTCCCCAAAAAAGCTTTAACAGTAAAAACCGTATTTTACATTATAGACATGATGTAAACAATGCGTTATTAATATCAATTATACTAAATAAAATAAACATATTTATCAAATATGACATAAAATCCAAATATTTATATTTTACATTGTTGACATCATGTAAACCATAGGTAATTAATGTCAAATACTTTAATTTTTTAAAAGATTTTTTACAAAAATCATCTTATATTAAGAAAAAATATATTTTACATTTTTTACATCATGTAAATAAAAGGTAAATAATATAAAAAAATATAATTTTATAATAAATTTTTTTCAAATATTGTTTTAAATTCAAAAATTTGTATTTGTATTATTTACATCATGTAAACATTAGCTAATGTGTGTTATATACTCCTAGCATTAAAAGCCGTATTTTACATTATAGACATCATGTAAACAATGTGTTATTAATGACAATTATACTAAATAAATTAATTATATTTCTCAAATAGGACTTAAAATCAAAATATATAAATTCTACATTGTTGACATCATGTAAACAATAGGTAATTAATGTCAAATACTTTAATTTTTTAAAAGATTTTTCCCAAAAATCATGTGATTAAGAATTTTTTTTTTACATTATTTACATCATGTAAAGAATAGGTAATTTACGTTGAATACATCAAATATATGCATTTTATCTCCCAAAAAGGATTTAGCATTAAAAAAAAATATATTTTACATTATTGACATCATGTAAACAATAGGTAATTAATGCCAAATACTGTATATAATTTAACAATTTTTCGGAAAAATCATTTTAGATTAAGAAAAAATATATTTTACATTGTTTACATCAGGTAAACAATAGGTAAATAATATTAAATAGATAATTTTTTAATAGAAATTCTCAGTGTAAGGATGTATCTTAGGGTTCCTAAGTTGTATCTCTCCTAATTAAGACTTTATTAAGGTATGTGGAGGTAAAATATTAAATGGCCATCTCTATTATTAATCTTTGTATAAATTTTTACTTAATTTTAAAGTTATTATTTTTTTTTTTTTTTTTTGTGCCTTAGAAAAAGTTTTTAAAAATTTTTCTTTATTATTATATACATATGTATGTACTTATTTATTTAATTTAAATATATTTTTCTTTATCTTTCAAATGGCCAGTCTATCAGTGATTTTTTTTATAATTCAGATTTTTTGTTATTCCTTTTTCAGCCGTCTGTTATAAAACAAAAAATTTCCATTTGAAAAGGGATAAAAGGTTAATTTTTCATAATTTGTTTTCTTTTCTCCTCGTTGTTTTTGTTTTTTTTTTTTATTGTAAAGTAACATTCATATTTTTGTTCAACTACAAGTAATTTCCATTATAATAAAGTCTTCTTGTTTTGTGTTATTTTTTTCAATGCAGAAAAAATCCCAACAATAAAAAACGATGTGGCAGGCAGCAACAGCCACAATATCTGCATAAAGTAAAATATACAGTTCAAATTCTATAATGAAAATATCACAAAAAGAAAAAAACAACATACAAAAAAATGGCGTATAAACGCCCTTTTACATACTTATATTTTGTATGTTTTTGCCATAAATGATTTGAGGTTATTGTAGCATTTTTTTTTTTTTTACTTTTTTTAAGTAGAATATTTTTTTGTAGCTATTTTAGCTGTTGTAATACTCCTACATACTTACAACACTTAAAACCGGATGTTTGATTATGAGTGTATAGGGGAAAAAAAGGAAAGAGAGAGAGAGAGAGAGGGAGGGAGTAAACTCATATGTAGTTTTAATGCTATTGAGACATTGTTTAATGTTTTTTTGAGTCTGGGTTTTAGTTTCTTCTATTAAGCTTTTTAATATAGTAGTTTGCAATTTATAGTGGTTTTTGTTTATATTTGTTAACGATTTTTTTTATACTATTATTTTTTCTAGTTGTTGTTTTTGTTAGTACTTTGTGATGTTGTAACATGTCTGTTGTTAAAAAATGATTACAATGTCGTAACAATACTTTTTTCCTCTTGCCCTTGTTTTACAGCTAATAGAGTGATATATAAAGTGACAGAGAAAGAGGATAAAAACATCATGACTTTTAGAGCTAAATCATGAAATGCACATATAGGATAATCATGCTTCAATGAATACAATTTATTTTCAAAAAAATATTAAATTTAAATAGAAATATGTACTTTTAAACGACGGTATATAAAATGTATTTTTATATAAAAAAAAAATTATTCATTAAAAGAGATTTGATACAATAAATGTATATTAGGTAAGGTTAGGTTACATAGTTTGCTCAATGTAAGGTGAGCCATTTATAACATCTCTAATATCATGAACAACTTTTATAACAATTTATTTTATTTCGAAGTTTCGGCCAGGGATCGAATAGTTCTTCAGTAACAAATTCAAGCTGTAAACCACATCGATGTATGGAATTCTGTTATTTTTATTGTCTATATGAAAAATCTAAAATGCAACTCAATTTTTTTGGAAAAATATAAATGGTTAAGAAGTCCTTTGGACAGGAACTTAAGCATAATGGTTTGTAGTCTAGAACACTTCCTCTAGACTATACAATCTCATAACTTTTCACCAGAAATTTATTTATATAAAAAAATTTAAAAATTTTTGGAGGCTATCCATAACTCCGCCATCCCTTAACGGATTTTGCTGAATTTAAATACCAAAATTTTCGAGACTATATGCTATTTACGAATTATAAGAGAAATATATTTATTAGACTATAGTCCTAGATAAATCCATTTTAACACTCTAAAGGACATATATTCAGGCAGACAGACGGACAGACATCCTGTCCGTCTGAAATAATATTTTCAAAAGGTATTTTTTCATAAAAATCACGAATATATTAATTTTGAGACAAACTTATAAATTTATACCCTACATTATATATGAAAGACATAAAAATCATTCGAAATCAAAATAAAAAAATATCTACAAAATTATGTAAAAATTATAAAAAAAAAATGCCTTAATGTAGTGTTTGTTTATTTTGGCGATTTCTTATTTAAAGAAAAATATCACCAAGACCAATACTCTAAAGAAAAAAAAATCGCTTGCATCATAAGCATGTCTTGTAGCAACAAGATTGAATATTATGATTGAAGTTTATGTTGTAAAAACAATATATTTTTATTTTTTTTTTATGAAAGCATATCGAGCCCTAACCGCGAAAATGTCGTAAAACTTTACAGAAAACTTTTAGAGCATATTACTAAAATTGTTTAAAAAACCCGGCACAAAAAATCCCAAATTAAAAAAAATGTCAAAATTAAAAATTTTTAAATGGAAGAGAGAAAATTTTATCTAAGAAAAAAAAATAATATATATATATATATATATATATATATATATATATATATATATATATATATATATATATATATATATATATATATATATATATATATAAAATGATAGACATAAAGTAAATTACAAATATAATAAAAGTCACCAAAACGAAAAAAAAAACAAATAAGAGGTAAAAACGACAAAATAAGAATTTGCCAAAATGAAAATAAAAACACCTAATAAAAGTAACCCAAAATTAAAAAATTAAAATAATAAAAATAGAAAAAATTAAAAAATTAAAAGAATATCCCCAACACGTTATAAAAACGCCAAATTAAAAAAAAAAAAACTCTAAAATCAAAAATTGCCGAAATGAAAGAATTTTAAACTAAAATTATTTAAAAAAAAAAAACCGAATTACAAAACTAAAAAAAAAAAAATAAATAATAAATGTCACAATGAAAAAGATTTCCAAATGGAAGAGAGAAAATAGAACTTAAGAAAAAAAGAAATAACGAGACACAACAAAAAAAAAGAAATTACAAATTTAATAAAAAAACTATAAAAAATAAAAAAATCGCTAAAATTAAAAAAAAAAAAAATAATAATAAAAAAAGATTCGGCCGTGCTTCACCATATTACCATATTACTATAATACCTTATTACCATCTTACCATCTTACCGACATCATATTACCGACTAATAATAAAATTTTCGCCTTAACGTATGCTTTCATATTTTCACAATTATAAATATAAATTTTTTTTCCAAACTACGAACATTTGAATACAACAATTGAATATTTATATATTTTTGTATATATGTATGTATGTACATATACAAACAACAACAAGAACAACAATGTTAATCATTATATTACTGCAGACTACTTGCCTATACAAAAAAAAAAAAAAAAAAATGCTAATATAACTATTTTTCTGTGTATTTGTATATTATTACATTTTTTTTAGTTTTTGGCCCATAACTCGGTTGTTTATGAATGAATTTTGTTGATTGAAAAATCGAAATTTTGGAAAAAAAATATTTGTGACCAACCTGTTTAACAGCGAAACCCGTTGCTTATATAGGAACTTCAAAAAGCCTAAAAATGCGTTGTGGCCGATATCTGAGATATAGTGGACCGATTTTTTTTTTTAGAAGAAAAATTCAAAGAAGGATTTTGAATTTTTTGTGTAAAAGCGAAGTCGCTAGCTTGTATAGGATCTGAGAAAAGCCGACAACAAATACGATTTTTTGAGAGTATCTTCGGTTTTTTGCCGATATCTCAGTTACCGATTTTGATAATTTTTATTAGCGATTTTTAGCTTTAGCTTTCTAAAAACTGATTTTAACAGACAAACGGACAGATGGACAGACGGTCAGACGGACAGACGGACATCTTTATATCGACTCCCCTATCAATAAGGATCCAGAATGTATATACTTTTTGAGGTCTTAGATAAATATTGTAGAAATTACAAACGGAATGACAAACTCATATCTACCCTTTACACCTGTGGAAAAGGGTATAAAAACAATAAAAAAAAAAATTATAAAATATATAAAAACGTCGAATAAAAAAAAAAAAAAAACGCTTAAATCAAAAATTGCCGAAATGAAAAAAATTTTAAAAACCTTAAAAACGCCAATTAAAAAAATTTTAAATTATCAAATGGAAGAGAGGGAATAGAATCTAATAAAAAAGAAAGTTAAAACAATTGACACACAAAAAAAAAAAAAAATCGCTAAAATGAAAAAAAAAAACTCTAAAAACAACCCAAACATAAAAAAAACGAAAAAGGTGAAAAGAATAACCGCCAAAACGATAAAAAACGTGAAAAAAAACTTATAAATCAAAAATGCCGAAATGAAAAAAATGTTAAAATAATAAGGAAAAAATCGCTAAAATAATTAAAAAAAAAAACGTTAAAATAAAAACAGCTAAATTGCATAGAAAAGAACCTAAATAGAGTGTTAATGCCAAAAGCATTAACCCGAATTGATGCCAACCTAATTTATTTTAGTATATATAGGCTAATAGTTACAAGATAGATACTTATTGAAATAGCTATCTATCTCTTTTTCGTTTAATGCCTAAAACTAAATGTCAAATTGGTTCAAGAAAATTAGATACTGCTTCCATTTTAACTTTAACTCTATAATTTTCTTTTTGTTTTTTTTTTTTTCGTAACCGAATAAAGAGGTAATCCTTACTCCAAATAAATAATCTTTTAATTGAAATAAATTCTAATATTCTTGTTTAATTTCTATTTCATTTCATTTCCTATTGGGTTTTATTTGCATTTTCTGAGAAAACAAAATAAAAAAAAGATATTTATTTTGTTTATTGGCTCAGAACACTTAAGGTTTCCATTATCCTCTCCAGCATTCCAACCATCCCTATTATTGAGATAATCACAGAGCATCCCAAAATTAAAAAAACAAGCGCAAATGTTACACTCGGCTCGGCCGAATTTTACAATATATGGGAGGGGCGGTAAAGTGGGCGGACCACGTCCATTTTTTGTTTCCGAGGTTACATTGGTCCTTGAACTATTTGAACATAATTTCGTTGATTTTCACCTTATATGGAAGGTGCGCGGTAAAGAGGGCGGACCCCATTTTTGGTTTCCGAGTTTATATCGATCCCCGAACTATACGTATATGCTTTTGTTGAAGAAATATCAGCAGAAAAGTATAAAACGGACACCCTGTGTTTCTAGTTTTTAGCCCATAACTTTTTTTGTTTATCAATCGATTTTGCCCATTTTCAATACCAAACAAACCTTATATAAGACAAATATCTGTGATAAATTTCGTCCCCCTTCGTTGTCCCGTTCGAGCCCTATCATGCTTTCAACAGATGGACAGACGGACGGACATAGCTAGATCAACTCAGAATCGAACCAGGACCCAGGAAATATATACTTTGTGGGGTCTTAAATGATTCCTTCGACATGTTATGCACGGAATGACAAAATCAATATACCCCCCATCATTTTGATGGTGGGTATAAAAATTAATATATAAAAAATACGCCAAAATGAAATAAATTAAAAAAAAAAATTACACAATAAAAAAAAAGCCCTAAAACGAAAATATTTTCAAAACGATATAAAAATGTCAAAATAAAAAGAAAAAAAATCGCCGAAATAAAGGAATTTAAAAGAGAAAATATTTAAAAAAAAAAAATTGCCAAAACAATATAACAACAAAAAACGCCAAATTAAGAAGTTGAGAAATTAAAAAATAAAAAAAAAAAACGTCAAACTGGAAAAATAATAAATCTGAAAAACTCTCCAAAATGGATGAGAGTTATTATAGTTACTCTAAGTATTATACGCCCTTTCTTCTTTAAAGAACTTTAGGGCAGATAAAAAAGAGTTTAACTGTTTAAGTTAGTTCCATTATTAATAAGCGAATTGTAATAATTTGATTTACTCTACATTTTTTTTATTTCAATACGAAAAATGTGGCGGATCATCCTAAGACTCATCTAAGTATTGTATTATTATTTTATAAGTTAAAATGTGTACTAGTTTCTAAAGTAGTCTTTAAAACTGCAGAATATTGAATACAGATTTATCTTTAAATTATTTTAATGTATTTTAAATTATCCTTTACTTTTTTCATTAAAGAAAAAACAGCACAAATCTTCAATTAATATTTAATTTGAAATTTTCCTTAACTCTTCTTACAGCAGTTTGTTCTAAGCTAAAAATAGATTAGTAACAATTCTAAAAATAAAAAACAATATTCTACAATATCATCCAGAAGTCTTTAAGAAATCATAACATGGTTGATTACTTTTGTTCGAAAGACATAAAATAATTTATGCAAATTATATTTATGCTACAGCAGTAGCTATAATAGAACAAGAACAAGAAAAACAATCATTAAAATCAAAATGTTGAATATTTGAAGTGAAAATAAAATAGGGAGAAAATAAAACATTATAACGAGACTTTCCTTAATAATAATGATAGTGTATGGTAGTGTTAGTAGTAAGACATAAGGGCGTATATTTAATATTAAATCTCTATTATGATAACTGGTATTATAGTGTATGTTTACTAAGTTATATATGTAAGTATTTGTAACTACATATATGTAGTTATTATGTCTTTTTTGTATTACTCCTGGTATAAATTTATTTGTCATTTGTTGTAAACAATTACCATGTTAAAAGGAAATAGAGAAATTGCTTGTCGATAACATATAATTTTTGCCAATAATAAATAACGCGTTTACTACTTTTAACGAGGCTACTTAGAAAAGGATCTTAAGCATATATTGGTTAGAAATTAATTACATAAAGGTTCTTTAAAACCTTATTCTTGGTACTCCCTAAGAAAATTTTCAGTTATTCTAGTACTCCCTTGTAACCATCCTTAGTTGCCTCTAGTATCCTTGTTGTTTTTGTTGTTATTGTTATCTAATAACATTATTGCTGCTGTATGCTGTTTGTAGGTATGTAGTACTTGTCTTAAGTAGTTTATATAGACATACATACAATTGCTATTTGCTCATTACAATTGTTGTTGTTACATACTCGTTTCATATTAATTTATAACAAAACAAGTGGGTTTTTGTTTTACCATAACAGCCGGGACCAAATAAACCCTGGTTAAATTAATAATAGGGGTTAGTCTTCTTCTTGTTATTGTTTCAAAAGTATTAACTAAAAGGATATCAATACATTTACGTATGTAAATATAGACGTTAGCATAGAACATTGATTGTTTTTCATTTTACATCCCTTTTGTACATTAACTAAACATACATGAAACAAATTATTTTGCTATAATTTGCAAATGTTTTGTTGTCATTATCATAACAGAGGGGAGGTAAAGAAACATTCCTAAATGTTTCATTGTTTAGAAGTGAAATGAATGTTAAGGAACATTGTTTTAATCTGCAGAATTCTGCTTAGTTTTGTAAAAGGATTTTTTTTTTTGATAACAAATCCTAAAAGTAGGCAATATTTATGGATTTAAAAATTGCAAAGGAATAATGAAAAAATCGCATTATTTTTTAAAGAAGGATTTTTGTTAACAAATTTAAAAAAAGTTGCTATAACTTTAAATAAGGCTCCAAAAATATGTATTGGTGTAAGATTTCACTAAAAGATATCTAATTAAATATGAATAATATACACAAAATTTCAAATCAATTGTTTTTCAATATCATTTTGCAAAAGGGCTTCAAAAAATTTTTGTATTATAAAAATGTTAACTAAAGATTTTTAAAAGTAACTGTTAAATACAAAAATGAAATACTTCAACTATATTTTCGTTTTAGAATTCCTTGAAGCAGAAAATTCGATTAAAACTCTGATTATATACAATAACACTTTCATTTAGGCGACTCTTTTCATTTTTAAAAGTTTTTATTTTGGCGCTTTTCTTGCTTTAGCCTTTTTTTCATTCTGACGTCTTTATACCCTACACCACCATAGGTGGGGAGGGTATTATGCGTTTGTGCTGATGTTTATAACACCAAAAAATATTGGCCTAAGACCCACTTTAATTTATAGCAATCGGCTTAGAATCACTTTCTGAGTCGCTTTAACGATGTCCGTCCGTCTGTCAGTCCATGTAAACATTTTAATCAAACTACAGGTCGCAATTTAGAAGCAAAATTAATAAAATTTAGCACACAGGTTTCTTACAGCCCAGGAATGAAACCTATTGAAATTGGTTATGATTGGTCCATTATTTCACCTAGCCCCCATACAATTCATTTATTTTGTAATCTTTTGTTTTTATTTAAGCGTTTTTTTTTCGCTTTATCTTTTTGCGTTTCATTTTTATTTTTTTATTGATTTAAAAACAATATAGAAGATGAATATGTTCCTTAATCATAATAATTTCTAAATTACAAAACTACTTATATTAGCATTTTTCCCTATTTAAACCATTTTTTATTTTGTAAACTTTTTGACTTTGACGTTCTATTTTCTTAGTTATACAATTTCTTCATTTTAGCTTTTTTAATTTTGACAAAATTTTAATTTAAATGTTTTTATTTTTTTTTTTTTTTATTTAATTTTTATTTTGTCGTTTGTTTTCTCATTCGGTTTATTTTTATTTTGAAATTTATTTCTTTTCTAATATTAGCTTTTTTCTCTTTTTAAGACTTTTTTATTTTGATTTTTATTATTTCGGTGTTTTAGCGTTTTTTATTTTCGGATTTATTTTAAAATAAGCGTTTTTTTGTTTTTGTGATTTTTTTTTACATTTTGGCTTTTTATTTATTTGTTGATTTTTTCCGTTTATGCGACTTTTAACTTTTGCGTTTTTTTTTAATTTAGCGTTTTTTTTATAGTAGCGTTTATACAACATTTTTATTTTTTTCGTTGCGGCAATTCTTTATTTTGAAAATTTCTTCCGTTTAACTGATTTTTTTTATTTTATTTTGGCGATTTTTTTCATTTAAGCTTCTTTCATTTTATTTATTTTTTTATTTTATCTCATTTTTATTGTAACAGTTTGGCGATTTTTTTATTATTTTATAGTTTTTTTTTCGTTGTGGTGATAATTTTAACATTTTGTTTGTTTTTTATTTTTAGCGTTTTTTTTATTTTGAAAATTTTCTTTATTTTGTTTTTTTTTTTATTTGTACGTTTTTTTTTTTATTTTAAAGTTTTTACGACATTTTTATTTTGGCTTTTTTTCGTTTTTCTTTGCGTATTAGCGTTTTTTTTCTATTTATGCGACTTTTTTATTTCTTCGTTATTTTTATTTTGATGATTTGTTTCTAGAAACACAGCGTGTCCGTTGTAGCTTCAATTCATGCTTTTCTGCTGATATCTCTTAAACAAAAGCATGTACGATAACAGAATTTTGTACAGACAGTTTGAGGGTCGATATAAACATGAAAACCAAAAATGAGCGTAGTCCGCCCACCTCCCATATAAGGTGAAATGTCAAAGAAATTTTGTACAAATAGTTCAGGGATCAATGTAAAATCGGAAGCAAAAAATGGACGTGGTCACCTATTTTACTGCCCACCTCCCATATAATGCAATATTTGTAAAAGTTGATGGTGGGTATATAGATTCGGCCGAGCTGAATATAACATTCGCGCTTGTTTTTCTTTTGTTAAAGTGTTTATCGTTTTTTTTTTTTTTTTGTTCTCCAGATTTTGTTATTTTAGCGTATATCATTTTTCGCACTTTTTATTTTACTTTTTTAGTCAATTTTTTGTTATTGTTCTTGCAGTTTTTTAATTTTGTGTTTTTTTATTTTTTTATTTTGGCGATTTTTTATTGTTTTAGCATTTTTTCCATTTAGGACACTTTTTATAATATTTTTTTTAAATTCGTTGGTTGTGCAATTTACTTATGTTACATCTATGAGGTCAAAAAAGTACCAAAAAGGGATAAAAATGAAAAATTACATTTTATTCAAACTTATGGAGCGAATTTTTATAAAATTTTAAGGATTCTGGTTTGATCATTTAGTCGCACAAAATAAGTTACTGGAATGTTATTTGAAACTCATTATTTGGAATGTAGAATGTACCGAATTTGTCCAAATAGTTTGGTACTTTTGTTGAAATATAATTTTTCATAATTAAATGAAGACAGATTTGTATCCTTAGAGTCATAAAGGCAGCATGAAAATTTGTAATTTAACGAGTCTGTTTTAGGAAAATGAATTTTAGTACTTTCTTGCTTAATAGTACTCTTTTATTGTTTGAAATAAATAGTTTAACGGCATAAAAGTAATGTGATTCTGGGAAAATTATAAATGGAAAAAAGTTGTGTTTGATAGTTAGTTTTTCTATTAATGGTATCTAACACAGAAGTCTAACGGTTTTTTTATGTATATTTTAGAAACTGCAAAAGTGGATGTTACTGGTACTTTTTGTATTTGGTATATTATGAACATAGAAAATTTAGCTTTTTTTATAATATCATTTCCTTATTCCTTTCTTTTTTTCCCTGCTTTTAATTTCCATTAGATCCAAATGAGTCCTTACCAATTTTCAATCCTTTATAATTAAACTATTTAAATCGTCCTTTATAATTTAGTTGTTAGGATACAACTCATTTAGTTTGCTTAAATTTTCTTCTATTTTAAGCATATAATCTCCATAAGAAGTTAAATATATTTGTCTGTTGCTGACAATAGAGATACTAGGAACAACACACATATGTATTTAGATAATTCTAGGAATTTTACGGCAATATAACAAGAAGAAAGATGTATAGAAGGAATAGAATATGAGAAAGAATAAGGTGGTATTTGTTTAAGGAAATTTTAATTAAAGAATTTAAAATTTAAAAATGAAACAAAACTTTAAAAACTCATTTAAGCCTAAAAGTAGGCAAAGAAAATATTATTGTTAGAATGCAAGTTATAGTAAAGGAAATCAAAATTTTGCAGGACTGATTATAAAGTAAATTATTGAAATTTTGTTTGAACTTTAAAAGATCTTAATAACAAAGTAAACAAATTAATATTAAAATTGGTTTTTAAAATGTTGTGCCTAAAAGTAGGCAATTTAATTTCCTTGTAAATTTTTTTAATAAAAAGATTTATTATGTTAAAAGTTCTAGAGTGCTAAAAAAATATTAATTTTCTTCAAATTATTTCTGAAATAAAAGAAAAGATTTAAATTTGTTAAGAGATCGTATTTTTAATTTATTAGCCTAAAACTAGTCTTCATGTTTTATTTATAAGGTATTTAATTTTATTCAAATTTGTATGTTTCTCTCTAATGTTTTGTAAACTAGTTTCTTGGCTTTTATTTCTACTCCTACTGCTACTGTTGCTGCTATCTACTTAATATCTTTTTTTCTGTGTAGCCTTTTAAGGAAATTGAGAAATTGGATTTTCAGTTTTGGTAATTTCTTTTAGATTTCTTTAGCAATCTAACTAAAACATTGTTATTTTTTTCTCTACATATATATGTATATAGAACACCTAACACATCGTTTACTCTATTTTCTAATACATCAACAAACACTCTGTTTTACCTCTACATATACAAATAAATTGTTTATTGATAAAGGTTTTTCATCTCATTAAGGTTAAAGGATATTTGATTACCTGTAGTGTGTTGTAACCAAATAGAGCCTGTATACAAGTACTGGTATTACATGAAGTGTTAGCTAGCAGCACTAGTAGTATGGAGTGTTAAATATTAAACTAAAAGTGTAACCACTTAAATACACTTTAACATTACTACTTAATATTTCAATACTAATACAAATCATAGCCTACATTTATACACACATACATTTAAAATAAACATCCTGCATTTTAATATGATTTGCCTCTTAACCACATACTTACATTTCTTGCCATAAGTAACCCATTTTACTTTTAAAAGTGTGATTTATAATGTTACAACATTTATATTTATACTGATTTTCAAAAGTAGGTCAACTGAGGTGTTTTGTTAATAATATAAAGTAAAGAAAATCCTTTTTGTAAAGTTAAATTTATATAACTGAAAAATTTTATGTAGAATAAAAAGGAAAATTGTTTGTTTGTTATATGAGAAAAGTGTTAATTAATTAATAAATCAAAAGAGTCTTGTCATACGAAATGAAGTTGAAATTTTATGCTTAGATAGTAACTGAATAAACAGTGGTAAAGAATATTAATGAAACACTTTTTCTGAAATAAAGAAAATAAAAAAAATAATAATAATAAATTATAAAGAATATTTAAAATTTATTTAAAATATTTTGTCCTAAAATTTTTAAATTATTAAATTTACTAAACGAATAAACGTTTGTGAAATAATAATAATAAATTTTGCAAAAATAATGCAATAGAATAGAATATTTTTTATTCGAATAATCGGTCTATTAAATATTTTTTGATAATTTTCGAAAAACAATAAAAATATTAAAATTTATTAATGATAAATTGTTTATAAAATTTTATGATTTTTATTCGAATAATAGTTATTCGGATAATTTTTGTACGAATAATCGGTTAGTCTAATATTACATTGTTCTAATATACTTAAAAGAACATTGAAAAAGTTAAACTTTATTTACAAATGATAAATTTGTATATTAAATTTTAGGGCTTTAATAAACCAGTTAATCGGATAATATTAAAAATAACAAGCGCGAATGTTATATTTGGCTCGGCCGAATCTATATCTATCTATCTATAAGTATCTATAAGAGATATCAGCAGAAAAATATGAAGCGGACACCCTGTGTTTCTAGTTTTTAACCCATAACTTGTTTGTTTATTAACCGATTTTGCCCATTTTCAATACCAAACAAACCTTATATAAGATTAATATTTGTGCCGAATTTCATCCCCCTATGTTGTCCCGTTCGAGCCCTATCCTGTTTTCAACAGACGGACGGACATAGCTAGATAGACTAAGAGACTAACCAGAACCCAGAAAATATATACTTTGTGGGGTCTTAAATTATTCTTTCGACATGTTCCGAATAATCGATTAATCAAATATTTTTGTATTCGAATAATCGGTAGCCGAATACTATTTTCCTAATTATAATTAGAAAAACAATGAAAAAATATTATTTTTTATATTAATGATACATGTAACAAAAGGAATATTAATTTATTCGAATAATCGAAAATTTTTTATTCGAATAACTGGTAAATCGACAATTTTTAATGTGACAAACAATTTAATTTAATTACATAGTATTTTTTTATTCGTAAAACATGTTATTCGACTATTTTTTATTCTAATAATCAGTTAATCGAATAATTTTTTATTCGAATAATCGAAAATTTTTTATTCGAATAACTGGTAAATCGACAATTTTTCATGTGACAAACAATTTAATTTAATTATATAGTATTTTTATACTTGTAAAACAAGTTATTCGACTATTTTTTATTCTAATAATCAGTTAATCGAATAATTTTTTATTCGAATAATCGAACATTTTTTATTCGAATAATTGGTAAATCGACAATTTTTAATGTGACAAACAATTTAATTATATAGTATTTTTATATTTCTAAAACATGTTATTCGACTATTTTTTATTCTAATAATCAGTTAATCGAATAATTTTTTATTCGAATAATCGAAAATTTTTTATTCGAATAACTGGTAAATCGACAATTTTTCATGTGACAAACAATTAAATTTAATTATATAGTATTTTTATATTTGTAAAACATGTTATTCGACTATTTTTTATTCTAATAATCAGTTAATCGAATAATTTTTTTATTTGAATAATCAGTTGATCGAATAATGTTTTATTCGAATAATCCTTAAAAGAATTTTGGAGCGCCAAATAATTTAAAAATAAAAAATCGATTATTTTTTTGCTTAAATTTTTATTTAGAAAAATTTTAATTTGAATTCAGAAATTAGATAAAAAGATTGATAAGTCAATAATTTGAATTTTTTGAATAATCGGTCAATCACAGATTTTTGTATTCGAATAATCGGTATTTTTTTATAATTATAATTAGAAAAACATTGAAGGAAGTAATTTTTTTTTTTACTATTAATGATACAAAATGTATCAAAAATTATATTTATTTATTCGAATAATCGATTAAACAAATATTTTTTATTCGAGAATAGGTAAATCAACACTCTTCTATGTAAAAATTCAGTTAATTGAATTTTAGAGTATTTTTTATACGAATAAAAAGTTATACGACTATTTTTTATTCTAATAATCAGTTAATCAAATAATGTTTTATTCGATTTTTATTTTGAGAAAATCTTAATTTGATATCTGAAATTAGATAATAAATATTGGATAAGTTAATAATTTGAATATTGCGAATAATCGGTTAGTGAAATATTTATGTATTCGAATAATCGAAAGTCGAATATTACCCGAAAAATCGGGTAATTGCATATTTTTAGTTTTTTTTCTATTTATATAAAATTTCGAATAACCATTTTAACGGGTATTTGATAGGTGAAAAATGTTAAAAAAATATAATTTTTTGTTTTAAATTTTTCATTATCAAAATTCGATTATTCGAATAATCTTAAAAAATTGGTCTTAAAAACAATTTTTTGTTAATAATGAAAAAAGTAAGATTTTTTATATTAATAATAAAACGTATCAAAAATTATATTTATTTATTCGAATAATCGAATTTTTTTTTCGAACAGCCGGTAGATCTAGTATTTTTACAAAAAAAAAAAAAAAAAAAAAAAAAAAAATCGGTTAATTAAATATTATTATGGCTTTTTATTCGTATACAATTTTAATCGACTAATTTTTATGCGAATAATCAATTAATCGAATAATTTTTTTATTCATAATTCCTTTATAGCGTGCCATTTAGTTAAATATATTATTTCTTAAATTTTTTCCTCATATTTTTATTATTTTAAGAAAAATGTATGGCCTGATTTAGCACAACAATAAAATTGTTTGAAAATAAAATTTGTTTTGAAATCACAAATTTTTTAAAATATTTTTGAGTAGTTTTCATAAAAATTTTATATTTAAACAATTTGCTGGTTGTAGTGAATCAGGCCCCTAGTTTATAAGGCAAAAATATTTATTCAAATTGTTCTTCTATTTTTTACAAAAATCCTTTAATTAAACCTCCTATTATTAATTCTTTATAACCAAGTACTCCTTTTTAATTTCTAGTAATTTTTCAAACATATTTTTATTAATTATTTTTTCATTGTTAAAGATATCAAAACCACATGTTTCTTACCACAACCACAAAAAAATATTCTACCAAAAAAAAAAAAAAAAAAACATTAAAACCTTGTGCAGTAAAGAAAATGTGTAAAATTCTAATCCACATAACATTAAGAACTTCCTAAAATTTGTCAAGAGAAACACGATAAAAACAACAGACACTAAATATTTGTTTATTTACATCAGATAAAAACAGACACGCACACGTATATTTTTATACGCAATTATATGCAAGTGAGTATATGTTTATATATAAAGTATACGTATATGTTTATATGACTGCTTAACTCTCAACCTCTCACTCTCTGTTTCATTAAAATATAACAGAGAAAATGCAAAATGAATCATCATATAAACAACAACAATAACCTTGTCTGTCTATTTACAGTTCAAAATACTTTGCTCCTTATACACACACTCACACAAAGCTTACATACTCAACATAATTTTACGGTTACATTGTTTTTTCTCATCTCATCACCTTACAAACAAATCTCTTTCTATAACACTCAACTACTACTACTACTACTAACATGTATATAGTATGTGTGTTTATGGATAATCTAACTGTTTGTTTTTTATTATTTTTGTTGTTTTCCATAAGTATTTGTGAGAAAGAAGATTTTTCACGTTTTTTGGATTTATGACTGATTTATGATGTTAAAATTGAAATCATGAAAAATGATTTTTATAGAATTTGTAAGAAATAAAATTTTTTTTGTTTTTTTTTTTTATCAACATTGCTTTTAACAGGAATTATAAATAGACATTAAGGAATATATAAAACAACAACAAAATTTATGTATTATTACTTAAAAGATTTACATTTTTATACCTTGTTTTTGTTGTTGTTTATGATCAATCAACATAATAAATGGGTATTAATTATTTTGTTAGGGAGGTAAATGGGTAAAGGTGAAATCATAGAAATCATAGAGAATAAATAATTATTTGAAAAGGAATTTTTAGAAAAGAAGAATTTTAAAAAAGGAATAAAATTTCTACAAAACAAGAATCATTTACGTTTATTTTATAAGGAAATTATGTGGAAAAATTTATGAAAAAAATATTATCGATTGTTTTTAATATTTTCTAAGTAATTTTACATAAATCTAATATTAAAAACAATTATTTTTTATTCGATTATATTTAATTTTTTAATTAAAACGATTATTCGCGCAAATTTAACCGATTATTCGGATAATTTTTTTTTTAATATTCTCTGATTAAATTTTTTTTATAGAATTTAAAGGCACAAAAAAAAAAAGAAAACACAATTTAAAAAATTTTAAATTTATTCGATTAATTTTTTTTTTCGAATAATTTTATCGATTACTCCCAATAAGACAAAATAATATTACTAAAATATTAAAAAAAAAAAATAAAATTAAAATTTAAAAATTTATTCGATTAAATTTTTATTCGAGTAATTATTAAAAAAAAACTTATTTTTTAATTTAAAATACTTAGATTTAACTACAGCATAAAAAAAACACATAAAATGTTAATTTCTATACTATTCCTTTATTTTTATTCGAATAATTTAATTTGAAATATTCGAATAATATTATTTAAAGAAAAAAATTCTAAAGAAATTTCGATTAAGTTATACGAATAAAATTATTCAAATAATATGAAAAATGTATACTTTTTGGTTTCAAAAATTTAAATTAACTTTAACAGAACTGAAAAAAACACAGTTTATATAATTTTTATATTATTCGATTAATTTTATTCGAATAATTTAATCGTTTAATCGAATATTTTTTCAGAAAAAAATTTTTTTCTTGTGGTTTCAACATCTTTTCTATATAAATACTAATATTCGAATAATGCAACCGATTATTCGTAAAATTGTTTTATTAATTATTACCACAAGGAAATATTTTTTATTTGAATAATTTTGCCGATTTTTCGAGTTTAAAAAAAAGTATTTTTTTTCTATTCAAAATTGTTACTGAAATATCAGTAACAATTTTGAATAAAAATAATCATCCGATTAAATTTCTATTCGAATATTATAGAGAAAAATTATTTTTGTATTTGGAATATTTAAATTTAACAACATGGAAAAACTCAGAATATAAAAATTTTCATATTAGTAGAATAGTTTTATTCGAATAATTTAATCAATTATTCGAATATTAAATTTTTTTTTGGATATTTTTTGGGAACAAATGTTTCTTCTAGTTTTAAAATATTCTGTTAAATGATATGAAAAATCTACTAATTTAACCTATTATTTAAATAATTTTATTCGAATAATTTAATCGAATACTGGAATATTTTTTAGAAAAACTTTGGTTCTTCTAGTTTTAAGATCTGCGGTTAAAGAATATAATAGTTCGAAAAATTTAGACAATTATTCCAATATAAAAATTCGAAAAATTTAGCCAGTTATTCGATTAATTCTAATCGAATAATTTAATCGAATACTCGAATACTTTTTTGAGAGTTTTTTTCATCTGTTTTAAAATTAACTGCATAGGAACATACAAATTTTAATAATTTACACAATTTTTCAAATAATTTCATTCGAATAATTTAATCGATTATTCGAATATTTTTTAGAAAAATTTGTTTTTTATGAGTTTTAAAATCTTCGGCTAAATATTATAAAAATTCGATTAATTTAAGCTATTATATAAATTTTTTTATTCGAATAATTTAATCAATTACCCGGATATATCTTAGGAAAAAATTTTTCTTTTAATTTCAAAAATTTTCTGTTGAAAAATATTTATTTGACTAATTTAACCTATTATTCACATCCGATTATTCGGATGATTTTTTTAAATATTTTCTGATTAAATTTTTTTATAGAATTTAAAGGCACAAAAAAAGAAAACACAATTTAAAAAATTTTAAATTTATTCGATTAATTTTTTATTCGAATAATTTTATCGATTACTCCCAATAAGACAAAATAATATTACTAAAATATTAAAAAAAAAAATAAAATTAAAATTTAAAAATTTATTCGATTAAATTTTTATTCGAGTAATTATTAAAAAAAAAAAAAAACTTATTTTTTAATTTAAAATACTTAGATTTAACTACAGCATAAAAAAAAAAACACATAAAATGTTAATTTCTATACTATTCCTTTATTTTTATTCGAATAATTTAATTTGAAATATTCGAATAATATTATTTAAAAAAAAAAATTTGAAAGAAATTTCGATTAAGTTATACGAATAAAATTATTCAAATAATATGAAAAATGTATACTTTTTGGTTTAAAAAATTTAAATTAACTTTAACAGAACTGAAAAAAACACAGTTTATATAATTTTTATATTATTCGATTAATTTTATTCGAATAATTTAATCTTTAATCGAATATTTTTTCAGAAAAAAATTTTTTTCTTGTGGTTTCAACATCTTTTCTATATAAATACTAATATTCGAATAATGCAACCGATTATTCGTAAAATTGTTTTATTAATTATTACCACAAGGAAATTTTTTTTATTTGAATAATTTTGCCGATTTTTCGAGTTAAAAAAAAAGTATTTTTTTTCTATTCAAAATTGTTACTGAAATATCAGTAACAATTTTGAATAAAAGTAATCATCCGATTAAATTTTTATTCGAATATTATAGAGAAAAATTATTTTTGTATTTGGAATATTTAAATTTAACAACATGGAAAAACTCAGAATATAAAAATTTTCATATTAGTAGAATAGTTTTATTCGAATAATTTAATCAATTATTCGAATATTAAAATTTTTTTTGGATATTTTTTGGGAACAAATGTTTCTTCTAGTTTTAAAATATTCTGTTAAATGATATGAAAAATCTACTAATTTAACTTATTATTTAAATAATTTTATTCGAATAATTTAATCGAATACTCGAATATTTTTTAGAAAAACTTTGGTTCTTCTAGTTTTAAGATCTGCGGTTAAAGAATATAATAATTCGAAAAATTTAGACAATTATTCCAATATAAAAATTCGAAAAATTTAACCAGTTATTCGATTAATTCTAATCGAATAATTTAATCGAATACTCGAATACTTTTTTGAGAGTTTTTTTCATCTGTTTTAAAATTAACTGCATAGGAACATACAAATTTTAATAATTTACACAATTTTTCAAATAATTTCATTCGAATAATTTAATCGATTATTCGAATATTTTTTAGAAAAATTTATTTTTTATGAGTTTTAAAATCTTCGGCTAAATATTATAAAAATTCGATTAATTTAAGCTATTATATAAATTTTTTTATTCGAATAATTTAATCAATTACCCGGATATATCTTAGGAAAAAATTTTTCTTTTAATTTCAAAAATTTTCTGTTGAAAAATATTTATTTGACTAATTTAACCTATTATTCACATAATTTTATTCGAATAATTTAATCGATTAATAGAATATTTTTTGGAAAAAAACTTTATTTCTTTTAGCTTTAAGATATGCTGTTAAAGAATATAAAAATTCGAAAAATTTAACCAATTATTGAATTAATTTTATTCGAATAATTTAATCGATTACTCGAATAATTTTGAGGAAAACATATTTTCTTTAGTTTAAAAGTCTTCTGTGAAATATTATAAGATTTCAACAAATTTAACCAAAGATTTAAATAACTTTATTCGAATAATTTGATCGATTATTCGAAATTTTTTTTTAGAAAAAAAAACTTTTTTTTTCTATTTTTTAAATATGCTTTTAAAGAATATTATAATTTACAAATTTAACAAATTATTCAATTATTTTATTCGAATAATTTAATCGATTACTCGAATATTAAAAAAATGTCTTCTATTTTAAAACCTGCTGTTAAGGAACATAAAAGTACGGCCGCTTTAACTTATTATTCAACTAATTTTATTCGAATAATTTAATCGAGTAATCGAATATTGAATATTTTTTTTTAATCTACAGTTAAAGAGCATAAAATTTTGACCAATTTCGGACAAAGTAATAATTTTGAAATAATGGTTTTAAGACGTTGAATCGATTACTTCAAAATTTGTTATTTTTTTTTCTGAACCAACAGTTGTCTAGTTTACCCAATTATTTTGACAAATAATAAGAAAACTCTTTTACTCATTTTCTTTAACCAACTGATGACCATTCATTAGAAAATTCTTCTCTTATACTCCTCTCATCTTTTTCTCCCAAAAATTCTAATTAATTATTTTTAATTTAATTCCCTGCTGTCAACTTTCGACCGCATTGTTCCATTTAAGTGAAAGCAGCAAAAAAAAACCCATTAATAATGGTTTTCCTTTTTCTCTCAACATCAAAATCAATAGCAATTTCTAAATATTTCATTCTTTTTGTTTTTTACTTTAATAAAATACCAAAAAAACAAAGTGTTTGTTACAACCACATGGACACGAAAAACATGGTTTTAACTTGTTTTAGAAATTATAAAAGTTTTGAAATTTTTTCCCTCCTATACAAAAAAGGTGAAATGAAAAACTTTTCTCTTCTTCTCACCCAAAAAACTATAAACTTACATATGTATAAATGTATGTGCATTGTGACGATTTTAAGGAGAAAGAAAAAGGTTAACCAAAGATTTTGGGTTTTGTTAGATTTTACTCTAAACTACACTAGAAAACATCAGTAATATCATTTTGCTTTTAAAAAGTTTGATAAAATGTCAAATGTTTAATATATCTCCCTACCCCTTTTCACAATCTTGCTGTTTCGAGTACTCTTAATAATCTCCCATTAATCTTGTTCGGTTTGCCATCCCTGAGGCATTATGTCCAATAGAGCAAAAACAATCCTTACATTAAATCAATGATAATTTCAAATTAAAAACTTTTATATTTTAGTTAGTTTTTTTTTTTTTTACCATAAAGTATTCTTGATGTTTGAGGTTTTTGTTTAGTGAGAAATTTTAACAAATATTTTGTAGTTATCTCTTGATGACCACAAGCAAAAAATTGGTATAGAAATTGTAATATGTACATACATATTTTGAAGTTACACAAAAACACTTACATCCAAATATTCATATAGTTGCTGAGACCACATCATTAAACATGATTAATTTTCTATTCATGATTTTGCTTTTAATAAACCATAAATAGTAAATCTTATACACTTACACATACAAAGAGAGAGAGAGAGAGAGAGAGAGAGATTAAGAGAAACATGATGGAATCATTAAGAAAAATATGTATTAATGTCAATAGTAATTGACAGGGTAAGCAAAGATATTAAATAGTCGAAGATATCACCAACAGACTATAATCTACTTTATAGTCAAAACCATAGACTGGACTATAGTCAGTTTATATAATCAGTTTATAGTTAAAATTATTGACTATAGTCAAAACTAAAGACCAGACTTTAGTCTAGTTTATAATCAAAACTATAGACTGAACTACAGTCTACTTTATAGTCAAAACTATAGACTAGACTATAGTCTAGTTATAGTTTTGTTTATAGTCAAAATTATAGACTAGACTATAGTCTAGTTTATAGCTGAACTATAGACTAGACTTTAGTCTAGTTTATGGCTAAACTATAGACTAGACTATAGTCTAGCTTATAGCTAAACTATAGACTTGAGTAGACTATAGTCTGGTTTATAGTCAAAACTATAGACCAGACTATAGTCTAGTTTATAGCTGAACTATAGACTAGACTATAGTCTAGTTTATGGCTAAACTATAGACTAGACTATAGTCTAGTTTATAGCTAAACTGTAGACTAGAGTAGACAATAGTCTGGTTTAGAGTCAAAACTATAGATCAGACTTTATTCTAGTTTATAATCAAAACTATAGACTGAACTATAGTCTAGTTTATAGTCAAAACTATAGACTAGCCTATAGTCTAGTTTATAGTCAAAACTATAGACTAGACTATAGTCAAAACTATAGACTAGACTATAGTCAAAACTATAGACTAGACTATAGTCAAAACTATAGACTAGACTATAGTCAAAACTGTAGACTAGAGTATAGTCTAATTTATAGTCGAAACTATATACTACACTATAGTCTAGTTTATAATAAAAACTATAGACTAGACCATAGTCTAGTTTAGTTTGTAGCCAAAATGATACATTTGACTATAGTCTAATTTATAGTCAAAACTATACACTAGACTATAGTCTAGTTTAGAGTCAAAACTATATACAAGACTGTAGTCTATTTTATAGTCAAAACTATAGACTAGACTATGTTGTAGTTTATAGTCAAAACTATATACTACACCATAGTCTATTTTTTAGTCAAAGCTATTGGCTAGATTATGATGTAGTTTATAATAAAAACTATAGACTAGACTTTAGTCTATTTTATAGCCAAACTATGGACTGTAGACTGTAGTCTAGTGTATAGTCAAAGCTATAGACTAAATTGTAGTCTAGTTTATAGTTGAATTATAAACTAGACTATAGTCTGGTTTATGGCTAAACTATAGACTAGACTATAGTCTAGCTTATAGCTAAACTATAGACTAGAGTAGACTATAGTCTGGTTTATAGTAAAAACTATAGACCAGACTTTATTCTAGTTTACAATCAAAACTATAGACTGAACTATAGTCTACTTTATAGTCAAAACTATAGACTAACCTATAGTCTAGTTTATAGTCAAAACTAAAGACTAGACTATAGTCAAGACTATAGACTAGTCTATAGTCTAATTTATAGTCGAAACTATATAATACACTATAGTCTAGTTTATAACAAAAACTATACTAGACTATAGTTTAGTTTGTAGCCAAAATGATGCACTTGACTATAGTCTAATTTATAGTCAAAACTATAGACTTTAGTCTGTTTTATAGTCAAAACTATAGACTAGACTATGGTGTAGTTTATAGTCAAAACTATAGACTAGACTATGGTGTAGTTTATAGTCAAAACTATATAATACACCATAGTCTATTTTTTAGTCAAAGCTATTGGCTAGATTATGTTTTAGTTTATAATAAAAACTATAGACTAGACTTTAGTCTATTTTATAGCCAAACTATAGACTGTAGTCTAGTATATAGTCAAAGCTATAGACTAAATTGTAGTATAGTTTATAGCTGAACTATAGACTAGACTATAGTCTAGTTTATGGCTAAACTATAGACTAGACTACAGCCTAGGTTATAGCTAAACTCTAGACTAGAGTAGACTATAGTCTGGTTTATAGTCAAATTTATAGATCAAACTATAGTCTAGTTTATAGCCAAAACTATAGTCTAGCTTATAATCGAAACTATGGAATAGTCTGTAGTCTAGTTTATAGTCATAGCTGTAGATTAAATTGTAGTCTATTTTATAGTTAAAGCTATAGACTAGACTACAGCCTAGTTTGTAATCAATTCCATAGACTAGACTGTGGTCTATTTTTTAGTCAAAGCTATAGTCTATAGTCTAGTTTATAGTAAAAACAGTAGCATGTACTATAGTCTATAGTTCAAGTTATAGACTTGACTATAGATCTTTTGAATTTATATTCAGGTCTAGAGTGTAATTAAATTCTATTCTAGACTATAGTCTAATCTATGGCTTATTTCGTTTATTTTGGTTTTCCTGTATAACCTATTTAAATATTATTCCTCTTACTAATTCATGACTAATTCTTTCTTTTACATATATTTATAGATTTTTCTTCTTTAAAAGAAAATAGCAAATATCTTTTACTTAATCATTTGCTAGCAATTAACATTTACTTAAAAAGGAAACTCAATTTTCCACAATTCAAAACATTTGAATTCAATTAACAACAATGACCAGATTAATAAGAAAAACCATAAAAATAAACGTATTAGCAAATGAATGAATGACTAAATAAAATGAAAAGGTTCTACCAAGGTCTAAAGGGAGGGAGAGAAATTTTAGGTTAAAAAGCAACAAGATAGAAAAAGAAATTATTTTTTTTGTTAGATGATATTTGGTTGCTACTTTTCTAGGCTATTTTTAGAAGAGAAAATAGAAAATAATGGAATTCTTTTATTATTTTTTATTTTTTTTGGAAAAAGATGTTCATGAAGCAGAAAAAAATTTATATGAACACACTTGTCAATTAGCAGTGGCTACAAATAAAGACACTCATATTGACTGTTAAGATAACTTGTTAAGGAAATAAAAGCAAAAATAGGAGGATTTTAAGTAGACAAGGATAAATTAATAAAAATGTCTTAATAAAAAGGGTCACCAAAGGCTAAGCTAGACATCAATTAAGTAGCTGGTAATGGTATTGAAGGTTAAAAGGGCTGTTTGTTCGTGATAATAATTTCTTTAAGTGTATTTCTTTTTTTTCCTTTTTTTGTGGTCTTTATTTTCTAGAAAATTTTTTATTTAGTTAGAATTTAAGGCACGTTCCAAATATGAAACAAACCCTCCCTAGAGCATTGTATCATGTCAACTTGTTTAAGAATTATTTAGAGACAAACTTTACAACTGCAACAAGAAATAAAACGATTTGTTTGAATTCGTTTTTTTGTCTTTAACAACTTTTTGTGTGTACTTATTAATGTACTACAGTTGTTAGTTTCTGCTTGTTAGATAAACAATAATTTTCTTAAGAATGTCCTCTTAGTTTTGTATTTATTGGGGCTTGTAGTACTCTAGAGATTTTGTGAGCCAATGAAATAAATTGTGAAAACTTTTGAGCAGAGTACAAATCTTAGGAATTGTATAAATTTTATGTTTATTTTATATAAAGAAAGAAATTCTTTACACAATGTTATATTTCATTTGCGGTTTAATATTATATTGCTGCTTTAAACTGAAGCTGTGATACACTAAACAGTTTTGTAATTCAAAGCTAGTTGCAGAGAAAATTTACGACAATTGTTTAAGCTACAAATCACTAAACAGTTGTATTTTTGGTGATATTTATGGTTAAAACGTTTTGCTATATATATTTATACGTTTTAGCAAGATTTTTAAATTATTATTATTTGCCACAAAATGTTCATATATAACACTTAAATAACTAAAAGTATGCTAAGGTTTTTATTATATTTGCCTCAACAAAAAGTATGCTGAATTTATTTTAATATTACTAAGCAACACCTATAAATATGCTAAGGTTTTTGCTCATTTTATTTATGTGTATATATGGTCTTTAAAGTAGGCTTTAAGTTTTAAATAAAAAATCATAAGAGGCATAAAATAAAACACATAAATATTTAATACAATTATTTATTAACTTTAATATAAAATACAATTAATAAACACCATAAAGTATGCTAAGATTTTCTCTCTTAAGATTAAGATTTATTGAATAAAGTTAAAAATACTTACAAATTATTAAATCCATTATAATTTTCTTTCCTAATTTTCTTACCTAAAATAGAAAAGAGAAAAATAAATTAATTTTAAATTTAAATTAGAAAAAGCATATTCTAGAAATTAAATGTTCAAGTAAATTTAAATTTAATAACTAAAGGACATTTAAGACCACAAAAGGAAACTCCCTAAATATCAATCTAAAACTGACCACCTCTATTTACTTAATATCCTCATTAATCTTGTATTTAGCAGTTAGACGTATACTTGCTGTAACGTTATTGTAAACATACATCAATCATATTTATGTCACCTCATACCCTAATGTTAATTAATATATAATTTTTCATATATCTTTTCAAATAATTACCCCCTAAAACGCCCCCAAATAATCATTATTTTCCCCCATTTAAACCAAAATTTCATTTATTATGCAATTCTAATTAAATTTATTTTTTCATGTGTTATAAAAGTTCTTCTCTTGTATGAGGTTCTTTTTTTTCTAACATACACTTTTCGTATATCCTTATTTTGACATAAATAATTCTATGTGGTTTTAGTTTTTTTTTTTTTCGTACTAAAGGTTAAGTAGTTTGTTGTATGAAAAAAAAACTCTTTCCCAAATGTTGTAACCCAAATATTAAATAAAATTACTAATTAAATTTATAATTTGTTTAATAAATAAAGAAGTAGATACTTTGTTACTATCTAAAAATAAAGATCAGAGCAAAAACTAGCTCCAGGTCCAGATTTATTCAAGGAAATGTTACTAATAACGTGATTTTTCTCTAAAAGAATTACTAATTTCATTACTATTAAAGAAAAAAATTATCCACATTAACACTTCTGTACAAAAAAAAAAAAATTCTAGATATCACGACATTTCTATAGAACAGTTATCGATAACATAAATTTTCCATAGAAAAGTTATCGATAATATAATTTTTCTATAGACAAATTATCGATAAGATAACTTTTCTACAGAAAAATTATCAATATTTTGTCTTTTCTCTTGGAAAGTTATCGATAACTTTTTACCATGACTTTTCTAAAAAAAATTTATCGATAATATGACTTTTCAACAGAAAATTTATCGATATCATTACTTTTCTCTAGAAAAGTTATCGATATTCATGATCTTTCTATAGAAAAGTTATCGATATAATAATTTTTCTCCTGAATAGTTATCGATATCATGACCTTTCTCTAGAAAAGTTAGTGATATCATAACATTTTTCTAGAAAAGTTATCGATATCATGACTTTTCTCTAGAAAAATTATTGATATCAAGACATTTTTCTGAAAAAGTTATCGATAACATGACCTTTTTAAAGAAAAGTTATCGATATCAAGACTTTTCTCTAGAAAAGTTATCGATACCATGACTTTTCTATGGGAAAGTTATCGATATCACGGTTTTTCTATAGAAAAGCTATCGATATCATGACTTTTCTATAGAATTTTGTCGGTAAAATGACTTTTCTATAGAAACGTTATCGATAACATGACTTTTCTATAGAGAATTGATCGATATCAAAACTTTTCCATAACAAAGTTATCGATATCAAAACCTTTCTATAGAAAAGTCATCGATATCAAGACTTTTCTCAAAAAAGTTATCGATAACATCACTTTTCTATAGAAAAGTTATCGGTAACATGACATTTCTACAGAAAAGTTATCGATATCAAGAATTTTCTCAAGAAAAGTTAACGATAACATGACTTTTCTATAGAAAATATATCGATAACATAATTTTTCTATAGAAAAGTCATCGATAACATGATTTTTCCACAGAAAAGTTATCGATATCAATACTTTTCCCTAGAAAAGTTATCGATATCAAGACTTTTCTCTAGAAAAGTTGTCGATAACATGACTTTTGTATAGAAACGTTATCGATAACATGACTTTTCTGTAGAAACGTTATCGATAATATAACTTTTCTATAGAAAAGTTATCGATAACATGACTATTCTATATACAAGTTATCGATAACATGACTTTTCTATAAAAAAGTTATCGATGTTATGAGTTGTCTTTAGAAAAGTTATCGATAACGTGACTTTTCTATAGAAAAGTCATCAATAACATGACTTTTATAGAGAAAAGTCATCAATAATATGACTTTTATATAGAAAAGTCATCAATAACATAACTTTTATATAGAAAAGTTATTGATACCATGACTTTTCTATAGAAAAGCTATCGATATAATAATTTTTCTCTTGAATAGTTATCGATATCTTGATCTTTCTATAGACAAGTTATTGATATCATGACTTTTTCCTACAGAAGTTATCGATATAATGACTTTTCTATAGAAAAGTTATCGAATAAAAAATCTATCTATAGAAAAGTTATCGATGTTATGATTTTTCTTTAGAAAAGTTATCGTTATCATGGCTTTTCAATAGAAAAGTTAACGATACCATGACTTTTCTATAGAAAAGTTATCGATAACATGACTTTTCTCTAGATTATATATTGATAACGTAACTTTTCTATAGAAAGGTCATGAATAACAAGACTTTTATATAGGAAGGTCATCAATAACATGACTTTTATATAGAGAAATTATCGAGAAAAACTATCGATATAATTATTTTTCTCTTGAATAGTTATCGATATCTTGATCTTTCTCTAGAAAAGTTATTTATATCAAGACTTTTCTATAGAAAAGTTATCGAAAACATGACTTTTTTATAGAAGAGTTATCGATAACATAACTTTTCCACAGGAAAGTTATCGATATGACTCGATCGAACCTAATTTTTATAAAAATATTATCGATATGACGAGTTTTTTTTAGAAAAATAACCTTCTAGAATGCTCTTAAAGTCACGACTTCTATCGACATCAAGACTTTTCTTAAGATAACTAATCGATAGCAGGCTTTTATTTAATTCAAAATGTTTTAAATTACAATCAACATTTTAAATTAATTTTTTAAATATTTTCTTATTTCTTTTTTACTACCGGCCTCTGTATAAAAATATCCTATATTTCTTTTTCTCTTTATTTTATAAAACATATTTTATTTTTTGCTGTTGACTGTGGTTTATGCTGCATTTAGCAGGCTCCACTGGTTTTCCCTTGGTTTGCTGCTTGTTTTCTGACGATTTTTTACACTCTTTTACTAGATTTAATTACTTTTCTTGTTTAGGCCAAGAAAACGTGGTTCTGGCTGATTGTTGCTGTTGTGGCTGTTGCTGTTGCTGTTGGTAGATTTGTGTGTGTGTGCATGTTGTTGCAACCAAAGCATTTCCGCTGCAAGTGTTGAATGTAGAGGTTTCTTTTTTGCGGTTGGTGTTGTTGTGTAAGAATAAAAAATAAAAAATATTTATTTTTTGCTTTCATTGCCGGAAAAAAAGGCTATTTAATATTGAGGTTGTTGGTTAAAGTTTTTAAAGATAAAACAAGTTGCTAAGAAGTTTAAATTTTATTGTGTATTTCTAACTATTAATCCTTTTAACATTAATCGCCTGTCTGTCAGTAGGTTGTCTTGGCAATATCTTTAGTATTTTATTTTATCTCTTATACCTAGAATAAATCCTTTGAATATTTTGTTTTTTTTTTTAAAAGAAATTTATTACTTTATTTTTTATTATTATTTTTTGTTACTTTCTTTAAAATTTATTGATTAAACTAGTGTCTTCCGTCTGGGATTTTCATGAGAAGAAGAAATTATATTTTTTATGCAATTTTTTTACTTCTGCAATTCTTTGCCATGTTGCAAACAGTTTGTAGAAAAAAAAAAAAAACAAAAAAACAATCATGATAATACAGTTCATTACATGTAGACAACCATAAATATTAAATCCAATAGCAAATAGATGTATAAAAAAATTGTTAAACTATAAGGAATATGCAGCAAAATAACATAGCTGAGCTACCTTTAGCAGTTAAGTTAGGTAATAAATTGAGGTTAGCATGTTAAGGATAAATAAAGTTATTTAACACATTTCTATGGTAATAAATATGAAAATGGCAGTTAACTAGCAGTAAAAACTTATAGAAAGAGAGAAGTAAATAACAAAATTGCAGATGAGGTATGAAAAAAACAAAATTAATTTAAAAAATAAACGATAACTTTATATTTTAAAGAAAATTCACACAAAGTTAAATTATATTTTATTATAAACATGTTGCTTTAATTGTTTATAAACATTATTAAAATAACTTGGAAATCCAGATATTAAATAAATTATATTAATGACTTTTTCTTGAGTGTATAGCTGATAAAAACTTATAGCAACATGTTGCTAAGGTTTTAAGTATTTGCATTATTAACAAGAAATAAAAAAAGAAAAAAAAAAAAAAAAAAATGTTAAATTTAATTAAATTTAAATCTGAAAAAAATTATACAGAGGCCTTTTTCGGATTAGATAGTATAGCAACATTTAAAGCAACATGTTGCTTAAGTTTTGTTTACCAATATTATTAACATCACTTTAAACAATTTTAAAATCTTCCTAAATTTAAATTTGAAAAAAAAAAAATTATATGTCTAGATTATATAGTTCAGCAACATTTATAGCAACATGTTGCTTTAGTTTTATTTATTAACATTATTTTTATAATATGGAAATTGTTTTTAGTTTCTAATTTAAAAATAAATGTTATTGAATTATCTTTCAATTTTGGATAGTTGCACTTCATTTACAGCAACATGATGCTGGCATTATTTTTAAATTGTTTTTATTTACATAAATTTTTTTATTTTTACTTTTTCCGGAGTAAATGACTGAGTGAAACTTAGAGCAACATGTTGCTTAAGTTTTGTTTATAAACATTATTAATATAATTAAACAATTTTAAAATTTTTCTTAAATTTAAATTTGAGAAAAATCATTCTATAGGTCTTTTCTAGATTATATAGTTTATCAACATGTTGCTTAAGTTTGATTTACCAACATTATTAACATCACTTTAAACAATTTTGAAATCTTCCTAAATTTAAATTTGAAAAAAAAAAAAAAAAAAATAATAATAATATGTATTAGATGCCTTTTCTAGATTATATAGTTCAGCAACATTTATAGCAACATGTTGCTTTAGTTTTATTCACTAACATTATTTTTATAATATTGAAATTGTTTTTTAATTTCTAATTTAAAAACAAATTTTATTGAATTCTCTATCAAGTTTGGATAGTTACACTTCATTTACAGAAACATGTTGCTGGCATTATATTTAAATTGTTTTTGTTTACATATATATATATATATATATATATATATATATATATATATATATATATATTATATATTTTTTTTTAGTGTTTCTGCAGGAATTTTATTTAAACATTTTTAGTTTCACAAAATTGTCAGCAATATGTTGCTTTATGAAAAAATCGCAAACTTAAGAATTTTGTTACCCAACAGTTTACAAAAATATTTTATTAAAAAGTTTTAATTCAATCAGTTTACATAATATTCACATATTTTAATAAAATTATACTATTTTATAAAAAATATTTTGCTTAACATTTGCTTATAAACATTTTTATAAAAATTTAACTAAATAAAATAAATTTGAAATTTTTATTGTCCAATTTCGATATAAAAAATATGATATAAGCAGCACTTTTTTGATTAAAAATATTAAAAACATTCATAACAACATGTTGAAATAAAAAACATAATCAATACATTTATTTTTTTATTACTTTTTTATTTAAATAAGAAAGGATTTTTATACAACATATTGCCAAGAATTATGTTGCAAAAATAATTAATATTTGTTTCTTATAAATTCGTTAATTATTAATTGAAAATATTTAATAAATTATATAAAAAAAAAAGAAATATAAGAAACAGTCCCCTAATATTTTTTTTCTTGGCAGCATGTTGCAAAGGAAAAGTTTGAATAATGTAATTTTTTATTTCCGCTTTATTTATTTTAAATAAGTTAAATAAGTTGTTAAAGTAAGTCTGACATAAACTTTTTTTTTATGCAACATGTTGCCAAAAATTACATTGCAGTAATAATTATTTTTTGTTTCTTTAAATTTGGATGATTTTAAATTTAAAATATTTAATAAATTATACAGAACTAATAATTTTTTCCCTAGTAACATGTTGCAAAGAAAGAAATTAAATAATTATATATCGTTTTATTTATTTAAATAAAATATTAATAAAAAAAATCTAATATAAACAATATTTTTAAAGCAACATGTTGCCAAGATTAATATTGAAAAAAATAATTATTTGTTTTTTCATACAATTTTGTTGATTTTAAATTAAAAATATTTTATAAATTAAAAAAAAAAAAAAAATATACATATTTTTTCCAAAGCAACATGTTGCAAAGAGAAAACTTATATAATCAAAACTTTTTATTTATTTAAATAAAATATTGTTAAAGCAAGTCTTACATAAACAGGTTTTTATGTAACATGTTGCCAAGAAAAAAATAATGGGGCTTTTTTTTATCATTTATTTAAATAAAATGTGGTTAAATAAAGTCTGACATAAATTGGATTTTTTTATGCAACATGTTGCCAAGAATTTTTTTTTTTTTTTTTTCGTTTACTAGAATTTAATTGATTTTAAATTGATAATATTTTATAAATTTAAAAATATAAGAAACAGGAAGCAAAAGATTTTTTACTTAGCAACATGTTGCTAAGAGAAAAATTAAATAATCAAGACCATTTATATATTTTTTTATTTATTTAAATAAAATATTATTAAAGAAAGTCTCACATAAACATTTTTTTTAAACAACATGTTCCCAAAAATTATATTGTGTTATTAAATTTAGAAGGGGGAAATTTAAGAATAAGTATCTTTAATATTATTTTAATATATTTTAAACAATCTACCCTTTTGTAATAATTTAATTTAATTTATTTTATATATGTTTTTGTATTAAAAAATATGCTTTAATTTTTTTTTTATAAATTTGTCTTTTTTGTTTTTGCTCTTTTTTTCTGCAGACTTTTATTGGTCATAATATGCAAATAAAGTCGTTTCTTTTTCTAAATAAACATGCTTAAATTCAAGGACTTTTTTATGTATATGTAGGAGTGTATGTATATATTTTTTTCCAGCAAAACAAATATACAAATTTATTCAACATTTTTGTTTTATTTTATGTTTGTTTAGAAGTGAAATAGACAAATTTATTTAACAATCATATAGATATGAGTTTATGTATGTGTGAAGTTACATATGTATATAATATAAATGTTTATATTATTAAATTAAATAAACATATAGCAACAGAAAAAATAAAAAAAAAAATAAAAATAAAAATTAAATTTAAATAGTATTGTGCTGCCTTAAGTTGAATATTTGAAACCATAAACATGTATACTGCAACATTTTTGTTGGAAGAGAGAGTTTCATATTGAAATGATATAAATTTTAGGCCAAAAAATACTGTAAAAGTTTTTTAATTTTCAAAAAATATAAAAAATTTTAATTTTATAACTATTTGCAACATAGTTAATATTTCTAGCAACATGTTGCTAATAAATATATATTTTTTTTATTAAATAAAAGAAGGGTAACGTTTGTAAAAGTTTTATTGTTTTCAGCACAAATTTAAAGTTGCAAAAAATCCTAATATTTCTTAGCAACATAGTTAATATTTCCAGCAACATGTTGGTAATACATAACTTTTTTTCAATTTAAAATTAAAGGAGAAAATTCAAACTGAAATTAAGGTTATTTTAAGCCAGATATTTGTAAAAGTTTTAATGTTTTCAGCACAAATCAAAAACTTTAAATAAGCCTAATATTTCCAGCAACATGTTGCTATTAAATAATTTGTTTTATTATAAAATTAAAGTAGGAAATTCACATTGAAATGAAGGTGATTTTAAGCCAAAATTTTGTGTAAAAGTTTTAATGTTTTCAACACAAATTAACATATTTAAATAAGCCTTATATTTCATGCCAACATAGTTAATATCTCCAGCAACATATTGCTATTCAATAATTTGTTTTAATTTTAAAATAAAAGTAGGAGTTTTCTACTAAAATCAGTGATTTTAGACCAATAGTTTTATAAATGTTTTAGTGTTTTCAGCATAAATTAAAATATTTAAATAAGGCTTATAATTCTTGGCAACATAGTTACTATTGTTGGCAACATGTTGCTATTTAATAATTTATTTTCATTATAAAATTAAAGAAGGAAATTCATACTGAAATGAAGGTCATTTTAAAACAAGGTTTTTGTAAAAGTTTTAATGTTTTTAGCACAAATTAGAAACTTTAAATAAGCATAATATTTCTTCGCAACATAGTTAATATTTCCAGCAACATGTTTCTATTAAATAATTTGTTTTAATTTCAAAACTAAAGAGGAAAATTCATGCTGAAAAAAAGTGATTTTAAGCCAAAACTTTTGTAAAAGTTTTAATGTTTTCAACACAAATTAAAGTTTTTAAATATGTTTAATTTATCCTGGCAACATAGTTAATATTTCTAGCAACATGTTGCTATTTACTGATATGTTTTTATTATAAAATAAAAGTAGAAGTTTTATACTGATTTTAGGCCAACATTTTTGTAAAAGTTTTAGTGTTTTTAGCACAATTTTTAATCTGTCAATAAGCCTAATATTTCTTGCCAATATAGTTAATATTTCCAGCAACATGTTGCTATTAAATAATTTTTTTTTATTATAAAACAGAAGGAGGAAATTCATACAGAAATGAAGGTAATTTTAAAACAAAATTTTTTTAAAAGTCTTAATGTTTTCAGCACAAATTTAAATCTGTAATTAAGCGAAATATTTCATGGCAACATAGTTAATATTTCTAGCAACATGTTGCTATTAAATAATTTGTTTGTATTATAAAACAAAAGGAAGAAAATTATAATGAAATGAAAATGAATTTAAAGCAATTTTTTTTAATAAGAATGATATTTTCTAGCAATATAGTACATATTTCTAGCAACATGTTACTCTTAAATAATTTGTTTTTATTATGAAATAAAAGGAGAAAATTCATACTGAAATGAAAGTGATTTTGGGACAATATTTTTATAAAACTTTTAATGTTTTTAATGCAATTTTAAATCTGTAGAAAAACCTAATATTTTTTTGCAACATAGTTAATATTTCTAGCAACATGTTACTCTTAAATAATTTGTTTTTATTATGAAATAAAAGGAGAAAATTCATACTGAAATGAAAGTGATTTTAGGACAACATTTTTGTAAAACTTTTAATGTTTTCAATACAATTTTAAATCTGTAGAAAAACCTAATATTTCTTGGCAACATAGTTAATATTTCTAGCAACATGTTGCTATTAAATAATTTATTTTCATTATAAAATAAAAGGGGGAAATTTATGCTGAATTGAAAGTCATTTAAAGACGAAATTTTTGTGGAAAAATAAGTCTCCTATTTCATGGCAACATAGTTAATACTTCAAGCAACATGTTGCTATTAAATAATTTGTTTTCATTATAAAATAAAAGTAGGAAATTCTTACTGAAATTCAAATGATTTTAGGCCAACTATTTTGTAAAAGTTTTTGTAATTCTCAGCAGAAATTAAAATCTTTAAATAATCCTAATAATTCTTGGCAACATAGTGATTCCAGCAACATGTTGCTATGGGTATTATTTATTAAAAATTATATTTTTTTAAGGTGTAGTATATTTCAACTTCGTTTTAGCTTGATAATACCTAATGTTTATTTTAATTTTGCATTATTTACGGTCTTTAAACAATAGTTCTTGACCTTTCTTTTTTTTTTCTAAATTAACTTCTTTCAATTAAATTCGAAGAAAAATTTGTTTTTGTTTTAAGTTTTATTCCATCAAGAGTAAAATTTATTAAACAAACAATAAGCTAGAAATTGAAATTAAATTAAAGCCAAAATT
The DNA here is from genome assembly GCA_951394005.1 of Protophormia terraenovae. Classification (NCBI taxonomy): domain Eukaryota; kingdom Metazoa; phylum Arthropoda; class Insecta; order Diptera; family Calliphoridae; genus Protophormia; species Protophormia terraenovae. The sequence goes on along the minus strand of OX596076.1, from coordinate 10,410,967 downwards.
ATGTTATTTAAATTGACTTTTAAAATAAATACCAAATTTAAATATAACAACAATAATAACCTTTAATTCTAGGAAATTTAAAACATAATTTAGTTTAATTTATTTCTCAAAAATAATTCATGTTACTTTAGAATTTTGTGTTACGATATTTTGCTTCTCTAGTATATAAATTGTCTACAAGTTTTAATAGAACTTTAAATAACAAAAAAACATTTTCTTTCATCTAGCAAAAGTTAAACTTTTTTAATGGTAATCAAGTTTCCTTGACTTTTATTAAAATATAAACTAGGAAAAACTTAAAAAGGAAACCCTTAAATAAACTTTAGCAGCTTTTATTTAAAGAAGCCAAACAACATAAAAATTCTTTTCTTGTGAAATAATATTTACCAACACTTAACTCCTTTTTTAACAAAAGTAAGCATTTTCTTACTTTTTCTTTGAACTTTAAGCTGTTAAAAATATTAGAAAATAAACCCCTTATTATATCTAGGTATTTTGTGGTCATTTCGAAGCTCAAAAATGTTTCAAGTTTATTTAAAGTTTAGCCAAGCTTATTAAAAGAGTGTTGAAGTACAAAATGGTTATTTTAAAGTCATTGTTAAAATGTCTTTAATTTACTAGAATTTTAAGATGATTTTCTAAGTAGAAATGTGATTTATGGCAATTAGTTTAGGCGCAAAATTAGTAGAGAAAAGAAAACCAAATGTAAAAAAGCTTTTGAAAAGATAAATAAAAAGTTGAAAAGTTTTTTGGGGGCAAAAGTTAGCAAATTAGTTTAATTATGTGGAGTAAGATTAAGATAAATAAAAGAAAAATAAGAGGGTGAGAGAAAATATGAAGAAAGGAAACCAAACAGAGATATATGTTTATACAATAATAAATAGTGATTATATCAAGCTAACTATAAAACTAACTAAACAACAGAAAAGTTTTTAAGTTAATATAAATATTATATTTAATAGCTAGTCTAGTCTAAGCATTAAAACATATTTAGGTTCGTCTAGACCATAGTCTAGTATTTAGTTTTTAGTTAAGATTCACTACGCACACATTACATTAACATGCAACTTTTCGTTGCTATTTATATTAAAAAATATTGTCTGCAGTGATAGGCATCTATATCCCCCAGGGGCCGAGTGCTTTTCGGTATTTTCTTACACACTACAGGAACGTGGATACAAATTTCAATAAAGTGGGTACGCAATAATCATTTTAACGAGTTGCAACTAAAACATTTACCATAATGAGCTTAAGGAAAGTAAAGACATCAATTTGTACAAATTTTATTTATTCCCTTTTTGCAGTTCACTGCTATAGATTATGTACACGCAAGGAATCTATACAGTTGAAGAAAGTATAGGTCAAATAAAAAGTTATATTGAACGCAGTTTAAAAAAAAATCTCTTAAAAGTGATTATTTAAACTAAAAATATATGCTAAATTTAACGGCGATCCCTAAGGATTTGTTAGGTTCTATATGCAGTGTTCTTGGCAGATAGTGACTCTTACAGTCTCACTTGCATTCTAGAAAACGATTATAGTTAGTTAGTCCTTTGCCCGTCATAAGTGGGCCAGATAGTCCTTGCAATGCGACATGTGGGTTCTTTCTTCCAACGCGTCTAAGCAATTCTAAGGAGTTTCTAATGGAACCAAGCTTTACATTCCACAATGGGAATACCTATCAGATGATTAATAGACTCATCATTGAGAGTAAATCCCTGTTTTGGCAGCAGCATAAACCATGATATTCCCAGCACAGTATCACTGTGCCCAGGAACCCAAACTAGCTTAACATTTGAAAGTCTCGTTATTTCATTGAGAGATACCCGGCATTCATTTGTTTGAAGATGTTGTATGGACACAAGCTATAGATATAATGGAAGTTTTGCTGCAGATAATCAAGCAGATCGGCTCAATGTCGCCGCTGCCGACAATTTCGAGTTGGCTTGGTTCTCTGCTTTGCTGTCAGTAAAAATACAGATATTTTTCGATATCTTGTAGTGCTCCAGCCGGTTTGCTTCCCTTCGTATGGCGGTTATTTCCGGTTGGAGTACACTACACGTTCCAGTTGGCTACTATTTGTGTGGAGGCTAGGTAAAATTTTTGTTTCTCAAAAGCTGTGATCCATAGTATGCCATACGATTGCAAACTTCTTTGTTATGCGATTGTGGAATTTTGTGTAAATCTAACCAACCGATTAAAAGATAGAAATTTATAAAAAAAATCGATTCTGCCCCACATTGATTATAGAGAAATAAGTTCCCAGTATATTGTAAAATGAATATGAATGCCAGATATGGCTGCCCACTGCGAAGGAATTCTTTCTAAGAAGACTTTCTCAAAAAGTCATCCATTAAAATTAAAAAGAAAAAAAAAAAAAAAAACATAGCCCTAACGAACACACAGTTGGAGACTCTCTCAAGGCATGTCAGGAAAGACCTATGTATATACGAAGAGAACATACAGAAGTATGTGCAGCATCCTTTTGGTTCCACCTTGTATATGGCAGCTTTAAACGACATTCATAGAGACGCTACAAATTCCACGATTGCAAGTTATACAAGTATGAATTCAAGTAACGCAGACAATGAGAAGAAACTACAGCGAAAAACAGAAGTAGTTCTTTCACAACTAAAGTCGAGATGTTTGTAACACCCAAAAATATTGGTCTAAGACCTACCTTAATTTATACCAATAAATCTGAGGCGATTTAATGATGCTCATGCGTCCTTCCTTCTGACCGTCTGTTCGTCCTTGTAAACCTTGTAATCGAACTACAGGTCGCAATTTTGAACAAAAATTAAGAAATTTTTGGCATCCAGGTTTCTTATAGTCCAGGGACGAAATTGGTTGTGATCGGTCCATTATTTATACTTAATGCCTGGTCTCGCATAAACCGTGCCGTCCCCAATATATGATTAGCATGGACAGGGTCCTCATGAAACCCACTACATATTTAGCTGTCTGGCCAACCCTACTTTACTTAGTACAATGGATTTGTAGACTCATCCCATAGAAATTTATTGGCCTGCAAGCAGAACTCCCACAAATAGCTGCTACAATAACAACAGCTTCGATACTAGGGCATCGTGCCAAATCCAAATTAAATTATTTTTGAAATTGCAATCTGTAGTTTGATGACAAATTTACATGGACAGACAGACAGACAGACAGACAGACAGACAGACAGACAGACAGACAGACAGACAGACAGACAGACAGACAGACAGACAGACAGACAGACGGAGAGTGTGCGATCCAACAAATGAAATGTAAATAATTATGTAGTTTCACAGTTCTTTGTTCCCACACAACGACGGGATAAAAATAGTAGGAGGTGCAACAGAAAATTGAAAGTTGGTACATATATGTATTACTTAAGAACCAAAGTGAATTCCATCAAACTCATGCAATTTTTGTATTACAATATTTTTTTAGATAGTGCGTTCGAAAAAATCTTAACATTCATATATAAAGTTCAATAATTTGGAAACGGTTGATTTCAGAGTTTTGGCTTTTTTTACATTTGATTGATATTATATTACAGATAACAGAAATATATAACTTTTATAGTTCTAAACACTACTTATGAACTTGTAGACCTTTTTTTTGTAACCCTTCCATTAGATATTTTTATAGCTGTTTCAGTCAATTTTTTGGAACAGTTTCATCTCCTTTCAAAATCTTCAATATTTTGAGACACCTTTTTATGCTTTTCAATTCTCTTTTCACAAGAGGCCAATATCTCTCCACTGGTCTTAGCAGCTTGGTACAAAAACTATGTTATTATTTTGGTACCACTGCAGATCTCTCTTACCGTAGTGACATGATGCCAAATCAGGCCATAAATGTGTGGACATATTGTGCCCTATTATGAAAGGAAGAAGCCTTTTTTATAAACATTCTTAGATTAATATATCGGTAGTTATAAAGCCGACTGTAACGAAAGATTTTGTTGTTTTGTTGCAACTGCATAATGTTGGTAATACCAGGATTTTTTAAAGAAATTTTGTCTGCTTTTGGATCCTAAATGAATTTTCAAATTTTCCTCGAGCATTAGCATCAAACTAATTTTGACCTGGAAGCTGCAAAAATTCTACCAGCACGTCATCGTCCATTATACAACATGAAAATTTGTTTAAGAAATTTAATTTTAATTTCCGTACCCTATTCTTGGCTTCTAAATTTTTTGCAGCATTCCTTTCTGGAACTTTTTATTAGCTTTAACTTTTCCGGCCAAATAATCAGAGCACTAATCTAACCGGGCTGCTTTTCTGCCAGATGTGTTTGGAGTTCTTTTCAATATGCTTTCAATTTTCTAACCTTCCCAATATCATGTGGTGCTCTTTTTTTTTTCTTCTCGAACTAGGTTTCCTATCAATGTATCAAACAGTTTGACATCAGGCATTTAATTTTTTGTCCAATTTTTTGCAGGACAAATTTAGATTCTTTTGAATTTTTTTTTTTTTTTGGGTTGCATATTGTGGAACAGTCAGACAGATGGACGGACATCATTAAGTTAACTTAAAAAGTGATTCTAAACTGATTAGTAAAATATAAAAGTTGTTTAAGAGCATTATTTTAAAAGTATACAAAACTTCTGAATTTATGGTTGTATAGGGTATAACAATTGATGGAAATTAAGGAATACACCCAATCTATGATTCTCCCCTTATATAGTCCTCGCTATAGACTTTTTCGCAAAAAGTGTTAAACAATTTTTTTTTTAATATAAAAAGGTTTATATATATATTAAAAAAAAGACAAAATATTAAAAACTTAAGCCTCTACTATCAGTAAATGAAATTTTATTAAAATCGTACTAAACGCTCCGAAATTGTTAAATTATTTATTAACAATCAAAAAGATGGAGGGGTGTATTGATTTTGTCATTCCATATGTAACATGTTAAAGGAATCATTTAAAACCCTACCCTGGGTCCTGGTTAGATTCTGAGTCGATCTAGCTATGTCCGTCCGTCTGTCCGTTGTGGGCTAAAAGCTAGAAACACAGGGTTTCCGTTTCGTACTTTTCTGCTGATATCTCTTAAACAAAAGCATGTACGACAACGAAATTTTGTACAAATAGTTTGGGAGTCGATATAAACTCAAAAAACCAAAATAAAGTGAAATTGTGATCAAATAGTACAAGGACCAATGTTAACTCGGAAACAAAAAATAGGCGTGGTCCGCCCACCTCCCATATAACGTAAAATTTGAAAAAGTTGATTGTGGGTATATAGATTTGGCCAAGCCGAATATAACATTCACGCTTGCTTTTTTTTTTTTTTTTTGGACACATATTGTGGTACAGTCTGACAGATGGACGGACATTTTTAAATCGACTTAGAAAGCTATTATAAGTCAATTGATACAAATTAAGATAAGGTCTATTTAAAAACAAGACCATATATTAAAAACTTAAACCTCTATAAGCAATATGTGAAATTTTATTAAAATCGGACTAACTGTCTCGAAATTGTGTAATTATTACTATTTCATTTTTTATATGGAATATTGTGGAACAGTCAGACAGACGGACAGACATTGTAAAATTAACTCAAAAGGTGACTTAGAGCCAATTAGTATAAATTAAGTAGTACTTTTGGGTGCTATAAACATTGGTACCTATAGAGGTATATGACATAAAATTTTTTTGGAATTAGTGGACTAGACTAGTCTAGTAAATTATTTTCTTTCTCTATAAACTACTCCTTAAACTACACTAGTACCTTCTCATCTTTGGTACAACTTATTGTTAAACATAATTGTCCTTAGATGACTTCTTTTAATTTAATAATAAAGTATTCATTTTCATTTAATTTACATATACGAGTATGTGAAAAATTTAATTTACCTCTCCTTTTTTTAATTTTTTCAAATAACATAACTTGTAGTTTTGTTCAAAATTTGTTTAAAAATTCTTGGTTTCCATTACCAGAAAATAAGCAAATCTCTAGCAGACAATAAGGAATAAATTTAACTTCTTAAATGAAAACTTTGTTTTTTTTTTCTCCAAAGAAGACACTCCCAATTGTCTGACAAAAGGAAATTTAAACTTGTATTCCTTAACCAAACAATGTGGTTTAACTTCGACAACAATAACAAATTCATCTACATAATAATGATTGTTCTAATACTTGGTTGTCCTTTGGGTTTTACAAGAGGAGAGAGAGAGAGATATGGTTATGATATGCTTATACTATAATGATGTAGTAGATAATCCTTATCAAATTTTTGGTTTCTTTTTTCTTAAAAAAAAAAAAAAAAAAAAAAACATGACTAAGAACATGAGTAGTTATATGAACATGAAAATAAATATAAATATGATGTATTGTGGTTTTATTGTAGGAAATACTATCATATAGACATGTGTGTAATATAAAATGTGGACGAAATAAATATAATTGGTCAAGACGACCAATTTTATCTTTTTCTATGCTATAGAAAAAAGATAAAAAGAAAATTTTTTTAATCATAATAAAAATTTAAGGATAATTACAAAACCAAATAGGTTTGGAAATGTTTATTTCAAAAGATATTTCAAAAAGCTACTTAAATTAAAATTAATTGTAGGGTGTACTCATGTTAGTATTACTATTTATTTACAATTTGTTAGAACATTCTTAATAATTTACCAAAATAATTGCTACCATATTTCAATTTGTAAAATATGCTATAACAGGAAGCATAGTTTAAATCATTTCTAATTTACTTGCCTTAATAATAATAACTATAGTTGTTATTAAAATAAATTATTATTATTTATTATAAAATAAACACATTTTTATATTATTTCTTTAAATAATTTCTTTTAAACTTTAAAATTAGTTTAATTTACTTCCATTTGAACATATTTTGGCTTAAAAACTTAATTTATTTAAACAAAAGTTTATTTAAAGATATTTTATTTTTTTATTTGGCAATCTTATTATTTTTTTTTGTCTTTTTTTTTACACATTTTATTTTATTTGACTTTTATTAGAATAAATTGCTTTCGTTATATTTTTTTCCTTTCTTCAAGTGCCAAAGTGATGTTAAAAGTAAGGAGTACTTTTTGGTATATACTTACATCTTTTTCTTCTAGTTTCAACTAATATATCAAGAAAATCAACATGAGTTATAGAAATAAAAAAAATATCCTTTTTCTTAAAGAAATATTTTCCTTTTGTCTTTAAGAAACTTAAAAAAAATTTCAATAATATATGAGAAATTTTCAAGATTTCTAAAATTTTAAATAAAAATATATAACAATTTTTATAATAATTCTGTAACTGCTAAAGAGATTGAATTGAAATGAAATGTATGGGAGAGTCTTAGAGAAGATCATAAGCATTCAGAAAAAATCCTCCAGATAAGCTACAGGGTGGCAAATATGAACACACCTGGAATTTTTTAACAATTTATTTATTTATTTGGTGAAGATTGTGGGCTATTTTATAGTTGAGACTATAGACTATTTATTAGCCAAGATCATAGACTATTTTATAGTCGAAACTATAGATTAATTCATAGTCGAGACTATAGACTATCTTATAGTCGACACTATAGACTATTTTATAGTAGATATTATAGACTACTATATAGTCGAGATTATAGACTATTTTATAGTCGAGACTATAGACTATTTTATAGTCGACACTATATACTATTTATAGTCGACATTATAAACCATTTTAAATTCGATATTATCGACTATTTTATAGTCGAGACTATAGATTATTTTATAGTCGAAACTATAGACTATTTTATAGTCTAGATTACAGACTACCTTATAGTCTACACTATAGACTATCTTATAGTCGAGAATATAGATATCTTATAATCGATACTATAACTATCTTATAGTCGACATTAAAGACCATTTTAAAGTCGATACTATTGACTATTTTATAGTAGAGACCGAAAACTATTTTACAGTCGAGACCATAGACAATTTTATAGTCTAAACTATAGACTATCTTATAGTCGACACTATAGACTATTTTATAGTCGACATTATATACCATTTTAAAGTCGATACTATTGACTATTTTATAGTCCAGACCGAAAACTATTTTACAGTCGAGACCATAGACTATTTTATAGTCGAGAATATAGACTAGATAGTAAAAAGTCCCTAATATGGGCTATTTTATAGTCCAAACTATGGACTCTTTTATAGTCAAGACTACAGACTATTTTTAATTAGAGACTATAGATTATCTTATGGTCGAGGCTATAGACTATTTTGCAGTCGAGAATATAGACTATTTTATAGTCGAGGCAAAAACTATTTTATAGTCGAGACTACTGACAATTTTTTATTAGATACTATAGATTATTTTATAATCGAGGCTATAAACTATTTTACAGTCTAGAATATAGACTATTTTATAGTCTAGACTATGAACTGTTTTATAGTACAGATTTTGATAGTCCAGACTATAGACAATTTTATAGTCTAGAGTGTAGACTATTTTATAGTCAAGATTATAGACTATTTTATAGTCAAGACTATAGACTATTTTGTAGTCGACACTATAGATTATTTTATAGTCGACACTATAGACCATTTTATAGTCGAAACTATAGACTATTTTACATTCGAGACCATAGACTATTTTATAGTCTAGACTACATTTTAAATAGTCCAGAGAGTAGACTATTCTATAGTCGAGACCATAGATTACTTTAAAGTCGATATTATAGACTACTGATCATTTTAAAGTCTATACTATTTAATAGTCTAGACCATAGACTATTTTATAGTCGAGGCAATAGACTAATTTATAGTCAAAACTATAGACTATTTTTTAGTAGAGATTTTAAATCATTTCATGGTCAAAAATCTTCGAGTCTATAGACTATTTTATAGTCGAGTCTCTAGACTATTTTATAGTAGAGACCATAGAATATTTTATATTCGAGACTATTGACTATTTTATAGTAGAGACCATAAAATATTTTATAGTCGAGAACATTTTAAAGTCGAAAATATAGTCTATTTTATAATCGAGACTACAGATTATTTTAAAGTTGAGACCATAGACTTTTTTATAGAATTAAACTTGAACTGATCTAGAACTGACCTTGAACTGAACTAAAATTGAACTAGAACTGAACTAGAACTGAATTAGAACTGAACTAGAGCTGAACTAGAACTGAACTGGAACTGAACTGGAACTGAACTAGAACTGAACTAGAACTGAACTAGAACTGAACTAGAACTGAACTAGAACTGAACTAGAACTGAACTAGAACTGAACTAGAACTTAACTAGAACTGAACTAGAACCGAACTAGAACTGAACTAGAGCTGAAGTAGATCTGAACTAGAACTGAACTGGAACTAAACTAGAACTAAACTAGAACTGAACTAGAACTGAACTAAAACTGAACTAGAACTGAACTAGAACTGAACTAGAACTGAACTAGAACTGAACTAGAACTGAACTAGAACTGAACTAGAACTGAACTAGAACTGAACTAGAACTGAACTAGAACTGAACTAGAACTGAACTAGAACTGAACTAGAACTGAACTAGAACTGAACTAGAACTGAACCAGAACTGAACTAGAATTGAACTAGAACTGAACTAGAACTGAACTAGAACTGAACTAGAACTGAACTAGAACTGAACTAGAACTAAACTAGAACTGAACTAGAACTGAACTAGAACTGAACTAGAACTGAACTAGAACTGAACTAGAACTGAACTAGAACTGAACTAGAACTGAACCAGAACTGAACTAGAATTGAACTAGAACTGAACTAGAACTGAACTAGAACTGAACTAGAACTGAACCAGAACTGAACTAGAATTGAACTAGAATTGAACTATAACTGAATTAAAACTGAACTAGAACTGAATTAAAACTGGACTAAAACTGAATTGAACTAGAACTGAACTAAATTAGAACCGAACTAGAATAAAACCGAACTAGAATGTAACTAGAACTGGTGTAGAAATGAATATGAACTAAGCTTCAACTGATTTAAAAAAGTCGCATTTCTTCTTTTCTTTTCCTCAATTATTTGTTTCTGCTTTTTAGCGATCTTAATTAAGAATCTGTTAAAAACACTTTTCTTACATAACTGGGTTTCTTCTACATTTTATTTCCTTAACTTTGGCCTTTGAAAATCCTTAAATTTATTTCTTCATACGAAAAAAAAGAAACTTTAGCCTTAAAACAAGATGATTTTTCTAACATAAACACGCCATACGGTTGTACAAATGTGTTAAAACAACTACAATAGAACTCCTTCATGGTGTTCTTTTTTTGATTTTCTCGCTTTGCAATTCTATTTCCTTTAACACCCACTACAAACATCCTTCCTGGTATGATGTTTTCTACATAAACTGGTTACCAAGGCTGGATGTGAAACAAAGCGTATGTTATGAAAATGAAAAGAATAAAGGGAAAAGAGTTAGGAAAACTTTATATATATGTCTGTATGTGTAAGTATTAGTTTCTATTTTCTGCTTGTTATTGTTGTTTGTTGCTGTTAGTGATGGAAGTTTATGAGAGAATGTGTATGTGTGTAAGTGAGTCTGTCTGTTTTTGTTACAGCCACTAGTAAAACTACTCTTGCAGAAATACAAATTCAAAGCCACTGGATAAACCACTTTTTTTCAACTACATATAGACTCAGCACTCCCTAATATTAAAACACTTGGTTGTTAAGTTTATATACGTATGTGTGCGTGTGAGTAGATATCAGACTGTTTAGTATGTATATATTGCTAACTTAACTTTGTTTGTTGTTGCAAGTATTAGAGTTTAAAACACAACAAAAATTGGCTCAAACAAATAAAGTGTCTGAAAAAAATGCCATGAAACAAAGCAGTCAAACACAAAACAACAAAAATATACGTGAAAGAAATTTTAAAAAGAAACAGGGATTCACACGAGCACTTTTAGCTACAATTTAAATAGTTGACAGTAATAAATAAAAAAAAACTCTGCTGTAAAAATACTAGCAAGCGACAACAAAGGATCACGAAGCAATTAGACAAATATTTGTTTCCTATTACTAGATAAATAACAGCTAGAATTTTGAAACAATATTTTAAATTACAATATTTCCTACACCGAACAAAGACACTGATATTTTTATCTTATAATTCTTATAATTATTTTTTTTATTTCTTACTTAATCATTTCATTTACTTACATTTTTATTTCTTTTTAAACTTTATTGCATTTAATGTAAAAAATAAAAAGTTTTTCAATGAATTTAACAGCCCATTTAAATGTTCACTTTTTTATCTTTTTGTTCAGTTTCTATTTGTATTTCAAGTTTATTTATCTTTTTTTTATATTTTTTCTCTTTGTTTAAAAGTCCTGTCATAAACACTAAAGTTACTTTTCTGTTTATTTTTTTTTCCTTCTTTTTTTTGCTTTATTCAGTTTTTAGTTTATAAAGTGGCTTTTGTTAGATTGTTTTTTTATTTTTCATTCTACTTTTTTTCAGTTTTATTTACTATTTGTCTCAAACAACATTGCAACCCATTCAATAACAGATTGTATGCAATTGAATAAAGGAGACAGAGAGAAATAGGCAGATGAGAATAAATGGGAATTTTGTATTTATTAATTAAGAAAATTATTAAAACAAAAACTTTATTTTTTATAGCTGAGGCTATAGACTAGACTATAGAACAGACTATAGATGAGGCTATGAACTAGGCTATAGTCGAGGCTATTATCTAAAATATTCGATACTATAGACTAGGATATAGTGAAGACGACAGACTATATTATAGTCAAGGCTATAGACAAGACTATGGCTGAGGCAATAGAATAGACTATAGACGCGGCTATAAACTAGACTATAGTTGAAGCTATAAACAAGACTATATTAAATATAGTTCAGACTATAGACTAGAATATTGTATAATATAGACGAGGCCATAAACTAGACTATAGTTAAAGCTATAAAATAGACAATAGTTAATACTAAAGACCAAAATATAAACTGTGCTATAGACGAAGTTATAGTTCAGGCTATAGAATATAACATAGTCGATGCTATAGACTATACTACAGTCGAAGCTTTAAATTAGACTATATTCGAGGCTATAAACTAGACTATAGTCGAAGCTATAAAATAAACTATAGTCGACGCTATAAACTATACTATAATCGAGGCTACATTATATACTATATTCAGCACTATGGACTATAATATAGACTATAGACTTCACTATAGTCGAGGCTATAAAATAGACTATATTTAAGACTAAAGACTAGATATAGTCAAGACTATAGAATAGACTTTAATCAAGACTATAGGTTATAATCGAGCCCATAGACTATAGTCCAAACTAAAGACTAAAGTTGAGGCTATAGTCGAGACTATAGACTAGACTATAGTCAAGACTGAAGACTAGGCTATAGTCTATTCTATAGAATAGGCTATAGTCAAGACTACAGTCGAAACTAAAGACTAAGGTCGACAAAACTGTAGTCGAGACTATAGAGTAAACTATTGTCGAGAATATAGACTAGACTATAATCGAGATCGTAGACTACAGCTAAACTGTATTCGAGACTATACACTAGACTATAGTCGAGACTATCATTAGATATTCGAGGCTATAAATTAAACTATAGTAGAGACTATAGACTAAACTATAGTCGATACCATAGACTAGACTATAGCCGGGACTGTAGACTATAGCTAAACTGTATTTGAGACTATGCACTAGACTATAGACTAGACTATAGTCGATACTATAGACTAGATTATAGTCGAGACTATAGACCAGACTATAGTCGAGACTATAGACTAGACTATAGTCGAGACTATAGACTAGACTATAGTCGAGACCATAGACTAGACAATAATCGAGACTATAGATTAAACTATAGTAGGGACTAAAGACTAGAATATAGACGATACTATAGACTATACGATAGTCGAGACTATAGACTAAACTATAGTCGAGATAGCTAGGCTATATTCGAGACTACAGATTTTACCACTGTTGAGACTATATACTAGATATAGTCGGGACTATATACTAGACTACAGTCGAGACTATAGACTATACTATAGTCGAGACTATAGACTAGACAATAATCGAGACTGTAGATTAAACTATATTATATACTGAAGACTAGACTATAGACTACACTATAGTCGAGAGTGTAGACTATAGCTGGACCATATAGATTAAACTATAGACTATAGATTAAACTATAGTAGAGACTAAAGACTAGACTATAGTCGAGACTATAGACTATACGATATTCGATACTATAGACTATACGATACTATAGACTATACTATAGTCGAGACTAGACTATGTTCGAGACTATAGACTAGACTATGCTCGAGACTATAGTAGAGACTGTAGACTATAGCTAAACTGTATTCGAGACTATACACTAGAATATAGTCGAGACTATCGACTAAATATAGTCGAGAATATATACTAGACTATAGTCGAGACTATAATACAGTCGAGACTATATCGATACTATAGACTATACTATAGGCTAGACTATAGACTAGACTATAGTTGAGACTATAGACTGGACTATAGTCGAGACTATAGACTATACTATAGTCGGGACTATATATTATACTATAGTAGAGTCTGTAGACTATATTCAAGACTATAGACTAGGATATAGTCGAGACTATAGACTAAGCTATATTCGGGACTATAGAATAGTTTATAGACTAGACTATAGTCTGACTATTATGGTCGAAACTACAGGCTATATTTGAGACTATAGACTAGTTATAGTCAAGACTATAAAATAGAGTATAGTGGAGGCTGTAGACTAGACTAAAGCCTAGACTATAGTCGAAATTATATGCTAGACTATAGTTAAAACTATAGACTCTAGTTGAGGCTATAGAATATTATGGTCAAGACTATTTACTATTTATAGGCTAAATTCGAGACTGTAGATCAGATGTAGTCGAGACTATAGACTAACCTATAAAATGGAATGTAGTCGAGACTATGGAATGGACTATAGTTGAGGCAATAGTCGACACTATAGTCGGTACTATAGTCGAGACTATAGTCGATACCATATTCGAAAGTGTGGTCGATACTACAGTCGACATTATAGTCGATACGATAATCGAGACTATAGTCGACACTATAGTCGATACTATATTCGACACTATAGTAGTTACTAGACTATAGTAGTATATGCGAGAATATACACTAATGGACTGGAGACTGTAGATATAGATAATGTAATATAGTATGTTGTGAGTAGTTCATACCTTTATTAGTTCTACTTTTCAAATTAGCTTACAAGATTTATTTTCTTTATAATTCCCATCCTTTTCAAATTATGTTTCCTTAAATTTATTCACATAATATTAAAATTCCAATTATAGAATATAATCAATGATATCATGTCATAAATACCTATGATTAATTACTTTTAATATCTAATTTGCAAGCATAGTTTGTAATATCGGTTATCATACGCTCACGTGTACATAATTATTCATATTGCAAGTATTTATAACTTAAACAGTCACAAATACAGGCGGGAGCCTTAAATTAAATTTTTGGTCAGTTTGAGGTATTTTTTTTTTTTTTTTGCCGGCACATAGCAATTGTAGTTAGAGTATTTTGATGGATTAAATTGTTATGTGCGAGAGAGTGAGTATAAATGAATATTGAGCGATAATAATATTGTAATTTATTTTGATAATTACGGAAAACAGGATGTGTATTTCAAACAGGATTATAACACTACAATTAGTAGCAGATTTTAAGTTGAATGTGGGAAGCTAATGAGTAAGAGAGACAAAAGGTTTTTAAGGTAACAAATTTAAGATAAAATAAGGCTGCCTTTATTTCAATTATTTTTAGTTAATTGTTATTAAATTTTTATTGATTTTTTTTTATGAAGATATTAATTTTTTTCAAGAGTCTCTTCATTTTACTTATAAAAATTTCAATTATAAATTTAAATAAAATCTCTTATACGCCTTGTGTGATGATTTTTAAATAGAATAATGTTTTTTAATCATGCAAGACATTTTTAAAATTAAAAAAGGATTTCTTTTAAAATTTTAAATTGTTTACATTTTTATTGAAAATATAAAATCTTTGCTAGAAAATTAAATAAAAAATATTAGGAAATATGTAAACAAAGACTTAAAAGAGTATGTAATTTTCTTTTCAAGCTTTTGCTTTGACAAGTGTATTTGAGTTAGAAAAAAAAGGTAAATGATGGGAAAAGAAAAAAATATAATGAAAATACTTAGAAAATAAGAATGTAAAAGACAAGTATTGCCAGTAAATACTTTTGGTTGTCAACAAGGGACACAATGACAGATAAGCTCTCTCAAAAGGAAACAAAACAATTGACAATTTCTAATAAACATTTTTTTAAAGACAATTATTATCTTAACTCAAGTATAAGAATTTTTATTATATAAAATTTTTAAAAAATTTATTTAATAAAAATTTAACACTTTATTTAATGAAAAAATACTTAGATATTTTTATAAAGTTAAAAATAATAACATATTCTAGAAAACATTTTAAATACAAATTGCCCTAATTGTTTCTTATATCTTTTATAATTAAAGTATTTATTTTTTTCTCCAGCTTATGTCTTAATATATTTCTAAATATTTTGTAATCTTTCAATTTGACAAATAAACATTTCAACAATAACATTCAATGTTATTTAACCATAATATCAAACAAAATTTTTATATATTTTCTCCCCCTCCCATAAAAAATCCTAACAAACTGACTGCACAAAATTTTATTTGTTACATTTTATATCCTTCGCACTCAGTTGAGTATGTGACATTTCAATAGCATATGTCAACAGTTGCCTTTAACACTAAAACCCTGCCACTCTCCCCTTTTCCAGTTGGCTACACTTGTTTCAGTTAGAGAGAGTATAAAGTTGTTATGTAGTTTGATTTTTTTATAGATGCCTTCAACTTGCAAAAAAATATTTTATACTTTTTTATTCGTTTTTGCTTCCAAATTCAACTTGAAATCCTTAAACAGTAAATGTCATTTTTTAGAAAAAAGGAGTCTAATGTGCCAAACAAAACAAATTGTAGATATTTTGGGTTTGAGGTGGAAAGAAAAAGTTTTTATAGTTACAAATAGGTAATTATAATGAAAAATCCATTAATTTTATAAAATTTGATACAATTTAAAAAAAAGGATATATGAACAGCAGCCAAACCAGGCAAGATAGCACCATGAAACTTAGTGAAACTATAGAGCAGTTAAAACTACAAGTTGTAGTAAAAATATTTTTTGAAAATGTTGCAAGTACCAAAGAAAATTTTTGAAAATAAATTGAAAACATTAAAATTTTGTGAAAATAATTATTGACAATTAATTTTTAAGGAATTTTAATGGAAAGTCTAACTTAAAATTTTAATTTTATAGAAATTTTATTAAATTTTTAAAAAAGGATATATAGAGAGCAGCCAAACCAGACAAGATAGCAACATGAAACTTAGTGAGCATATAGAGCAAGAAAAACTACAAGTTGTGGTGAAAATACTTTTTGAAAATTTTGGAACAAACTAAGAAAAATTTTGAAAATAATTTTAAAAAGTTAAAATTTTGTGAAAGTAATTATTAACAATTAATTTTAAAGCAATTCTAAGGGAAAGTCTAACATAAAATTTTAATTTTATGGAAATTTTTTGAACTAGATAGCAACATGAAACTCCGTGAACATATAGAGCATCAAAAACTACAAGTTGTAGTAAAAGTAATTTTTGAAAATTTTGTAAGAAACGAATAAAAGTTTTGAAAATAAATTGAAAACCTTAAAATTTGTGAGAACAAATTTTTATAATTAATTTTAAAAGGAATTTTAATGGAAAGTTTTACTTAATATTTAAATTTTATAGAAATTTTATAAAATTTGTAAAAAAAGGATATATGGGAAGCAGCAAAACGGGACCAGTTAGCAACTTGAAACTTAGTGAGCTTATAAAGCATCAAAAACTATAAGTTGTAGTGAAAGTAGTTTTTAAAAATTTTCGAAGAATAAAAGAAATATTATTAAAATAAATTTAAAAAATTAAAATTTTGTAAAAATAATTATTGGCAATTTATTTTGAAGAAGTTTTAAGGGAATGTCCAACTTAAAATTTAAATTTTATAAAAATTTTTTGAAATTTTTTAAAAAGGATATATCGGAAGTAGAAAAACAGGAATAGTTAGCAAAATGAAACTTACAGACCTTACAAAGCATCAAAAACTACAAGTTGTAGTGAAGTAGTTTTTGAAAATTTGGTAAAAAACAAAGAAATGTTATGAAAATAAATTGAAAACATTAAAATTTTGTGAAAATAATTATCTACAAATAATTCTAAAGAACGTTTATTGGAAAGTCTAACAAAAAAATTTAATTTTATTGAAATTTTAAAAAATTTGTAAAAAAGGATATATGGCGAGCAGCAAAACGGGAATAGTTAGCTACATGAAACTTAGTGAGCTTATAGAACATCAAAAACTGCATGATGTAGTAAAAGTAGTTTTTAAAAATTTTGGAAGAAACGAAGAAAAATTTTAAAAATAAATTTAAAACATAAAAATTTTGTAAGGAAAATCTTTACAAAATTTCTTTTTTAATGGAATAACAACAAAAAAAAAAAAAAAAAAAAATAAAAATTAAATTTTATAAAATTTTATTAAAATTTTTAAAAAAGGATATATGAAGAGCAGCCAAATCAGAATAGATAGCAACATGAAACTAATTGACTATGTAAAGCATCAAAAACTACAAGTTGCAGTACAAGTTATTTTTAAAAATTTTAGCAATAAATATTTTATTATTTTTTTTAATTAATTTACCTTTAAAATTAATGCAAACAAATTATGCACAACTTATTTTAAAACTTTTCTAACGGAAAATCTATCAAAAAAATTTTAATTTTATTAAAATTTAATAAAATTTTTAAAAAAGGATATATGAGGAGCATCAAAACGGGACTAAGTAGCAATATGAAACTTAGTGAGTATATAGAGTATCAAAAACTGCAAGTTGTAGCAAAAGAAGTTTTTAGAATTTCTCAAAAAAAAAAAAAATATTTTGAAATTAAATTTTTTTTTAAATTTATTGAAGAAAATTATGCAAAACTAATTTTAAAGGAATTTTAATGCAGAATCCAACCTAAAATTAAAATTTTATAGAAATTTAATAAAATTTATACAAGAGGATATGAGACGTCAATTAAAACAAAATTAGTTAGCAAAGTGAAAACTAGTGGGCATGTAGATCCTTGTAGTAAACTTTTTTTTATTATTTTTTTTTTTAAATTTCTCGAAAAAAAAAAAAATAATAAATTGAAATAAATTTTTATTTAAAATGTATACAAAATGTATACCAAAAAATTATATAAATTTAATTAAAAATGTAGAGTACCTAAGCATAATGCATCTAATAATGGAAAATTCGACTAAAAATTTAAATTTTCAAAAAATGAATTAAATTATTAAAAAAAGGATATATGGGGAACAGCAAAACCGGGCTAGTTAGCAAGATGAAATTTAGTGATCACATAGAGCATCAAAAACTACAAGTGGTAGTAAAAGTAATTTTTAAAAATTTTTCAAAAAAAAAAAAAAAAAATATTTTGAAAAAAATTAGAAAAAAAAAAAATAAAAAAATATTTTTTTTCTGGTATTTTATTAGTTTTAAGTTAAAAAAAACCTAGGGGATAGAATAGTAAAAACGAAATTCTGTCATCACTAATATTTCTCACCAAAGATCTTGTTTTACATGAAATATATTAAAATTTTTTTTCTAGCTAAACTAAGGAAAATAGCAAATTTAGAAAGGCTGCCGTATATTTTTCATTTTCCCCAAAATATTTTGTGGCTCAGACTGCAACCATATGTTTTTGATCCTCATTTTTCTAAATGTTCTTTTTTCCTCTCTCCTTCAAAATCTATGTACTTTTGTGCTTAATGTCTAAGCCATAATATAAGCAAACTTTCTATTGCAGTTAAGTTTCCTTTTTTTTAGCCAATTTTTATAAATTTATTTATATTTGTTAAAGAGAAGAATAGTGTTTAGAATTTTATTGGATTTAAGTTGAATAGAGAATTTTTTCTGTGGATATAAAGTAAATAGTGAAGGAATGAAAAGGCAGGAATAAAATACAGGGTGTTTGTTGAAGAAAATAAAATTCAGGATAAATTAAATCTAAGAGAGAAAGGAAAGTAATTTAGGACACATAAGCTTTAAAAGAAAATTAGCTAAATTTGTAGTAATTGGGTTTAATGATTAAAATTTTATTAACATTTATTAGAACTATTAAATATTAAAAAAATCAGAATTATGGCTTAAGGAGCGTATAATTAATATTAATTATTTTTTAATTTTGGAAATAGTTTTATAACTATTTTGTTTTAAATAAAAATAAAATAATTTAAAAAGAATTTTATAGTAAATATAATAAGCTTTGTTTTGGGTTCTTCTCTGATAAAAAATGTATTGAAAAGTTGAAATATTTGCTAGAATTATTTATCTTGTTTTTTAGTTTTTAGTTTTTCCTAAGAAATAACACCCTTTTTTGCTACTTTTTTTTATCTACAACTTTAGTCAAGTAACTTTAGAACTTTAGTAGTTCTTATTGTTTACAAATCTATGTGTATTTATAAATATTTAGTTTTTGTATTTCTCAATAATGATGGGTTCCTAGAATAAACATATGACGATAACAATAATAAAGATGATGACTTTTGGAATAGCTGAGGCGATGATTGGACTATTTGTTAGAGAAAAAAAAAAAATAAAAACTAAAAAAGAAAAATATATAAAAAGAAATAATGAGACCAACTAAAACACAAATTAAGGAAATTAATAAAATAAATTGAAATAAGTTTAAATAAATTAAAAAATTTTAAATAAAATAAATCTAAATTAAATAAAATAAAGTGCAACATATTAGTCTTAAATTAAAGCTAATTATTTTTGATTTTATAAAAACTAATTAAACTTTAAAAAACTCTTTCATAACAATTGAAAAATAACAATTTCTTATTTTAGCCCAAGAAGCGTATGATTAATATTAATTCAGCACTATTATTAGAAAAAACTTTACAACAAATTTTCAATGAAAATAAATAAAACAATTTTAAAGGAATTTAAAACTAAACATATTGGGCTTTTGGAATAAAATAATCATAGGTTAAAAACTATTCCATAACTTTAAAAAAAAAATTCTCAAAATATGATTTTTAAAATTTTTAAATTGGTTCCTTTAAAGTTTGTTAGCTGCCTACCCCCTTAATGGTTTTTTAGTATTAAAAAAGGGGTTGCATGATTTTTATATTTTTCTTTCTTCTTTTATGGCCCTGTTTATATTTATCTTAGGTGGCTAGGGGTCTTAGCCTAAAAGTAAACACTGTATTTATTTTTTTTTTTCTCTCTTTCATCTCAATATATTTATTTAACTTTCTAAAGTTAAGTTTGTTTAGCTGGCAAATAAATCAATAATAGGCCATAAAATGACAAAAGAAATAAATAAAAAAAATATTGGTTTAGGAAAGAGAAAAAAATTCAAACATACTTGTCAAGCTTAATAAATACAATGACTTTTAAAATATTTTAAATACTTTACTAAATTAAATTTGAAAAATATTTGAAAAAGAAATAGTTAAAAATTTATTTAGAAAATTTCTCTTAAATAAATTTCTTTTAGAGAGCAGCCGCTTTTTGTTTTTTGCACTTTTTAATGCCTAAAACTTAGCCTTACATTTTTTTTTTTTGTCATTTAATTACATTTGTTTTACGCAAACATCCGCCTGGTCCAGACATTTGTTGTCTGTTTTAATTTAGTGGAGTGCTACGGAAACAACTAAAATAAATGTCATTTAAAATTGTTTCAATTGAATACAACACGATTTTATGCAGACATTATGTCAAGTTGTTTGAAATGATGATTGATGTTGGTATGACAGACGCACATTTTAGATTTAAAAAAAAAAAAAAAAACAGATTGAAATATAGAAAAACATAGAAAAAAAGAAGAAAATCACAAAAATGTAGGCATTTTAAATCAAAAGGGAAAATAAAAATTAAGCTGTCAGAAAATAGTATTAATGTAAAGTGAATTGAAAGAAATGTGTTGGAAATAAAAAGCAAAAACAAAAAAAAAAAAAAACGAGAAAAAAAGCTATAGTCTGCCAAGACCAGCCATATGATACCCTACACCATTATGTATGAGCATAAAAATTCTTGAAGAGGATTTATATTAGACCTTTGGCCAATCGTACACCAACACTTTCAGTAAATGTAAAATAAAATATAGAAATACATAATAATGCACTTTAGGGCGATTCTCGGAAGTGGGTTTATATGGGAACTATGGTAAATTATGGACCGTTTATAATAAAATTTTGCAATGTTGTTTCTACTTATATAAAACCTAATTGTGTCGAATATTAACTTGACACTATCATTCGTATAGGCTTTAAGCACACTAAAGTGATTTTCGGAAGAGGGGTTTATACGGGAGCTATGGTCAATTGTGGAACGATTTTCATAAAATTTTGTATGATTTATACTTATAAAAAACTTCTTTGTACCGAATTTAATTAATATATTCTTATTTTTAAGGCACTTTTGAGAGTTGAATCTATATTCCGGGAGGATATTTGTAAGGGGGCTAGGTGAAATAATGGAACGATTAAACCAATTTCAACAGGCTTCGTCCTTGTATCATAGAAGTCACAAGTGCCAAATTTCATTGAATTATCTTCAAAATTGAGACCAATACATTGTGCACAAGTTTTACATGGACAGCCAGCTAGCCAGCCGTCCAGCCAGACGGACGGACATCTTTAGATCGATTTAAAAAGTGACTTTGAGTCGATCGGTATACTTTAAGGTGGGTGTTGGATAACTTTTTCTACGCGTTATAAACATCAGCACAAACGAATAATACCCCAACCACCTATGGTGGTGTGGGGTATAAATAAAAAAAAATAAAAGATAAGAGATAACTTAACTGACAAAATACAAAGTACCTTCGTGCGAAATATTTTATAGGTACGGACATTAGGACACACACTGAGGTTATACAAAAAATAGAGTGATAAACTGATTTCAAATCTAATTTAAATTCTAATTCAGTTCTAGTTCAGTTCTAGTTCAGTTCTAGTTCAGTTCTAGTTCAGTTCTAGTTCAGTTCTAGTTCAGTTCTAGTTCAGTTCTAGTTCAGTTCTAGTTCAGTTCTAGTTCAGTTCTAGTTCAGTTCTAGTTCAGTTCTAGTTCAGTTCTAGTTCAGTTCTAGTTCAGTTCTAGTTCAGTTCTAGTTCAGTTCTAGTTCAGTTCTAGTTCAGTTCTAGTTCAGTTCTAGTTCAGTTCTAGTTCAGTTCTAGTTCAGTTCTAGTTCAGTTCTAGTTCAGTTCTAGTTCAGTTCCAGTTCAGTTCTAGTTCAGTTCTAGTTCAGTTCTAGTTCAGTTCTAGTTCAGTTCTAGTTCAGTTCTAGTTCAGTTCTAGTTCAGTTCTAGTTCAGTTCTAGTTCAGTTCTAGTTCAGTTCTAGTTCAGTTCTAGTTCAGTTCTAGTTCAGTTCTAGTTCAGTTCTAGTTCAGTTCTAGTTCAGTTCTAGTTCAGTTCTAGTTCAGTTCTAGTTCAGTTCTAGTTCAGTTCTAGTTCAGTTCTAGTTCAGTTCTAGTTCAGTTCTAGTTCAGTTCTAGTTCAGTTCTAGTTCAGTTCTAGTTCAGTTCTAGTTCAGTTCTAGTTCAGTTCTAGTTCAGTTCTAGTTCAGTTCTAGTTCAGTTCTAGTTCAGTTCTAGTTCAGTTCTAGTTCAGTTCTAGTTCAGTTCTAGTTCAGTTCTAGTTCAGTTCTAGTTCAGTTCTAGTTCAGTTCTAGTTCAGTTCTAGTTCAGTTCTAGTTCAGTTCTAGTTCAGTTCTAGTTCAGTTCTAGTTCAGTTCTAGTTCAGTTCTAGTTCAGTTCTAGTTCAGTTCTAGTTCAGTTCTAGTTCAGTTCTAGTTCAGTTCTAGTTCAGTTCTAGTTCAGTTCTAGTTCAGTTCTAGTTCAGTTCTAGTTCAGTTCTAGTTCAGTTCTAGTTCAGTTCTAGTTCAGTTCTAGTTCAGTTCTAGTTCAGTTCTAGTTCAGTTCTAGTTCAGTTCTAGTTCAGTTCTAGTTCAGTTCTAGTTCAGTTCTAGTTCAGTTCTAGTTCAGTTCTAGTTCAGTTCTAGTTCAGTTCTAGTTCAGTTCTAGTTCAGTTCTAGTTCAGTTCTAGTTCAGTTCTAGTTCAGTTCTAGTTCAGTTCTAGTTCAGTTCTAGTTCAGTTCTAGTTCAGTTCTAGTTCAGTTCTAGTTCAGTTCTAGTTCAGTTCTAGTTCAGTTCTAGTTCAGTTCTAGTTCAGTTCTAGTTCAGTTCTAGTTCAGTTCTAGTTCAGTTCTAGTTCAGTTCTAGTTCAGTTCTAGTTCAGTTCTAGTTCAGTTCTAGTTCAGTTCTAGTTCAGTTCTAGTTCAGTTCTAGTTCAGTTCTAGTTCAGTTCTAGTTCAGTTCTAGTTCAGTTCTAGTTCAGTTCTAGTTCAGTTCTAGTTCAGTTCTAGTTCAGTTCTAGTTCAGTTCTAGTTCAGTTCTAGTTCAGTTCTAGTTCAGTTCTAGTTCAGTTCTAGTTCAGTTCTAGTTCAGTTCTAGTTCAGTTCTAGTTCAGTTCTAGTTCAGTTCTAGTTCAGTTCTAGTTCAGTTCTAGTTCAGTTCTAGTTCAGTTCTAGTTCAGTTCTATTCTATTCTATTCTATTCTATTCTATTCTATTCTATTCTATTCTATTCTATTCTATTCTATTCTATTCTATTCTATTCTATTCTATTCTATTCTATTCTATTCTATTCTATTCTATTCTATTCTATTCTATTCTATTCTATTCTATTCTATTCTATTCTATTCTATTCTATTCTATTCTATTCTATTCTATTCTATTCTATTCTATTCTATTCTATTCTATTCTATTCTATTCTATTCTATTCTATTCTATTCTATTCTATTCTATTCTATTCTATTCTATTCTATTCTATTCTATTCTATTCTATTCTATTCTATTCTATTCTATTCTATTCTATTCTATTCTATTCTATTCTATTCTATTCTATTCTATTCTATTCTATTCTATTCTATTCTATTCTATTCTATTCTATTCTATTCTATTCTATTCTATTCTATTCTATTCTATTCTATTCTATTCTATTCTATTCTATTCTATTCTATTCTATTCTATTCTATTCTATTCTATTCTATTCTATTCTATTCTATTCTATTCTATTCTATTCTATTCTATTCTATTCTATTCTATTCTATTCTATTCTATTCTATTCTATTCTATTCTATTCTATTCTATTCTATTCTATTCTATTCTATTCTATTCTATTCTATTCTATTCTATTCTATTCTATTCTATTCTATTCTATTCTATTCTATTCTATTCTATTCTATTCTATTCTATTCTATTCTATTCTATTCTATTCTATTCTATTCTATTCTATTCTATTCTATTCTATTCTATTCTATTCTATTCTATTCTATTCTATTCTATTCTATTCTATTCTATTCTATTCTATTCTATTCTATTCTATTCTATTCTATTCTATTCTATTCTATTCTATTCTATTCTATTCTATTCTATTCTATTCTATTCTATTCTATTCTATTCTATTCTATTCTATTCTATTCTATTCTATTCTATTCTATTCTATTCTATTCTATTCTATTCTATTCTATTCTATTCTATTCTATTCTATTCTATTCTATTCTATTCTATTCTATTCTATTCTATTCTATTCTATTCTATTCTATTCTATTCTATTCTATTCTATTCTATTCTATTCTATTCTATTCTATTCTATTCTATTCTATTCTATTCTATTCTATTCTATTCTATTCTATTCTATTCTATTCTATTCTATTCTATTCTATTCTATTCTATTCTATTCTATTCTATTCTATTCTATTCTATTCTATTCTATTCTATTCTATTCTATTCTATTCTATTCTATTCTATTCTATTCTATTCTATTCTATTCTATTCTATTCTATTCTATTCTATTCTATTCTATTCTATTCTATTCTATTCTATTCTATTCTATTCTATTCTATTCTATTCTATTCTATTCTATTCTATTCTATTCTATTCTATTCTATTCTATTCTATTCTATTCTATTCTATTCTATTCTATTCTATTCTATTCTATTCTATTCTATTCTATTCTATTCTATTCTATTCTATTCTATTCTATTCTATTCTATTCTATTCTATTCTATTCTATTCTATTCTATTCTATTCTATTCTATTCTATTCTATTCTATTCTATTCTATTCTATTCTATTCTATTCTATTCTATTCTATTCTATTCTATTCTATTCTATTCTATTCTATTCTATTCTATTCTATTCTATTCTATTCTATTCTATTCTATTCTATTCTATTCTATTCTATTCTATTCTATTCTATTCTATTCTATTCTATTCTATTCTATTCTATTCTATTCTATTCTATTCTATTCTATTCTATTCTATTCTATTCTATTCTATTCTATTCTATTCTATTCTATTCTATTCTATTCTATTCTATTCTATTCTATTCTATTCTATTCTATTCTATTCTATTCTATTCTATTCTATTCTATTCTATTCTATTCTATTCTATTCTATTCTATTCTATTCTATTCTATTCTATTCTATTCTATTCTATTCTATTCTATTCTATTCTATTCTATTCTATTCTATTCTATTCTATTCTATTCTATTCTATTCTATTCTATTCTATTCTATTCTATTCTATTCTATTCTATTCTATTCTATTCTATTCTATTCTATTCTATTCTATTCTATTCTATTCTATTCTATTCTATTCTATTCTATTCTATTCTATTCTATTCTATTCTATTCTATTCTATTCTATTCTATTCTATTCTATTCTATTCTATTCTATTCTATTCTATTCTATTCTATTCTATTCTATTCTATTCTATTCTATTCTATTCTATTCTATTCTATTCTATTCTATTCTATTCTATTCTATTCTATTCTATTCTATTCTATTCTATTCTATTCTATTCTATTCTATTCTATTCTATTCTATTCTATTCTATTCTATTCTATTCTATTCTATTCTATTCTATTCTATTCTATTCTATTCTATTCTATTCTATTCTATTCTATTCTATTCTATTCTATTCTATTCTATTCTATTCTATTCTATTCTATTCTATTCTATTCTATTCTATTCTATTCTATTCTATTCTATTCTATTCTATTCTATTCTATTCTATTCTATTCTATTCTATTCTATTCTATTCTATTCTATTCTATTCTATTCTATTCTATTCTATTCTATTCTATTCTATTCTATTCTATTCTATTCTATTCTATTCTATTCTATTCTATTCTATTCTATTCTATTCTATTCTATTCTATTCTATTCTATTCTATTCTATTCTATTCTATTCTATTCTATTCTATTCTATTCTATTCTATTCTATTCTATTCTATTCTATTCTATTCTATTCTATTCTATTCTATTCTATTCTATTCTATTCTATTCTATTCTATTCTATTCTATTCTATTCTATTCTATTCTATTCTATTCTATTCTATTCTATTCTATTCTATTCTATTCTATTCTATTCTATTCTATTCTATTCTATTCTATTCTATTCTATTCTATTCTATTCTATTCTATTCTATTCTATTCTATTCTATTCTATTCTATTCTATTCTATTCTATTCTATTCTATTCTATTCTATTCTATTCTATTCTATTCTATTCTATTCTATTCTATTCTATTCTATTCTATTCTATTCTATTCTATTCTATTCTATTCTATTCTATTCTATTCTATTCTATTCTATTCTATTCTATTCTATTCTATTCTATTCTATTCTATTCTATTCTATTCTATTCTATTCTATTCTATTCTATTCTATTCTATTCTATTCTATTCTATTCTATTCTATTCTATTCTATTCTATTCTATTCTATTCTATTCTATTCTATTCTATTCTATTCTATTCTATTCTATTCTATTCTATTCTATTCTATTCTATTCTATTCTATTCTATTCTATTCTATTCTATTCTATTCTATTCTATTCTATTCTATTCTATTCTATTCTATTCTATTCTATTCTATTCTATTCTATTCTATTCTATTCTATTCTATTCTATTCTATTCTATTCTATTCTATTCTATTCTATTCTATTCTATTCTATTCTATTCTATTCTATTCTATTCTATTCTATTCTATTCTATTCTATTCTATTCTATTCTATTCTATTCTATTCTATTCTATTCTATTCTATTCTATTCTATTCTATTCTAAATAAAAAATTTCCTTATTTTAGCACACTTTAGCGTATGACTATTAATTCTTTACTAATTTTATAAAACCTTTTGCAATATTTTTATTTCAAATTTTTATATTCAAAAGGAATTTAATAACTGATATAATGTGTTGTAATAATATTACTTTCTTTATGTGAAAATATACTCCTTTCCTTTAAAAATTGAGCAACATATTTCGAATTTCTAAAGACAAATTTAATAATTTAAAAAAAAAAAAATATTTAAATGAAAGTTATCAAAAATAATCTTTATATTAACAAATATATTTTAAGAGAAAATTACAAATATTTTAACATAATTTCCCTGGTATAAGAATATTAGCTAATCCTTTCACCCTTAAGCCTTTTCTAGGATTTTCTGTTATATCTTTTTTAAAATTTTTTTTCTCGTGTAAGCAAATTCCTTAAAATATTTAAATCTCTGTTTATATGTTAGTTTTTTTTATTGGTTTTTATTGTAAAACATTCTTGTTTTGTTTTATATTTAGAAAAAATATTTATGTGTATGTTGGTTATTTTTTCAATATTTTTATGTAAATTTCATTTCACACTTGATTGCCTCTAAAAACCATTTACAAGGAATTTTTATTTTAGGGTTTTGTTGTTTTGTTTTGTTGCTGTTGTGTGCAAGGAAAAACAAAACATTATTGACCATTTTATGTAATAATAATGAAGATGATGTCGATGGCTTTTGCCCAAGCAATATAAAACATTAGTACAAATCATATAAACAAAACCATTAAATGGTAGCCAAAAACGAGGAATATAAGTATATAATATGATGATTTAAAATAGCAATAAGAGATAAAAAGCTGGTAGGGCATATAGTTAGATTATAAAAAGGGAAAAAAAGATGTTCAATTCTAAATTGACCGTAAGAATATTATGGAAATTTTTTGGAAGATTGTTTTCTTATATAAAAATTGGTTTTGAAATTATATTTTATTGTGGTTAACGGTGGGACCTTCTAAGGAAAACTAATTGAGGGAATAGCTAGAATTATAATTAAATTTTTAAAATGCAACAGCAAAATAGAAAAAAATCTGGTTTAAAACATTAAATTTAACATTTTAAATTTTGGGCACTCCGAGCGTATGATTGATATTAATTTGTGAATTAATTTACAAAAACCTTTATAACTTTTTAGATTTTTAAAATAAATAAAATTTTTAAAATGATTTTTAAAGAAAACATACTAGGCAATATAGATTTGATTATATAAGTTCTTTATTTAAATAACTTATAATAATTTTTTTTACTTCAATTTAAAAAAAAAAAAATTGCAAAATTTTCTCTCATGAAATTTCCACTGTTACTAAAATTCTTTATTTAAATATAGGTAAACAGTTTTTCCAATATTAGCATTTAAAATAAAATGGAATAAAAAAATATTCATACAAAAATTGTTTAAATTCCTTGATTATTGATTATTTTTGCTATGTAGATACCAATACAAAAATATAAAAGAAAAATCTGTTTAAACAGATGTAAACACTTGTAAAATAAATGCCTGAATAGATTATAACAAAAAATATATACAAAGAACAGTTTAAAGGATTTTAAATCGCCAGCAAAATACTTATTTCTCAGACAAGGTTTTGCTACTAGTTTCTTTTTTAATTTATATTTTTTTTTTTTTTTGCTTTTACACAAAAAATATCAAAAGTTGAATAGATTATAGCCAAAGGAAAGTTAAGACGGAGAAAATAAAATACTAAAAGCGTATTAGTTTTTTAGCTTTAAGCTAAAAGAACTCAGAAGGCAAAAACAGAAAAAAAAGAAAATATTAAATACAACCTTGAAGCTTAAAGAAAAAAATTGAAAAAAGCAAAAAGCTAAACTGATTAAATTAAAATTTAATATTATAAAATTTTTAATTTTATTATTTAATAATATTATAATTTTATGATTTTATAATTTAAAAATTTAACAATTTTATAATTATTAATTTATAATTTATTATTTATTATAACAAATATATTTGCCAAAATATTTGTTGTAGTTATTTACTTAACCTTTTAAAACCTTTTTTTATTTTATCTTGTTTTTAAATATTTTATTTTTGTCATTTCAAACCCTTTTTATTTTTACCTTCTAGTTAATCCTTCCCCAGAACTTTATCTTTCTTTACCTTTAAAGTATTAACTTTGCTAGAAAATAAGGAGAAAACTTTTATTTACTTTTCTCTCATTATATTTTCCTCTACATTACTTAAGTAAAGACAGAAGTTTTGTTATTTCTATTTTATTCTAAAATACTTTTAAAATTTCTCTTTTCTCTTTATCATTTCTTGGCAAATTTAAATTTGTTAAATTTGTCTGCTTTTGTGATTAAATCACATTTTAGCGTATTTCTTAGCTAAAAATATAAATTTTTCATTTTAAAACAAGACAAATTTAATTATTCATAACGTTAGTTGCCAGTAGAGAAAAAAACATTAAGTTTTAGCTACAAGTAAATTATGAAGAAAGAAAAAATTAAAAAAGAAAAAACTTTAAATGACAAACTACTGCTAGAGGATGAACTCAAGTTATAAATGGCAAAAAAAAAAAGGAAGTGAATTAAAATAATTACACTTCAAACAAGTCATGTAAATGAAGATGATGCTGATGATTATGAATTTCTTTTTGTAATAATATATTGAAAGTTGGATGCCAGTTTTTAGTTTTTGCAAGGATGAGGTCACTGCATAAATTTATGATTTTTTTTATTTTTATAATTTTTTAATGATTAAATTCTCATATTTGATTTATTGAGGATTTATTTTCTAAATTCTTTAAAATGTTTTATTTAGTAAACTTTTTATAGTTTTTGTTTAGCTTTTATAGGAAAAAAGTTTTTAAAGTTTTTCTAAAAATTCTCAATAATTAATATTAATCATACGCAGCATGGGTTTAAATTTGAATATTAAGAAAAATTTGGGTTTTTAATGACCTTTTTGACAATTATGTTATTAAGATTAATAAAATATCATCCAATTGATG
Source organism: Protophormia terraenovae (assembly GCA_951394005.1). NCBI lineage: Eukaryota > Metazoa > Arthropoda > Insecta > Diptera > Calliphoridae > Protophormia > Protophormia terraenovae. Next base: position 10,380,660 of record OX596076.1, on the reverse strand, counting down.
TATAGAGATAAAAAAAATTTAAGTTAAGTGGACAATTTCGGCAGGACAATGGGTCCAAAATAAAAATAAATTAAATTTTCTTTAAAATTTTTTTTTAAAATACAAACTCTTGTTTAAAGTGAAGTGAAATAATGAAAATATAAATTGATTTTTCGGAGCATAATACAAAATTAGTACAAAATTTTATAAAAAGTTCATAAAAAAATGAAAAAATTTATAAAGAAAAATTTTAAATATTTTTTTATTTTTTTACTTTTATTACCAAATTAAATATTGTATTAAGTTTTAAAATATTAAAAACTAGTTTTTTCAATTTCTCTTTACAAATTTCTTTTCTATTGTTTTTAGAAAAAAAATAAATTTAAATTTGTTTTCTTTTTGCTCCTAACAAAAGACCATTAAAACTGATAACAATTTATAAAAAAAAAAGTAGAACTAAAATAGAAAATCTACTAATAATATACCCACTTAGTTTGTTGCAATTTTGCAACAAACTTCCTTAAACCCCTAAACTAAAGGTAACAAAAGTTTCAATTGTTTTATTTTATTGAAAAAAAAAATTTAATAAAACTTTTTCTAACTTAAACATCTACACTTATCCCTGGCTTAAGCGAACTCTTATTTACTATGAAAAATATAAACAACAAAGTGTAATAGTAAAAGGTATTGTATAATAAAATATGCTGCTGTTAGAGGAAAAAGATTCTAAATTGCTGCCTGATAAATAACAATATCATCTACCCCAGTGATTGCAGCTAATAAAGCTGTTGATATTTTGTAAATACTGTCCAGTTTTTGTGACAAAATGAAATGTATTGAAGACAACAAAGTATTATTAAATACTAGAGAGAAGAAAACAAATAAAATGTTGACTTTTAGTTTGACAACACAGCTGTAAATGAAAGCTAAGAACAATGGGAAAAATACATAAAGAAAATTGAAAATTTTTAGGAAAAGGAAAAGATCTTCTTCAGTTATGGATAATTTATTTGGAAGTCCTTTCTTTCTTTAAAAGATTTCTATGAAAAAATTATTGAAAAATTATCATTAATTAAAGATTTTCTTTAATTATTTAATTTAGGAATACAGAACGTATGATTAATATTAATTAATATCTATTAAGAGAAAAATGGTTATAAATCACTCACTTTCAGAGATAATTTTAAAATTAAAAGGGTAATTTAAAGCTAACTGAATACACTTTTAGAAAATGGTATAAATTATTGAAAAAATTTTAAAATTTTTTATATTTAACCACAGAAAAAATTTAAATATCAAAATTATTACATAAAAAATCTAAATCTTAGCTTTTATTAATTAAAATCTAAAAAAACTTAATTTAATTATTTATTTCTGTAAAACTGAACGTATGTATAATATTAAAAAGAAGATTTTTGAGAAGAAGTATTTAAAAATGGGTGACTTTAAAGACAATTTTAAAACTAAAACATCAATTCAAAGCCAAGTGAATACACTCACAGCAGATATTAAGAGCCAGTTTTTTACCACTTAGTTAAATCTAGTTTAACATGCAGTTAATTTAATCTTGAAACTAATTTAGACGGGCTTTAACTAAAGATTGTGTTTTTCAATAATAGATTAAGAATTGTCAATTTCGTAAGTATTGCCATTTAAATTTGGGGTTTAGATATGGCAATTGTATAAATATTTTATAAAAATATGGTTAATTTTAAAATTTCATACAATAAGCAAGCGCGCCGTAACTGTTTTACAAATTTTAATTTTTTCAAAAAATATTAAAAAAGTAAATAAATGTTGTTTTACAAATTTTAATTTTTTCAAAAAATAATAAAATGGATAATAAAAGCGATACCAACAATAATGTGAATTTTACTGCCAAAAGGTCAACAAATTTTAAGAGCAAAGAAATAGATTTTTTGTTAAAACTTGTGGAACAAAAGAAAAGTATAATTGAGTTCAAAAAAACAGACAGGACAAGTTCAGAGGACAAAATCTGTGCATGGAAAGAAATCGAAATAGAGTTTAATGCAGCCTTCGATTGCTATCGCCCTTTTAAAACATTGAAAACAAAATACGAGAATATAAAAAAGGAGGCGAAAAAAATTTTGCATTGGACAGAATCGAAATATATAAAACAGGCGGTGGACAAAAAGCACCATCAAAAGTGTCCACATTAGATGAAAGTGTTTTGAATATTGTTCAGCAAGAACAACTCACTGGACTTGAATCTGTGTATGATGATAATAGTAAGTATTTTCTGGCTAGTATCAAAAAATATATTTTTTACAACTTATACAATTATTTCTTTCAGAGATTGAAAATTATCAAATGAATAATTTACTAAGCGAGCCCATAGAGATTTTAGAAAAAAGTTTTGATGAGCAAATAGATAATATTGATTTTTGAACTTTTACCTATTTTTCACTTTTTACATATTTCAGATGATTCAGAAGAAGTGAGCAAAAATTTTGGTAAATGGAAAAGCTACACCCATGAAAATGCTACAAACAAAAAAGCATAGATCTTTAACAACTTCGGAGAAAAGACCTACAAAAGATGTTTGGGCAGAAGTAGCTAAAAAGAAAATAAAAAAATTGATTTGGAGATGAAAATTATTGAGGAAGAGTGGATTTTAAAGAAGAAAAAACTTGAATTAGACATAAAAGAAGTGCAGCAAAAAATTGAGCTAAACAATTTAGAGATTGAAGAAAAATCAAACAAACAAAAAATAGTTTTTCCGAAGGAAATTTAGAGATTGGTTATATACATATATTATTTATTATTAATAAATGAAATGTTATTCAGTTTTTAGCTATAAAGCTTTTATTATTATTTCAAAAATAAATTTTAATTAGTAAAATCCCTTATTTCAATAATGACAAAATATATTTTTTAAAGCAGTTTTTTAAAGTAATCGTTGATGAGAATACGACGAACATTATTATTTACATCATTATGAGTTTCTCTATTGTTAGGAAAAGATAATACAAAATCGACTGCGTTCTGTAAATAATTTGATAAGGTAGGCAATTCGGTTTCGTTATTTATACAGCATATGTTATGAAGAACTGCGGTTGCAACTATGATGCTCTGAATTTTGTCAAATTTTAAACGAATTCCTAAAGACAAAATTGGAAATCGTCTTTTCCATACACCATAAGATCTTTCTACGCAACTACGTGTTCTAATCTGAGATTCATTGTAAAGACTTTCTTCTGGAGTAATTGGATTTGGTAAAGGTGTCATAATGTAGTTTTTGTTGGGATAACCTCCATCCCCTACTATTAATCCATCGACAAATTCTCCATTCTCAAATTTAGAATATATTTTTGAGTTTTTAAAAATATTCGCATCATGGGCTGATCCTTGCCAACGAGCCACAATATTTGTTATCTTTAGATTAGCATCACATGTAGTCTGCACGTTAATAGATAAAAATCCTTTTCTATTTCTGTAAAGCTCAGCGCTATTTCCTCCTTGAAAAATAGGATAATTTATAAAATATTTATACCACATTCGTAAACATACCTGGCGTGGATATCTTTATATGTGTACAATCTATAGCTGCAATCACTTTTGGAAATTTGGCAATTTTGAAAAATTCTTTTTTAACTTGATGTAACTCTACCTCAGAATGCGGGAATATAATAAATTGATCTTTGAGCATTGCTATGTAGTGTGACACACGTGTCACTACTTTGGAAATTGTTGATTTTGATACACCGTTCAAATCCCCAATTGTCATCAACATTCCCCCAGTTGCATATAACCTTAATGTTATTAATAGCATTTGCTCCTCTGACAACGCATTATTCCTGCAAATTACATTTATTATATTTTTAAAAATAAAACGAAATAAATATTCTTACCAATTAGTGACATTTCTTATGTGTGGTCCAATTAATTCCAACACATCACATGCGGATCGTTTTGACAGACGAAATCTTTGATAGAATTCGACATCGGTATATAAGTAGAAATGGTTTGGACGTGTTTTTATTGTTTTTATTTTTCTTACAATTGTTTTATTTAAATTATTATAAACTTCAGAATCACTAAAATCTTCATCATTACTCGAGAAATCCATTTTATTTTGGTTCAAATGTAATGATATTTTGTACGTTCTGAATTATTATTATTATTTTTTTAATTTTTTTGTTTTGACAATTTTTATTTTAGTTTAACTGGAGAATATTCCTCGGTTAAACCTAGATTTTGAACTAGATAATATATTATTGAAAAACTACATTTAAAGTTTAAGCTACGTTTAACTACAAAACATAATTGATCTCTATCCTAAAAATTAGCTCTAAATATTTTATAATTAAACCCTTAGGTAAGGTTGTATGAACAGTGTCTTTGGCAAATATCCCACTTGGGTCCTTGATAAGATCTGATACCGTTGTGTTACCCAGATGCAAGTTTGCAGTCACATGACACTTTTGACTGCATCACTGCTTCACCAAACCATCTTGTCCCTACTAGAAAAGAAATTGCGTGTGCTCAAGTCACCATAATTGAGAATCAGAGAGTCTAGTATAGCATTCTTTAGTTTCGATAGTGTTGAACATTCGCAGAGTAGATGAAAGGCTGACTTTTCCTCCATCTCGTCATTACAACTTCTGCAAAAATCATTAAACAGAAGACCCATTCCACGCGCATGTGTCCCTAAAATGAAGTGTCCAGTAATAACCGGCACTAACAGTCTCACTTGCGTTCTGGAGAACAAGTATAGTGAGTTAGTCCTGTGCCCATCATAAGTGGGCCCGATAGTCCTTGCAATCCAACATGTGGGTTCATATTCCCACCTCGTCTGAGCAATTCTTAAGAGTTCCCCATGAAACCAAGTTTTACATTGCACAAATGGTTGCTGGTACCACAGGCCATATGGTTACGCCTGTATTCTGGGAACCACAACAGTAATTCCTAAACTTATAGATTATTGTAATTTACCTAAATCACTATCGATAAGGCTCTTCATATCATCTATTTCGGTTCACCCAGGAACCCTGTATCATACCTTTTCATCTAATAGAATCCTTCATGTTTACACAGATGGTTCCAAGATGAAGAATGGCATCGGAGCTGGAGTCTACATCGAAGAATTTGGGAAGCGGTTGTTGTTTAAACTCCCAAATGAATGTAGCATTCATTCACACCTGTCAGGTGTGTTTTCCACCACAAATATGGTCCATGAATGTCGAACATCTCTTAATGTGATGGCGAAACATTCGAACATCGTACTGATATGGGTGCGCGGACACGGGACGAGCCAAGGCAATTGTATTGCTGACGAACTGGCAAACAAGGGTGCACTACTTCAGGATGAATGTATTATTAAAGCTGCAATTTGAAACTCATGCCACAAGATTGGGACTTCGGTCCAATGATTTCTGCAGAAGCTGTCACAATGAAGTGGAGGAGGAGTCCATTGAACATCTCTTCTGTAACTAGCCTATACTGGAAGATCTCCATTCAAGACATTTGGGACAGGCTCGCAAACTGTCCAGTATCAGAATAGAGGGCATTAGCGCCTTTGTAAGGGGATGTGGTTGTTTCTAATCACCATACTTATCGGAAACGACTGCTCTACCCAAATCACTTCGCTTTTTTGCTTTTCACTCTCTATCTTACTTTTTATCATCTGCTTGATAACTCCTTTATATTACATATTATTATTTCTACTTGTTTTCTCTCTCTTTCCTCTCCACCTCACTTATTATTTCCCTCCTTCCTCTCTTTATCTTCTTTTAGCTACTTATAGGTAACACAAAGGGACCCGAAGGACCCAAGTGAGCCGCAACAACCATGTTGAAGGTTACTTGTCTAACTAACTAATTTACTAACTAACTAACTTACTAGTTCTTGTGATAAATTATTATTTAAAATTAAGCCGATTGCACTATATATTGAATCATATCTCGAAAACTGCTTGTCTGATTATATTAAAAAAAAAAAAAAAAATCAACAAATTTTAATTAAAATTGTCTTCAAGTAATTCTTATATTATTTTTTAATACGGAGAACAGTTATGGAGATATTATATAAAAAATGTTTCTTAAATTAAGGATTTTAAATTAATATAATAAATGTTTAGCAATATGTTGCTGTAATAATTTATAAAAAAAAAAAAAAATATATATTTTATTAATATTTTCAAGGAAAATTTCTTTAATAAAAATTTTGCTTAAATTAAAGCAATTTTTTATATAATTAAATAAATGTTTAGCTACATGTTGCAGAAAATTTTTTTCACAATTTATAAATTTTTAATATTTATACACAACACTATTTCCTATATTGCAATTTTTTAACAAGTAAAGTTCTTTTCGTGATTTTTTTCTTAATGTTTAGCAACATATTTCTGCAACAATTTAATGAAAATTTTTAAATGTTATCCGTATTTTCAAAGAAATCTTCTTAAAAAAAAAATTTTGTTTCATTTAATAATTTTTAAGATAATTTTTAAAATGTTTAGCTACATGTTGCTACCAAATTTTTATTACTAGTAATATATATTTTTTAAAAATATATACACAATACTTCGTATATTGGAATTAGTTTGGTCTTTTCACATGCTTTTATTTTATGTTTAGCAACATGTTGCTGTTAAAATTTATAAAAAAATTAAGTTTATTAATATTTTCAAAAAAATCTTTTTAAATAAACATTTTTCTCAAAATTAACAAGATAAAGTTGATTTATTAAATATTTAGCAACATGTTGCTTCAAAATTTTTTTCAAAATTTATTAATTTTTAATATTTATATGCAAAACTATTTCCTATATTAGAATATCTTTACAAATAGATTTTTTTACAACGTTTACTTAATGTCTAGCAACATGTTGCCTCAACAACTCTTTAAAAAATTATCAATGTAATTAATATTTTCCAAGAACCTTTTTTGAATAAAAATTTTGTTTCAATTTAGCATTTTTACAGTAATTTTTTATATGTTTAGCAACATGTTGCTCCAATATTTTTTCAAAAATTATAAATTTTTAAAATTTTATGCTACAGCACTTCGTATATACGATTTTTTTTCAAATAACCTATTTTCAGGTATTTTACTTTTTGTATATCAACTTGTTGCAGCAACAATTCTATGAAAAATTTTTAATTTGATTCATATTTTCAAAGAAGTATTATTAAATAAAAATATTGCTACAATTAAGTATTTTCAAGGTAATTTTTATAATGTTTAGCTACATATTGCTGCAAAATTTTTTTAATTATTAATTTTGAAAATTTGATGCTACACTTTGTATATAGGATTTTTTTTAGTTATAATATATGTTGAAGTATTTTAATTTTTTCCTTAGCAACTTGTTGCAGCAATAATTCCATAGTTAGGTTTTTTTTATATTTTCAGAGAAATTTTCTTGGTAAAAAATTTTCTTCAATTAAGCATTTTTAAATGAATTTATTAAATGTTTAAATACATATTGCTGCTACATTTTTACAAGAATTTTACAACATGTTGCAGCAAAAATCCTAAGAATAATTTTTTATTTTATTAATACTTTTAAAGAAATCTTGAACAACATTTTTGCCTCAATTAAGAACTTTTAAGTTGATTTTTTTTAATGTTATCTACATGTTGCTGCAGATTTTTTCCAAAAAAAAAAAAAAAAAAAAAACAACTAATATGTTGCTGTATCAATTCTTTGAAAAATTTTTAATTTTATTAATATTTTCAAATAAATCTTTCCGAATAAAAATTTTACTTCAATTAAGCAATTTCAAAGTAATTTTTAAAATGTTTAACAACATGATGCTGCAACTTTTTTTTTTTTTGAAAAATCATTCGTTTTATTGATAATTTCAGAGAAGTTTTTTTTAAATAACAATTTTGCTTCAATTAAGTATTCTTAAGGTAATTTTTGAAATGTTTAGCAACATGTTGCTGTCAAATTTTGTATGAAAATGATATTTTTTTTTAAGTTTTTTTTTTTTTTGTTCAAACACTTTCTGTATTAGAATTTTGTTGCAACTGGTCTGTTTTCAGATATTTTAATTAATGTTTATCAACATGTTACTGGAATATATAATTTTTTTTTTTTTTGAAAAATAATTCGTTTTTTATTTTCAAAGAAGTGTTTTTAAATACAAATTTTAATTCAAATAAGCATTTTTAAGTTTACTATTTAAATGTTTAGCTACAAGTTGCTTCAAAAATTTTTTTGTAAAGCTATTAACTAATTTGTTGCTGCAACAATTCTTTTAATTTTTTTTAATTTTATTTATATTTTCAAAGAAATATTCTTAAATAAAATGTTTGCTTCAATAGAGAATTTTTAAGGTAATTTTTGAAATGTTTAACAACATGTTGCAGCCACTTTTTTTTGAAAATAATTCGTTTTATTCATATTTTCTAAAAAAGTTTTCTTTTAATAAAAATCTAAGCTCCCATTAAGCATTTTTAAGGTAATTTTTAGAATGTTTAGCTACTAAATTTGCTGAATATTATTAATTTAAAATTTTGTTTATACAAAAATATTTTGTTTATTGACATATTTTTACAATCCACCTCCAATTACAGTTTAGCATCATGTTGCTGCAACAATTTCTTGAAAATTTATTCATTTTATTTATATTTTCAATGCAGTCTTTTTTAATGAATAATTTACATCATATAACAATTTTTAAGTTTTTTTTTTAGTGTTTAGCAACATTTTGCTGAAACATTTTTACATTTTTTTTAATTTTTGAAATAAAAGTTCTTTAAAAGATATTTTCTTTAATATAAGCCTTTTTTTAGGTAATTTACTAAATGTTTAGCAACATGTTTATACAAAATTTTGAACTAAAAATTTAATTAAAAAAAAAAAAAAAAACAAAACTAAAAAACTGAAAACATAAAATTTCTGAAAATTTCTTTAAGAGCAATTAAGGTTTTAGACTTATAATTATAAACTATTTTGTTATCTTTTTATAATTCCCTAATTTTTCTCAAAATCCTTTTCAAATAAACTAAATATGTTAACTATTTTTTTTTTAACATCAAAAAAATGTTTTGAGGAAAGAATTTAGTCTTATCTTGTTAACCAAAATTTCATATTTTTTTTATAAATACTTTTGTACTCGTACCAACAAAAAAAAATTGTTCATTGTAGCAAAAAGGAGTAAATCTACAGCAAATAGAATTTTTTAACTCTATTGTAGTGTTTCCAACGCATATACATACATATGTATATCTCTGTTTGTAAGTAAATATGTAATTCTTGGTATATATGTCAATTTTTTGATATAATGTTGACTATGGCAATGGTTTGGTTGTTGAGCTGTCATGCGATAAAAGATAAATACAAATTTTATATAATAAACAACCAGGATAACAAGATTTTCTGTAAATGTAGTTAAAGTTTTATTCTCATTTTATATGCTTTACAGAGAAAAAAGTCATAAACTACTGAAGCGTTACGAGTTTTTTTATATTTTATTTTTGCCTTCCTTTAAAAAAATAAAAATCAGCTTGAGAAAAAAATCCTTTCATTTTTTTTAGTGATGACTATGATGATGGTCATAATCATGAAAATCATAATATAAATGACAATGCCAGCAGGGGTTGATGGAAATAGGAGTATTTATGTGTATCATATGTGCTGTCAAATATGATAAATTTGAATATTTGTGTTTAGTTTTCAAAGGATTTTTTTTTTTTTTTAATTTTATAGGAGATTAAATATTGTTTTCTTCCAGGAAAATTTAGAGGATTTTTTTTAAGCCAACTTCCTTTTAATTTTAAATAATATAATGTTATTGTAGAAAATTTGAATTATTTATAAATTTAACTTTAAATTTCTTTAAAGTTCAACTTCCAACTGAGTTCTGGTTTTGTGCTAAATTGGCTCAGGTTCTTTTCTTGTTTTAAATCAGCTACCATTCAGTTCTAGTCCAGTATATCTAGATCTGTTTCAGTTAAATTCTAGCTTAATTTTTTCCAAAATAAATTTTGTTATTTAAAAAATAATTTTTTAAACTTATATAACAATTTTTGCCATAAATCTATAAAATAGTTTAATTAATTTATAAAAAGCCTATTGTGTTTTCTTTCAACTCCCTTATCAATCATAAAATTATTTATAAAAATAAAAAAGTTATAAAAGTTTTTATAAAAATACTCCCTAATTAATATTAATCATACGCTAAAGTATACAAAATAAATAATTTGAAATAAATAAGTTTTAATATAAATTTCTCTTTACCCTTTTTAAAAATATAAATAAAATTCTTATCAAATAACATATAGTATTAAATAAAGAGTCAAATTTGTTTTAATTTGACAGGTAAAATATGATGAAATTAAAAAAATTTTAAATTTAAATTAATTTCAAAAAATGTTTATAGAAAAATGAAAACCTTTTAAACAGCATAAAATATTTACCCTATACCAAGTAATTTAATCTTTTAATTCCTTTTTTTTTGTTTTTTCAAACCAACCCCTCTTTATTTTATTTTATTTCATTTTATATCTTACAAATTGTATGAGTAATAGAGTTAAGTTATTTTCTATTTTTATTTAGCCAAGGTGCGGTTTTTGCATGAATAATTCCACCTCAGTGGTTTTCGCTAAAATAAAATAAAAACAACATCAGTTCTATTAACTCTCTATGCTTACCTTTTACGAAATACTAAACTTTCCCTACAAACTCTTCCTGCTTTTATTTATTCTAAGTATTTTTTTATATATATTTTTGTTATTTGCAAAAATACAAAGAATGTAATTGTTTTGAAATCTACAATAATTCTACAAGAGAGTTAATGGAAATGTCAAAACAGCAATGACATGTTATAAGGAAAAGCTATAGAAAAGTATTAAATAAAAACAACGGAAAAAATCAGCATAAAAAGTTGTGAAAGTAAAAATGCAATAGAGTAGAGGAAAATAAATGAAATTAAGTGGAAATATTAAAAGGAATTAAAGACAGAAAAATATAACAAAATTGCTAAAAAAAAGGAAATAAATAAATAAATAAATAAATAAATAAATAAATAAATAAATAAATAAATAAATAAATAAATAAATAAATAAATAAATAAATAAATAAATAAATAAATAAATAAATAAATAAATAAATAAATAAATAAATAAATAAATAAATAAATAAATAAATAAATAAATAAATAAATAAATAAATAAATAAATAAATAAATAAATAAATAAATAAATAAATAAATAAATAAATAAATAAATAAATAAATAAATAAATAAATAAATAAATAAATAAATAAATAAATAAATAAATAAATAAATAAATAAATAAATAAATAAATAAATAAATAAATAAATAAATAAATAAATAAATAAATAAATAAATAAATAAATAAATAAATAAATAAATAAATAAATAAATAAATAAATAAATAAATAAATAAATAAATAAATAAATAAATAAATAAATAAATAAATAAATAAATAAATAAATAAATAAATAAATAAATAAATAAATAAATAAATAAATAAATAAATAAATAAATAAATAAATAAATAAATAAATAAATAAATAAATAAATAAATAAATAAATAAATAAATAAATAAATAAATAAATAAATAAATAAATAAATAAATAAATAAATAAATAAATAAATAAATAAATAAATAAATAAATAAATAAATAAATAAATAAATAAATAAATAAATAAATAAATAAATAAATAAATAAATAAATAAAACTGAACTGGAACTACAACTGCACTAGAACTGAACTACAACTGATTGAGAGCACAACTAGAAGTGATTTAAAACTGAACTAAAACTGATTAAGAACTGAACTAGAACTAAACTAGAACTGATTATGAACTGATTTAGAACCTTACTAGATACTGATTTAGAGCCAAGTTTAAAACTGAATTTAGGCCTTAAATAAAGAATATTTTCTTTTTTTTTAAATCCTAATTATATAATAAAAATATTTAACATTCCGCTACAATGAATTAAAAACACATGTTGTTTCTTTAATTACTTAGGAATTTTTTAAATTCCTCAACTGTTTTATATCACATATGTAAAGCAAAAGAAAAAGTTTTTTTCTCTTAACAAAAGACAACTTGAAATAAAATTATTTCGTTCTTTAAACACACAAAGGACATCTTAAAACATGTGTTTAGTTTTAATTTAAAAAACTTTTCTTTAGCTGCAATTAACTTTCACTAGCTGCTGTTTAAAGATAGATAAAGAGATACATATCGCTGAAAGGTGCTAAATGGGAAAATTTCTACAAAAAGAAACTTTTGTAGCTAAAGAAAAAAATTATTGGTGTATAAAAAAGAAAGATAAAAACGTAAAACACCATTGCCAATAAAAATTTAATTAAGGTATATAAAATTGAATTAAATTTTGTTTAAAAAAAAAAAACCTTAAGGAAATGGTGTATTTTGGTTTAATTTTGGCTTTTCTTTTGCAACAACTTTTTTTCTTTTAAAAATTAATTGTAAGAAATTAGGTTTTTTCTTACATACAACTTCCATATGATAAAACAAGTTCTTGTAAAACAGTGTTTCTTTTCCTTTTTTTCTTTACTACTACCTTCTCTTCCTCGTCCTCTTAACATTGTAGAAAATTTAGGTACTTTTTTTCCTCTTACTCTTACTTTTTGAAGTACTCATCAGTGGTTGTAGGTAGTACTTCAACAAATGTTTTTAGCTAAATTATTACACAAAACTGTCACTTTATATTCATAAAACTCACACATGTATACGAAAACCTAAACAGGAGTATGCAGTGGAATTTAGTAGGTTTTCAACAAAAAAAAAAAAAAAAAGGAGGACACTTTTATTTCTATGGTCTCATATAAGCAATTATTGCTTACATTTATGCAACAAGGTGTATTACATTCTATCTCTACACTCATATTTTCTACTGAAAACTTTAGTGTGTCAGTGTGTGTGTGGTTAGAATATTTCCTTATATTAACTCATTTTACTCATTTACACGCTTGACCCATTTATTTGAGAGTAAAAAAAAAAAAAAGAAGAAGTAAAAAATACAAAGAATCTCATTTAATTTATGAACAAAAATACATTTAAAATATTTTTGGGAGGAAATTTCACTTTTATGTTGGTTTTATTCGGAAAATATGAAAAAAATATTTTAATGAATGTAAAATTTATACAAAAGGACTTTATAATCTATATATATAAAAGAGTAAAGTGACTGATTCATCATCCCTCAGCCCAAACGGCTGAAGTTAGAGAGACGAAATTTGTAACGTAGGTAGGTCTCGCTCCATATAGATTGTATGATAGGATTTTAAAAAATTCTTATGTTTAGGGGGTAAAAATGGGTAAACAAAAAAGTTGAATAGTTATTGTTATTCATTTTAAAAATAATCGGACAGGTGTCTGGTACTTTTTTGAAAATCGCCCCTTTTAGGCAGAAAAGGATAAAAACTGTAGTTTGGTACTATTTTTTGGCATCTTTTTAAATCAGTCAACATGCAGATAAAATTTACCTCGTATTCGTAACTTATCGAAAAATGACCAACACAAATTTGGTACTTTTTCGAAATTCGAACATCTAAGGGGTAAAAATTGTACCTATTTTTGGTACTTTTTTTCATAAATCATTTTTTTTTTTAAATTTATTGACATAAGCATATGCGCAGTTTAATATGGGATCCCACTATAATTTAGAAATTCATTGGAATACATTTTTTGTTATATCCATTGGGGAAAAAGTACCAAAAAGGGAGTAAAAACCTATTACTAAATCTGAGTTTGAAGCTTATCGAGGAATACTATTGTGTGCTGGATTCTTGCATTTAAACAAACTTCATAAGTCTGACTTATGGAAAACAAACTCGCATACGATATATCGAGCTTCAATGAGAATTCAACATTTCATTGCTATCAGTCGTTTTATAGGATTTGATAATGGAAATACATGTCAGGAGCGCCAGCAAAACGCCAAAGCCGCAACCATTTCAGATATTTTATTGATGTTGAATAGGAATCTTCAGAACAACTATATAGCAGGAGCAGAAGTAACCGTTGATGAACAATTATACCCTTATTGTGGAGGTACTGGAATCACTCAGTATATACCTTTAAAGCCAGCTAAGTATGTCATAAAAGTTTGGTGTGTGTATGATGCTATTACTTCCTATTCACTGAAAGGACAAATTTACACAGGTATGGCATCTTCTGGAAAACGAGAAAGAAACTATGTCAAAGATTTATATAATAATCTGTTTCGGAGAGGTGGACATAATATGGTATGTGATTCACAAGCTACAATTTAGCCTCTAATTTGATGCTGAATAACAATTTGTCAATTTTGGGAACCAAAATTTTTTCTAATCCAAGTGGAAGATTAGTGGAAACATTAATCGTTGGATTTATTAGTAACATAAACATGTGTTCATACATTCCAGAAAGGAACAAGTGGATTGTATTGATTTCTACATCACATTATAAAATTGAAACTGAAGCATAGAAGGAGTGGAAAATATGGATAATATACAACAAAAAGGAGAAGAAAGCGATGCCCTTTCGCTACATTATTATCCATATAACAAAACAATCTACAAATAAAAACTTAACAAATCGCAGATTATTTCTGCAGCAGCTGAGCGAACAACTAGCTATAGAAGAAAATCAAAAAAGATCGCAAAATGTGCAAATAATGCTACACTTTTATTCTAGAAATGGAATTGAAAGCATGTAGGGAGGACCAGTAAGATGAAAGGGATGAAAATTTTTCTATTCGAAGCCAAGAAGTTCGAGAAATTAGCGGAAGAACGAAGCCTAAAGAAAATTGCTTTATGTGTTATAGAAGAAAACCTACCAGTATGGGCTTAACATTCAGAAGATATTACGGAATGTAGGGGCTGCAAAGCCTAAAATAAAATTGTTGTTATATTTATTGTAAACTAAAGTAACTAATATTTATAAAAAATAAAACATAATAACAAATAAATATTTTACTTGTATTCGATAAAAAATTTTCATAAATTTCTCTATACATACCCAGGTATTCTGGTTATAAACGTAAGGTGTACCTTCACAAAAACACTTATAACTGTGGCTATAAAAACTCTTTTAATTATACCCTACATCACCATAGGTGGTTGGGGTATTTTTTGTATGTGCTGATGTTTATAAAGTATAGAAAGAGTTATCTAACACCCACCTTGAGGTATACTAATCGACTCAGAATCATTTTTTAAATCGATCTAACGATGTCTGTCCGTCCGTCTGACTGGCTGAACGGCTGGCTGGCTATCCATGTAAACTTTGTGCACAAAGTACAGGTCGCAATTTTGAAGATATTTCAATGATATTTGGCACAGGGGACTTTTATGATACAAGGTCGAAGACTATTGAAATTGGTTGCGATCGATCCATTATTTCAACTAGCACCATACAAATGTCCCTCCGGAATAGAGTTTCAAAACTCAAGAATGCCTTAAAAATTTTAATATTTTAATGAAATTTGGTGAGAGGGAATTTTGTATGTTTAAGGAAATTTGTATGTTTATAACAAATTTCATGAAGATCGGTCCACAATTGACCATAGCTCCCATATGTACCCTTCTTCCGAAAATCACTTTAACTTACACGATTCCCATACGAATGTTAGTATCAAGTTAATATGCTACACACGAATTTACTGAGAATTGGTCCATAATTTACCACACCTGCCATATAAACCCACTTCCGGGAATTACCCAAAAGTGCATAAAATTATATATAAAAGAAAATTTCTGGAAAATTTTATATAAAAAGAAAATTTAGAAAAAGTTTTCTATTAAGAAAAAATTTAGAAAAAGTTTCTAGAAAATTTTCTACAAAAACAAAATTTAGAGAAAATTTTCCATAAAAGGAAATTTTTAAAAAATTTTCTTTAAACAAAATCTTTAATTTTTATTTTATTTTTACTCACAATTATTTATGCTCCTTTTTATAAAACTTACCTAAAAAGAAAAGAATTAAAAAAGAAATGTAAATAATAGTTTTTTTTTTAATTATTATTAAATTAAATTCAAGCTGCAAAAATATGTTGATAAAATTCCCAACAATTTTTAACATTTTTTTTTTCTTGTCATTTATCAATAAATGTTGATTTCTTTCTTTTTCTCTCTTTCTCTCTCTTTTCATTTTTAAAAATATTTCATTAAATTTCTTTTAATTAAATTTCTTTTTATGGTTTTCTCTTGTTATTTACGTGAGATTTTTTTAATTTTATATTCCTGCTTTAAATTCGTTGTTGCTCCTTGATTTAAGTTGACTGCAATTTTTGCATTTGCGAAACAAATGTCAATTTGTTGCAAAAGTATTTTAATAAAAGGAATCAACAAAAGAATGAAAAGTAAAAAATACTTTTAATTTTTATTATTTAAACAGAGAATTTCTTTTCTCCTAAAATGCATGATGATGAAGTGAAAAATGTAGCTTAAGGAGAGCAAAATAAAAGAAGGAATAAAAGAAGGATTGGGATTTGTTTTTTAACTAAAAGTTTATCTTGTTTATTCTATTTTTTTTTTCTTATTTTAAAATTAAGAATAAAAAATTAGGGAAAGTTTTTGATATGAATTTTAATTATTTTCAAATTTAAAAAAGAAGGAAGGGAGCCTTAACACTGATTTCAGTCATATGACTTTTGAAGATCTCAAAACTGCTTAAATTAGCTTCAATTCTAATACTTTTATAAAATGGTTTCATAAATTCCATCATAATTCTTTATAAAGTCTTTTCATATCTTAAATTATGGTATTTTATATGCCCCTCCAATATCTTAAATCGTAACTCCCTTAACATCCTTTCCCTAGCTTTACTTGTAAGTCCTTTTAAAATCCTCTTTCTATTTTTATATCACTTCAAATTGTCCCATTTATCGAATATTGCTTATTTATGTTTAATAATCTTTTTCTAACATAAATTTCAAGTTTAATACAACCCATTTCTTTTTTATCTTATAATAACTTATTTCCTGTCTCGTAAAGGTAAATGTTTCCATAGAATTTAAATACCTCTTTAAAATAATTTTTACTGCCTTCCTGTTAACATGATAAATGTTTCAACATTTCATTTTTATTTTTTCTTTTCTATAAATTCCTTCTAAGTAAATTATGTCTGTAAAGAGTTTAAACATTTAAACATTTGTATGCCTTTGCTTTTCAGCGGAAATTTATCAAAACCTCTTGGGTAACATTTTTAGTTTATTAACATTAATTCGTTACGTAGTTCCAGCTAAAAAAAAAAAGGAAAAACTGCTGCCACTTAAACGCAATAAATGGGTAAGTAAACGTAAGACTATAAATATTTTTATATGCTGACTGTGACTCTTTGGGGAAATATTATTATTAATACTATATATTTTTTTTTTTTTTTTGCTTAATAATTAAAATTTTCATACATTCGCAAGTTTTGCTAGATTGTAAAAGAACTTACATTTTGTGTAAAAAGTCCCAAAGTGAAAAAAAAAATAAATGAAAAATATTAATGTAAAGTTGTAATATTCATGAATAATTAATTAATACATGAACATACAGAAAAGGAGCAGTAAATTTTAGTATCAATAAGACTTAAAACGCAGCTAAAAAAATAAAGTTGTTTAAAGTAGCAAAACGAAAAAGAAAGCATAATAAGCTGCAGGAAATTTGGAAATAAAATCAATTTAAAGTTATGAAAGTTATAGCCGAAAAAAAGAAAAGCAACAAAAACTATAAGCGAAAGAAAGAAATTAAAAATAAATAGATATAAATAAAGATAACCGACTAGACAAGACACCAGACAGTTTAAAATATAAACTTGAAGCTTATTCCACAGTTTCTACTACATTCTATTTTATAAACGAGATTTAAGTCTATTCTATTCTATTCTATTCTATTCTATTCTATTCTATTCTATTCTATTCTATTCTATTCTATTCTATTCTATTCTATTCTATTCTATTCTATTCTATTCTATTCTATTCTATTCTATTCTATTCTATTCTATTCTATTCTATTCTATTCTATTCTATTCTATTCTATTCTATTCTATTCTATTCTATTCTATTCTATTCTATTCTATTCTATTCTATTCTATTCTATTCTATTCTATTCTATTCTATTCTATTCTATTCTATTCTATTCTATTCTATTCTATTCTATTCTATTCTATTCTATTCTATTCTATTCTATTCTATTCTATTCTATTCTATTCTATTCTATTCTATTCTATTCTATTCTATTCTATTCTATTCTATTCTATTCTATTCTATTCTATTCTATTCTATTCTATTCTATTCTATTCTATTCTATTCTATTCTATTCTATTCTATTCTATTCTATTCTATTCTATTCTATTCTATTCTATTCTATTCTATTCTATTCTATTCTATTCTATTCTATTCTATTCTATTCTATTCTATTCTATTCTATTCTATTCTATTCTATTCTATTCTATTCTATTCTATTCTATTCTATTCTATTCTATTCTATTCTATTCTATTCTATTCTATTCTATTCTATTCTATTCTATTCTATTCTATTCTATTCTATTCTATTCTATTCTATTCTATTCTATTCTATTCTATTCTATTCTATTCTATTCTATTCTATTCTATTCTATTCTATTCTATTCTATTCTATTCTATTCTATTCTATTCTATTCTATTCTATTCTATTCTATTCTATTCTATTCTATTCTATTCTATTCTATTCTATTCTATTCTATTCTATTCTATTCTATTCTATTCTATTCTATTCTATTCTATTCTATTCTATTCTATTCTATTCTATTCTATTCTATTCTATTCTATTCTATTCTATTCTATTCTATTCTATTCTATTCTATTCTATTCTATTCTATTCTATTCTATTCTATTCTATTCTATTCTATTCTATTCTATTCTATTCTATTCTATTCTATTCTATTCTATTCTATTCTATTCTATTCTATTCTATTCTATTCTATTCTATTCTATTCTATTCTATTCTATTCTATTCTATTCTATTCTATTCTATTCTATTCTATTCTATTCTATTCTATTCTATTCTATTCTATTCTATTCTATTCTATTCTATTCTATTCTATTCTATTCTATTCTATTCTATTCTATTCTATTCTATTCTATTCTATTCTATTCTATTCTATTCTATTCTATTCTATTCTATTCTATTCTATTCTATTCTATTCTATTCTATTCTATTCTATTCTATTCTATTCTATTCTATTCTATTCTATTCTATTCTATTCTATTCTATTCTATTCTATTCTATTCTATTCTATTCTATTCTATTCTATTCTATTCTATTCTATTCTATTCTATTCTATTCTATTCTATTCTATTCTATTCTATTCTATTCTATTCTATTCTATTCTATTCTATTCTATTCTATTCTATTCTATTCTATTCTATTCTATTCTATTCTATTCTATTCTATTCTATTCTATTCTATTCTATTCTATTCTATTCTATTCTATTCTATTCTATTCTATTCTATTCTATTCTATTCTATTCTATTCTATTCTATTCTATTCTATTCTATTCTATTCTATTCTATTCTATTCTATTCTATTCTATTCTATTCTATTCTATTCTATTCTATTCTATTCTATTCTATTCTATTCTATTCTATTCTATTCTATTCTATTCTATTCTATTCTATTCTATTCTATTCTATTCTATTCTATTCTATTCTATTCTATTCTATTCTATTCTATTCTATTCTATTCTATTCTATTCTATTCTATTCTATTCTATTCTATTCTATTCTATTCTATTCTATTCTATTCTATTCTATTCTATTCTATTCTATTCTATTCTATTCTATTCTATTCTATTCTATTCTATTCTATTCTATTCTATTCTATTCTATTCTATTCTATTCTATTCTATTCTATTCTATTCTATTCTATTCTATTCTATTCTATTCTATTCTATTCTATTCTATTCTATTCTATTCTATTCTATTCTATTCTATTCTATTCTATTCTATTCTATTCTATTCTATTCTATTCTATTCTATTCTATTCTATTCTATTCTATTCTATTCTATTCTATTCTATTCTATTCTATTCTATTCTATTCTATTCTATTCTATTCTATTCTATTCTATTCTATTCTATTCTATTCTATTCTATTCTATTCTATTCTATTCTATTCTATTCTATTCTATTCTATTCTATTCTATTCTATTCTATTCTATTCTATTCTATTCTATTCTATTCTATTCTATTCTATTCTATTCTATTCTATTCTATTCTATTCTATTCTATTCTATTCTATTCTATTCTATTCTATTCTATTCTATTCTATGCTATTCTATTCTATAGTCCAGACTATAGTGTACCCTATAGACCAGACTATAGTCTATTCTATAGACCAGACTATAGTCTATTCTATAGACCAGACTATAGTCTATTCTATAGACCAGACTATAGTCTATTCTATAGACCAGACTATAGTCTATTCTATAGACCAGACTATAGTCTATTTTATAGTCCAGACTATAGTCTATTCTATAGAACAGATTATAGTCTATTCTATAGTCCAGACTATAGTGTATTCTATAGATCAGACTGTAGTCTATTCTATAGTCCAGACTATAGTCTATTCAATAGTCGAGACGGTAGTCTATTCTTTAGTCCAGACTATAGTCTATTATATAGTCCAGACTATAGTCTATTTTATAGTCCATACTATAGTCTATTCTATGGTCCAGACTATAGTCTATTCTATGGTCTGTTCTATAGTCCAAAGTATAGTATATTCTATAGTCCAGACTATAGTCTATTCTATAGACCTGATTATAGTCTATTATATAGTCCAGACTATTGTATTTTCTATAGTCCAGGCTGTAGTCTATTCTATAGTCCATACTATAGTCTATTCTATAGTCCAGACTATAGCCTGTTCTATAGTCCAAACTATAGTCTATTCTATAGTCTATTCTGTAGTCCAGACTATAGTCTATTCTATATTATTTTCTACAGTCCAGACTATAATCTATTCTAAAATCTGGACTGTAGTCTATTCTATAGTCCATACTATAGTCTATTCTATAGTCCAGACTATAGTCTATTCTATAGTCCAGACTATAGGCTATTATATAGTCCAGGCTGTAGTATATTCCATTGTCCAGACTATAGTCTATTCTATAGTCCAGACTACAGTCTATTCTATATTTCAGATTATAGTCTATTCTATAATACAAACTATAGTATATTCTGTAGCCCAGACTATAGTTTATTCTACAGTGCAGGCTATAGTCTATTATATAGTCCAGACTATGGTCTATTCTATAGTCCAGACTATAGTCTATTATATAGTCCACACTATAGTCTTTTATATAGTCCAGACTATAGTATATTCTATAGTCCAGACTATAGTCTATTCTATAGTCCAAACTTTAGTCTATTCTATAGTCTATTCTGTAGTCCAGACTATAGTCTATTCTATAGTATATTCTACAGTCCAGACTATAATCTATTCTATAGTCTGGACTGTAGTCTATTCTATAGACCAGACTATAATCTATTCTATAGTCTGGATTGTAGTATATTCTATAGTCCAGACTATAGTCTATTCTATAGTCCAGACTATTTTATATTTCATTTGACACTATAGTCTATTCTATAGTGGAGACTTCATTCCATTCTATAGAATATTTTGTAGTCGAAACTTTAATCTATCCTCTGGTCGAGACTATAGTCTTTTTTATGATCTAGACTATAGTCCTTTCTATAGTTAAGTTTATATTCCATTTTATAGTGAATTCTTTATCCAAGTCTATATTTTGTTTGAAAAACTATGCTTTATTCTATAATAACATTTTAATATATTTTATGGTTTTATTACACCATCTGTTTATATTTTTACCTTTATAATTTCTTTTCTAGAAACTGCTTTTATTCTTGTCTATATGTTTCCTTTCTCCCTATAAATATTCATAAAATTTATGTTTATTTCAGCACTATTCAATGCATTTTTAAAATTGCAGATTTTTTTCTGTTTCACATACAACAAACATCTATTTATTTTCAATCGTTAAATCCCTTTTTAATCATATTCATAGGTTTTGCTAAAAAAGGAAACAAACAAGTGATATAGAGAGAGAAATAAAAAATAAAAAATGCACCACAAAGGACGTGACTATATAGTTTTTAGCTGTTAAGGATATAAACACTTGCAAATATAATGTACTATATATACAATGTGGAAAACATTCATTGTTATGAATATTTTGTTATTTAAACATAAAAATAGTACATGGGGTACATTTGAGTACGAAAAAAATTGTAGTTTGTAATTTTGAATAATTTAAAAACAAAAAAACTGGGTTTAGGAAAGAAAAAAGTTTAGGATAGAAAAATGCATACATGTGTAAAAAAATATCTGGTACTTTAGATATGTTTCATATAAGACAAAGGCGCTTAAAATAGTATGATAAAGTACTCTACAAAATGTACAAATAGTTCTAAAAATAGTATCATTTAGTCAGTAAAATTTATTATTTTTTAAATCCTCGCTAGTCGCAGCCTACTGCTATTTAATTTTGCATTACGATAGTCTTTCATTCTGTAAACCCCCTCTTCTTTTTGATTTTTTTCTTTTGGTACTTAAAAATATTCCCTGTAATATTTTTTTTATTCCCTAGCAAACTTGCAGTAGTTATATGTACCATGTGCTGCTGTGATATTCATACATGTGTAGGTATGGAGTGTCATTATTTATAGCATTTTAAAAATGTGTGAATTCTCCAAGTTAGTTGTATTTTTGCAGTTGTTTTTTATGTAATTTTTTCTCCAGCATTTTTTTTTTTTTTTTATCTTGTAGCTCATGAACATTTATATGAAGATAATATTTGTTACAAAAGGATTTTTATGTTATTTAAAAGGGAATTTATATAAAGTTGTTAAATTTTTTTTTCTGAGAAGTAAATAAGAAAAAGATTTGTACAATAAAAATATTATAAAAAAAAGAGAAATTTTGGGGAGATATAGTTTTGTAGATTTTTATAAATACCAGACAAAAATGTCAAGACAAATTGTATTAAAAAATGTGTTATTTTCCAAAAAAAAAAAATAATATTAATAAAATTTTTCAGCTAAATTAAATTTAAATTTCTAAATTATTTTTTTAAATAAATTATTTTCCTACTATTTTAATTTAATTATTCGAAAATTACGAAATTAAGTTCGAAAATTTCGATATTTAAAAAACTTCAATAAAACTGGGTATTTTATAATAAATAAATTTTTTGTTCAATAAATTAGTTTTTCTTCTATTTCAGTTATGTTCGCAAATTTCGAAATTATAGGAAAATGTTGAGCACGTAATTTTCGTGTGTGCACGATTTGATCATAATAGACTAGCCCTTGAGGATATGTTAGGATATAGTATTAACCTAAGGAACATTATTTGAATAATGTTAGCCTCCCTAGAAAACTGTGCAGTTTTGTAAAGTACAAATTCGTAGATTGGAGCGAATGTGCAAAGGTGGCACAATATAGATAAAGTCCTCACCATTCCTTGCAACGGAAAGCTTTGCGGCAGTTCCACAGGTACGTTTTTGTGTCTGAACTCCGAGGTGTTTTAGCATGTTAGAGTATCGCACTTCTGGTAACCAGTGTCAGAGTCTTTCATTAATTTACCTCGTTAATAATAACACTGGTCAACAAAAAAATCCTCCCCCATTGATGAATAGTTGGACTTGATGTATTTTGATGTGCTAAACACACATCAGGTCTGGATTTTGTTTATGGGCGTGTCTAATATTTCGCCCATAGTAAGGCCATATATTTCCTCATAACTCAAGAACGGTGTGCACGATTGATCAAAGTGATACACCAAAAGATGCGGACTAAAAATATCCTCCAATTCTCCCAACTTAATTTTTTTATGTGCTCAATAGTTTTGGAGTTATTTTGAAATAAGTGTCCGAAAAAAATAATTTTCATGCAAAATTTTAGATTTTTTTGTTACTAAAATTTCTTTTAATAAATGAAAACATCTAAAATGTTAAAGTTTATCATATTTATCTTAAAGCTGGTAATGCTGCGAATAAAATAAGGCATGTATCTTCAAAATTGATGTATAAATCTTGATTTTATTCACAAATAAGTAAAAATACCCATGTTACATACAATTGAGTAGAAATATAGTGGTGGCCAAAAAAATAGTTTTCTTTATTTTTTCTTGAAACAAAAATAGGTGGACTAGGTGGTTTCTGACGAGTTAAACAAGAATCTGCATTCACTTTTTTTCTATCGGGTACTGATTTTTTTTTTATGTGCATGACTAATATCATCATCACCTTATTCAGCGGTCACACTATAACATTCGAGAATGGTTTGTCAATCTTAGGCTATAACTCAAGAACCCTTTACACGATTTTGATAAGTGATACATCAAAAAATGCATACGAAAATTATCTTCAAGGTATGTCAACAATATTTTTCATTTGCTTAGGAACTTGAGAGTTATGGATCAAAATTTTCATCACTTTTCAAAAAAATAAATTTTAAAATTTTATTTACTAATTACCGAATAACTACGGAAATATTAACTAGACAAAAAATTATATAAATTCAGCTTAAGGACAATTTAGGTCGCTATATATTAAAGTTCAATTTATCTCAATTGGAAAAACCGTTCTTGAGTTATACAAGTGTGTCTGCCTAAAGGTGGGGTCATAGTAGTCATGCCCATAAAATAAAAAAATCAATGCGTAATAGAAAAAAAGTAAAAACTGATTCTTATTTAGCACGTTGAATACTATCTAATCCACCTATTTTTTTTATTTAAGACGAACATTTTTTTTTTTTCTTTTACCCACTAGTGTATTTCCACTTGCAATAGGTATGCTTGGGTATCCAAACTTAACTGTGAATCCAATCAAGAATTGTGCATCAATTTTTATAATACGTGGCTTTATTTACTCGTAGTTTTGCCAGCTTTGAGATAAGGGTGATAAACTTAAATATTTTTTATGTTTTCATTAAAAAAAAAAGTTTTAGTAAAAAAAAAAAAAATCTTGAATTTTGCATGAACAATATTTTTTCCGACACTTTTTTCGAAATATCTTCTAAACTATCGAGCGGATAAAAATTTGATAGTAAGGCGATTTAAAGCTAATTTTATTCCGCATATCTTGGTATAGCATTTATATAAATCGTGCATACCGTTCTCAAGTAATAGTGAAATATACTCGATTAATCGGCATATTTAGAGCACAATATTAGACACGCTTGTGCAAGTTTTTTCCGACACTTTTTTCGAAATATCTCCTAAGCTATTGAGCGGATAAAAATTTGATAGTAGAGCGATTTAAAGCTAATTTTATTCCGCATATCTTAGTATATCATTTATATAAATCGTGTATACCGTTCTCAAGTAATAGTAAAATATACTCGAGTAATCGGCATATTTAGGGCACAATATTAGACACGCCCATAAAAAAAAAATCTGCTGAAAGCAGATTCGAGTTTAGTATGAAGCTGATCGAAAAAAAAATTGTTTGTCGACCAGTGTATTCTATCTAGACTATAGTCCATACTATAGTCAGGTGTAATAGTCTATCTTTGAGACTAAAGTCTATATTATAGTTGACTCTATACTCTATTTTATAGTTGAATTTATAGTCCTGCACTATAGTGAAGACTATAGTCTGTCCTATAGCTAAGACTTAAGTTTATTCTATATAAGATATTATATGCAGTAAAGAATATAGAGTTTATTCTTATCTATTTATACTATAGTAAATTCTATAGTCAATTTTGTAGTCTGGACTTTTGTATATTTTATAGTCGAAACTTTATTATAATCTATAGTCGAGACTGTAGTAAGGAGTAAGATCGACAAATTCTTAACATACATAGTATTCAATAACTTGAAAAGGATTGATCTTAGAGTTTTCATTATTTTTTTAATCATTTGTTAATTTAGCACAGATCACAGAAATATATAATTTTTATGGTTCTAACCACTAATTATAAAATTGTGGACCATTTTTGAAAACCATTTCTTTGGAGATTTGATACTTGCTTCAGTCACTTTTTTGGAACAGTGTGCACATCTTCTGTTAAAATCTTCGGTATTTTGGAACACCTTTTTTGTGCTCTTGAATTCACTTTTAACAGGAGCTCAATATCTCTCCACTGGTCTAAGCTATGGACAATTTTGAAAATTGACCTCTCTTTGCATTAAAACTATGTTATTGATTTGGTACCACTCCAGAGCTTTCTTACCATAGTGACATGATACCAAATGGATACAAAAATATGTGGACATGTTGTGCTTTCTTAAGAAAAGAAGAAGTCTTTTTTGCAAATATTCCTTTATGCATATTTTGGCATTTATAGATTCGAATGCATCAAATGACTTTCCTGTTTTGCCGCAACTGCAAAAAGCTTTTTATAGCATGAATTTTGTAAGAAATTTTTGCTGCTTTTGGGTCTTAAACTTATCTCCAATATTGCTTCGAGCATTAGCAATAAAAATTTTTGAGACGCAAGCTGCGAAGATTCTGCCAGCACCTACGTTTCTTCTTCAATTATATTATGCTTGAGTATTTTTGTATGAAAATTTGGTTTTAAATTCCGAGTCCTATTTTTGGCTTGTAATTTTTTTTTTTTTGCAAAATTCCAGTTTGGAATTTTTTGAACTTTATATGTTATTATCAACTTTCCCATTAGCTTTAAATTTTCGTACCAAATAGTCGTAGCACTGAGAAAACTGAGCTGATTTTCTACCAGATGTGTTTGGAGTTCCCTTCAATATGTCTTCAATTTTTTTGGCCTTCCCAATATCATGTGGTCCTTTTTTTCTTACCGAACTAGGTTTCACATCAATAGTCAAATTCTCCTGATACTGTTTAATAACATTAGAAACGGTTTTACGGACGACATTTAATTCTGTGGCCAATTATTTGGATTTTTTGAAATTTTTTAATAACTTGTAGGAGGTAAATCTTTTTCGTCATTTATTTTGATGAAATTAAGGACAAATTAACATTATTGTTGTTAAAAATAATAACTGAAGTATTTTTCCATGATAACTAGATCAAAAAAAAATTTTGATATTGATTCCGAAAAAAGTTATGAGGCAAAATGTGTGTTAAGAATTTTTCGATTTCACTCCTTATATTCTGTTGGGGGTTATAGCATATTCTCTAATCTGGATTATAGTCAAATATATAGACTGGACTATAATTTATAACATAGTTAAGACTACTATATTTAGTACTATATTTTTGACTATACTTTATATACTATAGTCTCGACTTTGAATTATATTATAGTCTATTCTATTGTCTTTTCTATAGACGAGTCTATAATTAAATTTATGTTTAAACAATTTTGTTTTTTTATTATTAAAAATTTATTTCTAATAATTTTTTACCCTACACCACTATAGGTGGGGAGGGTATTATGCGTTTGTGCTGATGTTTGTAACACCCAAAAATATTGGTCTAAGACCCACCTTAATTTATACCAATCGGCTTAGAATCACTTTCTGAGTCGATTTAACGATGTCCGACTGTCCGTCAGACCGTCTCACGTTGGGGTAAAAGGGGTCGAAAGTGGCGTTTAATTGAATTTTGAAAATTAACTTTTTTAAATAAAATTGGGTACCGAATAAAAATAGACAAAATTATGTATCAATAACGATAAAAGTCTTTAACGTAGGTTGCGTGGTTTTTGAGTACTGAGCTGTCAAAGTTAAATATTTTTTTATATTTTAAGAAAAGAGGAAAAAAATAAATTTTCATGAATATTCGGTGAATTTTTCTGTAATAAAAAGTGCTTTAAAGAAAAATTTTAAAATGGAGCTATCAACTACAGGTATTTGAGTTTACTTTTATGCAAGAATTTGTAAATTATTTTTTGTCCTGGTATTTTTTGTTATTTTTTTGAAAATAGTCCAAAAATGCACTAATTTTCAAATTTCATGGAATGCAACTAAAAATATAACAAGACTTTTGTTCTGAAAAACTATCTGAAAAATATTACATATTGTCTACTTAAATATTCTGAAATAAAATCGTGCGCATATTTTGCCCGATTTTAGAAATTTACATTTTTGTAAAAAAACTCAAGTTGCTCCAAACCAAAAACAAGTTGCAGATTTTTTTTTATTTTTTTACTTTGTTTTATTTTTCGTTATTTCACTATTGTTTTTTGTTATTGTTTTGTACAATTATTTTAAATAAACAAAATAATTTTACTGCTTAATACAGTCGAACTCAGTTAAAATGAACATGATTTCATGTAATGTTGTATGTATGTCTCCTATCCTCCACAAGTTTTTTATTCACGGCCCAGAAATTAGAAAACATGCTCTTCTACGAATTGGCCAACTTTCTGAGACACCCAAGAAGCAAGAAAAAAAGATTTCAAAAATTACCGGAAACATTTTTCACGAAAATGTAGTAGACAAAAATCAAACGAAGATATATTTAATAGACTTTTGATAAGTTCCAATCCAATCAAGTATGGGGAAAAAGTATAAAATAAAACATATAGACCTACCACAATCCACAGTTGATTATTCTCACTGATGACGATTCTAAAAATGAATTTGTTTACTTACTAATAAATAATAAAGTCAAAAGTGATCACTAAAGTACTGATACCACTTTTTCTGAAGTATGCTTAGTTTTTGACATGTTTAACCCCAATGTATAGACAGACGGACGGACATTACATATCAGGCAGAAAAAATTTGTAAGATTCTTGTAATGCATTTTTTTACTAACTAGTAAAAATCAAACAAGTTGTGATTATAAAAATATCGATTTCACTTTTCCTTGAAGTAAGCGGCCATATTAGATCCATTTTTTCACAATGTACAGACAGATGGACGGATGTTGCCATTTAGCCAAAAAAGATCGTAGAGACATAAGGTACATTTTTTTACTAACTAGTAAAGAACAAAACAAGTTGTAGTTATTAAAATATTCATATCGCCCTTCCTTGAATTATGCGGCTTTCTTCTAACCAATTAATTCTAATGTATAGACAGACGGACGGACATTACCATTCTGCCAAAAAAATCGGAGAATTTTTATAGTTTATATTTTTTAACTAACTAATAAAAAACAAAACATGTTGTGATTATTAAAATATTGATATCGCCTTTTCTTGAATTATGCGGCCATTTTAGACCCATTTTTGCCAATGTATAGACAGACGGACGGACACTACTATTCTGTCAAAACAAATTCAAGAGTTCTAAAGATATCTTTTTTTTACTAACTAATTGATAAAATATTAAATCATGATCATTTAAATATTCATATCACCTTTCTCTGAATAATGCGGCGATTTTAGACCCATTTAATCATAAGGTATAGACGGACGGACAGACATGTGCGTCTGTCCGTCCATGTAAACTTTGTAGTCAAACTACAGTTCGCAATTTTGAACCAAAATTAATGAAAGCCCAAGGACGAAGCCTATTGAAATTGGTTATGATCGGTCCATTATTTCACCTAGCCCCCATACAAATGTCCTCCCGGAAAAGGGTTTAACGATCATAAATCCCTTAAATATAGCAATATTTTAATGAAATTTGGCGCATATAAGTTTCACATAAGTCTTAATAAGTGTGACGATTTTTAAGAAGATCGGTCCATAATAAACCATAGCTCCCATATAAACCCCTTTCAGAAAATCACTTTAACGGGCATAAATCCCATTAAAATGTTAGTATCAAGTTAGTATTCGACACAAATAAGTTTTATATGAACATAAATAATAGTGCCAAATTTTACAAAGATCGGTCCATAATTTACCATAGCTCCCATATAAGGCCCTCTTTTGGGAATCACCCAAAATTGAATAAATTCACATAAATGTCAGCATCAACGTAATATTCTGTATTCGTATGTTTTATTTTACACTTATGAGTATCGGTCCACATTTTACTCCAAGTCTAATAAAAGACCCCTCCCCGAATTATAATGTACACAATCATATGGTCGGGCTTGACCGACTATATCTTTTTCTCTCGTTTCTTTTAAATTCATTTAACTTAAGTTTTTCTTTTACAATTACATTTATTTTATTTTATTTCATTTAATTATTTAATTGTTTTGCAATTTATTACTTTTAATTTAACTATTTGGTGCGTGTTGTTTTCTTTTTCAATAACTTGTAAGTATTTCTGTAAAATGTTTAGTAAAATAAATAAAATATTTTTCTTATATTTGGTTGCTAGTACTGTTGTGTTTTTCTGTTTTTTTCTAAGTTAAAAGTTATTTGCAACACGTACTTGTACTCAACTTTGTTTTGAGTTTTTTTTTTGCTAACATTGATATGTTCTTTTGCTGCTGTTGTTAACGTTTGCTTCATAGTAGTTTTAAAATGTTAAATTTTTATATAAAAAAAACAAAACATCTGTTGCAAACAAAACATTTATTTTGATTTTTCTTTTTTTTTTATCTTGAACTTTGTTACACTTATACACACACACTCTTGCTTATATTAAGTAACATACATTGCATACTTTAAGGCTGGCTTTTTTACTTTTTACATTTCTATAAATAAATATAAATAAATAAAATTTTTCTTGGTTTTGTTTTTTTGTTGTTTTTCATTAAAAAAAAAAATACTTGGTACAATAATTTTGTTACGTGACTGGATTAAAATTTTTGAATTTATTTAAACACAGTTCATAGGGATTCTTTGACTCTCATTTCTTTTTTACGTTTTAGAAGAGATTCTTAGCTTTTTGTAAGTGTTTGTTGGTGTCCTATAACTGTTATTACTAGTGCTGTTGTTGTTATTTTTGTAATTATTGTAAATTACGTGTTAAAGTTGTGAGGTTTTTTTTTTTTTTAAAAAGCCACAAAAACCTCAAATTTTCGTTTTTTTTTTGGGGGGGGGGGGGAAAATATGGGGTTAAAGGAATTTTAATGTTTTATAAAAGTAAATATTTAAGGTCATCATGAGTTGAACTTTGGGATTCTAAAGGACTAAAAGAACGTGCAACGATGGAATAGAAGGAAATCTTATTAAAACAATTTTGTTTTGAAATAAAAATATTTTCCTTAAAACTTTCATAAAAAACACAGTGAAACAAAATAAAAAATACTATACTTTAGCTTAGCTATAGCCATGTGCTTTAAGGGGCCTTAAATTGTTACAATTCCTATTAAATTAAAAATCTATTTATTTTACCTTTCTATCTATTTCTTTATCCTTGACTGTTTAAAATACCATTTAATTACTCATTGGTTACCACTCTTTAAATGAGTGTCCTCAAAAAAAGTACCTGCACTTTATGGCATTGTCTGGCTAATGACTCTATTTAACCGCAAATCAAATGAAGTACTGTGGTCACCAATAACAATAATAACAAAAGCCCATACAACAACAAAATTTTAACCAAAATAGTAAAACAAAACAACAATAAATGTTACCCAAAAAATTATTTATAAACAAACACACAAAAACAAATCAAATTCCCACAATGAAGTAAAACTGCACTAATCAACTCTACAGACAGAGAAAACATTCACACAATTACAAAAAAGAATAAAGAAAATGCAGTTTTACAGTAATAATATAAACCCAGAGCAGGAGAGCCTACATTACACACACTTAAACTTTTAAAAATACATGATGATTATAATCTATATATTAAATAGGAAAACCAATTTCCTGTAACTCTTTTTACATTAACAGTACACATCTGAATATGATAAAAAATATACTATTAGAAAGGTATTTTTCTCATAAATGTGCAGAATATAGATCCGTTTAGTATTTTAGAAGTTTTAAGCAGTAAATGTTGCTACAAACATATATAAAAAACGCATATATGTAAATTATTAAATGAAAAAAAAACGTTAAAAATATAAAAAATCGTCAAACCGAAAAAAAAATAGCTGAAAAAAAATTCGCTTAAAGAAAAACAATTTTAAAAAACATAAAAAAATATAAATAAAACAAATCCGGAAATGTGCATAAACAGAGCACAGTTGCCTAAATAAAAAATGTTTTATTTTGCAAAATTGCTTAAATGAAAAAAATCACCAAAACAAAAAAGACAAACAAAATCGCTAAAATGAGAAATAAAAATGCTTAATTAAAATTAGAACGAAAAAAATAAATAAAAAAAAAAAAAATATTTAAATCTGAAAGGAAAGCTAAAACCAAAAAAAAAGTTGCTAAAACTTTTATAACTTTTTTGTTTATTAACCGATTTTGCCCATTTTCAATCCCAAATAAACCTTATGTAAGACAAAAATGTGTGCCAAATTTCGTCCCCCCACGTTTTTCCGTTCGAGCCCTATTCTGCTTTCAACAGACGGACAGACGGACGGACATAGCTATATCGACTCAGAATTTAACCAGAACCCAGAAAATATATACTTTGTGGGGTCTTAGATGATTCCTTCGACATGTTATACACAGAATGACAAAATCAATCTTTTTGATGGTGGGTATAAAAAAAATCCGCAAAACGAAAGTAAAAAAAAAAAAATCACTATAAAGAAAATTTCCCTTAAAGAAAAATTTTTTCAAAAACAAATAAAAATGAAAATGAAACAAATCATTAAAAAATTTAAAAAACAGAACACAATTGCCTAAATAAAAAATGTTTTAAACAGCAAAATTGCTAAAATGAAAAAAAAAAAAAAATAATAAAAATTACCAAAACAATAAAAAACGAAAAAACATGCTAGGACGCATAAAATCGCTGAAATTAGAAATAAAAACGCTAAATCGGGAGAACGGTAAAACGAAAAAAAATAAATAAAAATGAAACTGAAAAAAGATTCGGCTGTGCCGAATCTTTAATACCCTTCACCATATTACCATCTTACCATCTTATCGACATCATATTACCATATTACCGACAATTAATAAAATTTTCGCCTTAACGTATGCTTGCATATTTTCTAAATCTAAATTTTTTTCAAACTACGAAAATTTGAATATGAAAAAAAAACAATCATAACAGGCTTTGCTTTTAAAAAAGAAACAACAACAATTCCATATATATTTATTTTTGTATGTACAAACTGACTGAATACACAAAGAACAACAACAACACTGTTATTCATTATATTACTGCTGTTGCTAACTAAACTACTTGTCTATACAAAAAACAAGAAACGTCACTAATAGTCATTACAATGCTTAATATACATGTTTGTGTATGTATTTATGTATATTCTTAACAGATATGTTTTAGTTTTTAAAAATAAACAACTACAATTCCATATCTATTTATTTTTGTACAGACTGCATATACAAAGAACAACAACAACAACACTGTTATTCATCATATTACTGCTGTTGATAACTAAACTACTTGTCTATACAAAAAACGTCACTAATAGTCATTACAATGCTTAATATACATGTTTGTTAGTGTATTTATATTCTTAACAGATTTGTTTTTAGGCCATAACTCTGTTGATTATGAACGAATTTGGTTTATTAAAAAAACCGAAATTTTATAAAAATATTTATGACTGATCTATATAAAAATAAAAATCTATAGCTTGAACAAGGGCTTCAAAAATAAAAAAATCGTTTTGTCCGATATCTCAGTTATTACTGAACCAATTTATTTAATTTTTTCAGAACAAAAATTCAGAAAATAATTTTCGAGCCCCCTTTAAAAATTCGAAGTCCCTGGTATATGCAGAGGCTTCAGAAACTAAAAAACCGGTTCTAAAAACCGGTTTTTAAAGCATATCTCCACCATTTATAAACCGATCTTCCTGATTCAAAAAACTGAAATTTTATAAAAATATTTGTGACCGATCTGTATAAAAATAAAAATCTATAGCTTAAACCAAGGCTTCAAAAAATAAAAAATGCGTTTTGTCCGATATCTCAGTTATTTCTGAACCGATTTATTTCATTTTTTCAGAACAAAAATTCAGCAAAAAATGTCCGAGAATTCTTTGTAAAAACGAAGTCCGTAGTGTATACAGAGGCTTCAGAAACTGAAAAACCGGTTCAAAAAACCGGTTTTTTGAACATATCTCCGCATTGTATGAACCTATCTTGCTGAATTCCAATAGCAAAATTCTCGAAAGCATTTCCGATCGTTTGACATACATATTATATATGTCAGTTATCGGTGGGCTTCATAAACGCCATTTCAACCGACACACGGACGGACGGACGGACGGACGGACATGGTCCAATCGTCATCGCTTCTTACAAGGATTCCGAAAATATAAACTTTTTTGCTCTCCGACGAAAATTGTGGAAATTACAAACGGAATGACAAACTTATATATACCCTTTACACCTGTGGTGAAGGGTATAAAAAGTTCTTAAACGGAAAAAATACTTAACCAAAATATCGGCGAAAGGAGGAAAAAAATTACTCAAACGACGAATTAAAAAAAAAAATGGTGAAACCGCAAAAATCGCCAAAAAATAAACTAAATTGGAAAAGATCGCTAAAATGAGATTAAAATGTGGAGCGGAAAAAAGTAAATGATAAAAAAACCAAAAAATAGCTACAACGACAGAAATCGCTAAAATAAAAACAATAATATATCGTCGAAACAAAAACGTGACTACACCACAATGAAAAAAATTGCTAAAATAAAAAAACGCTGAAATAAAAAAATGCTTACTTATTGCATTGTTTTTTATTTCAGCGTTTTTTTTATTTTAGCGATTTTTTTCATTGTGGTGTAGTCATACCAAGTAAGAACAAAAAAAGAATATACTAAAACGCTAACAAGACAAAATTTTTCAAAATAAAAGATCGTTAAAAACCATTTAACAAAAATTTTTTTTAAAATTTAAATACCGTAAAAAGAAGAAAAAAATTAAAGAAAAGAAACAACTATAAAAACAGAAAAACATGCCAGCAGTGAAAAAAAATCACCAAAATGAAAAGAAAACGCGAATTCAGTAAGACCGTCAAAACGGAAAAATTGATAAAATGAAAAAAAAAAAAAAATAAAAATAAAAAATGGCGCATAGAAAAATCGAAATCTACATCAAATTCTAAGGAAATTACCCAAAGAGAGTATGAGTCTAAAATGAAAACCTAGCTCACGCCGAGAGACATGAAGATTTTATTATAAGATTTTTCAAAAAAATTTCATAGATTTAATGGAAAACAACATGTTATCACTAAATACAAACATAATATTATGGTGGGTCAATTAAATTCAGCAAAAAACATTTAGAAAAGTGTATTTTGGAAAAAAGGTCTTAAAGAAAAAATAAAATAAAAACAATGTTTTATTTACGATGTTTTCAAATATCTCAGCAACCAAGCAACTCTCTATTCTAAAATCTTAAGTGGTATAGGAAATCTATATTGACATATGGATTTTGGCAAAATGTTGAAAATAGCGTTCGTGATATAGCTTTCCAAGACTTAAGGTATGATCAATGACCTTTAACCTTTATTTATAAAAAAAATGTGGAATTCCATTTTGGAGGTGCTCCCATTACCTATTATTTGAAACCTAATTCGGATCTGTATCTTGAGTAGTTTTCGAGATACAGCGAACTCGCGGTAATGTGAACATCCAATATAATGAACTATCCACTAATGTGAACACTCAGTTTTTTATATGGGCGCTCTAAATAGTGAACAATTTTTTTTTTTAATTTTTGGGGATTTTTTAATTTGTAGAAGCATTTATTTTTAATGTTGGGAATCCCCGAATTAATAAATACCATAGTATGCCATTACTTTAAAGGTATTTAATGCTAGTCGCTTTATGTAACTTGTTGCGGTAGGTTCGTGAATTTATTTTTAAAATTAGTAATGTCTAAAAACAGTCGAAAGTTTTTATCCTTAAATGAAAAATGCGAAATTTTGTAAAATTTAAAAAAAGGATCGAATGTTACAGTGTTAAGTAAAAAGTATAAAGTTGCAAAATCAACGATAGGTTCAATAAAAAATAAAAAAGACAATATTTTAAAATGTGTGAACAATACGTTTTATGGACCCGGAAAACGCAAAACATTACGATCTTCAGAGCTTCCAAAAATGGAAAAATCGCTCTATATGTGGTTTATTTGCATGCGGAATAAAAACCTCCCTGTAAGTGGGTTGATGTTGAAAGAGAAAGCCAAACAAATTCACAAAAACATAAGTGAAAACGGAAATGACTTCAATGCTGGCGATGGGTGGCTACAAAAATCTAAAAAAGAGATACGGAATTCGGCTCCTTCAGATAAGCGGTGAAAAACTTTCTGCGCAATATCAGTTCGTAAATCCTTTTAAAATTAAATTGAAAGCAAAGATAGAAGATTTGGGTTTATCCAATGATCAGTTGTATAATGCCGATGAGTCTGGTCTATATTGGAAACTTCTCCCACAAAAGACATATGTAACGTCATTGGAGAAAAGCGCTCCAGGTGCAAAAATGGAAAAGCAAAGGATAACATTTTTATGCTGTGCAAATGCGTCAGGATCTCATAAAATAAAACTTTTAGTAATAGGAAAATCGAAAAATACTCGCAGTTTTAAAAATTTTATCTTTCCCGTAAACTACAGAAATTCAAAGTCTGCTTGGATGACTTCTTCCATTTTTAAAGAATGGTTTCACAACTGTTTTGTGCCAGAGGTAAGTAAACATGTAAAAATAGTTCAATTGGGATTCTTACTGTTTTATTTTTCATTAAGGTGACAGATTTTTTAACGAAGAAAGGATTACCAGTAAAAGCTTTACTCCTAATAGATAATGCCCCATCCCATCCACCAGAATCCGACCTTAAATCCGAGGATGGTTCCATAGAAGCTATGTTCATGCCTCCAAATGTAATGGCTCTGATCCAGCCAATGGATCAAAATGCAATTAGAATCACCAAACTTCATTATAGGAACAGTCTTCTGGCAACAATTATTGCAAAAGAGGGGGATTTGCTTGAATCGATGAAAAAAATCACACTTAAAGAAGGAGTTTCTATTCTAGAGGCATCCTGGAACCGAGTTGGTAAAGAAACTTTATCTAACTGTTGCAAAAATATTTTGAATATGGTAAATGATGAAGACGATCCTGAATTTAATGTTCCTTTGAGCGTTTTAAAAGAAAAGTGGCAATCAGAGGTTAGATCTTTAGAAAATACTGCTGCAGATCTTCTACAGACATTGTGCCCTCAAGAAGTATTTACTGCTGTAAACATTAGAGATTGGATCAATAATTCTTGTGAGGACGTCACGCCATTTGATGAAAATAATTTAACTGAAGAGTCCGACAATGATGACGACTGTTTTATTGAAGCGCCTGAAAACAACATTAAAGCCAAAGAAGCTGTCGAAATTTTTAACAAAGCTGTCCAATGGGCTGAATTTCAAATGGTATTAAAAAAGTATTAAAAAAAATCAGCGAATTGGCGGTAATTAAGCTGGTCGAACAAAAGAAAAAACAGAAAATAATAACCGATTATTTCCATATTTAATTATATATGTATGTACCTATCTTTTTTCATTGTAAATTTTATTTATTTATTTTTTTTTTTTGTCGTAATATTTTGTTTGTTTTTTATGTACATACTACGTATGTACTCTTTATAAAATGGATTTTTAAAAACTTTTTATGTTCCAAATAAATTACAAAAAGTTTTTTTAGTAATCTTTGCATTTTCATTCCTTGCAGAAATGATTTTTAGAAAGAATAACTTAGTAATATATATAAAAAAATCACAATCGAAAATGTGAACAAATTCGAAAATATGAACTACCCCAACATTAATTAGTTCACATTATCGAGAGTTCACTGTAGCAGCAATTATATCAAGAAATTGAACGATTTTCCCCAATTTTCATGCCTCTCGGCGGGACCTAAATTTTGATTTTAGACCCATAGTTTCTTATACAAAATTTCTTAGAATTTATTGTAGATTACATTTTTGCTATACGCCTATCTACAAAAAGAATTGACCCACCCTAAATTATTGAAATGTATTTACTTTCTTTACAGATTACAATTGGTTTCGTATTTTTATTTCAATATAGTAGGGGTAACGAAGCATACCAGATATAACATAGTGCTAAAAATACAGAGAATATACTAACACATTTGCAAAAAATGCAGTTTTAGTGTAATAAAATAAACCAAGAGTAGGAGAGCCTATAATACTCTTTTACACTCTTAAAAATACATAGAGGAGTATTGTTAGGAGTTTAATGATGATAATAATGATGTTTATCTTTTTAAATGGGTGTAAAGGGGCATATCTTTTATTTAACTGTGTTGGTAACTATAAAAACAGAATTTAATATGTCAGCCATTTTTCAAATATGTAGTAGATACTATAATATAGAGATATGTGTAAAATTTATTTTAATGTCATTTTAAATGTTTTTTAAATGAATATAAATTTGGGAAATAAAGTTTAGAATTTAAACTACATAAATTTGAAATATATTTTTTTTCAGATGTTTATATAATTGAGTTTAAAATTTGAATATTTAAATATCTTTCTCTTTAGCCTTATATACACATATAAGGGTAAAGTGAAAATAGCGTTAAAATGCATAAGAAAAACCTCAATGCATATTTGTTATTTTTTGAAATTCAAATATCCTTTTACTGTACTTTCCTTGCTAACCAAAAAATCTTTGTAAGCATTTATGAATATTTAACTAGTTTGGTTTTTGCTTTTTATCAAAGTTGGCAACCCACCCTTCCCCACTAAATAACTTTTGTTAAAACAAATATGTTTTTTACTTCTCTCTCTCCCTCCCTCTCTCTCTTTTCCTTTGTTACTAATTCAATTTATATGCTAAACTATTATAATTTCCTTTAAAAAATAGCATATGCTTTATGCTTCCCTTTTTGGTTTTGTAATTTAATTTTAGAATTGCAACTTTTAGCCTTAAGATTTGTTAACCTATTATAATTCATATCCTGGTTTGAAGTAGAACTTTTTTTTTATTAATACACATTTTTTGTACTCATAATTAACTGTAATCTTTTGTGCAAAAAAGGGTTTTTTGCTTGTAGTAAAGCACTCTTTCCTTTTGTGTGGCTTTTAGAAGTAGTTATATAAAAAAAATAACATAACTCTTTGCCCGACTAATAAACTAACCAGCCAAACATCATTCAAGTCTTTTTTGTTTCACTCTTTATGTATTCATTAAATTATCTACTATTATTTTGTAACTTTTATTGTTTGAAATATGAAAAAAATAGGAAAAAGGGAATAATGAGAAATAAAGAAAAAAATATAAAAATTAAAATAGAAAAGTTTTGTGTAATAACACGAAAATAATTAACCCTTTAAGGAGATCAGGATTAAGATTTTTGCAATTTTATACAAAAAAAAAAAAAAAATGAAATTGATACCCTTCACCATATTACCATCTTACTATCTTATCGACATCATATTACCATATTACCGACAATTAATAAAATTTTCGCCTTAAGGTATGCTTTCATATTTTCACATATATAAATCTAAATTTTTTTCAAACTACGAAAATTTGAATATATAAAAAAAATACAATCATAGCAGGCTTTGCTTTTAAAAAATAAACAACAACAATTCCATATTTATTTATTTTTTTATGTGTGTATATACAAACTGGCTGCATATACAAAGAACAACAACAACACTGTCATTCATTATATTACTTCTGTTGCTAACTAAACTACTTGTCTTACAAGCAAAAACGTCACTAATAGTCATTACAATGCTTAATATACAAGTTTATGTATGTATTTATGTATATGTATATTCTTAACAGATATGTTTTAGTTTTTAAAAATAAACCACAACAATTCCATATCTATTTATTTTTGTACAGACTGCATATACAAAGAACAACAACAACACTGTTATTCATTATATTACTGCTGTTTCTAACTAAACTACTTGTCTATACAAAAAACAAAAAACGTCACTAATAGTCATTACAATACTTAATATACATGTTTGTATGTGTATTTATATTCTTAACAGATTTGTTTTTGGACCATAACTCTGTTGATTATAAACGAATTTGGTTTATTAAAAAAAAACGAAATTTTATAAAAACATTTATGACTGATCAATATAAAAATAAAAATATGTAGCTTGAACAAGGGCTTCAAAAATAAAAAATTCGTTTTCCCCGATATCTCAGTTATTACTGAACCGATTTATTTCATTTTTTCAGAACAAAAATTCAGAAAATAATTTCCGAGCCCCCTTTAAAAATTCGAAGTCCCTGGTATATGCAGAGGCTTCAGAAACAGAAAAACCGGTTTCAAAAACTGGTTTTTAAATCATATCTCCGCCATTTATAAACCGATCTTGCTGATTCAAAAAACCGAAATTTTATAAAAATATTTGTGACCGATAAAAATCTATAGCTTAAACCAGGGCTTTAAAAAATAAAAAATGCGTTTTGTCCGATATCTCAGTTATTATTGAACCGATTTATTTCATTTTTTCAGAACAAAAATTGAGAAAAAAATGTCCGAGACTTTTTTGTAAAAACGAAGTCCCTAGTATATACAGAGGCTTCAGAAACTGGAAAACCGGTTTTTTTAACATATCTCCGCATTGTATGAACCGATCTTGCTGAATTCCAATAGCAAAATTCTCGAAAGCATTTCCGATCGTTCGATATATATATTATATATGTCAGTTATCGGTGGGCTTCATAAACGCCATTTCAACCGACAAACGGACGGACGGACATGGTCCTATCGTCATCATTTCTTACAAGGATCTCGAAAATGTAAACTTTTTTGCTCTCCGACGAAAATTGTGGGAATTACAAACGGAATGACAAACTTATATATACCCTTTACACCTGTGGTGAAGGGTATAAAAATTAACTTAACGAAATGTAGAAAATTTAACGAAACTTTATTTCGTAAACTATTTAACACAAAAATTAAGTTTTTACATTTTCTTTTTAGAAAAAGATTTCTAAACAAAACGAGAGAAAAATTTTGTACTTAACGAAACCTAAAAAAACTTAACGAAACCTTATCTTGAAATCTGTTAATAGCACAGTCAAAATTTGTTCACTATCCTTTGTTTAAATTAAAAGGTATGAATTTAGTTAGAAAAAATTTAACTTAGCGAAACACAAAAAACTTAACGAAACTTTATTTCATAAACTATTTAACACAAAAATTTTTCTTTTACATTTTCTTCTTAGAAAAAATATTCTTAACAAATCTAGAGAAAAACTTTGGACTTAACGAAACATAAAAAACTTAACGAAACTTTATTTCATAAAATAGAGGCACCATAAGCCTAATACTTGCAATTTCTTATAGTAAAAATAATTATAAAGTAATTTTGAGAAAAAATTTGGATTTAACGAAACGCAAAAAACTTAACGAATTTTTATTTATTAACGAAACTTTATCTTGACATCTATTAACAGCGCCGCTAAAACTTATGCATATTCCCTTTGCTTAGTCAATAAATATGAATATAATGACAAAAACTTAAAGTTAATGAAACATACAAAACTTAACGAAACTTTATTTCAATAAATTATAAGCACTACGGTAAACATTTTTCATTATCCTAATAAAATAAAAACTCTTGAATAAATATTAGGCAAAATTTTTAACTTAACGAAACATACAAAACTTAACGAAACTTTATTTCGTAAACTGTTCAACCCAAAAACTAATTTTTTACACTATCTTCCTAGAAAAAACATTTTCAATATATTTCGAGAAATATTTTAGACTTAACGAAACATAAAAAACTTAACGAAA
The DNA here is from genome assembly GCA_951394005.1 of Protophormia terraenovae. NCBI lineage: Eukaryota > Metazoa > Arthropoda > Insecta > Diptera > Calliphoridae > Protophormia > Protophormia terraenovae. The sequence continues at coordinate 10,339,064 of OX596076.1, read as the reverse complement.
CTTTATTTCGATAAATTATAAGCACTACGGTAAAAATTTCTCATTATCCTAATAAACTAAAAAATGTTGAATAAATATTAGGCAAAATTTTTAACTTAACGAAACATAAAAAACTTAACGAAACAATATTTCGTTAACTGTTCCAGCCAAAAATTAATTTTTTACATTTTCTTCTTAGAAAAATAATAACGAAAGTTTTTTTTCGAAAACCATAAACACTACGACTAAATTTATTTATTAATTTATTTATTTATTTATTTATTTATTTATTTATTTATTTATTTATTTATTTATTTATTTATTTATTTATTTATTTATTTATTTATTTATTTATTTATTTATTTATTTATTTATTTATTTATTTATGTATTTACTTATTTATTTATTTATTTATTTATTTATTTATTTATTTATTTATTTATTTATTTATTTATTTATTTATTTATTTATTTATTTATTTATTTATTTATTTATTTATTTATTTATTTATTTATTTATTTATTTATTTATTTATTTATTTATTTATTTATTTATTTATTTATTTATTTATTTATTTATTTATTTATTTATTTATTTATTTATTTATTTATTTATTTATTTATTTATTTATTTATTTATTTATTTATTTATTTATTTATTTATTTATTTATTTATTTATTTATTTATTTATTTATTTATTTATTTATTTATTTATTTATTTATTTATTTATTTATTTATTTATTTATTTATTTATTTATTTATTTATTTATTTATTTATTTATTTATTTATTTATTTATTTATTTATTTATTTATTTATTTATTTATTTATTTATTTATTTATTTATTTATTTATTTATTTATTTATTTATTTATTTATTTATTTATTTATTTATTTATTTATTTATTTATTTATTTATTTATTTATTTATTTATTTATGTATTTACTTATTTATTTATTTATTTATTTATTTATTTATTTATTTATTTATTTATTTATTTATTTATTTATTTATTTATTTATTTATTTATTTATTTATTTATTTATTTATTTATTTATTTATTTATTTATTTATTTATTTATTTATTTATGTATTTACTTATTTATTTATTTATTTATTTATTTATTTATTTATTTATTTATTTATTTATTTATTTATTTATTTATTTATTTATTTATTTATTTATTTATTTATTTATTTATTTATTTATTTATTTATTTATTTATTTATTTATTTATTTATTTATTTATTTATTTATTTATTTATTTATTATTTTTTTTTATTATAACAAGTTATAACAAATTCTCTCGCCTATTTTTTTTTTACAGCAATCCAGAGTCTTTGACAGGAGTCGAACCTGTAACCCTCTGGCTGCCATACTACGGCTCGCTGCCATTTAGACTATAGAGTCCCCTTAAAAGTGTCTGTATCTAAGCCAAAAAGGGTTAATTAACTTTTTCCTTTTAGTTATTCATTAATTTTTTGTCTATTTTTTTTTTTTTTTTTTCTCTTTTATTCTTAATGAAAAACTTTTCTATATAAACTTTTTGTCGGTTCTTGTTAAAATTATTATTTTTTTGTCTTTTATCTGCTAAAACATTAACCAACATTGTTAAGGCGGTAGACAAACAAAACCGTTTTTTATATTTTTATGATAAAAACTAAATTTGTTGAATAATTGCAAATAGTGATGTTTGCCTTTAGCATTAGCCTGACAAGTGATGATGGCCAATGCTGCCTTAATTTGGTTACAAATTATTCTATTAGTAAAACTAAAATATTAATTAAGCAAATATAGTCTTAACCACCATGGTTTTTAAATTATGCGACAGAAATTTAAAAAAAATTTTTCCTTTTCAATTTATCTAAAATTATTTCTGGCTTCCGTTTAATTTTTTATTTACTTAGACAATACCTCGTTTAAATTTAATCACTTTGGCCTTGTACATCATTATTTTCATTATTTTAAAACATTTCAATAAATCTTTTATATATAGAGCTAGCTCTTCAGTCTTTAAAGCAAGCTTTAGTTGTTGAAAACTTTAATCCTTTGGGAGAGACACGCATGTACATATAGGTATGTTTTTCTTTTTACATTGGCGTTTTCCCGGAACAATTTCAAGTCAAATACCAAACAAACACAATTTAAAAAATTTACTCTAATAACAAGATGTGATAGTAATTCACACATATATTTATGAAAGTGTACATAACATTGTTTTACAAGCTATAGTAGTGGTAGTTATGATTACTCAGCTACACACATACCTACATGAAACAGTCTTAAATTACAAATTACTCGGTTGACCTAGTTCAACCAGAAAGCGTTTTTTTTTTTATTTTATTTTATTATTTTAACATGTTTTTACTGCTGAGATTGTTGTAGATTTTTTTTATAAATTTTGATGATTTTTCTTAACTATAGGTTTTGAAAAATCTACAGCTGAAAAATCTACAACAACACGGAGACTTTTTGCTCCTGAATACCCATGAGAAAAAGCAGCCCAAAATGTTGTGTAACATAGAGTTTACAATAGTAAAGACTATAATCTATATTATAGCCAAGACTATAGTCTATGCTAAAGTCAAGATTATAGTCTATATTATAGTTTAGACTATAGTTTAAATTACAGTCAAGACTATAGTCTACACTTTAGTCAATACTATGGTCTAAACCAGAGTCAAGAATATAGTTCAAACTATAGCCAAGACCAAAGTCTAAACTATAGTCAAGACAATCGTCTAAACTATAGAAAATAATATACACTATACCCTATACTATAGTATAGACTAAACTATAGCCGAGACTATACTACACTCTATATTATAGCCCAGAATATAGTCCAGACTATAGTCTATTCTATAGTCTATACTATAGCCTATACTATAGTCAAGACTATATTCTATACTATATAGTTGTTTATACTATAGTCTATACTATAGTAGCGACTATAGTCTATACTATATAGTAGTTTATACTATATAGTCCAGACTATAGTCTATACTATATTCTATACTACAGTCTATACTATAGTCTATACTACAGTCCGCACTATAGTCTATATAGTCCAGATTATAATTTATTATAGAGTCCAGACTATAGTCTGTACTATAGTCGAAAATATAGTCCATACTATAGTTGAGACTATAGTTCAGACTATAGTCTATACTATTGTCGAGACTATAGTCTATTCTATAGTCCAGACTATAGTATATATTGTAGTCCAGACTATAGTCTATACTATAGTCCACACTATAGTCTATATTATAGCCCAGACTATAGTCTATACTATAGTCCAGACTATAATCCGTACTATAGCCCAGACTATAGTCTATACTATAGTCCAGACTATAGTCTTTATTTTAGCCCAGAATATAGTCCAGACTATAGTCTATACTATAGTCGAGACTATAGTCTATACTATAGTCCAGACTATAGTCTTTATTTTAGCCCAGAATATAGTCCAGACTATAGTCTATACTATAGTAGAGACTATAGTCTATTCTATAGTCTGTATTATAGTCCAGACTATAGTCTATACTACAGCCCAGACTATAGTCTATACTATAGTCCAGACTATAATCCGTACTATAGCCCAGACTATAGTCTATACTATATTCCATACTATAGTCTATATTATAGCCCAGAATATAGTCCAGACTATAGTCTGTACTATAGTCTATACTACAGTCGAGACTATAGTCTATACTATAGTAGAGACTACAGCCTATACTATAGTCTTCACTTTAGTATAGGCTGTAGTCTATACTACAGCCCAGACTATTGTCTATACTATAGTCCAAACTACAGTCTATACTATAGTCCAGACTATAGTCTATATTATAGCTCAGAATATAGTCCAGACTATAGTCTATACTACAGTCGAGTCTATAGTCTATACTATACAGTAGTTTATACTATAGTCTGTACTATAGTCCAGACTATAGTCTATACTTTAGTCCGGACTATAGTCTATACTATAATCGAGACTATATTCTATATTATAGCCCAGAATATAGTCTATACTATAGTCTGTACTATAGTCTGTACTATAGTCTATACTATAGTCTGTACTATAGTCTATACTATAGTCTGTACTATAGTCTGTACTATAGTCTATACTATAGTCTATACTATAGTCCGGACTATAGTCTATATAGTCCAGATTATAATCTATTATATAGTCCGGACTATAGTCTGTACTATAGTCGAGACTTTAGTTCAGACTATAGTCTATACTATATTCGAGACTATAATCTATATTATCTATACTATAGTCTATGCTATTTTTAAGTTTTATAGTTGAGTATACACTTTAGGCAAGGTTATAGTTTAAACTATAATCAGGACAATATTTTACATATTTTTTTTTGGCTGTCTGTAGCTCTAGATTTGTATGGTATCTTGTATATTTGCATTAAAGACACCGTTATAATGATGTCAACTAAGCATAAAGCTTTTAGCTGTTTTTTTTTTCTCTTCAGTTCTGTATATCTTTAAGTAATGAAACCGAATATACAACTATGTATATACATATGTATATTTGTATATCTGTAAGTGGAGGAGTAGTAGTAGTAATTCTACCTACTTCTTAACTAGTATGTGGTAGTATATTAACTTGTGGTAGCTGTAGCTAAACAACGTATATAATTTTAATTAAAAAAGGTGTGAAAATGTTTATGAAATATATATATATTATATACATATATGATTTTATATATAAATTTTCATAGACCTAAACAGGTATTTCCTTTATATTAATACATACATTTATATCTACCTGCAAACATAATTTTGTTTATGTTGTCATGTATGTTGATGAATTATAAATTCAGACACTTATACAGACACTTTACTCTGTTGAAAGACTCTTTTATTTCCAGGTTCTTGTTGCTATTGCTGTTGATTTTCTATTTATATATGTTTTCTAAAAAGCATTTGTGTTTGTTTACTTATTTGTTTGTAAATGGTGTTAGTAGCTTTTGTTGGTTTTTTCCCCCTTTTATAAAGCTGCAATGAACTAAAAATAAATTTTCCACCTTGTTTTTTTAATTCTATTTTTTTTTTTTTTTTTTTATTGGTGTCTCTACAAAAAATTTTATTTTTAACCAAACAAGATATAAAAGTATATTAGTAATGTATTAGTGTATATGTAAATGTGCTTAAGTGGATGTTTGAGCATGTGTTTGTATATGTGTTTTTATATGTATATGTTAGCTTAAATGAGTTTGTTTGTGGTTATAATTTTTCTTTTTAAGGTTTATGTGGTTTAAACTTTAATATGTTCTGATATCGATTTGTTTAATCTTCTACAGTTTTTTTTTTCAATGATTTAATGACCGACTTTTGAGAGATTACAGCATATTTATGGACAGGATAAATATTTGTCAACCGCAGAGTTGAACAGATGATTTAATGCAATTTTTTTGTGCAATAAATTTGAGTTTTAAATAATAATCTTAATCTGACTATAGTATATAGTAAGAAGGTTAAAAAAAATGAAATTGAAAAAAGATTCGGCTGGGCCGAATCTTTGATACCCTTCACCATATTACCATATTACCATTTTACTGTCTTATCGACATCATATTACCATATTACCGACAAATAATAAAATTTTCGCCTTAACGTATGCTTTCATATTTTCACATATATAAATCTAAATTTTTTTCAAACTACGAAAATTTGAATATATAAAAAAAAACAATCATAGCAGGCTTTGCTTTTAAAAAATAAACAACAACAATTCCATATTTACTTATTTTTTTTTGTGTGTATATACAAACTGATGCATATACAAAGAACAACAACAACACTGTTATTCATTATATTACTTCTGTTGCTAACTAAACTACTTGTCTTATAGGCAAAAACGTCACTAATAGTCATTACAATGCTTAATATACATGTTTGTGTATGTATTTATGTATATTCTTAACAGATATGTTTTAGTTTTTAAAAATAAACAACAACAATTCCATATCTATTTATTTTTGTACAGACAGCATATACAAAGAACAACAACAACACTGTTATTCATTATATGACTGCTGTTTCTAACTAAACTACTTGTCTATACAAAAAACAAAAAACGTCACTAATAGTCATTACAATGCTTAATATACATGTTTGTATGTGTATTTATATTCTTAACAGATTTGTTTTTGGGCCATAACTCTGTTGATTATGAACGAATTTGGTTTATTAAAAAAAAAGAAATTTTGTAAAAACATTTATGACTGATCTATATAAAAATAAAAATCTGTGGCTTGAACAAGGGCTTCAAAAATAAAAAAATCGTTTTCCCCGATATCTCAGTTATTACTGAACCGATTTATTTCATTTTTTCAGAACAAAAATTCAGAAAATAATTTCCGAGCCCACTTTAAAAATTCGAAGTACCTGGTATATGTAGAGGCTTCAGAAACTGAAAAACCGGTTCCAAAAACCGGTTTTTAAAGCATATCTCCGCCATTTATAAACCGATCCTGCTGATTCAAAAAACCGAAATTTTATAAAAATATTTGTGACCGATCTGTATAAAAATAGAAATCTATAGCTTAAACCCGGGCTTCAAAAAATAAAAAATGCGTTTTGTCCGATATCTCAGTTATTATTGAACTGATTTATTTCATTTTTTCAGAACAAAAATTCAGAAAAAAATGTCCGAGACTTCTTTGTAAAAACGAAGTCCCTAGTATATACAGGGGCTTCAGAAACTGGAAAACCGGTTCTAAAAACCGGTTTTTTTAACATATCTCCGCATTGTATGAACCGATCTTGCTGAATTCAAATAGCAAAATTTTCGAAAGCATTTCCGATCGTTTGATATATATATTATATATGTCAGTTATCGGTGGGCTTCATAAACGCCATTTCAACCGACACACGGATGGACGGACGGACGGTCGGACGGACGGACGGACATGGTCCTATCGTCATCATTTCTTACAAGGATCCCGAAAATGTCAACTTTTTTGCTCTCCGACGAAAATTGTGGGAATTACAAACGGAATGACAAACTTATATATACCCTTTACACCTTTGGTGAAGGGTATAAAAATATATATTTAAAAGGAAAACTTAATGAAAATTTTTAATGTTCAAACATTTTTTTAAAATTGAATGAGATTTTGAAATACAAAAATTAAATTAAAAATTAAAACTGAAAGAGAATCAAACTAGACTATAGAGTAGATTATAGACTAGACTATAATAGACTAGACTATAGACTAGACTATGGACTAGACTATAGACTAGACTATAGACTAGACTATAGACTAGACTATAGACTAGACTATAGACTAGACTATAGACTAGATTATAGACTAGACTATAGACTAGACTATAGACTAGACTATAGACTAGACTATAGACTAGACTATAGACTAGACTATAGACTAGACTATAGACTAGACTATAGACTAGACTATAGACTAGACTATAGACTAGACTATAGACTAGACTATAGATTAGACTAAAGAATAGACTATAGACTAGACTATAGACTAGACTATAGACTAGACTATAGACTAGACTATAGACTAGACTATAGACTAGACTATAGACTAGACTATAGACTAGACCATTAAACCTAGTTCAACTGAGTCATATGCTTATGTTATAAAGAAGATGGAGAGAACAATCATCCCTACTGATATCGGTATGGAGATAAAAGGCATTAAGGGAACAAGAGTTGGAGAGTTACTTGTAAAACTGAAGAAAGGTGAAGGTCAAACCGTGAAGCTTAAAAATGCTATAGGCGCTTGATGAGGATGGATTAAAGCAGTTACCAAAAACCATGTCATAGTTATTACAGATATGGATGAGTCATCAAATGATGTCGACCTAGTCAAAGCTCTAATTGAATCGACGAAAATTTAACATTAGAACTTCGTTTGGAAGAAGCAAACAGGAGATTGTTCAACTTCCTGAGCACCTTGCGGCTCAACTACTCCATGCAAGAAGACTCAGAGTAGGATGAGTAATGTGTATACTGAGGAATAAAATTAGAATAAAGCATTGCTTCTGGTGTTTTGCACAGGGTCACTTTGCGAATCAGTGTAAAGGTAAAGATAGAATTAATCTATGCAAAAAGTGTTGCAATCCGGGACACAATTCTAAGGAATGTAAAAGGGAAATATGGTGTATACTTTGTATCGAAAATGGATCTATAAATGTCCAAAATATTGACAAATATTGTCTCTAATGTATTTTCAGAAGCCTTAAACACACTTGAAGTTTCTATCAGATCGTCAAAGTATAAAGTAGTATTTGGGGTAGACTTCAACAGCAAATCCCCAGAATGGGACTCTAATATCGTCGATAATAAGGATACTACTGTTTAAGAGATGATTGCTAGTATTGGCTTAACGGTTTTCAATATCGGAGACAAACTCAACTTTAGGAGGGGAAATGGTGGCTGCACTATTGACATTGCTTTTGGAATACCGAATCTTTACAATGACACTATGAATTGGATAGTGCTGGAAGACCCAACATTAAGTGATCATCAATATATTTCGTATAATATCAATAATCATCCGGATACGGGCCAGGTTGAGGTAAACCTTCCGTAATAGAATGCCACACAGTTTGCGATTTTAAAAATTAAATGGAAATTATTATGGAACTTTGGAACGGCTGCTCCGATTTCAATGAAATTTCACATGATGATGTAGGCGAGTTTAAGTTTTGAGCTTGGACCATATAGACTTACAGGGGGCGAGTCCACAGGGTCCCAAAGTTGGACACCTCGGGACCGATTTCAAGGATTCTGCTAGTTGAGATTTACAAAAAACATCGTCGTATGGATATATTATCTCTTTTAGTTTAAGAGATATTGAGCTTCAAAGAATAAAATTTTTACTTTTTAGCCTGTCTTGGTGAAGTTTTATCGCTACAGAGGGTCCAATTTTTACCCTTTTTTTTAATTTTTCTTATTTCATTAAAAACAAATAGAAAAATTGTGTTAAGAAAGAATTTTGAAAAAATATTTACGTCAAAAGTCAAAAGTTACAAGCATTTAAATTTAAACTTTTAAAAAAAGTTGATTTTTTCCCGTTTTTTTTTCCAAAAAAAAGTGGTAAAATTCTTTTTCTGTTATATAAAAATTTTCTTAAGTAACATATATAATATTTATATTTCTCTGAAAGACAACTAAATACAAAATACTTTAAAGG